>OY755047.1:4248930-5448930 GCA_963576565.1 Aspidapion aeneum
ATATTGGCAGAGTATTTTTCTTTACCAGACTGTTTTTTGAATTTAACCTAATTTTATAATTTTTATTACTCCGCCCATGGTAGTAAAGCGTAAAAGGCTTGACGTTATAGCAAAGAAAATTTGGGGCAACTGACTATAGGCATGTCTCATATACTCATGTCGTTCTATTTTTTAGGAAGATTGGTCGCTGCCACCTGGTGGCTATTCGGTTTTATAATCATAGCCTCCTACACCGCGAATTTGGCAGCGTTTTTGACAGTTTCTCGTCTCGACACGCCGATAGAGTCACTGGACGACCTGTCAAAACAATATAAAATTCAATACGCACCTGTCAATGGGAGTAGTACTATGACTTACTTCCAAAGAATGGCTGATATTGAAGCTCGATTTTATGAGTAAGTCATTTTAGCTATTAATATCTCAAAAACTAGTGGTAGTATACCATACCTTTTTCCGTTTTAATGCAGAGACTAAATACTTCTGTCGTATTTACAACATATTTTTTTCGGAGGGACTGCTGTGTTTTATTTTATTGTTCAGTTGGGCAGGAATAGATCTCTTTGAAATGGCGCCTAAAACAAAAATTCTGAGGTTACGTGAAATAATGAAAGTTTTTAACGTTTCGGAAAAGGAACATGTATCAGCACGAAAGATCGCTAAAAAATTTAATATCGGAATTTAAACTCAATTGTTAATAAATATATATTAAAATTTCGCAGTTCTCTCTTTAAGCGGACACCTCCAATAAGCGGACAAAATCTACGAAACTGTGAGTGTCCGCTTATAGGAGGTTTCACTGTATATCAAATTTAAAATAAATTTGCAGCCAGAAAATCCAAAGCCATGGAACTATTTTTACAATATTTTTTTATTGTTGGTAGCATCAACTTTGTGATTAATTTTTACATATAAAACGTTTTTGCAAAAAACACAAAATCCGTTAAACATTCATTTAAAATTAAAATACTTTAATAAATATATCCTGTATATAACTGTACCAAGTTCGGTTAAAATCCCTCAATTACTTTTTAAAATACTGCGTGAACAAATTTACTCAAACTCGAAACATTTATTGCCGACAAAATCAAAACAATGTTTGACAAAGCAACGTCAAAAATTTATACAAAATAGTTGGAACAATATGTTATTTCATTTTTAAATTAGTAAGTAAAATACTTAAATAAATACATATAAACATTTTTGGTAAAGTTAGTTTTTTGTAGCGTTTTTAAATTTTATTTCATTCTCAATTGATTTGATCTCTGTTGGTAAACTATTGTAGGCTTTTATAGATTTATAAAATGGTCCCTTTTCAAAACTAGTCTGCCAATCTATGGGCACCTAAGCTCACACTAGGTACTATAGATATAGTGTACGTGTGAGCTAATATAACTAAAAACTGTAATATATTTTATTGAACTCCAGACTCAATTACCGTTCGTTTGATACCACACAAGCCATGTTTTGACTTAAACTTTAATTTTTCAAATCTACCCCCACCTTTTTTTTTAAAACTTAAATGTATTTTGTTTAACTCCAGACTCAATTACCTTTCGTTTGATATCACACACGCCATATTTTCACATCAACTCTAATTTTTGAAATCCACCCCCACCCTTTTATTTGGTTTGTGTTCGGTGGATTTTGTTCATTTTTAAATGGGACCAGACAGACAGACAGACAGACAGACAGACAGACAGACAGACAGACAGACAGACAGACAGACAGACAGACAGACAGACAGACAGACAGACAGACAGACAGACAGACAGACAGACAGACAGACAGACAGACAGACAGACAGACAGACAGACAGACAGACAGACAGACAGACAGACAGACAGACAGACAGACAGACAGACAGACAGACAGACAGACAGACAGACAGACAGACAGACAGACAGACAGACAGACAGACAGACAGACAGACAGACAGACAGACAGACAGACAGACAGACAGACAGACAGACAGACAGACAGACAGACAGACAGACAGACAGACAGACAGACAGACAGACAGACAGACAGACAGACAGACAGACAGACAGACAGACAGACAGACAGACAGACGGCGCAACAAAAAAGTTTCAAAATCATCTGAAACGCAAAGATATATAAAAAAATTTGAAATCGGAGCAACTTTTTTTTTCTCGAAAAAATATACTACACTACACGACTATAGTATAGTATATGTGTGAGCTAATAATACCATATGTCAGTACACTATGTATACTTGCATAATAGTATGTTTTAAGACTGTCAAATGAAACCAGATCTCTAAGGCGTCTTATAACAGCACAAGAGCTATTAAGTTTGTTTTTTAATTTATTTATTTGTTGTTCCCAACGGAGACATGAATCTATTGTGATTCCTAAGAAATCTGTAAATTCTAAAACTGGTATAGACTTTCCATTGAACTGAACATATAAAGATTCATCAGTTTTGATTTGTTTGCGAAAAGTTAGTAAGCCAGTTTTCCCCATGTTAAGCCTAAGAGAATTTTCTGTACACCAGTTTGACATTTCATTGGAAGTTTGAGAGCATCTTTTAGAAAGTTCTTGACTATTATGTCCAGATGCAGTCACTGTTTTATCATCAGCAAACTGGGCTACTTTGCCAACTGTTATTTTTTCTTGAACCTCATCAACATATACAACAGGAAGATAAGTGGGCCCAGGATCGATCCCTGAGGCACCCCCTGCTGTGTGTTAGTGTAACAATTTGCTTTCTTTCTGTGATAAAAGAAAGTAACAGTTTTAAAGACAGCCCTCTAATGCCAACACGTGGCAGTTTTTCCAAAAGTAAGTTGTGATTTATCGTGTGAAAGGCCTTTGAGAGGTCAAAGTATATACTTGCGGTTTTTTGTCCTTACATCTAGGGGTATAAATTTCCATAAGAGGAGAAAAAACAGATAGAGTATAACATTTATTAAAAAGAGACCACGATACGCCCGAGTCCAGCAGAAAGCTTTGCAGCGTTATTTTCGCTAAATTGACAACGTTGGTCTATTCTCCCATGCAACCCCCTAGATAGAAGGCTGGTCGCGCGGTATAACTGTACCAAGTTTCGTTACAATCGCTTAATTACTTTTCGATATATAAGCAATTTATTTGAATCTTGTCATCAAAAAGTCCAATCTTTTTAGAATATGGAAAGACATGAGTCTGAACGACAGCTTGTCGGATGTCGAAAGGGCCAAACTAGCCGTCTGGGATTATCCGGTATCTGATAAATACACAAAAATGTGGCAAGCAATGAAAGAGGCGGGGCTACCGGACACTTTGGACAAAGCGGTAGAGAGAGTTCGAGCTTCTAAGTCCTCATCTGAAGGTAAAAACATAACGTAGAAACACAGTTTCGGACTTCCATTGTCTTTATTTATTTTAAACACGACGTTTCGGTTAGTAAGTATCTCTAACCGTTTTCAAGTGTAAACTAAACAATCCATTCTACAGGTTACTACTTATACTACTTTGGTGTGCAGTCAGGTGTGACGGTCCTCCCCCTTTTTAATCCTTGCTTCGTCCCGGCGTTTAGTTTTAAGATATAAAATTTAGAGACATTTATCTAAATTAGAATGCTTTTTATTTTCTTTTTTTTTGCTAGAGTTATGCTAAAACTTTATACTTAAAGTTACTTTTATTTCTTGGTTTAAACTAATTTAGTTACTAAGATATGCCTTGCCTACAAAAAGGGTAAAAATTTGAATTTGCGCGGTGAATTATATGCTCAAGAATGCATTGACTTTACTTTATTATTTTTGCTTTTTCTACCTTGAGTATATCCATTTTCCATCCTTTTTTAATTTAAGTTTTCCCTAATTTTATACATACCTTTTTACTGCTATATTGCTACATACAGCAGTGCTCCAATGTCCGTCTTGCTATACGGAGCTCATGCGAATATTTGGGGTACTCTCCATACCAGTGATATATATTGATCGCCAAGTGAAATCACATGCGTGTTTTTTAAGACCACGGTCGTGTATAAACATTTTATGGATTGCTTTGATGTGCTACTGCTACTACTTTGATTGGAATTATTTGGATTCGACTGTGCAGTTGTCCATGTACCAAGTTCCTTTCATCCAAGGGTAAGTCAAAGTGTTTTTGAGCTGCGTTTCTTTACATTTTTTACTTATTCCCTATGCTACTATTCCTAACTAAAAACACAAAAGTGTAACCTAAGAGTGGGAACTATTGGACTGGAGATCCCTATTGCTACAGTTCGGTTGGTTTGTTGACTTTTTCATGCGAAAGACGTCTCGACCGACCAATCCTAAAACGTTTGTTTTCTTTAAGGAGTGGTTTCCATATGTTTGGTATATCCGTGCTTGGTTGACTGAAAACTTGTTTATTCTGTATTATAAACGCAGCTTCAATAAACTTTGGTTTTCGCCAATGCAACCCCTTATACAAAACTTTAGCTTCTGACCATTGAATCCTGTGATCATTTGACCATGCATGATCTGCTAAACTGGATTTTTCAATATCCCATATTTGGGTACTTTTTAGATGTTCATTTACTCTAACCTGAAGACGGCGTTTCGTTTTATCTATATATGATTAACCCCACACTCACACGGGATTTGGTAAAAACATTCCTTATTATTTAAGGGATTTTCTGGCTTTGTTTTAATTACAAACCTGCTTATCGTATTTCCTGATAAAAATACTGTTTTTATATTACAGTGTTTGGCTATTCCTGTAACTAAAACAAAACCAGAAAATCCCTTAAATAATAAGGAATGTATTTACCGAATCCCGTGTGAGTGTGGTAAATCATATATAGGTAAAACGAAACGACCTTTTCAGGTTAGAGTAAATAAACATATAAAAAATACCCAATTAGGGAATATTGAAGAATCCGGTTTAGCGGATCATGCATGGTCAAATGATCACAGGCTTCAAAGGTGAGAAGCTAAAGTGTTGCATAAGGAGTCTCATTGACGAAAACGAAAGTTTATTGAAGCTGCGTTAACGCAGCCACGAGAAAGACCGGCCCGGGCGCGGAAATATCACGTGACCGTAGGAGGATCACAAAAAACGCATCACGGCCCGCTGTCATTATAAAACATGTGTGTTTTCAATTTTGGTATGTTTGTTTACGTCGATTTTTTTTTAATTCGGGCACGAATTTTATGTGAATTTTATCAAAGTTATTAAAGTAACGCAGCCCAAGAAAAAGACTGTAGTGGGCTGCGTTAAAATAATTAATGGCTAATGAGTAAATTATAAAGAAAATACCTATAAGATAAACAATGCCGCGAACGTGTAATTAGTGTTGTTCCTTGTCGGTCCAACTATAAAACTGAAACCTAATATGTTGCAAACGGGAAAGAAGTGGTAAAAGATAAGATCTTCGATAAGATTGATCAAGTAATAGACATCCTAAGTGAGATTTTCGTTAGTGAGAGTGAAAAATGTGTTCAGTTGTCATTTCTTATTGAACAATTAGGTCTCTTGAAAAGGTAACCTGAGAATCGAAGATATGGTGATAGATACACTTTAATGTTGGCTTCATCTTTGTTTATCCAGTCATCCAGTGCATACACGTCAATTTACAATTCTAGGTAATATATATATATATTCAAGGTAATATGTCTTCCGCACCCTCGCAATAATAAAAAACTGATTTGTAAAATATTGTTAACAGATAGTAATCTCTCTGGTAGTGTGAAATATTTAAAAAGTAAGATACAGCTTTTAAAAGAACATGAATTGGTAGTTAACTTACACTTTAATGAAATATATATTAAACTTTGTGCTGGGTAATTTTTCAAAAAATTATTGACGACTACTACATTCAGTTCATTCAATGTGAAAACTATTGTATGCACAAGACATACACCCTTTCGATAGCTTTAGGCGCTGGTTAAACTTTTAACGCATTAAGGATAAAAATGGAAAATAACGCGAGAACCATACAAAATGTCGATTGACACCTACCTTGCTATTTCTCGGCGGTACAAATTCCATTCACTGGGCGCCCAGGCTTCTACCAGAGTTCTTGAGTTGATTGAAATCACTGTGAGGAGTTGAGGTAACGGATTGGAATGATTTTAGAATTGATTGGCACTAATTGCAATTGATTGAATTGTAGTTTTGGAAAACCGAGTAAAACAAGCCGGTTTCAAATGGAGGCTACGATGATCTCTCTCTCATCGCGCCGGTGGGTTGCGCACTTTCTATCCGCGCACTTTGCGGTGTCACGTGACAACCTGTATGGTTCAGTGCAACGGAATAATTAATATTTAGGAAAATTAACTAAGTATTATTTGTCTTGCACGTACAACCATTTCACTTATTCACAAAATCACTTGTTTCTTTTAAATAAATTATTGTGAAATGTTTTATATTGAAAATTTTTCTTCAGATAACTGTAGCGAGTGTTTTTGTGGAGAAAAACTAGTGTCAAAGCTTCAAAAAATTAGTTTAAGGGCATGTAAAGTTTTTTTATGATTTAGTGTCTGCTAATAAATCTTTGAATAAGAACTCAGACAAAGATGATGACAATCAAAGAAAAATTAAAAAACTAAAAGCTTAGTTTCGATATGTCAAATTTTGAAAGACTTGTATAGATTTGAAGTTACTAACGATATTATGTACCTAATATATGTACCTAAAGATATTAGAGTGCAAATTTTGTATAATTTTTTATTTTATAGATTCAGTTCTTTTATCCATAATAAACACATATATCAGCAAAATATTTTTTTCAATTTTTGCCTATAAAAGAACAAAAATTTTTTGTTAATTTAAATTGTGTAAAAACATATAATATATTAAGCAATACAATAAGAATCCTGGGACTCCTAAGATCACGTGACCGCCGACTTGCTTATAACGCGCCATGGCCAGTCTTTATCGTTGGCTGCGTTAATAAAGCAAAATAAAGAAGTTCAAATTGTGGTCAATAATTGGCTACCAGTTTCAAACTCAGAGTAAAAACATTCTTTTCTTTTCAAATGTTAGGATTTGCTTTTTTGGGTGACGCTACTGACATCAAATATCTGGAACTTACAAGCTGCGACTTAACAGTAGTAGGAGAAGAATTTTCCAGAAAGCCTTATGCTATTGCGGTGCAACAGGGGTCTCCCTTGAAAGATCAATTTAACACAGCGTAAGTTTTATAAAAAAATAGTTGCTTTGGCTGTCATATAGTGTTATTTAGCTTTTCTTTTTAGGCTTTTTATAGTGTTTTTCTTTTTATTTTGGCTTTTGTCTTGTGTTTATTAGTCAATGGACAAATCGGCCTAAAAAGGGGTTTCATGTGCAAGTCGTACCAACTTTTTGCCGATAAGCCAAGTTTGTTAAGGGTACTCCATAGATCAGGTTTTGACTTGTTGTCATTCTGGTAAATGCGTTTTTTTAAAGATATGGCCCCCACCACTTTTTTTTGCACGATACTTTGTAAAACGATGTATCTTTCTTAAAAATAGTCGTAGAGGGTTGCAAAAAATGGCAAATAAATCAGTAAAGACCCGTAATAAAATAACTTTTTATTATATTTTTTAAAATTTTGTTTCGTTTTTTTAGAAAAAATAAAATAACTGAATTTTTACTTTTTTTTGTATAGCTAGTAAAGTTTAACCTACATTTTTAATAACACCAAAGCAAAATTAAAAAAAAAAAGTTTAAATAAAACTTTTAGAATTAACATTTTTCTTTCATTTGGTGTATACAAGTCTTATACAGATGTATATTTTATATTTGTTTCAATAAAATAACGCATTTACCAGAATGACAACAAGTCAAAACCTGACATATGGGATGCCCTTAACAAAGTTAGCTTATCGGCAGAAAGTTGGCACGACTTGCACACGAAACTTGATTTGTCCATAGACTATATTGTGTGTGCTTTCCTAAATCTGCTTCGTACCATGTGTTCCCAGTGTGTGAAACCATAGAGTAATATATCGGGTGGTGGGTGTGCTTTCGGGCTGTTCGGCCGTCGTCGTTGGAAATTCGTTCTCGACGTTTCGCCATCTCGAGTGGATGGCATCTTCAGGAGATCTTGACTGTTTGTCGGCTTCTCGAAGACTGGTGGTTAGTTAGTCTGTCGCGGGCGCAGGTTATATACGCTATGATGGGCGGGGAGTATATCAGAGCTGGTCGGTGATTGGTCACATTCCGTTGATTCAGTTTTGTTATTGTAAGCGAGCCGTTTAGTGTTTTTAAGAACCGGTACCCATGTTCTGTTAATTTTAAGAGTTTCTTCAGATCTGTTGAAGTTCTGCTGGTGTTTATGAATTTCGATTGCTTCTCTATAGAGTCTTGGATAGTATGAAGAGGAGGCGCAGAGAACTTGTGTGTCTTCGAATTTTATTCGGTGGTCTTCATTGTTTAGTGTGTGGTCTGCAACTGCGGATTTTTCCGTATGTCCGAGTCGACAGTTGGCTTTGTGTTCTTTGGTTCTTGTGTTAACGGACCGTTTGGTTGTTCCGATGTAGACACCTCCACAGGTACAGGGAATGCGGTATACCCCCGAAGAACTTAGTGGGTTCCTTATACCGAATAAAATTCGAAGACACACAAGTTCTCTGCGCCCCCTCTTTATACTATCCAAGACTCTATAGAGAAGCAATCGAAATTCATAAACACCAGCAGAACTTCAACAAATCTGAAGAAACTCTTGAAATTAACAGAACATGGATACCGGTTCTTAAAAACACTAAACGGCTCGCTTACAATAACAAAACTGAATCAAGGGAATGTGACCAATCACCGACCAGCTCTGATATACGCCCCGCCCACCATAGCGTATATAACCTGCGCCCGCGACAGACTAACCACCAGTCTTCGAGAAGCCGACAAACAGTCAACATCTCCTGAAGATGCCATCCACTCGAGATGGCGAAACGTCGAGAACGAATTTCCAACGACGACGGCCGAACAGCCCGAAAGCACACCCACCATTGGACGATGGCCGCGAAAGCCTTTCACAATTTGTATTAATATATCGGGTGTTTCAGAAACATCGAAACAAAGGCCGTTTTAGGTATTTGGTGTGGGAATTTCGAGAAACGCTCGGACACGTCGATTTTGTTTGCGAGGGGGACACTTTTTGTAGCACGAACTCCCTTCGAGGGGTATACTTTACCTCTAGAATAGAATAGAAGAGAATATTTATTAATCTTTTCGGCTACAAAATTGTAGATAAGACAAGTCAAAAAATTTTACAAAAAATATTGCTTATGGTTTCAAGGAACAACAATTTTTTCTTATAAATAATAAAATACTCTGCCAATATATGGGCCCCTAACCTCACACTAGGTACTATAGTTATAGTGTACGTGTGAGCTAATATAACTAAAAACTGAAATATATTTTATTCAACTCCAGACTAAAATACCTTTTGTTTGATACCACACAAGCCATGTTTTGACTTAAACTCAAATTTTTGAAATCTACCCCCACCCTTAAAAAAACAAAAAACTAAAATGTATTTTGTTAAACTCCGGACTCAATTACCTTTTGTTTGATATAACACACCCCATATTTTCACTTAAACTCTAATTTTTAAAATATACCTCCACCCTTTTTTTTTATAAATTAAAATGTATTTTGTTTAACTGTAGACTCAATTACCTTTCGTTTGATATCACACGCCATATTTTCACATAAACTCTAATTCTTGAAATCTACCCCCACCCTTTTATTTGGTTTGTGTTCTGTGGATTTTGTTCATTTTTAAATGGGACCATCTCGACACAAGACTCAGCCTAAGTACCATATTTTTTAAAGTCGGCCAAGCGGTTTTTGAGTTATGCGCGTTGGTCGTTACAGACAGACATACAAACAGACAGACAGACATACAGACAGACAGACGGCGCAACAAAAAAGTTTCAAAATCATCTGAAACGCAAAGATATATAAAAAAATTTAAAATCGGAGCTATTTTTTTTTCTCGAAAAAATTAGGATCACCATAGCTCACACTACTATAGTATAGTATATGTGTGAGCTAAAATTATCTAAAATTACATATAAAGTAAAAAGAAATATACAAACGTTCATACTGTGATTGTAAAAAGACTAACACAAAATACACTTCACATTTAAGACTAACGCTGAGACACAAAACAAAGTTATTTTTTAAAGAAAACAAAATTCTACCTTTTGCCTAGCAGAAAGTTTTCAAACTCCGTTACGGTGTAAAAAGTTTTATGCACAAGTATGCCTTTTATCTCCTTTTTAAAAAGATTTTGGGTTTGGAGTTCTTTTAAATTTTTTGGTAATGCATTAAATAATCGGCAACCAAGATAATGACAAGTTTTTTTCATATATTCGTGATTGTGTTTGCCTATGGTAATTTTTTCTTTATTTCTTGTAGGATATGAATGATAAAAACTATTTAAATTAAAGTCATCTTGGTGCTGATAGATATATACTAATAGTTTATAAATATATATGCTTGTAGCAGTCAAAATTTTATTTAATAATTTTATTTAAAATATTATTTATTTTTGTTTAAAAACTTCTCTACATGTTGAGTTAAATGGCAGGTTGAAAATTAATCTTGTGATTCTCTTTTGTGTTTAGTACTCTATCAAAGTTCTGAGCCCTACCCCAAACAGCCACTCCGTATGATAGTGCGGAATATGCATTAGCGTAGTAAACTGTAATCAGATTTGATAGACTCATGGAGTTTTTAGTGATTTTATCATATAATAGCACTTATTTAGCTTAGAGCAGACTGCATCTATATGATTACTCCACTCAAAAAAAGTGTCAATCATGATTCCCAAAAACTTTGAGCTGTCGCTAAACGAAAGAGGTGTGTCGTATAGTGATGTTTAGTGGCTTACGCAGTTTAGTTCTAAATTCCATGAGGACGGTTTTTGATAAATTTATAATAAGCTTATTTTTTTTAAACCAGTTTGAAAATTCTCTATATTTTGAATAGGGAAAGTGGGTCTAGTGATACGTTGTTTTGAAGACCTTTTGAATGTCCTTACAATTGTGTAAAAATTTCAAAAATCTATCCATTCGTTTTTGAGATACTTGCCTTTAAACTTTCAAATTTAACATGGACTGATAAAATAAAAATTTAAATAGAATTTTATTATTTTTCGGATTTAATTTTTATTTTATTATTGCATGTTCAATTTAAAAATTTGAAAGCAAATATCTCAAAAACTAATCGATGGATTTTTGAAATTTTTACACGGTTGTAAAGATATTCAAGAGAGCTTCAAAACAAGGTATCACTAGACCCACTTTCCCTATTCAAAATATAGGGGTAAAGTATACCCCTCGAAGATGGGTAAGTGCTACAAAAATTTCAAAATAGCCAAAAAGTGTCCCCCTCACAAACAAAATCGACGTGTCCTCTTTCTCCAAATTCGCACGAAACATACCCAAAAACACCTCTGTTACCTTTTAGTTGGGACACCCCGTATTTAACAATCATACTGCAACATGTTTATATGTCATTTTATAAAAAAAAATGTGGTTTTAACTACGCAGACAACACAAGGATATCTTAAAGATGTCCATTCTAAAACACGAGGGATGTCTTAAGGATATCCCACAATCATATTTATGGAAAGAAATAGTAAAGGATTACTTTCCATATCTATTTCCAAGGATTATAAAATATAAAATATTCTATATCTCTTAGCGAATCTTAAAAATAAATGAAATTAATTACTTCTGAAGCCTTATTAAGCCTAACATTCACTATAGTTGACAAAAAGATGATGACTAGACTCAGCCATCTAGTGCCAATAACAGAAAGCTTGTTTAATTTACGTATGTAACATAGGAGTCACACCACTTTGTAACAGGGGCCTGTGTGTGACAGTGGTACTGTCACCTCAAGTGGCCAAGGCTTAAATGTTGTAAGCTACCAACTTAGGCTACAACTTATATAAATTATAAAAAGATTAAATGTTACTATATGTTATTAAAGTTACACGATCTCGAAAGGGAATTTGACGGTTCTTGGAGGAAAAGTATGCTATAAACGTTTTTCTCAAATGTATAACTAATGTAGGATAATCATACATACCTTTTCAATTTCCTTCTTATAGCTTCACACTTTCACTTCTTATATTTATTAGTTGAATATCGACTTTTTACTACTATTAAACTTTTGTATTCAAATATTTACACTTCTTAAACTTTTAGGTTTTATAAACCTTTTATATATTTGTTGTAAATATATATATTTATCAACATCTTAAACGTTGATTGAATGAGTAAAACTATTCAATCAACTGTTTAATTTACTTAATATTACTGTTTAGGTTTGGGACATGTTATCAATTAAAAATGCCGATTTTAGGGCAACGAATGGTTTGTATTTTGTTGTTAAAAAAAACATAAAACAGTTAAACACATTATTTCAAAACACTGGAAACAGTAATAATTAATGACTTTAAAATCAATAAACTCCAAAAGAAAAGACAAAAATAATTATGAATAATAAAGATAATAGCTTATACAATGTTAAAATGATTGATAAATTTCCCCAGTTGAAATAAAACCCCCCTTAAGAAGTGTGAATGAAAGCGTAACGTACCAAGCAAAGGCAAACTAAAGAGTTCATTTAGATAGTTTAAGTTGTGCTACGCATTTTTACGTAAGCATGAGATTTGACAGATTCGCAAGCGCACTTCGTCACACCGTCGTCAAGGTCACGTTAGAAGCTTACGTATTTACGTTAGCTTACAGAAGTCTGCGGGCACCTTAACGTTACCAAAAAATAGAATTGGTTGATTGACCGATCGAAAAATGAGGCCTAGACGATAATTTCCACTTCCAGTACCAACGATTCTTTGCAAATATATCCCTACTGTAGTTGAAAAGACAAAAAACAAAATTGTAACATCAAAAAAACACCCCGCATTCCATATTCTCTATTCCATAAGTTGAATGTTTTTACGTTACCATAACAAGTCTACTATTAGCAGAGAATATGGAATTCGGCACTGTGTTTTTTTGATGTTACAATTTTGTTTTTGTCTTTTAAACTACAGTAGGGATATATTTGCAAAGAATCGTTTGTACTGGAAGCGGAAATTATGGTCTAGGCCTCATTTTTCGATCGGTCAACCAACCAATTCTATTCTTTGGTAACGTTAAGGTGCCCGCAGACCGCCGTAAGCAAACGTAAATACGTAAGCTCCTAACGTGACCTTGACGATGGTGTGACGAAGTGCGCTTGCGTAACTGTCAAATCTCATGCTTACGTAAAAATACGTAGCACAACATAAACTATCTAATGTAACACTTTGTAAAGTTACGTATCATGCACACTGGTTTGCTTTTAATTATTTTTTATTTTTGTTTGTTGATGTTTATATATGTAATGTGTCGTCGTTAACGTATTTGTTTTTTATGTCGTCATTGTCTATTGTTGTTGTTAATTTGTTTACTACAATTTTTCATTTGTGTTTGTTGATGTTATATTATTGCCTATTGTATCGTCTACAACTGGTCGTGCTAATTGTTGCTTATAGCCTACTGTTATTGTCGTTCAATGTTGTGTTTAATGTGTCGTTCCAGCATCAGCTTTTTTGTGTCAATGCTAGTCAACTTTGACGTGAGCTGACCTGACTTTTTTTCATAAAAGGATTCTTCAGCTGTTAAACAGGCGAGAATTAGAGCGATTAAAAGAAAAATGGTGGTCTGGAAATACAGAAAAAAGGACTTGTGAAAAAGCAGATGACCAAAGTGATGGTATAAGCATCCAAAATATAGGTAAGACAATGGTTTCCTAAAAAAAATAATATAGGGAAAATATTATAACAACGGCAACATTGTTAGATTTTATAAAGCTTATTAGACAAACAGATCATGCGCAACCAGGGCTATCAAAACGGCGGGCCACGATCCTTCACTTTGTTGACGTCACATCGGGGGCTGATTTTTTTTTGATGCTCACGTAACGACACAGCTGAATGTTTTTAAAATATTGAAATTGGAATGACGGTTCATGAATATTTGATTTTTTTTTAAAATAAAGTTGGTTTTGAAATTGTTTTTACTATATATATTCTTGCAGAATAATTTTTTTTAAATGTATAGTAATCCTTAATTTTTCAGAGCCGCTTCATTAGCTCAAACAAAAATTAAATTTAAAACAGAAGCGAATGTGACAAACACAGATGACAAAGTCAAATATAACAATTGGCATGCGGTACATGGCGGGTAATTTGAATTCAAAATAAGGAATGCTAAATCTTGAAGATTTTAACCTTTTAATCATCTTGCATCCTTACAAAAGATTGGTGGAATATCGGGATGGTGTCTGAGAATATTTCACTGAAATTTCGCGGAAATCTGTAGTGCCATTTTGAAAATATCATATAAAAACGTCTGACCCAAGCGTGGATTTGAAGGGGGTAACGGGGTAATTACCCCCCCTAGAATTAAAAATATGCATTTTTTCTTAATTAAATAAGGTAAAACAGAAGAATCACATATTACAACAAAATGTTTGTCGACTATTACCCCCCCCCCTCCCTAGATTTTGATTCAGATCCGCGCTTGGTCTGACCTCCCATAAGACACAATGTAAAAGTTAGCCTCCCCCCGAGAATAGCTGATTTTTTCAGTGTCGTGGCCTGTATTTTTTTGTTGACCTATGCTTTACCGTTGAAGTATCTTGTAAAATAAAAAACAGCGTTGTCAAACTTTATAAACTTTCTTTAGATACAAGATTTTTTTTATTTCTACCAATGAGTACCTATTTTAATTGTGTTTTTTCTAAATTTTTAAGGTGGTGTCTTCATAGTAATATTCGTTGGAATCGGACTGGCATGTCTGACCCTGGCCTTCGAATATTGGTGGTACAAATACCGAAAAAATACCAAGATTACCAACATTGCACCGCCAGAAATCTCTAAACGCCATTCGAAAACGCAAGGATTGGTGGTGCCTGGTCCTCAGTTCGGTGCAAATTTTGGCAAAGGAACCAAAATGGCGGCTCCTGTCAGATTGAGAGGGGCCAATAATGGCCAAGATACTGATTCTGGCTTATTGACAGTTGAAACAAATAAGTTGTATCAGAAAAAACCAAATAAGTTTTAAATTTTGTTGTTATTATTTATTTTGTGTTTTTGATTTGTTTGTGGCACGTTTGGTGTGATTTTTTACGCACAAAAAATGTATTTTTTTTTGTATTTATGATTAAAAAAAAACTAGTTTAACTTCGTCCTGTTTTCTAGTTTTGCCGTTATTTGTGAACCGAAAGGTTCTCCCAACGGTAGTTAAAGGAGTGGGGGAAAAAGGGTTTTAGAAAAAAAAATTGTCACAGCCAGCTGAATACTCAGCTAATTGTGATTCAAAAATGTGGTATTCTTTTTTTTTGGTAAAATTACAAGTTGAGAAGATACAGGCTGTCAAAGTAACCTCCAAAAATGTATAAAAAATAATTATTTTTGAAAAAAAATAATTTTAGCTTACTTATTCTTTTAAAAAATATGAATAATATTTTATAAATATTCCTCGCTAGAGACTTGTTTTTATTAACAAAAAATATAAATACTCTGCCAATATATGGGCCCCTAAGCTCACACTAGGTACTATAGTTATAGTGTACGTGTGAGCTAATATAACTAAAAACTGAAATATATTTTATTCAACTCCAGACTAAATTACCTTTTGTTTGATACCACACAAGCCATGTTTTGACTTAAACTCAAATTTTTGAAATCTACCCCCACCCTTAAAAAAAACAAAAAACTAAAATGTATTTTGTTAAACTCCGGACTCAATTACCTTTCGTCTGATATCACACATGCCATATTTTCACTTAAACTCTAATTTTTAAAATATACCCCCACCCTTTTTTTTAAATAAATTAAAATGTATTTTGTTTAAGTGCAGACTCAATTACCTTTCGTTTAATATCACACACGCCATATTTTCACATAAACTCTAATTTTTGACATCTACCCCCACCCTTTTATTTTGTTTGTGTTCGGTGGATTTTGTTCATTTTTAAATGGGACCATCTCGACCCAAGACCCAGCCTAGGTACCAAATTTCATTAAAATCGGGCAAGCGGTTTTTGAGTTATGCGCGTTGGTCGTTACAGACAGACAGACATACAGACAGACAGACAGACAGACAGACAGACAGACAGACAGACAGACAGACGGCGCAACAAAAAAGTTTCAAAATCATCTGAAACGCAAAGATATATAAAAATTTTTGAAATCGGAGCAACTTTTTTTTTCTCGAAAAAATTAGGATCACTATAGCTCACACTACTATAGTATAGTAGTAGTGTGAGCTAAAAAAACATTGCGTTTAATATGGTATCCATAAAAGTTTATACCACAAAAAACAGTTATTTCAAAAAAAATTGATCGCATAATTTTTTTTAAATTATTTAATTTCAAATTATTGCTCTTGTTCGAATACACGACTTTACCCAATTTCATATTTTTACTGCGTTTTTTAAAAAAGTTATCAAAAAAGTTTTAAAAATCGTCAACTCTGTATCTCGACAAAGAAAGAGTTTTGAGGCATGACCTCCTCTATGACCGGTTGACCTATCGCCACTAAATTATGGGACACCCTGTATATTAGCTCACACTACTACTATACTATAATAGTGTGAGCTATGGTGATCCTAATTTTTTCGAGAAAAAAAAAGTTGCTCTGATTTCAAAAATTTTTATATATCTTTGCGTTTCAGATGATTTTGAAACTTTTTTGTTGCGCCGTTTGTCTGTCTGTCTGTCTGTCTGTCTGTCTGTCTGTCTGTCTGTCTGTCTGTCTGTCTGTCTGTCTGTCTGTCTGTCTGTCTGTCTGTCTGTCTGTCTGTCTGTCTGTCTGTCTGTCTGTCTGTCTGTCTGTCTGTCTGTCTGTCTGTCTGTCTGTCTGTCTGTCTGTCTGTCTGTCTGTCTGTCTGTCTGTCTGTCTGTCTGTCTGTCTGTCTGTCTGTCTGTCTGTCTGTCTGTCTGTCTGTCTGTCTGTCTGTCTGTCTGTCTGTCTGTCTGTCTGTCTGTCTGTCTGTCTGTCTGTCTGTCTGTCTGTCTGTCTGTCTGTCTGTCTGTCTGTCTGTCTGTGTGTCTGTCTGTCTGTCTGTCTGTCTGTCTGTCTGTCTGTCTGTCTGTCTGTCTGTCTGTCTGTCTGTCTGTATGTCTGTCTGTCTGTCTGTCTGTCTGTAACGACCAACGCGCATAACTCAAAAACCGCTTGCCCGATTTTAATTAAATTTGGTACCTACGCTGGGTTTTGGGTCGAGATGGTCCCATTTAAAAATGAACAAAATCCACCGAACACAACCCAACAAACATTTAAAGTTGTAACGACGAAACGCCAACTAGAAAGAATTTCTTAAAAGTAACCGCAACGTACTCCCGCTACGTCTCAGTATACCATACAGCGACGTTATAATTCCCTAAGTGGGGAACCAATTTCTGGTTGTAACTACTAGGCCAAGTGTTTAAAGTCACTGTAGTAACAACTACACTACTACGTCGTAGCCAGGTATCTACTACGTCGAAGAGGCTGTTTTTTTCCGTAATGGCATCAAAGTTGCGATGTAGTTGCAAATAATATAATCGTTTCTTTTTGGTAGAATTGTAACACAATATGGTGGACACAACAGTAAACAGACTCGCTTAGTTTTTTTGTTTGGTTATGGTTATAATATGAACTATGTTATCCAAAAGTGTGAGAATTTACGAGCAGAGGATCAAAATTCGAGTGCGACGCAAAGTTTTTTGTATAACATGCATTATATATATTGCAAAAAACCGGTGCGCCCGTAAAATTGAGCCGTTTTCTGGTAGCTGATGGAATTTTTGTGTTGTGATTTTGGAGGTTATGTTTTCTTAATCGACAGTTAACTCCAACAAATGGTGCTTAAGAAGAGCATTTTTGGTAAGCTTCAACTAATTTGTTTATAAAATAGTATGGCTCTTTAATATGAGCTCATAAAACGACAACAAAAATATTAAATTTTCTTTCTTACATAAAAACATGGCGTCCCAAACTATATTCCCTGATAGTCGAAAAGGTAACTTGAAAGTAGTTGGGGCTTTAAAGTTGATCCAAAAAGTTATTTTGTCTACATTGTTACATCAGATGTTACTATGATGACACAAACTTTTGTGGTAAAAATTAAAGTTATAATGTAGTTGTCGGATACACTTGTTTGGGACTCCAATGAAGCTTAACTTTCTAGTGGTAATTAAGTAGGATATAAAAGTCAGGGCGACTACGAAATAACGACTAAAAAGAAAGTAAAACTTTAGCAACGTCCTATTGTGGTAGAGAAGACTATCAGAATCGACTATCAAGAAACAATCCTATGAAGTAGTTTGGAGGGTCGTTTTTACGAAACATCTACTATTTCCTGATACTAATAGTAGTTAGAACTAAAAAGTAACAAATTTTGGTTGGGATCACCACATTTCTACTATAAGAAAGTAGCAAAGCCTTTAGAACATGTAGCCGCTACTATAAATGTTAGTTGGGAAGCCAAATAAAAGGGTTGGGGTATATTTCAAAATTTGAGTTTATGTAAAAATATGGCGTGTGTGATATCAAACGAAAGGTAATTGCGTCTGGAGTTAAATAAAATACATTTTACTTTTAAAAAAAGGGTGGGGGTAAATTAAAAAATTAGTGCTTATGTGGAAATATGGCGTGTGTGATATCAAACGAAATGCAATTGAATCTGGAGTTTAAAAAAATACATTTCAGTTAAAAAAAAGGTAGGGGTAGATTTGAAAAATTAAAGTTTAAGTCAAAATATGGCTTGTGTGGTATCAAACGAAAGGTAATTGAGTTTGGAGTTCAATAAAATATTTCAGTTTTTAGTTATATTAGCTCACACGTACACTATAACTATAGTACCTAGCAGTGGCGTATATAGAAAAATGTTTCGGGGTGGGCCCGAGGCAGTTTTGGGGGGGGGGGCGAGACCCCATGAGGGTGTATTTTATGCTATTTTATGTTTTTATTCATGAAATATGTCGAAAATATCTAAAAAAATCTTAGCTTCGGGGGGGGCCCGGGCCCCCCAGGCCCCCCCCATATATACGCCAGTGGTACCTAGTGTGAGCTTAGGTGCCCATAGATTGGCAGAGTATTTTTTAATATTATCTCGTTTTAGAAGTTGATTTATTTGTATTATAGGATTTTGCAGCTTCTAAACTCCCGAGAGTTGGAACGGATGAAAAAGTTTTGGTGGGACGAAGTTACAAACAATACTTGTGCAAGGCCCAGTGATGATTCCGAAGGAATATCCATCGAAAATATTGGAGGAGTATTTGTTGTCATTTTAATTGGTATTCTATTGGCATGCGTAATATTATTTTTTGAGTATTTTTGGTATAAAACTATGAACGGCTTCAAACCGCAGAAGAAACAGACCAAATTGGAACCTAAGAAAGAAATTATGGAACCCGTCAAAATTGTTAGATATGAGCCAGGTTTAATTGGACATAAGGATTCTCAACAAAAAAAGGGAAAACTTGGTTTAAAACATCGATTTTAAATTAAGGTAAATGCGGCAAATAAGGCCCGGAGGCTAATAATGCCCAGCGGCTAATAAGGCCCGGTGGCTTATTAGGCGCAGTAGTCATAGTTCAAATCATATCCTTCTTTAGTTTTATAAAATCAAATTCACCTATAAATATGTAGGTAGATAATTCGTTTGTTTCCAGTATAATGGTGTCATGTGATCTGGGAAAATGCAAAAAGGCACTCGAAACTTGTAATTTTTAATTACAACTGCGACAGATAAGGCCCGTGTCAAATCAGGCCCGGTGGCTAATAAGGCCTGAAAGCTAAAATGCCCCGGCGGTTAATAAAGCCCGGCAGCTAATAAGGCCTGGCGGGTTATAAGACTCGTTGGTTAATAAAGCCCGGTGGCTATTAAGGCCCGGCATCCAATAGGGCCCGATGGATATGAAGGCCCGGCTGCCAATAAGGCCCAGCGGGTAAAAAGGCACTTGAAGGGTTTTATTTTTTTTTTATGTTGAATTATATAACCGAATGCTCGGGGGTAAGAAATCCCATTCGTAATTTTTTTTTGAGGCATATTAAAAGTTTCCTATACTTTTAGTTTTATTTACGAAAATTCAATTTAAAATAATCTTGGTTTTTGGCGTCTTTTCGAAAAAACTGTTAAGTGGGCCTTACTGGCTGCAGAAACCTGAGTATAGTTCTTTTAATATTCTTTTTTTGCACTGTGTGAAAAATATATTTTTGTGGTATTTTAGTTAAAATAAAACACTATTTTAAAAAAATCGCCTTATATTTTTAAAATTTGTAAAAAAAAATTACAAATAGACTAAAATAATCTAAAAATAATTTATGACAACTTTTAACTTATATTGTAGACATCTAATCTACAAAAGCAAAAGATGTTACTTTTAAAATAAAAACTATAATAATATACAAACTAAAGTCAATAAGTCTTTTTTTATATACATATTTTTTGTTTAATGTACATTTAACCCCCATTCTTTTTTCTTTTATAAAAAAAACTTTATTTAAATAAAAATTATTTTTTCTTGTAACATAAACACATTTTGTTTATAGTTTCTTGGTAATATTTTTACTATCAACATTTTTTTCTTTATTTTTCTGTTGATCAATAGCCAGTTGAATACTCAAATTCTGAACTTCAGTTTCTAAGTTTTTGCATTTTCTAAATATCTGTATATAATTTGTTTGTAACTGTCTCTGATACCTTAATACTTTCTCTTTTTCTTGACTCCAGTTTAGTTTTTCTTGTTCGAATTCTTGTGATTTCAAATCTAGTTCTTTCTTTAATTTCTTTAATTCATTGTTACTAATATCTCCATAGATTTTGTTTTCTTCTATGTATTCTCCATTTAATTTTTGAATTTCCAGATCTTCAGATGTTAAATCTTCATTTGAGTCGTCTATAATTATTTTTTCTGCTCTTAGAATTCGACCAGGTTTTACATTATTGTAATCATTTATAGATAAATCGGACAATTCTTCTCTTAGTTCTTTTATCTCAGCCCTTAAACGTTCATTTTCAGAAATATCATCTATATTTTTAGTTAAAGAATCAGTTGATAAATATTTTTTATTGTTATTATCTAATTCTAGTTGTAAAGCTTGTATTTCACTAGTCTTTTCTTCAATAACATTTTTAAGATCAAAACTAGTATCTCTAAAAACATCTACTTCATTTCTTAAATGATCTACTTCCGATTTTAAAGTCAATATTTGATTATCTTTATCGAAATTTTGATTTCTTTCTTCTTGAAGTGCTTCTTCACAATTTTGAAGTCGGTTGTGGACTTCTCTGAAGTCGTTTCTCAACTGAAGTAGCTCTTGGCATTTTGAAGCTTGGTCACCTTGATAGTCTTTGAGTTGAGTTTTTAATAAAGATATTTCACCGGTTTTTTGACATAAAGCCCATTCGGTTTCTTCAAGACGACTTCGTAAAGCCGTGACTTCAGACTTTAACTTTTCGGTTTGAAAGTTTGCACTAAAAAATAAAAGAAAATAAAAATTATTTAAGTTAAATTATTAGTCGCTATATAAGTACGTCGTTATATGCGATGTCGTTATAGGCAACACGTCTTTAATGTATTTAACATAGAACTCGGTCGGGTTATAGCGACGACATATTGTCGCTATAACCGATATGTCGTAATATCCCATATCGTTATAAGCGATATTTACTGTATTTACCTCTGCACTTCCCCCAAAAGCCTTTTCTTGTCTTGATTAAACTGATAACTTTGCATCATCAGCATGTGTTCCATTTTCAAAGATTTTTGGGCGCTAGCTTTCAGTCTATTCTCGTGCAGGGTCTTTATTCTTTGAAGTTCTCGCTCCCACACCTGAAAAATACATAAAACACTCTCTCTTTATTTTGATCCATCAGTGTATGAATTCTTGAATTGGTGAGAAGGGTATAGTCAAAATTATAGGCATTTATAATGACGTCATTTTTGTTTATCTTTGTTTAGTATATTATAAACAGCGGCGACAATAAACTTTTTAAAAAAAGTACTGTCTATGATTAATTCATTTTTTAAATAGGTAGGTAATTGGTTATGTGAAGTATACGTCACTGTTAATCAAAAACATGAGTTTGTGAACTTGTCGGAAATTATTTTAAAAAGTGGTAAAATGCCGAGAAACAAATATAATAGGTACAATGAACAATCGCAGCTGATAATTTTAAATATATTGGCTTTTTTTCAACTGGAAAGGGAACAAGTTCGAAATGGAATCGCACTTCAATTTGAGAATGTGATACAGCGAGCCGCAGATGCAACAAAATTGAGCCCAACAACGATAGTAAATATAAAAGCTATCTACGCCATACGTTTTTTTCGCACCTGGTGACGTCATTACAAATGCGTATAATTTAGACTATATTTCCCATGCACGGTGCCTAGAATAGAGAGGTGTTCGGATCTTATATAAAGGGTGTCTCTAAAAGGTCTGTAAAAAATCTTAGGACATATTCCTGAGGTCAAAACAAGTCGATTTAATGCAAATTACCTTAGTCCAAAATTGCTCCGTTTCAAAGATACAGGGTGGTGAATTTAAAAATTAAAAATCGATTTTATTAAAATTTATGAACATTCCTTAACGCATTACTTTAAAAAATTTTCGAAGTTTGTTGCTTTACGGCAATTTTGCGAATGACATTTTTGACAAAATCCCTAGCCGTGAGACGAGTAATTTTATCAAAAATTTCATGAGCGAAATTGCCGAAAAGCAACAAACTTGAATAAAGCTTTGAGAACAATAGTCAGTCGAAAACTGGCCGTTGCTATGACATTTTGCCAGTGTAAAACACTCTAGTGAAATAATCATTCAAAATAATTTCAGTATTCCGTTGCGGCATCGAACACTAAAAACGGAAATATCTTGAAAACGACTGACTTTAGCGCATGTTAACAAGAGTAACTTTTTGGCTTAAACAGATTCAGGAAAACCTTTTCTTAACAAAAAAAGTTAAAAGTTACACTGAGAAAAAAGTTATAATCATTTTAAACTATAAAAAGAGCATTGTGAAGCGCCCTCTCACGGCCATAGTGAAAAGGTATCCATATTTAGGTTTCGCATCCCAAAAAACCCCCGAGTACCAATTTTTAAAGTAATATTTTGAGAAATGTTCATAAATTTTAAGACAATCGATTTTTAAATTTACCACCCTGTATCTCTGAAACGGAGCAATTTCGGACTAAGGTAAGTTACTTTAAATCGACTTATTTTGACCTCAGGAATATGTGCTAAGATTTTGTACAGACCTTTTAGAGACACCCTGTATATATGATTCGAAGACCGGTCTATTTTGGGGGGGATGGGACAATTCGCCGCGGCCGATTTGCCGCAGCCGATTCGCCGCGGCCGATTCGCCGCGGGACAATTTGCCGCCGGCCGATTCGCCGCGGGGACAATTCGCCGCGAGATTTTTTGTTTTATGATTTTACCATTGGCAATTGTTTAAACAGTTTTATTTAGCTTGACTTCATATAATATATTTGTTTATTTGTTTGATCATAACTTTTTCAAACTTTTCCAACTAGTTATTTGGTGGTTAGTATAATACAATTTAACATTTTTTTTATTAGAAAAATAAATAAAATAGCGAATTTTCCCATTTATGAAACGATTTGCCTCAAACTTGAAACATCACGGCGCTTAGGGTAACTTAATACAATTTTTGACTTAAATTTAAAAAATGAAAATGGCGTATTTTCCCATTTATGAACCGATTTGCATCAAACTCGGAACTTTGAGATCTTTCAGGTCACTGATTATTATTTTTAACTAAAATTTAAAAAATCAAAATGGCAGTTCCACAATGGCGCACTTTCTTGTTTATAAACCGATTTGCCTCAAAATTGGGGGGGCGACTGATTTCTCTGGGGGGGGGGGGTCTCATGATGGCGAATTTTATACTCTTTAATCTTTTTATTCATGCAATATGTGAAAAATATCTAAAAAAATCTTAGGCTTGGGGGGCCTAGGCCCCGAGGAAGCCGCCATTTTCAGGTTTTAAAATTTAAATCAAAAATTGTATTGAGTTACCTTAGGCGCCGCGATGCTTCAAGTTTGAGGCAAATCGGTTTATAAATAAGAAAGTGCGCCATTGTGGAACCGCCATTTTGATTTTTTAAATTAAGTTAAAAATAATAATTAGCGACCTGAAAGATCTTAAAGTTCCGAGTTTGATGCAAATCGGTTCATAAATGGGAAAATCCGCCATTTTGGATCCGCCATTTTATTTATTTTTCTAATAGAAAAAATTGTTGAATTGTATACTAACCCCAAACACCTAGTTGGAAAAGTTTCAAAAAAGTTATGATCAAACAAATAAACAAATATATTATATGAAGTCAAACTAAATAAAAATCTCGTGGCGAATTGTCCCCGCGGCGAATTGTCCCACGGCGAATCGGCCGCGGCGAATTGTCCCCTACCCATTCTGGGGACCGTGAGACCTTCTTACACATAAGTCTCTACTATTGATATTTACCTTTTCTTTTTCCTTATAAACTCTGAAGATAACTTGTTCGTTGTGCTCCATGGTTTGTCTGAGGTAGGCGAGCTCAGAATCACGGTCTCTAAGGGCCGCCTCCAACTCAGACACGCCTGAATCGCTGGGCGAGGGGGTAAGGTCTCCCAGACTCCCCAGGCTCCCTAGACTACCCAGGTTGGACGAGGATAGGCGATAAGGTTGGTTTTTCCTGTGAAGAAAATAGAGATATTTCGTTAGGTTTTGTTTGTCTTTATACGCAATGGTTTTGTATAATGTCAGGGAGATTTGGGTGAAGATGGCGCACCCTTAAGGGAGGTTTATTTATTTATTTTTATTTTAAATTTTAATTTCTAGATACTTGAACCTTTTATCTAATGTTTGACTATTACTTTTTCAAAATTTTGCAGCTTTATAAAAATAAGTACAATGCGTTTATTGTGAGGGTAAGCGACGCATGAAGCTGATTATAAAATAAATGTTTTAAATTTTGGAGATCAGCAAGAAAAACGACGACCCCCCCCCCCCCACGCTACGCCGCTGCTATTCTCCACCTCCTTCGATCCTGACATTTTTCTGTCAGGGTTTTTTGACTCATTGATCTTTGGATTGACTGTTGCCATTTCAGTTTTGGACGCCCTCTTTTTCTGCGTCCTATTGGTTGCCATTCTAGGACCTGCTTTGGTAATCTTTCGTCATTCATCTGTTGTACATGGCCGTACCATATCAGTTGCCTTTTAGTGATGTCATCCGTTATGCTTCCCTCGATTCGCATTCTTTCTTTTATGATCTCATTTCTTACAAGCTTTTATTTAACTTCAGATGTTCTGTCTAACTATCTAACTATCTATCAAATCTTGTGAAGCGTTTTTGACACACTTCCCATTATCCGATTTGGATGAAATTTGGTACACACATAGTGGTCCCATGACAATACACCATTAAGAAAAAATATCCTCCCACCCCTACCTCCACCCCTTCTATATAAAAATGTGTTTTTGACACACTTCCCATTATCCGATTTGGATAAAATTTGGTATACACATAGTGGTCCGATGATAATACAACAATGAGAAAAAATATCCTCCCACCCCTACCCCCACCCCCTTCCATAGAAAAATTTGTTTTTTTTGATTTGGATGAAATTTGGTATACATATAGTGATCCGATGACAATACAATATTAAGAAAAAAATATCCTTTCACCCCTACCCCCCACCCCCTTTCATAGAAAAATGAGTTTTTGGAACACTTCCCATTATTCGATTTGGATGAAATTTGGTATTCACATAGTGGTCCGATGACAATACAACATTGAAAAAAAAATCCTACCACTCCTACTCCCACCCCCATCTATAGAAAAATGCGTTTTTGACACACTTCCCATTATCCGATTTGGATGAAATTTGGTATACATATAGTGGTCCGATGACAATACAACAATAATAAAAAAATGTCCTCCCACTCCTACCCCCACCCCCTTCCATAAAAAATGCGTTTTTGACACACTTCACTTCAAATGACTTTATAAAATTTGGTATATGCATAAAGGTCCGATGGCAATACAGCCCAAACAAAAAATATATTTCTACCTCTACCCCCACCCTCTCTTACCCCCAATAGAAAAATGAGTTTCCAAACAACTCACGATCAGCGATTTCATTATAATCTAGAATAAACTCTTCTGTTCTGTTATTGAACAAATATTTTCATTTAATACAGTAGATAGCTGAGACTAAAAAGTAGAAAATAAATTGGTAAAATTTTTTTTTAAATCACAAGCTTTTATAAAATGCACTAAAAATTAAAAAATAATTTTCTAACATTCTAATATTATCATAATAATAAAAGCGATGGCCGCAAATCAAAGCATAAGTTAATTCAAAGTTGTGATCTAAACACTTAAAGAATATTCAACATAGTAGGTCATCAAAGATATGTTTGATATGCCGCAATGTTATACCATTGCCATACCTATGTCAGAGAAATGCTGGGGTATCTTGGGTCGGGTTGGGTGGGTTTGGTACCTCTGCATTTTTCTGCGAGATTGATTCTTGCAAATAGTGATATTTAATTGATAAGGATATCTTATCGTGCTAACATCGTCAAAATTTCCATCAGTCGGCCATCGCTTTTATTATTATGATAATAGTAGAATGTTAGAAATTTTTTTTATTTTTAGTGCATTTTATAAAAGCTAGTGACCAATTTATTATATGATCTGTTCTAGATATTCTCATTGATCTTATTGCATCCATTTCGACACTTTCCATTTTTGTTTTGTATTGTATACAAAACAAAAATAGTTATAAACAACTCTATAAAAAAACGCCAAAATATGGCAGGTACCTACTTACATTAAAGAGTCTATAACAGCTTGGCAATTCTGCGGCGACTTGGCAACGCTGTTTAAGCTGTCAATACTGTCATAATTTGACAGTTTGTGACTATTTGGCAAGGATGGCAAGGAACTCATGGCTAGGGGACTCGAGCCGACGGCCGAGTGATGGGTGGCGTGATGTGAGGACGTGCGGAGTTTTCTGTCCAGGGAGTAGTTATTTATTTGGTTCAGAGGTCGGGGTGTTGTGCTGAGGTCGGTACTACCTAAAATTATATACTTATAACTTAAAAACATTTGAAGAGCTCTCGGGAAAAAAGATGAAAGTCCAAAAACTAAAAATGTTCAATAAATCAATTTTTAGATTTAAAATTACTTTTTTGAAATATCCAGGGTGATTTGGGACATAACATAATATACTTCATTTAACCCAAAGACTCCAAATTATAGTTCTATTAACTATTTGTATACTATTAGAACTGTTTGGTAATTATGGCTTCCGATTCTGTCGAATGACGGCAGTTCTCGGGAAAAAAGATGATAGTCCACGACAGGATCAATCTTAAAAATGGTCGGAAAAAGCTATATTTCTGTTTTTTGATAATAAGTTACTTGAAAAGAACTTTTACAGCAATACATGAATGAAAGATTTGACAAAAAAAATTTAATTAAAAATTCAATCAATAATAATATATAACAAAATATTAAAACAAAAAATAAAATTCTCGATTAATATAATGAAATTTCACTTCTTTCATATTGATTACCATACGACCCTATGAACTTTACATCTGCAATCATCTCCTACTGTATGACTTGCCAGCCTTAACTTCTTTGCAACATCACTAACACATAACTCACGTTATCATAAAATGGACTTTCATCTTTTTTCCCGAGAACTTCGCAAAGGTACCCCTGGACTATCATCGTTTTTCCCGCCAGAGATTAAATTATTTTTTAATTTTTTTAATTTGAAAAACACTTTTATTTTAAGATTTTTCATTTGTTATAGATAAAAAAAATATCAGAGAATACAAATTTGTCAAAATATAAAATTTGAAAAAAATGAACTTTCATCCTTATTCCCGAGAGCTCTTCATTTATAAAATGTGGGGGCAGTGCAGTGCAGTGCTGTACCACCTTTTCTTGAAACATTTCAGCCCATATTTGACCTATCTATAACTCAAACTTTACACGTTTAAAATTTGGGGGATTTTTTTCTATCGTTTTATCATAGTTTCTATCAGTCTGCCAAAGCTCAGCTCTTTAGCGTTTCTGAAAGTGGGCAATGTTAATTTTACATAACTTTACATGTATAGGGGAGGGGAGTAAATTAGAATTTTGGTTTTTTTTTTTTTCCTTGGATTTGGTCATAATTTCTATCAGTCTGCCAAATTTCAGCTTTGTAGCATATCTGGAAGTACTGTAGAATTTTGATGATCTATTCATGAGTGAGTGGCAATTTCGACGTTTTTTAAATTTTGTAACTACGTTACTACTTCACTCATCCATGAAACCTGGAGGGGTTGTTAACTTTATGAAGATCTACGATTTTGCAAAGTTTGAATTTTATTGCTCATTCCGAAGTTGAGTTTTAGATTGGTCAAATATGGGCTGAAATGTTTCAAGAAAAGATGGTACAGCAGTTGCGGGAACTTGGCGGGCAAAGTTTTGAACAATTTTCCGCATATTTTATTACTTAAAACTTAAATATTTTTCCAAATCCTGTAAAAAAGGAATGAAATCATAACAAAAACATTTCATGTAAAAAGATGCCAAGTATACGTTAAAATGGTATTTCGTTAAAAGAATTAAGATAAAAGTATAGCCAATTTCTCCAATACAAATTTCAAAATGAAAGGTTCTTACTAGTTTGAAAATGTTCTTCTAAACTTGGCTATTACGGCTGTAAATGACTCTTAAGCCCGGTCTAGACATAACATTTTTCCTTACGTCTTGTCTGTCAGTCAAAAGGGTCAAGTATGACGGTTGAAAGACTAGCGTACACACTTGATAGTTTTAACGTACGTTTTTAGATCAGTTTTTTGATACACCATGGAGGAAGCACTGCTTTTGTCAATAATGTTTTTTGTTTTAAATGTTTCAATAGCTAAACATAGTTTAACCAGTTTTTCAAAATGTTGTGCTGATTTAGTTTGGTAATGTCCCCTGAAGATGTAAGTTTCTGCTTACGAAACATGTCGGGACTATTTGTTTAAAACAAATTAAAAATTAGTGGAGGAAGACAATAACCTGTTTGATTTCCTTAAAAATTATCTTATCTAATATCGGACGTTTCAACTACCAACTTCTAAGTTGCACTCGAAAGGAATTAAAATTGTATGAACTACCACAAGAAATGCCGCTAAAACTGACGTTTTACCGGAAACAAAGCCTCTACTATCAGTTCAACAGGTCCGACTTCAGTCCTGTTCAGTTCAGCCAAACGTACGTCTTATTGTCTACACGAAAGGTTTTGCCTGATCCGTTTTACCTGATCAAGTAAAACGTCAGGCAAAACGTTATGTGTTGACCACGCTTTAGGCACAGTGCTAAATTGAACATAAAGAAGTTTGGCTGTAATACCAAAGTTTAAAAAAACATTTCCAAACTAATAAGAACCTTTCATCTCAATCCTTTTTACGGAATACCATTTTCGCGTACTTGGCTTCTTTTTACATGAAATGTTTTTGTTATTGTCATATTTCTTGATAATTTAAAAAAAAATTAAAAACTAAAAAAATCTTACTTCCATATAGGGTGAGTCGGGACCCAGGTCGGGCTAGAATCGGGGTTGAACCATATCGCTCACTAAATCTGGAAGAAGGGGACATGTTATGGCTGCTATTTTGAGGTTTGAACGCTATTGGTTTGATTACCACCTTTCCCTAAAAAAAAATAAGTTTTAATTAA
This sequence comes from Aspidapion aeneum, assembly GCA_963576565.1. NCBI lineage: Eukaryota > Metazoa > Arthropoda > Insecta > Coleoptera > Brentidae > Aspidapion > Aspidapion aeneum. The sequence goes on from OY755047.1 coordinate 4,278,639, forward strand.
TTTTATTTAATTACTTAAATTAGTTGTTTTGATGATGACAGCCAAAAGGGCGAGAAGAAGTTCTAAAAAGTTTATAAAAATTGAAGAAAAGGATAGTCTAGATATAAAATTATGGGGAAGAATTGCTAAAAAAACGTAAATCAATTTTATCAATATTTGCCAATTTTATTGATTGTTGTCACATTTAAAAATGTGTTCTAGACCCAGAATCCTGCATCTCGCAGTGCCTTAGTTTGGAAAGGAATGGAATCCTATAAGACCAAAATGGCTAAAGCACCGAGTTGCAGTATGGTGGGGTCATAGAGATGCGAAAAAACCACACCTTAACTTCGGAAAAACGTAATTTAGCGAATTTTAGGGTTGGGAATCCCATCCCCAAAAACTATACAGTTTATGAAAAAAAGCACGGAGTGGTAGTATGGTGGGGCCCTAGAGATGCGAAAAAACCACACCCTAAGTTAAGGTTCAGAAAAACATCATTTAGGGATTTTTAGGGTAGCGAATCCAATAAAACCAAAATAGCCAACTTTGAAAATTCATATTTTAAAAACTATACACTTTATCAACAAAAGCACCAAGTTGCAGTATGGTGGGGCCATAGAGATTCAAAAAAACCACACCCTAAGTTAAGATTTAAAAAATCGTCATTTAGCGAATTTTGAGGTAGGAAATCCCATAAGACCAAAATGGCCAAACTGAAAATTCATATTTCAAAAACTATACAGTTTATCAACAAAAACACCGAGTTGCAGTATGGTGGGGCCATAGAGATTCTAAAAAACCACACCCTAAGTTAAGATTTAGAAAAACGTCATTTAGCGAATTTTAGCGTAGGAAATCCAATAAGACCAAAATTGCCAAACTTTGAAAATTCATAGTTCAAAAACTATACAGTTTATCAACAGAAGCACCGAGTTGCAATATGGTGGGGCCATAGAGATTCTAAAAAACCACACCCTAAGTTAAGATTCAGAAAAACGTCATTTAGCGAATTTTAGGGTAGGGAATCCAATAAGACCAAAATGGCCAAACTTTGAAAATTCATATTTCAAAAACTATACAGTTTATCCACAAAAGCACCGAATTGCAGTATTGTAGGGTCATAGAGATCAGAAAAAACCACACCCTGAGGTAGGATTCAAAAAAACGTCATTTAGCGAATTTTAGGGTAGGGAATTCAATACGACCAAAACGGCCAAACTTTGAAAATGTATATTTCAAAAACTATATAGTTTATCAACAAAAGCACCGAGTTGGGGCCATACAAATTGCTCTTTTTCTCTCAAATCGCACCGCACGCTACTGATTAGCAGAGTCAGCCTGAAAGGTTCTTAAATGGTTTTTATGGTTCATTCTATCTGGTTGTAGTGGTAGTTAGAGACCCTGTTTGTATGACATATTTTAAAGAAATAGAGAGCCATGGCACTACCGTATTTTTCTGCAAAAACACGTTTTTTTTTAATTTAAAAACATCTTTATTGGTTTTTATTTTATTTTATGCATTTCTTTTTCTTTTATATATTATATGAAATTCGATACCCCTGTGCAATGCAGTGGATCACACTCCGACTCGATGCGACGGCGACGCGATGTTTGAGCTACTAAAACCCAAAACAGCGTCTAAAGCCCGGTCTAGACATAACATTTTACCTTACGTCTTGCCTGTCAGTCAAAAGGATCAAGTATGACGGTTGAAAGACTAGCGTACACACTTGATAGTTTTAACATACGTTTTTAGATCAGTTTTTGATACACCATGGACAAAGCACTGCTTTTGTCAATAATGTTTTTTGTTTTAAATGTCTATGACTTAACCGTTTCTAGCTAAACATAGTTTTTTAACCAGTTTTTTAAAATGTTGTGCTGATTTAGTTTGGTAATGTCCCCCGAAGATGTAAGTTTCTGCTTACGAAACATGTCGGGACTATTTGTTTAAAACAAATTAAAAAATTAGTGGAGGAAGACAATAACCTGTTTGATTCCCTAAAAAATATCTTATCTAATGTCGGACGTTTCGTATACCAACTTCTAAGTTGCACTCAAAAGGAATTAAAATTGTATGCACTACCACAAGAAATGCCGCTAAAACTGACGTTTTACCGAAAACAAAGCCTGTACCGATCAGTTCAACAGGTCCGACTTCAGTCCTGTTCAGTTCAGGCAAAACGTACGTTTTATTGTCTACACGAAAGCTTTTGCCTGATCCAGGGCAAGTACCCCTAGTGCCCCCCCCCCCCCGAGAATTTTTTGAATATACAAAAAATGGGTAACAAGTAACGTTTTTGCTAATAAAAATTCAAAATTTTTGCTTGCGAAAATGTCTATTGTTATTATCATCGAAATTACAACCACTTTTATTAATAAATTATCCTGAATTTGTAGCCTAAACTTGCAAATTTTTTTTTAAAGATATATATGTAAGATATTGTACTTCTTAGTTCTGACTAATTTAATAAAATGCTGCTTAAAAAAATATATACCGTTTTTTACCAACAGAAAATGTCACCTAAAGTACCCCCCCCCCCCCCGAAATGCACCTCTGGATCCGCCCTTGGCGACAGTGATAGGGCCAATGTTGGGCATTTTAGCGTTGTTTAAATAGGAAAAATCAAAGAAACTTTGTGCCTGGCACAGGCCATCAGTTAGTCGTATTACTCGCATTGTTCTGGTGCGTGGAGCGTGGATGTTTTAATTTACGCCCTTTACAATACACTTCAATTATTTCAGCAGAATTTTTTGATAAATATTAAGTCATTTCATGGCGAAATCCGGATGGGCATGTTTCTTTTTAAAAAAATAGAATTATATATATTTATCGGTTTCACAACGTTCTACGTCTTCCGATACCCAATCTCCATTCGTTTCTGTTTGCCCATAATTCATCATCTAGGCCTCTTATTCTTATTTCATTATCTATTCCTTCTCTCCAGCTTCTCCTTGGCCGTCCTCGTTTTCTTCGGCCAGTTGGTTTCCATTGTAGTATTTGTTTAGGTAGTCTTTTATCATTCATTCTTTGTACATGTCCGTACCACACTAGTTGTTTTGTTCTTATATCATCCACCAAAGTACGTTTACCTACTGTCATAATTTCTCTTATTCTTTGATTTCCCTGCTGCTCTTCCCCAATAGTCCATCTCCGTAGCGGAAAGCATTTTTTGTGTTCTATCCTTGATTGGCCATACTTCTGAGCCGTATGTAATAATACTTTTTACAATGTTGTTATATATAAGCTTTTTGTTATGTTTTGATATACTTTGGTCCCAAATTATTCCATTTAATAAAGTTATTGCTTTTATTCCTTGTACGTTTCGATCTTTTATAGCTTTGTCTAGTGTTCCGTCAGCTGTAATTTTTAGACCTAAGTATTTATACTCATCACAGGACTGAATTCGCTGCCCGGTATTTAAGATTAGATCCTGTTTCATTCCACCGATACACATATACTCTGTCTTATTGAGATTAACCTCTAGTCCCCACTTATTGTACTCTTCTATTAGTTTTCGTGTAATATATTCGAGGTCGTCATAATCCTGAGCCACTACTATCTGATCATCGGCGAAACATAAATAGAATTAGAAAAAAATACAATTTGAAACCCCAAAGATAGTAGTTTTAGGTATGTTTTTTAACTACTTGTGGGTAAACATTTGGGCGCAACACCCCGATTTTTTTTACTGACTCAAAATTCTGGCACTAGCATGTTGCATTGACACGAGCCGCCGCTGCTTGAAAACGATGGTACAAGAACAGTCGAAACGTTGCAATTTCGTTGTTTATCAAAACTATACGTTTTTCAAATTTTGTTAGGCAAATTTTTATTTTTACTTATAAACCACTGACAAATTAGTAATTTTTATTTTTCTAGGAGTGGTTTTTTGATGAAAAAAATTTCTTAATAATGGCGAAATATCCAGATAAAGATTTGTTTGTAAAAGGGTCTCTAGTGGTAGTAAGGTAACATAATGGTAAAGGAACCGAAAAAAGAAAAACAAATAAGCATCGCGCAGTGCCAAAAGGCAAAAATAAGCAGCGGCCAACCTGATTCTATAGCTGGAGCTCGTGCTTTCCGCGCGCCTTTACAGGGTGACGCACTAGCAGGAATCAACCACTAAAATTTTAAAAAAATTCGGTTAAAAAAAAAATTGAAACAAAAATATTTTGCAAAAAAGTTTTCTAAAATATTTTTTCATAACAATTTTTTGGAAAATACACGTTTTTTTCAAAGGAACAGCTAACCCAAAACTTAAGATAAGAAAGGATACGTTTCCGATTAATTGACTAAGGTTAGAATGACACCGATTTCATTTCGAACTCCCAAAAAGGAGGAAGAGAAAACTAATTTTAAAAAATTTAAAAAAAAAATTCTATTCCTGCAAGGGACACCTTGTATCTGTAAGGTGCCTCAGGGGGCCCCTGCTGAGCACTAGCGAATATCGTGGGAACCCAAACATAAACTCTCTACTCGCTTGGATGGGTACCAGTCTTTTATTCTTTCCTTCGTTATAGACCCAAAGATAACACCGATTTTTAGTAAACTTGTTCCTTATCCCACTATTTAGATTCCCAAGAAAAAAAACAAGGAAATACATACCTAGGTACGTAATGATCATTTTATGAAAAAGAAAGAGAAGATGACTAAAAGAAGAGCGCAGGAACATTCTTAGCAGAGATCGTTGTCTTATAGGAAAAATGTGAAACAGAAGCAGGAGTTTACAATTTGATAACATTTATAACTACTCCCTAGGAAGTGAGGAAAGGTTTTCCAAGTGAAAGCCTATGCTACAGAAGATGTGATTCTGGTTCAAGAAGAAAGGTCGCAAATTTCGATGAGTTCCAGGTCGTCATGGAATTACCATCAAGAGAAAACCTGGCAAGAACGAGCAGAGCTAGGATTCCAAGAAAGTTTTGTCGCCTTTCAAACTTGTCTAGGGTTGACCAAAGAGGAAATGCATAACAAGCTACATGAGGAGATGCTCTGCAGCATCAGCCAAACCAAAAGAAGTAGGAAAAGATGAGACGTAAATACTTCATGGACAATTGAAGAAAAATTGAAGAAACATGGCTAAATGTCGGAGCACAATCAAAGGGAAGATTCTGGGCAGGAGCAATAGCACAAGCAGGATATCATGAAGATATCTAAAACGAGAAGGTCAAGGTAGGAACAGATGAGAAGTAAATATTTCATGGAAAACTGAAGAAAAATAACAAAAAACATCGTTTTATGTCTAAACAAAATGTAAATCGAAGGAAGAGCTTAATCCGCAGAGAAGAAAAATCATAAAGACATTTTGAAAATATGTTCAAGAAGAACTTTCTCAAGAATACGTAAATACTCCATGGACAGTTAAAGAAAAATTCAAGAAACAGGGCTAAATGTTCTAGCACAATCAAAGAGAAGAAAGGAAGGGAAGATTCGGCGCAGAAGGAATAGCAAAAGGATATCATAAAGATATCTAAAACGAGAAGGTCAAGGTAGGAAAAGATGAGACGTAAATACTGCATGGACAGTTGAAGACAAATTGAAGAAACAGCGCTAAATGTCTAAACCAAATGTAAAGCCAAAGAAGGGATGAAACCGTGGAGAACTAAAATCATAAGGACATCTTGAAAGTATGTTTAAGAAGTACTTTCCAACACAAAGATAACAGACATCATAGGGACTTCTCGAGAATACGTAAATACTTCATGGACAGTTGAAGACAAATTGAAGAAACAGCGCTAAATTTCCAAGCACAATCAAAGGGAAGAAAGGAAGGGAAGATTCGGCGCAGAAGGAATAGCAAAAGGATATCATAAAAATATCTAAAACGAGAAGGTCAAGGTAGGAAAAGATGAGACGTAAATACTGCATGGACAATTAAAGACCAATTGAAGAAACAGATGTCCAAACCAAATGTAAAGCGAAAGAAGGGATGAAACCGTGGAGAATTAAAATCATAAGGACATCTTGAAAGTATGTTTAAGAAGTACTTTCCAACACAAAGATAACAGACATCATAGGGACTTCTCGAGAATGCGTAAATACTCCATGGACAGTTGAAGACCAAAGGGAAGAAAGGAAGGGAAGATTCGGCGCAGAAGGAACAGCAAAAGGATATCATAAAGATATCAAAAACGAGAAGGTCAAGGTAGGAAAAGATGAGACGTAAATACTGCATGGACAGTTGAAGACAAATTGAAGAAACAGCGCTAAATGTCCAAACCAAATGTAAAGCGAAAGAAGGGATGAAACCGTGGAGAATGAAAATCATAAGGACATCTTGAAAGTATGTTTAAGAAGTACTTTCCAACACAAAGATAACAGACATCATAGGGACTTCTCGAGAATACGTAAATACTCCATGGACAGTTGAAGACAAATTGAAGAAACAGCGCTAAATTTACAAGCACAATCAAAGGGAAGAAAGGAAGGGAAGATTCGGCGCAGTAGGAATATCACAAGGATATCATAAAGTTATCTAAAACAAGAAGGTCAAGGTATTAAAAGATGAGAAGTAAATACTTCATGAGTAATTAAGAAAAATTGAAGAAAACAGCGGTTTATGTCCAAACCAAATGTAAAGCGAAAGAAGAGATGAAACTGTGGAAAAGTAAAATCATAAGTATATCTTGAAAGTATGTTCAAGAAGTACTTTCCAAGGGACTTCTGGAGAATAGAGAGAAAATATTCACTTAATAATTAGTTATTATAACAGCTTTTTGAATAATTTATTAATGAAGGGACCAATTTTCAGCAATGACTTATGGCTTGAACAGACGGTACCATCTCGTCGATCGATCGGCCGTACCGACCGAGATGGTTCCACAACCACATCGGCACGAACCAAAAGCATTCATGCGAGACTGCGTGGTCGTCGTGGTTTTTATTTTGCGGCAGCCCAGCGGTTCCATTTTACTCGGTTCTATAGAGTCACTTCATCAGTATAGAAGATAGGAACCATATGTGAGATGGGCCATGGACGACTCACAAAAGGCGCAGGTGAAGCGCTGCTTTATCTGAGGGCACAGCAGTGCCTCGCCAAGTTCGCGCGCCGTAACCATCTTTTTTGGAAACATTTCAGCCGATATTTGACCTACCTAAAACTCTACTTCGGAATGAGCTACGAATCTCAAACTTTGCACAGTCGTAGATCTCCATGGAGTTAACAACCCCTCCAAGTTTAGAATTCCATAAAGTAGTAAAGTAGTTACGAAATTTCAAAAAACGTCCAAATTGCCACTCACTCACTGACTCACTCACTCACTGATGTATAGATCATCAATATTCTACTGTACTTCCAGACATGCTACAAAGCTGAAATTTGGCAGACTGATAGAAATTATGACCAAACCCCAAAATTTTAATTTACTCCCCTCCCCTATGCATTTTAAATGTAGCATTGCCCACTTCCAGAAATGCTAGAGAGTTGAGCTTTGGCAGACTGATAGGAACTATGATAAAACTATAGGAAAAAATTAAAACACCCCAAAATTTTAATTTACTCCCCTCCCCTATACATTTAAAGTTATGTGAAATTAGCATTGCCCACTTCCAGAAATGCTAGAGAGTTAAGCATTGGCAGACTGATAGGAACTATGATAAAACTATAGGAAAAAATTAAAACACCCCAAAATTTTAATTTACTCCCCTCCCCTATACATTTAAAGTTATGTGAAATTAGCATTGCCCACTTCCAGAAATGCTAGAGAGTTAAGCATTGGCAGACTGATACGAACTATGATAAAACAATAGGAAAAAATGAAAAAAACCTCAAAATTTTTAATAAGGCATTGTAAAAGATTTGGACAATATTCCGCATATTTTACTACTTTAAAACTTTAAACAAAAACATTTCATGTAACAAAAAGCCAAGTACGTAAAAAAGATATTCTGTAAAAAGAATTGAGATAAAAGTAAATCCAAGTTCTTTAATACAAATTTCACAATGAAAGCTTCTTACTAGTTTGAAAATATTTTTCTAAACTTGGCTATTATGTCTGCAAATGACTCTTAGACACAGTGCTAAATTGAACATAAACAAGTTTGGCTGTAATAGCAAAGTTTTTAAAAAAACATTTCCAAACTAGTAAGATTCTTTCATTGTGAAATTTGTATTAGAGAACTTGGCTTTACTTTTATCTCAATTTTGCGTACTTGGCCTTTTTTTACATGAAATGTTTTTGTTATGATTTACAGATTGTTGGACCAGGATAGATGTAGTGACTCTCAAAGGCAGTATTGGGTTCCCTTAAAAGGTAGTCGCACTTTGGTCGCACTTTTTGGCAACCTAAACTGGTACTGCATGGCCGCCAGGTATTGTTTGCTTTTTTACTGCGAACCAAACAAAAACTTGATACTTTTTTTTTAAACGAATCGGCCAACTCAGAATTGTTTGGGTTTCTTGAACCAAGTCATCAGCTGGAACCAATGCAGAAACAAGAAAATTAATTTGAAAACAAAGTTAAAACATTTAACAGAAGTTTTTTTACCTACCAATATTTTTACCTTCCTAGCAATGGTTAGAAAAGGTATTATTTTCGACAAAAAAATGTTTTTGAGATAAAGTCAAAAATGTGTTATTTGGATGTATTTTGACCTATCCTAGCAATATTGTCGTGATGTCTGTCTGTGTGTGTGTATTTTTTTCTGTCCGTAACACGATAGCTGCTAAACCGGTGAACCAATTTTCATAAAATTTTCAGGAAAAATTGTGTTCGACACTCTAACGAGCTGATTAGATTTTGGTCAAAATTAATGCTAATGACAGTTTTTTGACAATTAAAATATTTAAAAAATGCTAACTTTTTCGGAATATAATAGACTACATTTTGTTTAATAATTTGTGTTATAACCCAAAACCTTATAAATATCTCTGAGATATTTACAAAAAACTGTTTGTACATCAGATATCATTGCTTCTGTGCTAATAGGCTAGCTACGAAGGTATCAGATCGGTCATGGATCCATTTATTTTTACCTGTTTTTATTTTATGGTTTGATTTTTGACTCTGTGTAAGTGACCTTAAATACTCCAAAGGACCAAATTTATATCGCCCCCTTAGTGCAACAACGAGATAATTCGAAATGTATGCATTTTGAGTTATCCCAGCTAAAGCTGACCTATTTTTCGTTCTCTCTTCTGTTTAATGCGTCGTTAAACGTCTAGATATCTTGTACGAGCAACCAAACTTGTTTAAAAAGTGACAAGAAATAGATAACTCCAAAAATGCATATTTTCTCAAAGGACATCTTGAGATTTTCTCAAAACTATCAATTTCAAGTCATCCAGTTGTTGCACTAAGAGAACGATATATATCTGGGACAAATTATTAAACTAAAAAAAGAAAACGGCTGAAATCAAGAGACGAGTAAGATTGGTCTGGGCAGCATTCGGTAAATTTAGCTAAATATTAAAAAATATAAAATATATTCAATACCTGTACTCACATATGGATCCCAGACCTGGACACTTACAAAATCAAACATGGATAAGGTAACAAAAGCCCAAAGGTCACTCAAAAGATAAATTTTACATGTAAGATAATATATAGAAAAAGGAATAAATGGATAAGAAATAAAACAAAAGTAAGGGATATCAGAGGAGAGGTATCAAAATTAAAATGGAAATTTGCCGGTCATAATATTAGACACAAAAACGATTGATGGAACAAATGTATTGTAGACTGGAGACTTTGGGAAAATAAAAGAAGTAGGGAAGACCCCAAATGAGATGGTTGGACGATTTGAAAAAACATGCGGGGACTGATGGATGAACACGGCGACAAACAGAGAATAGTGGAAGATATTGGGGGAGGCCTATGTTCCAAGAGGGATCGAACAAGGCTAAATAGACAGATAAATATATAGACCAAATTTGATACAGTTGATTATAAAATAAGAAAAAATAAGAAAGTTTTGCAACCTTAATTTTGAATCAATTTGTTATAAAAATGCTAAATTATTGTATTATCAACGAAATAATAAACGTCTAGAACAAATTTAAAGTTTCTAGCTCATCAAGAAGTAAGTACTTAGTACAAAATCACAAATATATGATAAAACCGTGTAAAAACGAGAATGACAAGAATTGTAAGATTGAAATTATTATTAATAAAATAATTTATTTCTTAGATAACTTTTAAAAAACCGTTCTTTTTGCTGTCTCAGAAAGACAGTAGGTACTGTTTAAAAGTGGTTCCAAGTGGGTGGACAAAGTGGTACCGAAAATTTGAAGATAAATAGATTTATCTTACGGGCCATTCCATAATAATCCGTAGTAACGTTTTTTATTTAAAATTATATCATGGAAAAAAATCTTCATTAAAATAGTTATGAAAAATTGTAAAAGATCATTCGTTTGCAAGGTTAAGGTTTAAACAAAATAAAATATTAACCACATGATACTATTTAAAAATCTTGGGATTACCTTCACGATTTATATCTACAATCGCAAAAATTTTATTTACTCACAACTGAGCATATCTCTCAATTTTTGAATTTTTCTTTATCTTCGTTGTATGCCTTATTTCTTTATCACAATTCATATATTTGACTTTCCCATGTGTGGGTATACCTTTTATCCAAATGAGCCATTTTTGACAGGATTAAGGTGTGAAACATTTCCTTGCGGACACTTCTATTAAGCGGACACTCCCTCTAGGCGAAGAAATTTATTGGAACCAAGCTTTTTCCTATTTCTTTACATGTAAAATTTACTCCTATAACCGGACACTCTAATAATCGGACGCATACAATTTTTTTTGATTAAAAAGTTCTGAAACCTCCCTTAACCGGACGCAAACCTCTGACAACGGCACGGAGCGCTGCACGACATGGGCATAAATATTATGTAGTATGTTGGCAACAACGCACTCTGCAGCCGGGGAATTACCTCTTTCCGTTTTAATGCGAAGACAATACTTTTGTCGTATTTACAACATATTTTATTCGGTGGGATTGCTGTGTTTTATTTTTATTGTTCAGTTGGGTAGTAATAGGTCTCTTTGAAATGGCGCCTAGTAAAAAACTTCTTAGTTTACGTGAAAAATTGGAAGTTGTTAACGTTTCGGAGAAGGAACATCTATTAGCACGAGAGATCGCTGAAAAATTTAATATCGGGAAAACTTAAGCAGCGAAAATTGTTAATAAATATGTATTAAAATTTCGCAGTTTTCTCTCATAAGTAGACACCTCCATAAAGCGGACAAAATCGACAAAACCGTGAGTGTCCACTTATAGGAGGTTTCACTGTAAATACTTTCAGTGGGATAGAGAATAGCTACATGACGTCGGCGAAACCGCAAACCCAAGTAAGTGCAAAAATCAAAATTTTCAGGAGGCACTAAAAACCTTACAATTTTCAGTTATTGCAATGGATTTGATAGTTTTGAATGTTTCGATTTTAAAATATTTAGAATTTTTTGTCAGTTAAGAGATTTTGCACATACGTCCCCACTAAAACAATGAACCGATTGCCGCCAAAATGTAATTTTTGAATTTTTGTCAGTATTACTTGCATAGATAAAGGATTTTTGCTGCGGTTCAGTCATCTTTTGTTACTTGGTTTTGCGTTGTCGCCGACGATGAACTCCATTTTGCGACGTTTTTGGGTCTCTTATAGTCAAAAATCGTGTCTCTTGAAATAGTTGTGGAAGATTCTTTAAAACTATTCTAGATCGCTTGGTAATTGATCACACAATTTTAAGTCACTGGGTGTTTGCCTTCAGTTTGAGCAGGAGGCGTATGGATGACGGCTTTTTTTCATGTTTTTTCACAAACAAAACAAAAAAATTATTTTCGCTAACTTAGTTTTACAAAAAAAATATTAACACGTTTTTTGTTTGCAAAAGAACACCAATTAATACTGTGAAGAAATTAGTTTTGTATCTCAACAACTAAGAAAGATAAAAAAAAAGTGAATTCTAAAAAATTGGAAATTTTTTTTAAGCAAAAAAAATTTTTAGAATGATTGGATATGGATAACTCAATTTTAAGTAGCAGGCTGTTTGCCTCAAATTTGAGTAAGATGTTTTTTCACCGTACACTTCAGAAACTATACAGTTTATCAACAAAAACACCGAGTTGCAGTATGGTGGGGCCATAGAGATTCAAAAAAACCACACCCTAAGTTACGATTCAGAAAAACGTCATTTAGCGAATTTTAGGGTAGGAAATCCCATAAGACCAAAATGGACAAAATTTGAAAATTCTTATTTGAAAAACTGTACAGTTTATCAACAAAAGCACCGAGTTGCAGTATGGTGGGGCCACAGAGATGCGAAAAAATCACACCCTGAGTTAAGATTCTAAAAAACGTCATTAAGCGAATTTTAGGGTGGGGAATCCCATAAGACCAAAATGGCCAAACTTTGAAAATTCATATTTCACAAACTATACAGTTTATCAACAAAAACACCGAGTTGCAGTATGGTGGGGCCACAGAGATGCGAAAAAATCACACCCTGAGTTAAGATTCTAAAAAACGTCTTTAAGCGAATTTTAGGGTGGGGAATCCCATAAGACCAAAATGGCCAAACTTTGAAAATTCATATTTCACAAACTATACAGTTTATCAACAAAAACACCGAGTTGCAGTATGGTGGGACCATAGAGATACGGAAAAACCACAACTTGAGTTAAGATTCTGAAAAACGTCATTTAGCGAATTTTAGGGTAGGAAATCCCATAAGACCAAAATGGACAAACTTTGAAAATTCTTATTTGAAAAACTGTACAGTTTATCAACAAAAGCACCGAGTTGCAGTATGTTGGGGCCATAGAGATGCGAAAAAACCACACCCTGAGTTAAGATTCTAAAAAACGTCATTAAGCTAATTTTAGGGTGGAGAATCCATTAAGACCAAAATGGCCAAACTTTGAAAATTCATATTTCAGAAACTATACAGTTTATCAACAAAAACACCGAGTTGCAGTATGGTGGGGCCATAGAGTAAAAAAGATTGTCTTAGATCAAAGCAAATTGCTTTGAAGTAAAATAATTTGTGCTTTCCTATCCACCAAGAGACAACAACAGAAATTGTTTTATTATAAATTGGAACTGAATTATTCTAAACCAGCAAAATATTAGTTATATGAAGACAATTTGCTTTGTTACAAAATGGAATATACTAAAACAAAACACTTAAAGAAGAAAAATAAAGTCTCATTTCAAGATTAACTAAAAAGAAATATTTTAATTCAAATCAAATTTTTTTAAGGTAAAACAATTTATTCAAGACAAGAACCAGCGGCGTAGCGTGCCTGAAGGGGCGGGTGGGGGGCCCGACAGCTAAAAAGGGAGCTCATAAAAAGCTTGCGATCAAAAAAAAAAAAGAAACAAAGGTCATCATGTGTTTAATTGTCTTTGCCGCCCTCTCAATTTGCCTGCTACTTAATATAAGGGGCGCTTCGGGCACTCATGGGGCGCCAGTACCCTCGGGGCGGGGGGGGGGACAAACCCCCCGCGCCCCCCACGCTACGTCACTGAAAAGAACGTGTTTTCATTGTAGACAAAAATTTTTACCGTGTAGTTAAAAAAAAACCGTTTAATAAGAAAAGCTTTACTTCTTCTCTTACCTTCTCAAGTACGCCACTGTACGGCTGGATATTGGGCGGGGCCACTTGCTGATGAACTGCCAGTCTATCGCAGCTCGCGTAGCTGTCATTTTTTGACAGTTGACAGGTGTCTTCAGCCGAGCAAACGCTGGTGGGGGAGATCAATTCGCAACTCGATTCGCGAGCCGACTCGTCCGAAAACAACGTTTCGGTACCGCTGTCAGTGGTACTAGAAGCCATTTCGCGTAGAGGAAGAGGGGAGAGTTCACATTTTGAAATCTGTAAGAAAAATTAAATTTTTATAAATAAATAATATAGAGATGGATACAGATCAAAATACAAAATTTGTGCTGACTTTGCCCTGTAGGGTAACATGTGGTGGAACGGGGTACCTAGAGTCCCTATATGTTGATATATTTGGATAGATATTATCATAACAAAAACATTTCATGTAAAAAAAAAACCAAGTATAATTGAGATAAAAGTAAAGGCAAGTTCTCCAATACAAATTTCAAAATGAAAGGTTCTTACTAGTTTGGAAATGTTTTTTTAAACTTTGCTATTCCAGCCAAACTTCTTTATGTTCAATTTAGCACTGTCCCTAAGAATCATTTGCAGCCGTAATAGCAAGTTTAGAAAAACATTTCCAAACTAGTAAGAACTTTTGAAATTTGTATTGGAGAACTTGGCTTTACTTTTATCTCAATTCTTTTTACCGAATACCACTTTCGAGTACTTGGCTTTTTTACATGAAATGTTTTTGTTATGATCTAACTCCTTTTTTAAAAGATTTGGATATTATTTAAGTTTTCAAGTAGTAAAATATGCGGAATATTGTTCAAAACTTACAAATTTTGAAGTTTTTTTTATGTTTTTCTATAGTTTTATCATAGTTCCTATCAGTCTTCCAAAGATCAGCTTCTAGTGTTTCTGGAAGTGGTTAATGTTACTTTTATATAACTTTATAGTTATAGGGGAGGGAAGTTAATTTAAATTTGGGGTTTTTTAATTTTATATAGTTTTATCATATATAGGTCTTATCGGCCTTCCAAAGCTCAGCTATCAGGCGTTTCTGGAAGTGGGCAATATGTTACTTTTACAGAACTTTCCATTTATAGGGGAGGGAAGTAAATTAAAATTTCAGGGTTTTTAAATTTTTTTCTATAGTTTTATCATATTTCCTATCAGCCTGCCAAAGCTCAGCTCTGTAACGCCTCTGGAAGTGGGCAATGTTACTTTTACATAACTTGGCATGTATGGGGGAGGGGATTGAATTAGAACTTTGTGGTTTTTTCCAAGGTTTGGTCACAATTTCTATCAATGTGTCTGTAGTACAGTAGAATTTTGATGATCTATACATGAGTGAGTGAGTGGCAATTTCGACGTTTTTTGAAATTTCGTAACTACCTTACTACTTTATGGAAATCCATGAAACTTGGAGGGATTGCTAACTCTATAAAGATCTATCACTTTGCTAAGTTTGAGTTTCGTAGCTCATTCCGAAGTAGAGTTTTAGATAAGTCTGAAATATTTCAAGAAAAGATGGTACAGCAGTTTCCGCTCGAACTTGGCGGGACACTGCCTCGCCCCCAGATTTTTTCAATGTTAAAAAAACATTTATTTTTTGAAAAATATTTAAAAAAATGCGATTTTTGAAGTTGGAAAAACATTTTAATTTACACAGAAAAAAAAATGTCTTCAGTCAATGCAAATTGCTTCGATCCAAGAAAAAATCTGCTTTCCTATGCACGAAGACGATATTTTCTTAACAAAAAAAAAACTATTCTCTTAAACTGCTGTTTTCCGTTGAAAATAAAAGTTGCCTTTATCCAAGAAAATTGATTTGTTTTGAATGGAAGCGGCAACCTTCTTGTTTTGTGTTTTTTAGTATTATGGAATAAATCGCCATTTTCGTTTTGAGATGCCGGATATTTTGAGTTAAGAAATTAAAAGTCTTTAGGCAAAGTAAAGCTTTATTTGTGTTAAGAAGATATTAGTAAGACATTTTATATCTTGCTTGAAAACCACTTTTTCTTCGCTAAAGGCAGTTTGTTTTAAACCAAAACAATTTACCAAGACAATTATTTTTTTTCCCAAAACAAGCAGTTTGCTTAGATGAAACATTTTCTTCGGAGACTTTTGCTTTTGGGTCAAGATCATTTTTTAAGAAAACTACTTTTCTTAACTGAAGAAATTCTTTTTTTCTGTATAAATGTTAAAATGTTCGACACTGACTTTAAAGAAAAATATCCACGCCACTGTCTAGCAGTTTATTGGCCATTAAAAGCGCATATAAAAATATGAAAATTCGTAAAAACTTCTCGCAAGAACAGCACACAATTGCAGCCTGTAATACTGACCTAGTCGTACCCAATGGTTGCTTAGCATAGGTCGTACCGAGAGATGGAACCATCGTGGCTGTACGCCTAAGGTCGAATTCGGCCTACTATCTCTCTATGGTTTTTTTTAAGGTGTGGAACCAAGTTTAGTGTACAGAATAGGTCTCACGATTTAAGAAAAACGTTTCCATCTTTGTAAATTTATCATTTTTACCCAACTGCAGCACGGCGAAAGGAAGGGTAATGTTTTTCGAATGGGATATGTATGTATGTAAGTATGTATGTTTGTGTCGCGCTAGAGTCCTAACGGCTGAACCGATTTTGACGAAAAAGGTGTCGTTGATTTCCTACTGATCCCGAAGGTGCTATAGGCTATATTTTTTTAAACAGCAATCAACATGGCGGTCGCCAGACGCCATTTTGTCACATGATGTAGGCTTTAAGGCATACAAATTACCTAAATTTAAGGCGATTTTATAGAAATTCCGACCGATTACCCATTGCAAATGTCCTCTAATTTGTTGTAATTACTTTGTAGTCCTCCCTGTTCCCACCCACCTCCCTCCTGTCATTCCCCCCACTCTATTCAAAAACCATATTTGCATAATTTTATCAAATATAGAGCGATTTCAAAAATTCTTTCTGCATGCGCTTTCAGATTTTTTTTTCCCACACCATTTTACTAGTCCCCCTCCCGCCTCTCCCTCTCTCCTCCCTGCCATCCTTATTAGTAATAGTTATAGCTATAACTTTCACATATATAAAGCGATTTCAAAAGTTCTTTCTGCACACGCTTGAAGACTTTTTTCCAACATCATTTTAATAGTTTCCGCCTCCCTCTCTTCTCTGCTTCCTCCTTATTAGTAATAGTTGTAGCTATACCTTTCACAAATATAAAGCGATTTCAAAAATTCGCGTCCGTAGAAAATCTACACGTACTTTTTGGGTAAAGCTAAATAAATTGTAAATGCATAGTGCTTTTTATAAGGCTGAATAAGAATTAAACCTAAAAAACAACCAACTGCTAAATTTACTGGTAACTACTAGTCGCAATTGGGTACAAAATTACCCAATAACCTGATTCATAAAAATACAAAACTGTATAATTTCGTAAGTGCGCTTTGGGCATCAAAACTATAAGTTGAAGCATGTCGTACATTATAGGTATACCTATCAATTTTGTACTCAACTGCGACTAGTACTTACATGTTAATTTAGTAGTTGAGTGTTTTTTTATTAGTATAATTATTCCACCAGTAACGGGGATTAAGAACATATACATAAATTACGTATATGATTAAGAATCCCAAATTTCAGTAGTTTTTTTAATTAATTTTTGAAAATGGCAATTTTCAAATAAATTTAGATACCTTTAGAACTACTTAACACCAGGGTAAAAAATACAGGGTGTTTTTTCTTGATCGAGGGTATTTCCAAACCTCATCAAGATATACCCTTTAGTTTTCTCATAACGCTGTATAGCTTGTTTGAGAAGTCTTTAAAAAACCTTTCGAATAAGAAAAAGCAAGAATCGACATGGGCACTTCCAGGGGGGGGGACCTCGGGGAACGGTGCCCCCAAACCTAAGATTTTTTTTTGATATTTTCTACATATTTCATGAATAAAAGGACAAAATAGCATGAAATACACCATGAGACCTCTCCCCCTCCCCCCAAAGTTTTCGCCCCCCCATAAGACATATTTCTGAATATATATCATTCGATGAAAAATTTTTAAATAATATCTTCGATAAAGTTGATTCGATAAAAGTGTTTTCGATAAATGTACCGAAACCAAAAAATTGAAATATTTTCAACTTATTGTGTTGCTGACTGTACCAGAGGACTAACCAAATAAAAATTACATTATTCATTGAGTAGGTCTACCGACCACACGGTACGACCAAGAACAAGTTTCAAGTCCTCCATAGGTGGTACCAGTGGCGCACGCCCAAATTTATATCTTAGAGGGAAGGGGGGGCGAGACCCCATAATGCCCTATTTTATGCTATTTTATTACTGAAATATGTAACAAATTTTTTTAAAAAATCTAAGACCTAGGGGGGTTCGGTTTGGTTCGGTGCGCCCATGAGTGGTACGGTTCAAACACTTTGACTGTTCCTGCGACCGTTTATTTGAAATAAAAACCCATTCAGTTGGCTAATGACGTCACCTAATAGCAGTAATTGATTTTTCCAAGCAGTGCATGACAGCTAACTTAAGAACACCACTCTGTTATACATTAAACAATGAAAAGACTAAGGGTAGCGGTACAATACTAAAACTAAGGTACCTGTGGCAAATAAGGCCCCAGTGGTCATAATTCAAAACATACGCTTCTTTCTTAAAATTCGTCAACACCAAGTGGCGTCTAACTACTAGTATCTACTAGTTCTCAGCCCCTTATAAAATCATTTGGCAATTTTAGCTCACACATATCAGTGGCGGCTCGTGACAGTAAAGTTTGTGAGTTCTGCCGATAGGGTATAAAAAAATGCTATTTTTTTACAGTCTCCAGATCACGTGTCTATTATAAAAAGTAAAACATTTTTCTTGTAACAATCCTTTTGTACGATTTTCCCCGGCTTGAACCACACTTTTAGTTTTTCTTCATAAGTAAAGAGAGAGAATTTTTTTACATTAATTAAATTATCCACCACATTCATTGTGACACACAAACAAACACAACCATAACCTCCCGCTCATGCGTTTGGCGTCTTCTAAATAAATAAATGCGCCTGCAAACACGGAACGCTGAGCCCGCCCGCCCGGAATTGTACTGGAACTGCAAGTTTTGCAGCTCTATTTTTGCCTAGATTTCGCTATCTAAACCCTGGAGCAAGTGCGGTGCGGGGTGAAGGAAGGGGTTCCTAGCCGAGCACAGAGCCGCCCAGCTACGTTTTGTTGCAATTTAGCAGCGTAACAATGCCAATAAGTTCATTTGACCGACTGTAAAATGCGGCCTTCGACGACGGCGCGCGGCGTCATCTCAACACACGTACGCGATTTGAAGGCCAACACCGGACCGAAAATATACTGCTATTCCAATAATTTTAGAAATTAAATAATTATATTAGAAAAATAGCAGCGGTTGAAAAATAGTCAAATATTGTGAAAATTTTGGGAGTTCTGCAGCTCTGCAGCCCTAATACACTAGCCGCCCCTGACACATATACTATACTATGTTGATGATCCTAATTTTTTCGAGGAAAAAAAAGTTGCTCCGATTTTGAAATTTTTATTTTATCTTTGCGTTTCAGATGATTTTGAAACTTTTTTGTCGCGTCGTCTGTCTGTCTGTCTGTCTGTATGTCTGTCTGTAACGACCAACGCGCATAATTTAAAAACCGCTTGCCCGATTTCAATGAAATTTGGTACCTAGGCTGGGTCTTGGGTCGAGTTGGGTTTAAAAATGAACAAAATCCACCGAACATAAGCCAAATGAAAGGGTACATTTCAAAAATTAGAGTTTACGTGAAAATATGGCGTGTGTGATATCAAACGAAAGGTAATTGAGTCTGGAGTTGAATAAAATACGTTTTAGTTTTTTTTTAAAATAAGGGTGGGGGTAGATTTCAAAAATTAGACTTTACGTAAAAAAATGGCACGTTCGATATTAAACGAAAGGTAATTGAGTCCGGAGTTAAACAAAATACATTTTAGCTTTTGTTTTTTTTAAAGGGTGGGGGGTAGATTTGAAAAATTTGTGTGGTATCAAACGAAAGGTAATTTAGTCTGGAGTTGAATAAAATATATTTCAGTTTTTAATTATATCATCTCACACGTACACTATAACTATAGTACCTAGTGTGAGCTTAGGAGCCCATATATTGGCAGAGTATTTACTTTAATAATTCTTTTTTGGAAAATCCAGAATTTTTTTTTTAAGTGGGCTTTATTTGCCACTTTTTTCAGTGTACACGAATTCTTGCAACTCGTGATTGACCCATTGTTGTTATTGTTGACTTAAAAAAGCCATGGTTCTTGGTTACCCAATAATTGCCCACATAGGCGTATACAAGGGAAATTAAAGGCACATAATAGGTATCAGCGACCCCAAGATCATTTTTTATAACCTCCCATTTAAAAATTGGTCTAAATTAACCTTATATACGTCACGAAAAGGGAGTGGAGGTTTTTTCCAAAAATCTAAACTTAACTAAAATATGCTCCCCCCAAATTTTCTACTGATACGACACTGAGTAACAGTGGTTGTGGCACCGAAGCGGTGATGATTTTTTTTTATCTTTTCACGTTTTTGACAGCTGCTTACCCAAAATTTGAATTATAATGGTTTATAATTTCGATGAGATGTCGGTGAAAGTTTTTTTTAAAGGTCCTGAACCAAATTTCCATATTGGGATTTTTAAAATTGTTTTGTTTGTTTATCAGTTGGATCTTTCGAATAAATCTTGTTCTCTTTTTCCAGTACTCACCCCATTTTACCAGTGACAAATCCGGGGAGGGCCAAAGGGACATTTAGAACGTCGACTTCCCCTCAAAAATTCGTATTTTGTCTTTTCAGCATGATGAAAAGAGAGACAGTGGCGTATATAAGGTGGAGGCCTAGGGGAACCGCCCCCCCCCAAAAACTAAGTTTTTTGCAGATATTTTCGACATAATTGCAACATAAAATAGCATAAAATACGGCCTCATTAGGTCTCGGGTCCCCTCAAAACTGTCTCGGGTCACCCCGAAACTTTTTTCTATATACGACACTGAAGAGAGATATTCTTTTTTTAAGTATCCTTTGTGTTTATTTATAAAATACTTATTATCTCCGTAAAGAAAACTACTTTATATACAGGGTTGGTTATTTAAAAGTTTTCAGTTCACCCTGATTTCTTCAAAAACTGTAAGGAATTAGAAAAAATGATGAAACATGTCAATTTTGTTTGCAAGGGGCATTTTGGCTTGTGTCTTTTGAATGAATGTACTTACAACCGTGGAAAATTTTTGAAAATCTTTTAATTCGTGTTTGAGAGAATCTTTTTTAAATGGCCCTGTATATAAAATAAAATAAAATGGAACTAAAAAAAAACTAGTTTAGAAACTACAGCCATTTCGTACTCACAAACCATATCAATGACTAACTAAATTGTACAACCATTGTCTCATACAAGAAATACAAGTCCATAGGATAAAATATCAGATCATTTCATAAACAAATTAAGATATACAAGGTGCGTCAAAATAATAAGTGCATGTTAGAATGAAGTACACTAAAACTAAAAACATAACAAACACCGTAGTACTATGAATATCTGGGACAAATTATTAAACTAATAAAAGAAAACCAAGAGACGAGTAAGATTAGCCTGGGCAGCATTCGGTAAATTAGGCTGCACATTAAAAAATATAAAATATCCTCTGTACCTCAAAACAAAAGTATATAACCAATGTACCCTATAGATCCCAGAACTGTAATAAAGTAAGTAAAGCCCAATGGAAAGACAAATGTTACATGTAAAGCTAACACATAGAAAAAGGAAGGAATGGATAAGAAATAAACCAAAAGTAAGAGATGTCAGAGGAGAGGTAGCAAAAGTAAATTGGAAATTTGCTGGTCATAATATCAGACAAGAAGACGATAGATGGAACAATGTATGCCGATACCTACTAGTTTTTCATTATTTTCTATAGGCTATTACCTACTACAACGGCTTCCAAAACTTCGGCATTTTCTTGTAAAAATGAGGCCTCTTTTTAGGTATAAAATCAAAGTGAAATGTAAAATAAATATTTTCAATTAAAGAAATCACATGTGTACATAAGTCCACCTTGTATAGTCTTAAGTAAATCCAGAGCTATCGAAAACCTGCACTGCCTTTGTCTGTGGGTTTATTTATTATACATATATGCAGAAAAAGGTATTGGTTTACATACATAGGGGAGACCGGGGTGCGACAAACAGTAAAAACCTGTAATTTTGAAAATTAGATTGTAGAACTTGGCTTTACTTTTATCTCAATTTTTTTACGGAATATCATTTTCGCGTACTTGACTTTTTTTAACATGAAATCTTTTTGTTATGAATTCACTCCTTTTTTAAAGGAATTAAAATATGCGGAATATCCTCTAAACTTTTGCGATCCCTTACCTTTTACCTTTTTTAGTTTTCCTTTTGAAATAAATAAATTTCTATTACTATCAATTTGTGCTTGGGGGGGATTTAGAGTTTCTAAGAACTTGTTTATAAAAACCCCAGCTTTATATAATATCTGAAATCGGACAATAATAGTTTTATATAGAACCGCAAATAAAAGTTTTTTTAAATTTTTTGCTATAGTTTTGACATAGTTCCTTAGTCTACCAAAGCTTAGCTCTCCAGCGTTTCTGGAAGTGGGCAATGTCACTTTTACATAACTTTACATGTATCTATAGGGGAGGGAAACAAATTAAAATTTTGGAGTTTTTTAATTTTTTCCTATAGTTTTATCTTAGTTTCTATCAGTCTTCCAAAACCCAGCTCTCTAGTATTTCTGGAAGTGGGCAATGTTCATTTTACATAACTTTACCTGTATTTCATAATTTTAAATGTATAGAGGAGGGTTGTAAATAAGAATTTGGGGGTTTTTTGATTTTTTCCAAAGGTTTGGTCATAATTTCTATCAGTCTATCAAATTTTCGCTTTGTAGCATATCTGAAAGTACAGCAGAATTTGGATGATCTATGCATGAGTGAGCTTTATGAAAGTTCATGAAACTGACTGACCAAAGTTTGCGTTTCGTAGCTAATTCCGAGGTAGAAATATTATAGATAGGTCAAATATGGGCTAAAATGTTTCAAGAAAAGGTGGTGCAGCAGTTTTCGCGAACTTGGCGGGGCATTGCCGTACCCCCAAATATGTTACTACCTAGAACAAACCCTGGCACGGGGTTAAAAGTCACACTTGTTTTTCTTCGACAAAATTTGTAATATTTCCTTATTTAATAATATTAAAGATAAGAATAGAATAAATACACCATGAATTGATATATACATGACATTGCTAAACTAAAACCCTGGCTATTAAGACTGGAAATAATAAAAATTGTGACAACCAACCCCGGTCTCCCCTATATGTTCAAACATCCGAGATGTAGACACTCACTCACAGGAACATTGTTCAATTTCCGCTTTGCGGATTTCCGAGAAAATCAGCGGGGTGTGGAGACATTTAGAAGTCAAATCAAATAAGTAGATTTAATACCCACGAATCAAACCATATAGGCAACTGCAGGACCGTCTTTTATCATATTGGGTGGACGTTTTGGTCCCGCCATGAACTTAGTTTCCTTGGTTCGCCGTCGTTTCACTCGTAGAATAAAAAATTATTTTTTTATTCTTTTCGATTTACCTTGTATTTTGTGGTGAGTTTCTACCTTGTGTCAGGCAAGCTACGCTGAGTAAGAAAATGCCTTTTTCCGAAACACCGGTGTCCGTTCGTTCTTTATGATGGGTTCTTATAAAAAAAATCAAACCCCACAAGTTGTCCAATATTTCTGAAGTGCAATAAGCACGTAGTTAATATGCCCTACCCTAATATACCATACATACATAAAAGCGATAAAAGAACTATACAAAGGGTGAAAATCTAAAATTAAAATTGGAAATCGACTTTCAAAAGAATTCCTGGTAATGAAAGGCTTAAGACAGGGATGTTGTATCTCTCCAACTCTTTTTAAAATATATATCGCAGTAGCTCTAAAAAACTGGAAACGCAAAGTACACGGCATGGGAATACAACTTAACGACCGATTTACCATATACACACTACAGTTTGCTGACGACCAAGTAATTGTAGCTAATGATAAAGAAGACATGAGTATATGATGAGAAAGTTAACGGAAGAATACCAAAAGTGGGGGTTAACAGTGAACGTGGACAGACACAGTACTTATGTACTGGAAACGAATCAAGTGAATTAGAACTAGAAAATGGAGAAACAATATCTCCATGTAATTATGTATACTTGGGTGTCACATTTGATAAGACGGGAACAGACTGTAAAGAACTGGAAAAAAGAATAGTAAAAGCAAAAAAGGTTATTGGTTGTCTTAACAGTATTTTATGGAGCAAAGAGATAAAAAAGAATGTAAAATTTAACATATATGAAACAATGGTGAAAAGCACGCTGTTGTATGGAATAGAGATTTGTCGCGTAACAGAAAAATACAAAGCAAAAATGGAAAGTGTAGAAATGGATGCAATAAGAAGATCAATGAGAATATCTAGAACAGATCATATAAGAAATGAGATCATAAAAGAAAGAATGGGAATCGAGGGAAGCATAACGGATGACATCACTAAAAGGCAACTGATATGGTACGGCCATATACAACGGATGACCGACGAAAGATTACCAAAGCAGGTCCTAGAATGGCAACCAATAGGGCGCAGAAAAAGAGGGCGTCCTAAACTGGAATGGCAACAGTCAATCCAAAAATCAATGAGTCAAAAAAACCTGACGGAAGATGACTGTCAGGATCGAAGGAGGTGGAGAATAGGCGTAGGACAACGTAGAAAAACGTTCTAAACCGATATAGTAGTAGTAATATACCCTATATAATCTACAGACAATAACTATTTACATCCTGGCAGATTATTTTATTAATTGTTGTTAGAATAGAATAGAATAGAATTTATTTATTTGATTTTTTACAAATGCATTTTACATTGTATACCAATTTGGGCGTAAATCTCGTCAAAAATGTTTAATCATATTTAAAAACAAATATTTTGTCTTAAGCAAAATAAAAATATTTTGTCTTAATTATTAAATATTTTAAAATCTACACAACAGTTTAAAATTTATATCCACAAAATGTTTCCTTAATCATTTACAAACATTAAAAATAAAAACATTAAAAATAAAAACATTTACATGTAAAAAACACTATCATACTACATTTCCATTAAAAAGACGAAGATTTAAAATTTGCCTAGAATTTAAGACTGAGACCTCAGAAAAGTACATAAAAACCCTATCCCAATAACTTTACCACTTCTCTTCAAAATATTCGTTAACGGTATAATATGCTCTCTTGTTTAAGAATTTTTTAAGTTTTGTTTCTATTAGCTTTTGGGATAAGTTTCTAAATGCAACAGGTAGTTTATTCCAGATTTTTAAGATACTGTACTTGACACTTCTCTGGATGAAACTAAAGCGTGCAATGCCTGATGTAAGGTTTTGCTTATTTCTTGTTGAGTATTTATAATTTATTTTTGAGTTTTAACAGTCGCGTACGCAAAAACTGAACCGGGGGAGGGGGGGCTTGAGCGCATATCGATATATTTTTATCCTGATTTTTGAGAAAAATTAAATTTTTAGAGGTCCAATATTCGCAAGCGCAGATCTTGCGAAGAAGGGGGGTAATTTTTCTATTTTCCCTTTGATTATTAACAAAAAGTGCGTTTTTTTTCTAGGGGAATAATCAGTGCCCTCACAAGACTAGACAACAAACAGTTTTTTAAATGATTTGTTTAAAAAAAGTTAAATCTTTCCTTACGACAGTGGCGTATATAGAAAAAAGTTTTGGGGTGGGCCCGAGACAGTTTTGGGGGGGGGGGGGCGAGACATCATGAGGCTGTATTTTATGCTATTTTATGTTTCTATTCATGAAATATGTGGAAAATATCCAAAAAATTCTTACCTTCGGGGGGCCCGGGCCCCCCAGGCCTCCCCATATATACGCCACTGCCTTACGACATGTCTAGTTCTTTTTAGCTCACACTACTACTATATAAGTAGTGTGAGCTATGGTGATCCTAATTGTTTCGAGAAAAAAAGTTGCTCCGATTTCAAAAATAATTTTTATATATCTTTGCGTTTCAGATGATTTTGAAACTTTTTTGTTTTGCTGTCTGTCTGTCTGTCTGTCTGTCTGTCTGTCTGTCTGTCTGTCTGTCTGTATGTCTGTCTGTCTGTACGACCAACCCGCATAACTCAAAAACCGCTTGTCCGATTTTAATGAAATTTGGTACCTAAGATGGCTCGTGGGCCGTGATGGTCCCATTTAAAAATGAAGAAAATCCACCGAACGCAAGCCAAATATGTGAAAATATGGCGTGTGTGATATCAAACGAAAGGTAATTAAGTCTGGAGTTAAACAAAATGAATTTTAGTTTATTTAAAAAAAAAGGGTGGGGGTAGATGTCAAAAATTAAAGTTTAAGTCAAAACATGGCTTGTGTGGTATCAAACGAAAGGTAATTGAGTCTGTAGTTTAATAAAATATATTTCAGTTTTTAGTTACATATTAACTCACACGTACACTATAACTATAGTACCTAGTGTGAGCTTCGGTGCCCATAGATTGGCAGAGTATTTTTTAGTCTATGGTTTTCACCCGTTTTTCAGCAATGTATGGGTAGCTGCTCTGGCGCGGGAGCGGGAGGAATGTTTGGTTTAGTTCACGTCGGCCATATTCATCGTGCCAAACCGTTCGTTGCTCTTCCTACGTGTTGCCGGTTCTATCCTTAGTGAAGACGTATGAGTTTGTTTTGATTTGGGGTACGTCAGGGTCAGTAGTTAAAAGCCTTGCCTGGTCGCATGTCCATTGTTTGTTTTTGTTAGTTTTCAAAATGGAAATAAATACCGTCGATTACATAATAAACCGTGCAAATTTAAATACGTTGACATATAAAGTTCGATTACAAATAAAATCTTTAGTGCCACATAGACCGGACCTAAAAATCCTAAAAATTAACCAAAATTTTAGTGCAAGTTATACAAAGCTAGACGATGCTGAAAACTGTTTGTGTGTTTTTTTGCTTTATTTGTCTTATTATGAACAATCCACGAAGTGATCCTGCGTGGGTGGCAAAGGGAATGTGTAATATCAAGCACTTTAGTAAAAAGTTAAAGAAACAAAGTAAGTGCTACTTATTTAAATAACCACATAGAATTTTCTATGCTAGGCAAGACTGATATTAGGTGCCAATTGAATAGTGCCTATAGGCAAAACATTACCGAACATAATGAAAATGTGGTAATTAGTAGGTTAATAGACTCTTTAAAATTCCGTGGGATTTTTGAGGTTGCCCACATAGCACAAAAATCACATCAACGTTAAATTAACGTGAACAAAAATAACAAAGTTTTTTTTTACTTGAAAACAACCTCATACCATGTAATATTTCTTTTGTTAAATCTACATGCTTAAAGATAACTTAAAAACAAGGAGAAATCAAGCTATAAAAATGTACTTTTTGCTGAAGTTTCTGGTCCTGTGTATATAACGTGTTTTTTACCCTCGTTATTTTCATGTACCAAATTCACACTTGAAAAGTCCTCCCCAACATGTTCTAAAACGCCACTAGATTAAGACTTCTCAAACTTACTAACTTTCTGCGTCTTTTTTGGTCACGTTTTTTTAATAACATTTTTTTAACTTAAAAGAGACACGAAAGGAAGTTATAAAAGTTCACTAGTTTAAGACTACAACACTTCAAGACAATTTTAAAGATGTCGCTCAAGGCAAGACAAAATATCTATATATCTATCTATATACGTTTTTTTTTAAAGCTAAACAAGGTTTTTTAACAATAAACACTTTCACAGAATATTAATGTGTCTTTATCAGGTTAATAACAGATGCGTCGTGATCGTGGATCAGGGATCAGTTCCTTAACAGGTTTTTGGAGTTCAGAGGCCAAAGCACTGCCTGATAGATTTCGTCAAAGTGAAAAATCCCGACAATAGGTGACGCTGCTGCTAGTAAAATCTCAAAAATAATCGGTAGAAAAGCCATGCAAGTCGCGTTTTAAAATTCGTGCAGAAAGGCGTGAATCTAATGTGATTTTAACGTTTATAAAAATCACTTGAAACTAACGTAAAAACATTGCTGTTTTAAATTGATAATGGCGTTATTGAAACGCAGTTTTTCGCAACGTTATTTTTTATAACGTTAATGAATGACCTATTAAACTTGTTTTTATATACGAAATAAACGTTTTTTTCTAGCAGCTTTTAAAATCAACGTTTTTTTTTCTCACGCCTTTTTTACGTGTTAAACAATTGCAATATAAATTTCTGCCCCCCCCCCCACAATTTATAACGTCACCAGCCGCCACTGGTTACTCTCATTGCAAAAAGTAAAAATCGATGAATATTCGTGCATATTTTGACCTTAATGTTCTCTTATAAACTACAACAGACAATTTTTTTAGTAATTTTTTTTGGCCTAGTTCTCATTCTTAAATGGACGGTACCATGAGCAAGTCAAGTCTATTTGAGCGTTTAATACTGGTTTTAAAAAAGTTATGAATTTTGTTAATCAAAAACTTGTTTTGCAAAAAATTACCGGATTTTGTTTTTAATATAATATGTTACAATACATGCAACGAAACGGATACCTCTATTAAGCGGACACTCCCTTTAGGCGGACAAAATTGTTGGAACCAAGCTTTTCCCTATTGCTTTAGATGTTAAACTCACTCCTATAACCGGACACTCTAATAACCGGACGAGGACAATTTTTTTGGTTAAAAAATTTTGAAACCCCCCTTAACCGGACGCGAACCTCTGACAACGGTACGGAGCGCTGCACGATATGGGCATAAATATTATGTAGTATGTTGGCAACAACGCACTTTGCAGCCGGGGAATTACCTCTTTATGTTTTAATGCGGAGACTAAATACTTCTGTCGTATTTACAAAATATTTTATTCGGCGGGACTGCTGTGTTTATTTTTATTGTTCAGTTGGGTAGTATAGATCTCTTTATAATTGCGCCTGGTAAAAATCTTCTTAGTTTACGTGAAAAAATGGAAGTTCCCAACAAACATTTAAAGTTGTAACGACGAAACGCCAACTAGAAAGAATTTCTTAAAAGTAACCGCAACGTACTCCCGCTACGTCTCAGTATACCATACAGCGACGTTATAATTCCCTAAGTGGGGAACCAATTTCTGGTTGTAACTACTAGGCCAAGTGTTTAAAGTCACTGTAGTAACAACTACACTACTACGTCGTAGCCAGGTATCTACTACGTCGAAGAGGCTGTTTTTTTCCGTAATGGCATCAAAGTTGCGATGTAGTTGCAAATAATATAATCGTTTCTTTTTGGTAGAATTGTAACACAATATGGTGGACACAACAGTAAACAGACTCGCTTAGTTTTTTTGTTTGGTTATGGTTATAATATGAACTATGTTATCCAAAAGTGTGAGAATTTACGAGCAGAGGATCAAAATTCGAGTGCGACGCAAAGTTTTTTGTATAACATGCATTATATATATTGCAAAAAACCGGTGCGCCCGTAAAATTGAGCCGTTTTCTGGTAGCTGATGGAATTTTTGTGTTGTGATTTTGGAGGTTATGTTTTCATAATCGACAGTTAACTCCAACAAATGGTGCTTAAGAAGAGCATTTTTGGTAAGCTTCAACTAATTTGTTTATAAAATAGTATGGCTCTTTAATATGAGCTCATAAAACGACAACAAAAATATTAAATTTTCTTTCTTACATAAAAACATGGCGTCCCAAACTATATTCCCTGATAGTCGAAAAGGTTACTTGAAAGTAGTTGCGGCTTTAAAGTTGATCCAAAAAGTTATTTTGTCTACATTGTTACATCAGATGTTACTATGATGACACAAACTTTTGTGGTAAAAATTAAAGTTATAATGTAGTTGTCGGATACACTTGTTTGGGACTCCAATGAAGCTTAACTTTCTAGTGGTAATTAAGTAGGATATAAAAGTCAGGGCGACTACGAAATAACGACTAAAAAGAAAGTAAAACTTTAGCAACGTCCTATTGTGGTAGAGAAGACTATCAGAATCGACTATCAAGAAACAATCCTATGAAGTAGTTTAGAGGGTCGTTTTTACGAAACATCTACTATTTCCTGATACTAAATAGTTGTTAGAACTAAAAAGTAACAAATTTTGGTTGGGATCACCACATTTCTACTATAAGAAAGTAGCAAAGCCTTTAGAACATGTAGCCGCTACTATAAATGTTAGTTGGGTTGTTAACGTTTTAAAGAAGGAACATATCAGCACGAAAGATCGCTGATAAATTTAATATCGGAAAAACTCAAGCAGCGGAAATTGTTAATAAATATATATTAAAATTTCGCAGTTCTCTCTCATAAGCGGACACCTCCAATAAGCGGACAAAATCGACGAAACCGTGAGTGTCCCCTTATAGGAGGTTTCACTGTATACTTTTCTTTAGAAAAATATAACAAGTTCTAGTTGACCTTTATAATAATAATAATATATTTTTGTGGGTGGGTTATGTCTGTACTGCACTCTCTTATTTAATATTATTATTATACTCCCTGTCCCACTGAAATTATTTCATCTTGTATACAGGGTGCTTAAGGTTAAGTCGGTACTATTGCTAACTCTCTTATTTTTAGAGCCAGTTAAATGAATTGTAGTATTTTTTCAGCTAATCACGTTGGTGACAATAAATGAAAAGACCATATCGTGGGCTGAATGCAATAGTTAGGTAACTCGATTTTTGTAGTTTTGTTTGTTAAAGTTAAAGTTGTCCAGTTTTTGCACTAATAATTTTTGGTGCAAGAATTGGGTATCTTAAGTTACCTACTTTTAATATTCAGATAACGGCTTAAAGTTTCTGTAGAAACCAGCTATCTATAGTTAGCCATTATTTATATGATCATAAAGTAGGTAACTACAATTGTCTTCTTTTATAAAATAAAAAGTTCAGAAAATAGAGAAAAACATACTGGTATCTAAAGTTATCTATTTATAGCTCCAAAAAAGTTTACATGTTTGAATTGTCTACTTTTTACATTTGCAGATAGACGTCGTCAGTTTAGAATAACGTATTATCCAGCTTTTGCATTCGATAGCTCTTGATTCCCACTATATGAAAAAGTAGATAACTCAAAATCATGAAATTTCGAGTTACCCAACTATTGCATTTAGCCCACGATATTATCACCTATGTTTAGGAAAGTTGTTAATAGGTCAAACAAGTTGCGTGGTTAATCGGGTAAAAAGGAGTTTTTGTTTCTTTAATGTTTTTCCGTGGGTAGCTTGAAGGCTGAACCTCACGGGGGTCAAAGATCTAATGGACCTCTTATAAGTGTTGACAGTTAACTGTTTCGTCCTTATGGGACTCCTCAGAACACTGCTTGGTCAATGTGACACTCTTTCAAAGTTAATTAGACGGTTTTGTCTCTAATCCTATGTAAATAGTGGGAAAACTTTCGCAAGAAGCGCCATCTACCTAGATACGAGAGAAACCAGAACGAGAGCAGGCGAAAATAAGCTGCTATACATATCGATCAATGAAAAGATCAATTACAAATAAAAAGAAACAAACTAATCCGTGACCTACGACAGCTCTTCTGCCTTTCAGCCCAAATCAACGCTTATTGCGTTTTTTATCCGCCATCAGACACGTGAGCGTCAATCAGCAGAATTTTTAAGCCAAATAATACTAACAAACGTGCAATTTAGTACCCGTGAATTTAAAAATCAAATCAAAGAAACAAGAACTCCTTTTTATCTGATTAGCCAAGAAACTTTTGATTTTTACATTAAAATTAATATATGGGTCATATACTCATTGCACACAGACAGACATCACGACGATATTGCTAAGATAGGTCAAAATACACCTAAATAACATATATTAGACGTAATGTCAAAAAAAAAAAATTGTCGAAAATAATACCTCTTCTAGACATTGCTGTGCGGGCTAGGAAGGTAAAAAGAACACAGTTCTCCCTAAAATAATGACGAAAAAATATCGTTTTTATCCCTAAAGTGCGAAAAATATCTAAAGAAATTAATTTTAAATAAAAAATATCGGATATATTTCAAAAGAATTGCATTTAAATAATATCGGTAATAAATATGTTAAATACTGTCTGAACGCACCTTAGTTTCTAATAAAAAAACAAAAAAACACAATTTTAAATAAATTACCCTTTTAGTTAAGAATTTTAAATTATGTTTATCAAGTTTTTTCTAGTTTCTTAATAGTTGTTGAAATATTTATTTTCGCAAAAAACAACTAAACAATCGCTTACAGATTTATTTATTCTTATTTTCAAATTATTTCCTAACGGTAAGACTAGGTTCTTTCATTAAGCAAACCATTCATTTCTTGTTTTTTTTTTGGTCTCCTAAAAGCGCTCTTCTATTTTTAACAATGACTTTTTTATTAACTAAAATACTTGTTTAGCTTTACTTAAGTTCAAAAACCCAAGGTGACTTGACTATAGCTTGTTCAAATGATATACAGGGTGTCCCATAACTTAGGGGCCATAGTGCAGCAGGTGATAGAGGAGGTTATTTCCGAGACAAAAGTTTATATAACATGGGGTCAAAACACATCTGTTTCTAAGATATAGGATTTCTAAAGTTTGAGGAGTGGGGGGAAAAAGGGTTTTAGAAAAAAAATCTGTCATACTCAGCTAATTGTGATTTAAAAAAGTGGTTCTTTTTTCTGATAAAATTACAAGTTTGGAAGTGGAAGATACAGACAGGCTGTTAAACTAACCTCCAAAAATGTTTAAAAAATAATAATTAAAAAAAAAATTTTGTCTACTTATTCTTTTAAAGAATCTCAATAATATTTTATTACTATGTCTAGCTAGAGACTTGTTTTTATTAGCAAAAAATATAAAAAAAACATTGCGTTTAATATGGCAATCATAAAAATTTATACCAAAAAAATAGTTTTTCGAAAAAAAATTGACCGACTAATTTTTTTTTTTATTTCAATTTATTGCTCTTGTTCTAATACATGACTTTATCCAATTTCATATTTTTAATGTGTTTTTTTAAAAAGTTTTATTATCAAAAAAGTTTTAAAAATCGCCAACTTTGATGCTCTGTATCTCGAGAAAGAAAGAGTTTTGACCCATGCATTATAGGAACTTTTTTATCAGATGTTGGCCTATGGCTTCTAAGTTATGGGACACCCTGTATGCCTATACTATTTTTTCCTACGACCACATATAAAAATAATGGATTTCACACGATTTACATACTCAGAAAACATTAAATTTCACCCGTGTGCAGAAATTTTTCCGCGCATGTGTGGAAGAGTAATTTTTCGCATATGTATAAAAAAGTGTACGATAACGTTACAAACAATTGTTGAAGTGAATTTTGTTTTTTGTTCGCCTGTGTCTATTCGCATGCTTTCGCAGGGCAAAGAATCAAGTGTTGAACCTGCGTACATTACAAAAATAGTGTCGGGTTATTATTTTAATTATTTTGCACAATGTTCCCTGTGTACGACGCAGTGTGTGTTATTAAAAAAACGTGTTCGAGGTGGAACGACGATGACAAAAAAGACGTTTACACTTTTGAAATGCCGTCCCCTATATTAAACGTAAATAAACCGGCGAAGGTTAAAGACAAAGTGTACATTTGACACTTTAAAGAATCGTGGTACAAAAATTTAAAGGATAGATGAATTTGCCTCACATACAAGCAGTAAAATTTAAATTAAATTGCGATCGCATCATCGTGAACCTACTACAGTGAAACCTCCTATAAGCGGACACTCACGGTTTCGTCGATTTTGTCCGCTTATTGAAGGTGTCCGCTTATTAGAGAGAACTGCGAAATTTTAATCTGAGGGCACGGCAGTGCCTCGCCAAGTTCGCGCGTCGTTACCATCTTTTCTTGAAACATTTTAGCCGATATTTGACCTACCTAACACTCTACTTCGGAATGAGCTACGCAAACTTTGCACAGTCGTAGATCTCCATGGAGTTAACAACCCCTCCAAGTTTCATGGAATTCCATAAAGTAGTAAAGTAGTTACGAAATTTCAAAAAACGTCGAAATTGCCACTCACTCACTCACTCATGTATAAATCATCAATATTCTACTGTACTTCCAGACCTGCTAAAAAGCTGAAAATTAATTTACTCCCCTCCCCTATACATTTAAAGTTATGTAAAAGTAGCATCGCCCACTTCCAGAAATGCTAGAGAGTTGAGCTTTGGCAGACTGATAGGAAATATGATAAAACTATAGGAAAAAATCACAAAACCGCAAAATTTTAATATACTCCCCTCCCCTATACATTTAAAGTTATGTAAAAGTAGCATTGCCCACTTCCAGAAATGCTAGAGAGTTGAGCTTTGGCAGACTAATAGGAACTATGATAAAACTATAGGAAAAAATTAAAATACCCCAAAATTCTAATTTACTTCCCTCTCCTATAAATGTAAAGTTAAGTAAAAGTAACATTGCCTACTTCCAGACATGCTAGAGAGCTGAGCTTTGGAAGACCGATAGTAACTATGATAAAGTTATAGAAAAAAATTAAAACACCCCAAAATTCTAATTTACTTCCTTCCCCTATAAATGTAAAGTTATGTAAAAGTAACACTGCTCACTTCCAGAAATGCTACAGAGCTGAACTTTTTAAGACTAAAAGACAATATGATAAAACTATACGAAAAAATTTAAAAACACCATGAGTGTAAATTTATATAAAACTAACATTGCCCACTTCCAGAAACGCTAGAGACCTGAGCATTCGAATGCTGATAGAAATTATAATAAAACCATGGGAAAAAATTTAAAAAGTCCAATATTTTCATTTACTCTTCTCCCCTATAAATGTAAAGTTATGTAAAAGTAACATTACCCACTTTCAGAAACGCTAGAGAGCTGAGCATTGGAAGACTGATAGGAACTATGATAAAACTATAGGACAAAATTTAAAAACACGAAAATTTTAATTTATTTCCCTCCCCTATACATGTAAAGTTATGTAAAAGTAACATTGTGCACTTTCAGAAACGCTAGAGAGCTGAGCTTGGGAAGGCTGATAGGAACTACGATAAAACCATGGAAAAAAATTAAAAAACCTCAAAAATTTAAGTAAGGCATTGCAAAAGTTTTGAAACATATTCCGCATATTTTACCACTTTAAAAATTAAGTATTATCCAATTCCTTTAAAAAAGAAGTGAAATCATAACAAAAACATTCCATGTAAAAAAAGTCAAGTACGCGAAAATAGCATTCCGTAAAAAGAATTGAGATAAAAGTAAAGCCAAGTTCTCCAATATAAATTTCAAAATGAAAGGTCATTACTAGTTTGGAAATATTTTTCTAAACTTGGCTATGCCCGGTTATAGGAGTGAATTTTACGTGTCAAAAAATAGGGAAAAGCTTGGTTCTAACAAATTTGTCCGCCTAAAGGGTGTGGCCGCTTAATTTTAGGTTTCACTGTACCCTCCTGATTTGCCGTTGATACATTGAAATTTTTTTCTAGAACTAAAAAAAGTTGTATGCAAGGGTAAGGGGGAGGGTGCCCGGGCCCCTCTGGCCCTCCCTTGGATCCGCCACTGATCCTAAGGCTCAAAGATTTTTTAACTCATTCTTAAACCAAAAATTTTCTCACGCCCCTTCACGATAATTTTTTGAGTTCATAGTACCCGGAGTACCCACAGATTATTATTATGGGTACCTATACACGGTATCCTGCTCCTTAATATATGCAGAGTATCCCCTGAAGCTATTTTGGTTGTTTGCAAATTTTTTTGGTGGGTGTCTGAATATTTTGGTAGAAGACTATGGCATGCAAGGTGGTTTAAATTCATTGACGAAAATATTTTTTAATTTGAGTAAAGATATTAAATTATAGCAAAGAACGGCAGAGACTAATCCGTAGATATAGAGCTATTTCGGGATGTTCCACATTATACAGGGTGTCCCATAACGTAGGGGCCATAGTGCAGCAGGTGATAGAGGAGGTTATTTCCGAGACAAAAGTTTATATAACATATGGTGGTCAACACACATCTGTTTTTAAGATATAGGATTTTTAAAGTTAGAGGAGTGGGGGGAAAAGGGTTTTACAAAAAAAAGAAAATCTGTCACAGCCAGCTAACTACTCAGCTAATTGTGATTCAAAAATGTGGTGTTCCTTTTTTTGATAAAATTACAAGTTAAGGAGATACAGGCTGTCAAAGTAACCTCCAAAAATGTATAAAAAATAATAATTTTTTTACCAATTAATTTTTGCTTACTTATTCTTTTAAAAAATATTAATAATATTTTATTATTATGTCTTGCTAGAGACTTGTTTTTATTAACCAAAAATATTTAAAAAAATATTTAGTTTAATAAAAGTTAATTCCAAAAAATAGTTTTTTCTAAAAAAGTTAACCAACTAATTTTTTTTTAAATTTGATGTAATGGTTATCGAGAAAAATACATTCAAGAATTTAAAATTTTCAAAAAATTTTAAAAAAAAGTCAACTTTTTTGCTATCGAATATACGCCAAAACAATTGTTATATTTTTATTGCTTGCCTCACAAAGAAATAAAAAAGACCCCAAAAGTTGATCTAAAGGTTAGTGTTTGTAAGAAATAAATAAATGTTTAAATTGCCAAAACTCAAAACCGAAGTGACTTTGGCGGCCTCTCTCGGCATTATTATAAACACCTGTCCTTTATCTTTTATATCGTTTTATAGGGGGGCCGGAGAAGTTTATTTTAATGTATTATAATATATAATTTTACAAAGTTAACAAATTAAAAAAATTAAAAAACTGCACTTTTTGGGTACCCCTTTGGTCAGGAAAATTTTCACCAAAAATTTCAAAAAAAAACATTTGGTTGATACTGTGCCACGACGAAGCTACGGAGTCCCTTATACTAACCTATAAATATTACCGTTGTAAATGTAATGGTTATCGAAAAAAATAGAATCAAAAATTGAAAATTTTCAAAAACTTTAAAAAAAAGTCAACTTTTTTGTTATTGGATATACGTGAAAACAATTCTTACATTTTTATTGCTTGCCTCACAAGGAAATAAAAAAGACCCCAAAAGTTGCTCTAAAGGTTAGTGTTTGTAAGAAATAAATAAATGTTTAAATTGCCAAAACTCAAAACTGAAGTGAATTTAGCAGTCTCTCTCAGCATTATTATAAACATCTGTACTTTATCTTTTATATCGTTTTATAGGGGGGCCCGAGAAATTTATTTTAATGTATTATAATATATAATTTTACAAAGTTAACAATTTAAAAAAATTTAAAAACTGCACTTTTTGGGTACCCCTTTGGTCAGGAAAATTTTCACCAAAAATGTAAAAAAAAACATTTGGTTGATACTATGCCACGACGAAGCTACGGAGTCCCTTATATTAACCTAAAAATATTACCGTTGTAGATGTAATGGTTATCGAGAAAAATAGAATAAAAAATTGAAAATTTTCAAATACTTCAAAAAAAAGTCAACTTTTTTGTTATTGGATATACGTGAAAACAATTCTTATATTTTTATTGCTTGCCTCACAAAGAAATAAAAAAGACCCCAAAAGGTGCTCTAAAGGTTAGTGTTTGTAAGAAATAAATAAATGTTTAAATTGCCAAAACTCAAAACTGAAGTGACTTTGGCGGCCTCTCTCAGCATTATTATAAACACCTGTACTTAATCTTTTATATCGTTTTATAGGGGGGCCCGAGAAATTTAATTTAATGTATTATAATATATATTTTTACAAAGTTAACAATTTTAAAAAATTAAAAAACTGCACTTTTTGGGTACCCCTATGGTCAGGAAAATTTTCACCAAAAATGTAAAAAAAAATATTTGGTTGATACTGTGCCACGACGAAGCTACGGAGTCCCTTATACTAACCTAAAAATATTACCGTTGTAAATGTAATGGTTATCGAGAAAAATAGAATCAAAAATTGAAAATTTTCAAAAACTTCAAAAAAAAAGTCAAATTTTTTGTTATTGGATATACGTGAAAACAATTCTTATATTTTTATTGCTTGCCTCACAAAGAAATAAAAAAGACCCCAAAAGGTGCTCTAAAGGTTAGTGTTTGTAAGAAATAAATAAATGTTTAAATTGCCAAAACTCAAAACTGAAGTGACTTTGGCGGCCTCTCTCGGTATTATTATAAACACCTGTACTTTATCTTTTATATCGTTTTATAGGGGGGCCCGAGAAATTTAATTTAATGTATTATAATATATATTTTTACAAAGTTAACAATTTAAAAAAATTAAAAAACTGCACTTTTTGGGTACCCCTATGGTCAGGAAAATTTTCACCAAAAATGTAAAAAAAAACATTTGGTTGATACTGTGCCACGACGAAGCTACGGAGTCCCTTATACTAACCTAAAAATATTACCGTT
Organism: Aspidapion aeneum; assembly: GCA_963576565.1. NCBI lineage: Eukaryota > Metazoa > Arthropoda > Insecta > Coleoptera > Brentidae > Aspidapion > Aspidapion aeneum. The sequence goes on from OY755047.1 coordinate 4,316,615, forward strand.
GTAAATGTAATGGTTATCGAGAAAAATAGAATCAAAAATTGAAAATTTTCAAAAACTTAAAAAAAAAAGTCAACTTTTTTGTTATTGGATATACGTGAAAACAATTCTTATATTTTTATTGCTTGCCTCACAAAGAAATAAAAAAGACCCCAAAAGGTGCTCTAAAGGTTAGTGTTTGTAAGAAATAAATAAATGTTTAAATTGCCAAAACTCAAAACTGAAGTGACTTTGGCGGCCTCTCTCGGCATTATTATAAACACCTGTACTTTATCTTTTATATCGTTTTATAGGGGGCCGGAGAAGTTTAATTTAACGTATTATAATATATATTTTTACAAAGTTAACAATTTAAAAAAATTAAAAAACTGCACTTTTTGGGTACCCCTATGGTCAGGAAAATTTTCACCAAAAATGTAAAAAAAAACATTTGGTTGATACTGTGCCACGACGAAGCTACGGAGTCCCTTATATTAACCTAAAAATATTACCGTTGTAGATGTAATGGTTATCGAGAAAAATAGAATCAAAAATTAAAAATTTTCAAAAACTTCAAAAAAAAAGTCAACTTTTTTGTTATTGGATATACGTGAGAACAATTCTTACATTTTTATTGCTTGCCTCACAAAGAAATAAAAAAGACCCCAAAAGTTGCTCTAAAGGTTAGTGTTTGTAAGAAATAAATACATGTTTAAATTGCCAAAACTCAAAACTGAAGTGACTTTGGCGGCCTCTCTCAGCATTATTATAAACACCTGTACTTTATCTTTTATATCGTTTTATAAGGGTGCCCGAGAAATTTATTTTAATGTATTATAATATATATTTTAACAAAGCTAACAATTTAAAAAAATCTAAAAACTGCACTTTTTGGGTACCACTTTGGTCAGGAAAATTTTCGCCAAAAATGTAAAAAAAAAACATTTGGTTGATACTGTGCCACGACGAAGCTACGGAGTCCCTTATACTAACCTAAAAATATTACCGTTGTAGATGTAATGGTTATCGAGAAAAATAGAATCAAAAATTGAAAATTTTCAAAAACTTCAAAAAAAAAGTCAACTTTTTTGTTATTGGATATACGTGAAAACAATTCTTATATTTTTATTGCTTGCCTCACAAAGAAATAAAAAAGACCCCAAAAGGTGCTCTAAAGGTTAGTGTTTGTAAGAAATAAATAAATGTTTAAATTGCCAAAACTCAAAACTGAAGTGACTTTGGCGGCCTCTCTCAGCATTATTATAAACACCTGTACTTTATCTTTTATATCGTTTAATAGGGGGGCCCGAGAAATTTAATTTAGTGTATTATAATATATATTTTTACAAAGTTAACAAATTAAAAAAATTAAAAAACTGCACTTTTTGGGTACCCCTTTGGTCAGGAAAATTTTCACCAAAAATTTCAAAAAAAACATTTGGTTGATACTGTGCCATAAATACAAGTTTGAATGCCAAAACTCAAAACTGAAGTGACTTTAGCGGCCTCTCTCGGCATTAACATAAACACCAGTTCCTACCTTTTATATCGCTATACAGGGTGTTCGGCACATGAACCGTCAAAATGTTTTGGAATATTGTTGGGGTCGTTTGCTACCTTTTCAACCTTGGAACTTGAGTCCTAAGAGTCACGGCTAAAGAGATATGAATTTTTAATTTTTTTTTCTCAAATTATCCAAAATCCCACCTTTATACCTTTGTAAGCATTTTATTAATGTCTGGAAAAGCATGGGCGCATCCAGGGGGGGCCCCCCCAAGCCTATGATTTTTGTATATATTTTCCACATATTTCATGAATAAACACAAAAAATAGCATGAAATACGACATTATGAGGCCTCGGGCCCCCCCCCAAGACATATTCCTGGGTGCGTTACTGGGAAAAGCACCATTTTTTAAAAATAATTCTGTAATCTTATGCTTCTTCAACTAATTAATAGATTTGTTAAAATTGATGTACATACAAAGAATATATTATGGACAATGTTAGATAACTAATATTAATCACAGTCAAAATCAAAAAATTAAAATTTGAAATCGACTTTTAAAAGAATGCCTGGTAACGAAAGGCTTAAAACAGGAATGTTGTATCTCTCCAACTTTTTAAAAATATATATCGCAGTAGCCCTAAAAAACTGGAAACGTATAGTACACGGCATGGGAATACAACTTAACGACCGATTTACCATATACACACCAGTTTGCTGAAGACCAAGTAATTGTAGATAATGATAAAAAATACATGGAGTATAAGAATACCAAAAGTGGGGGTTAACAGTGAACGTGGACAAGACACAGTACTTATGTATTGGAAACGAATCAAGTGAGTTGGACAATGGACAAACAATATCTCCATGCAATGAGTATGTATACTTGGGCAGAAGATTTAATAAGACACGAACAGACTGTAAAGAACTACAGTATTTTATGGAGCAGAGAGATAAAAAAATGTTAAATTTAACATATATGAAACAATGGTGAAAGAAAAGCACGCTGTTGTATGAAATAGAGACTTGTCGCGTAACAAGAAAAATACGAGATGGATGCAAGAAGATCATTTAAGATATGAGATCATAGAAGAAAGAATGGGAATCGAGAGAAGCATAACGGATGACATCACTCAAAGACAACTGATATGGAACGGCTATGTACAACGGATGAAGGACGAGAAATTACCAAAGCAAGTCCTATGATGGCAACCAATAGGGCGCAGAAAAAGAGGGCAACAGTCAATCCAAAGATCAATGAGTCAAAAAACCTGACAGAAGATGATTGTCAGGATCAAAGGAGGTAGAGAATAGGCGTCGGACAACGTAGAAAAACGTTCTAAGTAGTCGCAAATATCAATCTAACCCCCCTAGAAAAAAAAAGGAGAAAATCAATAAATATTACAAAAATAGTGATTCCGTCTGACATTGCACCTATTGCAATAGTGCCAGGCACAAATTGTGCCGGGCACTATATTGACAGTTTCGCATTGCAAACTGACAGTTGATCTTTCAAAATTGACATACCAAAGTCGAATTTATAAATACCGTCGTTTATTTTCCATTAATAGTGGCGTCACTATTAAATCCGGCTCGTATAATACACAAAGGCCTAATTTTGAAAGGACACAGCTATTCTTATAATGAGAAACTGTTAATATAGTGCCCGGCACAATTTGTGCCTGGAACTATTGCAATAGGTTCCTATTACCCTCCCCCTAGATTTTAGCCCAGATCCGCGCTTGCCTCGTGTAACTACTTACCTCTTTGTTATTTATTGATATTTCAATTTTTTTTGTCTTTTGACGGAACAAGGCTAACCGTGATCTAATTCAGTGGCGGATATAAGTTGGATTTCCGGTGGGGAGCGGCTAAGGAAGCGCAACAAAAACATAAATATATTTTTTTTGTTATTTTTAATAAGCCTGATTTCTAAATTTTTGCCTTTTAATAATAATAATAATAAAATACATTTTAGTCAAAAGAAATTGCGGTTTATGCATTTATTATCTATTTTTTTACTACAATTTGAGGAAAAAAAAGGGGACTCGGTCTTTCTGGTTCCTTTCTGGACCTCCACTTATCTAATTTCATAAAAACCAAAGCACAAAAGTTTTTAAATAAGGAATAAAGCCCTTAGTATAATTACTAGATAAAATAAGAAAACCCAACTTAGGTAATAGGGACTTATTGCACTGAACCCACATAGCACAAAAATCACATCAACGTTAAATTAACGTGAACAAAAATAACGAAGTTTTTTTTCACTTGAAAACAACCTCATATCATGTAATATTTATTTTGTTAGATCTACATGCTTAAAGATAACTTAAAAACAAGGAGAAATCAAGCTATAAAAATGTACTTTTTGCTGAAGTTTCTGGTGTATATAACGTGTTTTTTACCCTCGTTATTTTCATGTACCAAGTTCACACTTGAAAAGTCCTCCACAACATGTTCTAAAACGCCACTAGATTAAGACTTCTCAAACCTACTAGCTTTCTGCGTCTTTTTTGGTCACGTTTTTTTAATAACATTTTTTTAACTTAAAAGAGACGCGAAAGGAAGTTATAAAAGTTCACTAGTTTAAGCCTACAACACTTCAAGACAATTTCAAAGATGGCGCTCAAGGCCAGACAAAATATCTATATATCTATCTATCTATATACATTATGTTTTTTTTAAAAGCTAAATATGATTTTTTAACAGTAAACACTTTGACAGAATATTAATGTGTCTTTATCAGGATAACAACAGATGTGTCGTGATCATGAAGGATCAGGGATCAGTTCCAGATCAGATTAGATTTTTGGTGTTTAGAGGCCAAAACACTGCCTGATAGATTTCGTCAAAGTGAAAAATCCCGACAATAGGTGGCGCTGCTGCTAGTAAAATTTTAAAAATATTCGGTAGAAAAGCCATGCAAGTCTCGTTTTAAAATTCATGTAGAAAAGGCGTGAATCTAATGTGATTTTAACGTTGATAAAAATCACTTGAAAATAACGTAAAAACATTGCTGTTTTAATTTGATAATGGCGTTATTACGAAGCCGTTTTTAGCAACGTTATTTTTTATAACGTTAATGAATGACCTATTAAGCTTGTTTTCAGATATGAAATAAACGTTTTTTTCTAGCAGCTTTTAAAATCAACGTTTTTTTTTCTCACGCCTGTTTTACGTATTAAACACGTGATTGTGCTATGTGGGAAGCGAGGCAGTAATAATGCCGGCACTATTCTGATAGTTTTCCATTGAAAACTGACAATTGGTCTTTCAAAATTGACACACCAAAGTCGAATTTATAAATCCAGTCGTTTGTTTTCCAAAAATAAAATAATACACAAAGGCCTAATTTTGAACGAAGACAGCTGTTCTTATAATGCGAAACTGTCAGAATCGTGCCCGGCACTATTACTGCCTGTCTTTATTGTAATAAATCCATAATGTGGAGTTTCAAGCTTTGACATTTGAATTTAATAAGACTTGGCAATTTTAAAATAGGGCAAAACGTTTTTTTTTTTCAATTCTCTCAACATTGTTTTTGAGTTATCCGATCCTCATATAAAAAAAGCTTTAACAAAAAAGCACCGCGTGGGTAATGAGTCTCAACGATATCGATCGGGACAGGGGCGTACCCGGCCTTTAATTATTTTTTTTGGGGTAGGGGTAATACTTAACTGTTTTTTAACAAAACCAAAACTTTTGTCTTTGTGTATCAGCAAAAATTTTTGTAAACTGAACGTGTCAAATTTTAAACTATTATGTGGCATGAAAAGCTAGTAGGATATATGTGAGTTGCTTTTTTTATAAGGAATTTTTGTTGGAATGGTCATTTTTTGTTTTTTTTTGTAACGCGGCAGTTGTTTCATGGGCCCCCCCCCATGCCTAAGATTTTTGTATATATTTTCCACATATTTCATGAATAAACACAAAAAATGGCATGAAATACGACACTATGAGGCCTCGGACCCCCCCAAGACATATTCCTGGGTGCGCTACTGGTTGTTTCCATATTCTATCTATCTATTTAGCCTTCTTCAATCCATCTTTGGACATAGGCCTCCCGCAATATCTTCCACTCCTCTCTGTGTGTCGCCGTGTTTATCCATCTAGCTCCCGCGTGTTTCTTCAAATCGTCCGCGCATCTCATTTGGGGTCTTCCCCTACTTCTTTTATTTTCCCAGGGTCTCCAGTTTACAATACATTTGTTCCATCGATCGTCTTTCTGTCTGATATTATGACCGTCAAATTTCCATTTTAATTTTGCTATTTCTCCTCCTCTGACATTCCTTACTTTTGTTTTATTTCTTTTGCCATATTACTTTCCCAAAATCTATTAAATGTGTTAAAATATGCCTAAAGTAAGATAGGTAGTGTGAAACTGAGTAAAAAAACACACAGCGCAGTAATGTCATTATAAAAACTATTAAAAATATTTCTTAAAAATTAATTTTTGGAGATTTTGGTGAAGTATTTCAGTATATTTTTATCACACATGATTAAAATAAACATTATCTGAAAAATAATTTATTTTTTTACCTAAGATGTATCCAAAGAACAACTGAAAGTTAAAAAAAAATTGTTTAAAATAACACTGGACTTGCAAATTTGACAAAAATCTCGGGTATTTTAGGTGTTACAAAAGAGACATCAAAGTTACAAAAGGGAGAAAAATTAAAAAGCACACAATTTATGACACAAAACAAAAATATCAAGGCAGACAATAAATAATAATAAATATATTTATTCATTTAAGAAAAAAAAAATATTAACAAATGCCTATACAACTATTTTCCAACTAAATTTCAAAAAAAATTCAATGTTCCGATCTTCAACACAAGACAACTTCTGTAACATCGAAAAATAGCGTTACCGAACGGGACAAATCGTGTTACAGATGGGACAATTTCTTTAAATTTTAGCATTTTTCGGCTAAGCCAAAACTTTTTTTTGCAGTTTTGTTCAAGATTTGAACGGTTTTGTTTGGGAAAAATGTTGATTTTATTACTTTAATCAAGTTTAACGTAAGATAATGCATGTTACAGAAAGGACAACTACATTTGCCTAAAATCTATACATTTTTATTTTTAAAACACAAAACGAATTCATTTTCTATGCGGAACCAGGGCTATCAAAACGGATGGGCCACGATCCTCCACTTTGTTGACGTCACATCCGGGGCTGATTTTTTTTTGATGGTTGCGTCACTACACAGCTGATTGTCTTTAAAATATTGAAGATGGAATGACGGTTCATGAATATTTGATTTTTTAAAAAATAAACCCGGTTTTAAGATTTTTTTTACTATATTCTTGAAGAACAATTTTTTTTAATGTATAGTAGTCCTTAATTTTTTAGAGCCGCTTCATTAGCTCACACTAGGCCAACACAAAAATAGAGGCCACGACCCTGAAAAAATCAGCTGTTCTCCCGGGGCTGAATTTTACATTGGGTCTTATGGGAGGTCAGACGTTTTTTTATGATATTTCCAAAATGGCACTACAGATTTCCGCAAAATTTCAGTGAAATATTCTCAGACACCATCCCGATATTCCACGAAAGGTTTGTAAGGAAGCAACATGATTAAAAGGTTAAAATCTTCATGATTTAGCATTCCTTATTTTGAATTCAAATGACCCGCCATGTACCACATGCCAACTGTTATATTTGACATGTATTTGACTTTGTCATCTGTGATTGTCACATTCGCTTCTGCTTTAGATTTAATTTTTGTGTGAGCTAATGAAGCGGCTATGAAAAATTAGGGATTACTATACATTTTAAAAAAATTGTTCTGCCAGAATAAAGTAAAATCAATCTCAAAAACGGCTTTATTTAAAAAAATCAAATATTCATGAACCGTCATTCCAACTTCAATATTTTAAAGACAATCAGCTGTGTCGTAACGTGACCATCAAAAAAAAATCAGCCCCGGATGTGACGTCAACAAAGTGGAGGATCGTGGCCCGTCCATTTTCCCTGGTTCCGCATAGAAAATTAATTCGTTTTTTTTTTGGCGGAACAATTGGCTGTTACCGCACGGGACAGATTTCTAGTGAAAAGTTATTTTATATTTTATTTAATTTTCCGTGGATAAAATATAACAAAACCTAGAAAATTTTATTAGGTACCCCCATTGTTCCTCCATTGTACGCGCACGTTGGTTGATCGGTACCATCTGAAGTACCATCGATTGCATCGGTACGACATTGTCATAAAGTACCAATGCGGTACCATCGCGAGTTGTTCTGTATTCCCATGCATTATTCAAGTTTAATGGATCAAAAATGAAATGTTCATTTCTTGATTCTTTGATTCTTTTATTTATCCTCGTTCCGATTGTATCAAAGGATTTTGTACCGCCTGTCAAACAGGTCATTCTCGCTAAACAAGGTAGACGGCTGTGCCTGAAGGGGAGAAAACTAGAGATATCATAAAAAATTAGCCCAAAGTTAAATTCACCCCGTCTTGGGAAACAGACGTTTATTGAACTAAAACAAAGCGTACCTTCTTTCATTTAGCAGCAGTTCCACATTTCACAGCGGCGCCGCGGATTTTCTTGTGGTTGGAATTTTGGTCTTAATCTTAAAACACGTGTGACTTCTTTCAGTGTCTTGTCGGAAGTGGTTCTTCATTCCCCTGTTAAACACAGGGGGCGCTTCAAACTCCCTGCGTGTGCAAAGCGCGCATTATTTTTGCCAAAATGATCAGGTGTTCAAAAAGAAAATAACTTTCAACAAAGAGGAAAATTATCACCTGACCGGAATTTTCCCAAACAAGGAGTTTCTTTTTTGAAGGTTATATCAAAACAAAATTTAAGGTTAGGTTTTCCCAAAAATTCAAAATAAAACAAAAACAAAAATACCCGGCAGCATTAAACACAAGGACTAATACAATTTTTCACAAACTACTGGAGAGAGGAGAGTCAATCAGACAAATGACAGGAGCAGAGATATAAAACAATGCGCCCCTCATAATTAAAAGAACTCTTTATAAACATAAAATTTTGTGGTAAAATTTAAAGTTATGAGGTAGTTGCCGGATATACCCGTTTCCGACTTCAATTAAGCCTAAAAACTTTTTAGTGGTAATTAAGTAACACATAAAATTCAGGGCGGCTATGATTTAATGTTTAAAAAGAAAGTAAAACTTTGGCAACGTCCCATCGTAGTAAAGAATAGACTCTCAGCAAACAATCCTAAAAAGTAATTTTGAGGGTCATTGTTACGAAACATCTACTTATTTGTGTTACTAGAAAGTAGACAGGACTAAAAAGTAACGATTTTTCGTTGGGATTACCACATTTTTACCATAAGAAAGTAGCAACCCAACTAACATTTATAGTAGCGGCTACATGTTCTAAAGGCTTTGCTACTTTCTTATAGTAGAAATGTGGTGATCCCAACCAAAATTTGTTACTTTTTAGTTCTAACTACTATTTAGTATCAGGAAATAGTAGATGTTTCGTAAAAACGACCCTCTAAACTACTTCATAGGATTGTTTCTTGATAGTCGATTCTGATAGTCTTCTCTACCACAATAGGACGTTGCTAAAGTTTTACTTTGTTTTTAGTCGTTATTTCGTAGTCGCCCTGACTTTTATATCCTACTTAATTACCACTAGAAAGTTAAGCTTCATTGGAGTCCCAAACAAGTGTATCCGACAACTACATTATAACTTTAATTTTTACTACAAAAGTTTGTGTCATCATAGTAACATCTGATGTAACAATGTAGACAAAATAACTTTTTGGATCAACTTTAAAGCCGCAACTACTTTCAAGTAACCTTTTCGACTATCAGGGAATATAGTTTGGGACGCCATGTTTTTATGTAAGAAAGAAAATTTAATATTTTTGTTGTCGATTTATGAGCTCATATTAAAGAGCCATACTATTTTATAAACAAATTAGTTGAAGCTTACCAAAAATGCTCTTCTTAAGCACCATTTGTTGGAGTTAACTGTCGATTATGAAAACATAACCTCTAAAATCACAACACAAAAATTCCATCAGCTACCAGAAAACGGCTTAATTTTACGGGCGCACCGGTTTTTTGCAATATATATAATGCATGTTATACAAAAAACTTTGCGTCGCACTCGAATTTTGATCCTCTGCTCGTAAATTCTCACACTTTTGGATAACATAGTTCATATTATAACCATAACCAAACAAAAAAACTAAGCGAGTCTGTTTACTGTTGTGTCCACCATATTGTGTAACAATTCTACCATAAAGAAACGATTATATTATTTGCAACTACATCGCAACTTTTATGCCATTACGGAAAAAAAACAGCCTCTACGACGTAGTAGATACCTGGCTACGACGTAGTAGTGTAGTTGTTACTACAGTGACTTTAAACACTTGGCCAAGTAGTTATAACCAGAAATTGGTTCCCCACTTAGGGAATTATAACGTCGCTGTATGGTATACTGAGACGTAGCGGGAGTACGTTGCGGTTACTTTTAAGAAATTCTTTCTAGTTGGGGTTTCGTCGTTACAACTTTAATTGTTTGTTGGGAAAGCTTTAATATAAATGTTAGTTGGAAAGACACTTATTGTACAGCATGTCCCATTTAATCCCATAAAATTTGTTGGAAGAATGCGTAAAATGCTTTCAAATATTCTTAATTTCAGTTTTTTTTTTTCACTTCACTTTTTCAGTATCTAGGCGCATATATTAGTGTCACTTCTTAAGACAACAATAATAATATTTTTGTTGTTCTTACAAAAAGAAAATTTCATTTTATGCATAAAATTGTGTCAGACTAATAAACCCAAGTATAAGTGACTAAAACACGTCAATTTTAAACTCAAATATACCGCAAAACAGAGAAATCCCATTAATATTTTTTAAAAAGATAATTGTTTTACCAAAAAAATAGTTTTTTCCCAAAAACAAGGCGCAAAAACACAAAGTTAATTAACTAAACTATAACTAATAAACTATAACGAAACACTTGTGCAGTACAAGTATGACCAAATAGGAGTTCGGTACTAGAATCTGGTTTTAAGCAGTACGTGGTGGCCATAAAGAAGGCCAGGGGCCATGGGAACTTACTCGATATGAGCCACCTTGAAAATAAGTGGGCGTACTATCGAGTATTATGCATATTATAGGTGCCAGTACTGCCAAGAACCATCTAGTACCGCGTTTAAATAAAAGTATTGTCTTTCCTCTATCGAGTGTTCAAGGAAATGCTTAGATATCTTAAGCGGTGCGGCTATAATTGTCAAAAAAAAAACAATATCCCTTCATTCTCTTAAAACATATACAAATATATTAAACTTTAGACTTTGACATAGTTGTCCTATACCTACACGAGGTTTGAAACGAAAATTTTAAAAAAATTAAGAACAAAATATAATTTGGTTCAGGGTAGTGGAATCTAACAAATGCCACGCCTTCATAATGAGCCGATCAACACACGCAGGCGCCGTTTTCGAACATCTATAAAAGCTGAAACACATTGGCCAATTTTGGCAGTAGGTTGCCTGGCGTCTTACTGTCATGAACATTTCAGAGGAAAGGCTTTTCATTTCGTTTCTTAAATTTCTTTTAATTGTAAAAAAACTTTGTAACATACCTAATCTATAATTTTTTGAATAAAGTGCCTTTAACAATACTTTATATATTTTACGTTTTCGTACTGTGTAAAAGTCGAAAAAGAATTATAGCTGTTGATTAAGCGGCTACACTATACTGGGCCAATTTTTTTTACTTCTTTACAGGCTCGAGGCTACAAAAAAACTGAATGAGAGAAAAAGAAAGCTTTTTTTTTATTGTTGTGGTTGGCTATAAATTTCGCTTAGTATCTTTCTTAGGGCGAAATTGTGTCTACATAGGTAGCAATTTTTTTTTATTTATATTTCCGGGTTCATTAATATAGTTCTATTCCGCCATCTTATGTCTCTGCACTCTCAGATACTTTTTTTCTTACTACTACTACTATGTCGGTTTAGAACGTTTTTCTACGTTGTCCGATGCCTATTCTCCACCTTCGATCCTCACAATCATCTTCTGTCAGGTTTTTTTTGGCTTATTGATCTTTGGATTGACTGTTGCCATTCCAGTTTAGGACGCCCTCTTTTTTTGCTTCCTCTTGGTTACCATTCTAAGACTTGCTTTGGTAATCTTTCGTCGTCCATCCGTTGGAGATGGTTGTACCATATCAGTCGTTTTTTAGTGATGTCATCCGTTATGCTTCCCTCGATTTCCATTCTTTCTTTTATGGTCTCATTTCTTATATGATCTGTTCCAGATAGTTATTCCCATTCATCTTCTTATTGCATCATTTCGACACTTTCCATTTTTGTTTTGTATTTTTCTGTTACGCGACAAGTCTCTATTCCATATAATAGCGTGCTTTTCACCATTGTTTAATATATTTTAAATTTTACATTATTTTTTATCTCTCTGCTCCATAAAATACTGTTAAGACATCCAACAACTTTCTTGGCTTTTACTATTCTTTTTTTCAGTTCTTTACAGTCTGTTCCTATCTTATCAAATGTGACACCCAAGTATAAATACTCATTGCGCGGAGATCTTGTTAGTCCATTGTCTAGTGCTAACTCACTCGATTCTTGTCCATGTTCACTGTTAACCCTCACTTTTGGTATTCTTCCGTTAACTTTCTCATCATATACCCCATGTCTTCTTTATCATTAGCTACAATTACTTGGACGTCAGAAAACTGTAGTGTGTATATGGTAAATCGGTCGTTAAGTTGTATTCCCATACCGTCTATACTTTACCTTTCCAGTTTTTTAGAGCTACTGCGATGTGTATTTTAACAAAACAAAATATTTATTTTTATTTATTTTGTGGAGTGGTTTTTTTTTAAATTTCGTTCTGTATGTCGACTTAAGATAGTAATCATCATTTTATAAATCATATATTGTACTTTTTGCTTTTTGTAATTAAGTTGAACAAGTTAGCAAATACTACGTTGCGAAATTTTTTGTAAGAATAACGAGCACATTATATTAGTTTATTAAGACAAACAAGAAAAATAAAACAAAGAAACATTTGTTTTTATTTCATAAATAGAAAAAAAATTGACTTTGCAGATAGGGGAGACCGGGACTGTTGTCTCACGGGTTGACTGTCACACCGGCGAAAACTTAAAACTAACTTCATGTATATAAGGTCACCGATCTGTTTCGAAGAACCGTAAGGGCACTAACTATCTTTCTAACTTACTTTAGCCATATACCTAACGTATATGACTTTAGCACACTATTAAATGTCATAAAAGAAACATGCCCAATTCTTTTTTAGTATAGCGAAAGTATATTTTTATGTATCTATGCCAAATCTTAAAACTATACTCAGAGGTCATTTTTTAAAGCGTATTTTGGGTTGCCTCCATTAACGTATTAGGATACGTTAATGGTTGCCTCAAATAAAAACGGGTTAGAGTTAGGGTTACCAGACGTCCTGATTAATCCGGACATGTCCGGATTTTTACTACGTCCGGGTGGGTCCGGGCGGATTTTTCATAAACGTCCGGATTTTAAAGTACCCGCCTTTATAAACATCAAATAATGCAAAATAAACTAGTTTCAAAAAATTCAAAAAATGTAATTAAACAATAATCGTCGATAAATTTAGCAATGTGAATTCACCTTTAAGCGGGGTCTTCACATAACGTTTTACCTTACATCTTGCCTATTCAGTCAAAACGCATCAAGTAAAACTTTGTGTGTAGACGGAAAAACGGACGTTTTACTTAAACTGATTTAAGACGGAAGACCGCCTAGAGAACTGACCGGATCACGCATTGTTTTCCAATAAAACCATCGTTTTGTATCAAAAACTGATCTAAAAACGTACTTTAGAACTATCAAGTGTCTACGCTAGTCTTTCAACCGTCATACTGGACCCTTTTGACTGACAGGCAAGACGTAAGGTAAAACGTTATGTTAAGACCCCACTTAAAGTAGTATTATTAATTTCGCCTTGTTGAATTACACTTCTGCCGTGTGTTCTTAAGCACACACAATTTTTTTGATGAAGTTTGTAATCTAAAGAAGTACATATCAGACAATTTTACTTCTGATGACCACAGTCTGCCTACCCACGAAAAATGGGCAAAATATTTTAATGCAAGTATTTCTACCCAGTGGACCAAAGAAAGAAATAAGCTGCTTTTATCTTCTGTAAAAGGAATACTCATGACATCATACAATTTAAGAAATATGAGCTGCTCAGAATTTTACGATTTTGTACTTCTGCCTTAAAATTCAACGCTGTTGAATAAAATACAAAGCAGTGAAAAGTACCTAAAAAATAGTAGGTATATTATGTTATTTATTAGTTATTGTTTCAATTAAAAAAAAAGTTGATTTTTTGTGTGTGGCATCGAAAAAATTTTGACGTCCGGATTTTGTCCGGATTTTCTTGACGGCTGGTCCTGGTTAGGGACGTTTTTATCTGGTAACCCTAGTTAGAGTTGATATTAATATGTATCTTATTTCAGTTTATTATTAATATTTTCCTTTTTAACAATGTTAAAAAAAAACTAGTTATCCCTTTTAGACCATCGAACAACCTGTGTATGAAAAATGCAAATAAAAAATAGTGTGACAATCACCCCCGGTGTCCCCTACTAAGATCATTAATAAGATAAAAGATAAACTCTATAGATACTTTGTATTTTATATTATCTAATCATAGGATCAAATCTTCGAAGAAGAGAACCGTTTCTTCGAGTTAGCAAGATGCAAAACCTTTCTTCTTTCAGTGGCTTCTTCTTGGGGGGGACTCGGGTCCTAGCCCCCCACAGCCTAAAGATTTTTTAGATATTTTTTGCAAATTTCATGAATAAAAATAAATAAATTGATTCATGATGGATCTGACACCTTTCTGGCTGGGCCTGTTATCACACTTCAAATGAAGTCTAATATATTTACCTTGAAAACAGTTTTTTGTAAATATCTCAGAAACTAAAGCTCCTACAAAGTTTTTGGTTATAACACGAATTATTAAGCAAAATATAGTTTACTATATTCCGAAAACAGTGTATTGATACGATGCTCCGTTAAAAAGTTATAATTTTTAAAACTTTTTAATTGTCAAAAAACTTTCATTAGCATTAATGGATTTTGACCAAAATCTAATCAGCTTGTAAGAGTGTCGCACACTATTTTACCTAAAAATGTTATGTAAGTCGGTTCAGCGGTTTAGGAGCTATTGTGTTACAGACAGAAATAATATACACACACACACAGACAGACATGACGACGATATTGCTAGGATAGGTCAAAATACATCCAATAAATAACCCATTTTTGTATTTAAATACAGTATAATCGGATCTCGGTCCCCCCAAAACGTATTTTTCAGTGCTCCACTGCTTCTTTTCATGGTTTACTTGTTGCCAAACGGTTTTCGAAGCCCACATTTGTCCTTTCTTCCTCCTAGCAGCAGAGCTGACTTAACGGCAGGGCAACCAGGGCTACCACCACAAAACGATTCAAAGGCGAAAAACTTTAACAATAACGCACTTAAAATTTACAATCTTGGTTTTGCAAAGAAAATTTTCCAAAACTGTTGATCATAACAAAAACATTTTAAGGAAAAAAGCCAAGTACGTGAAAATAATATTCCGTAAAAAGAATTGAGATAAAAGTAAAGGCAGGTTCTCCAATACAAATTTCAAAATGAAAGGTTCTTACTAGTTTGGAAATGTTTTTTTAAACTTTGCTATTACAGCCTAAGAGTCATTTGCAGCCAAGTTTAGAAAAACATTTCCAAACTAGTAAGAACCTTTCATTTTTAAATTTATATTGTAGAGAATTTATCTTTACTTTTATCTCAAGTCTTTTTACGGAATACCATTTTCGCGTACTTGGCTTTTTTTTACATAAAATGTTTTTGTTATGATTTCACTCCTTTTTTAAAAGATTTGGATAATATTTAAGTTTTAAAGTAGTAAAATATGCGGAATATTGTTCAAAACTTTTGCAATGCCTTATTAAAAATGTTCAGGTTTTTTAATTTTTTCCTATGGTTTTATCATAGTTCCTATCAGCCTTTCGAAGCTCAGCTCTCTAGTGTTTCTGGAAGTGGACAATGTTACCTTTACATAACTTTACATTTATAGGGGTTCATTGAAATTTTTTCCTATAGTTTTATCATAATCGGTCTTCCAAAGAGCTATCTAGCGTTTCTGAAAGAGGCAATGTTACTTTTACATAATTTTAGATTTATGGGTGATAAGAGTTAGCAAACGGGGAAACGTGGAAACGGGCAAACAAGCAAACGGAGAAACGGGCAAACGGGTAACGGGGAAACAGGCAAACGGGGATAGAGAAAAATTAAAAATGGAAAATGGACAATGAAAAATGAAAAATGAAACGGGCAAACGAGGAAGAGGACAAACGGAGAAACAAGGAAACGGGCAAACAAGCAAACGGGCAAACAAGCAAACGGAGAAACGGGCAAACGGGTAACGAGGAAACAGGAAAACGGGGATAGGGAAAAATTAAAAATGGAAAATGGAGAATGAAAAATGAAAAATGAAAAATGAAAAATGAAAAATAAAAAATGAAAAATGAAAAATAAAAAATGAAAAATGAAAACTGAAAAATGAAAAATGAAAAATGAAAAATGAAAAATGAAAAATGAAAAATGAAAAATGAAAAATGAAAAATGAAAAATGAAAAATGAAAAATGAAAAATGAAAAATGAAAAATGAAAAATGAAAAATGAAAAATGAAAAATGAAAAATGAAAAATGAAAAATGAAAAATGAAAAATGAAAAATGAAAAATGAAAAATGAAAAATGAAAAATGAAAAATGAAAAATGAAAAATGAAAAATGAAAAATGAAAAATGAAAAATGAAAAATGAAAAATGAAAAATGAAAAATGAAAAATGAAAAATGAAAAATGAAAAATGAAAAATGAAAAATGAGAAAAATAAAAAATGAAAAATGAAAAATAAAAAATGAAAAATGAAAAATGAAAAATGAAAAATGAAAAATGAAAAATGAAAAATGAAAAATGAAAAATGAAAAATGAAAAATGAAAAATGAAAATCGGAAATCGGAAATCGAAAATCCAAAATCGAAAATCGAAAATTTTGAGGTTTTTCAATTATTTTCTATAGTTTTATCATATTTTCTATCAGTCTTAATTACAATTTTGGGGTTTTTTGATTTTTTGGTCATAATTTTTATCAGTCGCCAAATTTCAGTCTAGATACAGTAGAATTTTGAAAATCTATACATGAGTGAATGAGTGGCAATTTCGAAGTTTGTTAAAATTTCGTAACTACTTTATTACTTTATGGAAGTCTATGAAACTGGAGGGGTTGTTGACTCTATGAAGATCTACGACTGTGCAAAGTTTGAGTTTCGTAGCTCATTCCGAAGTAGAGTTTTAGATTGGTCAAATATGGGCTGAAAGGTTTCAAGAAAAGATGGTACATCTGTTTACGCCACGCACTGCCGTGCCCTCAGATTTTATCCGGGACGTAAATATCTCTAGGGTCCGCCCTGATGGTAGGTGTAAAATAAATGTAGAAAAAAAACTCAAAATGTAAAAAGATAAAAAATGTCTGGTTTCGAAATGTGGGTGGCAAAAGTAAGGTGGTCACACACACCGGCCCCGACTGAAGCAAAACAAACAAATAAAAAAAAATTAAAAAAATTAAAACGACAAAAATAAAACCCAAAGGCGGCGTGGATGGTCGAGCAATAAATTAAACGATAAAAAGATCAGAAAAAGCTCATTTTTTTTCTTATTTTGTCACCAACTCCTCGGGTTTTCTTTGAACCGATTAAGGAGGCTTTAAAGATGCTGGAGAATCAGCAGTTTCAGTTATTTTTTTTAAAAGAGATATAAAATTTCTTTGACCACACCGAATTAGTACTTTTACAGATTAAAAATATCATTTTGGACAAGGACAATGTTAAAAAAATCGGCAATTTGTACAATACTACTATGCTGGATTAGAACTTTTTCTACGTTGTCCGACGCCTATTCTCCACCTCCTTCGATCCTGACAATCATCTTCTGTCAGGTTTTTTTGACTCATTGATCTTTGGATTGACTGTTGTCATTCTAGTTTAGGACGCCCTCTCTTTCTGCGCCCTATTGGTTGCCATTCTAGGACCTGCTTTTGTAATCTGTCGTCGTTCATCCGTTGTACACGGCCGTCCCATATCAGTTGTCTTTTAGTGATATCATCCGTTATGCTTCCCTCGATTTCCATTCTTTCTTTTATGATCTCATTTCCTATGTGATCTGTTCTAGATATTCTCATTGATCTTCTTATTGGATTCATTTCGACGTTTTTTATTTTTGTTTTGTATTTTTCTATAACGCGACATGTCTCTATTCCATACAACAGCGTGCTTTTCACCTTTGTTTCATATATGTTAAATTTTACATTCTTTTTTTATCTCTCTGCGCCATAAAATACTGTTAAGGCATCTAATAACCTTTTTTGCTTTTACTATTATTTTTTCCAATTCTTTACAGTCTGTTCCTGTCTTATCAAATGTGACACCCAAGTATATATACTCATTGCATGGAGATATTGTTTGTCCATTGTCTAGTTCTAACTCACTTGATTCATTTCCAAGACATAAGTACTGTGTCTTGTCCACGTTCGCTGTTATAAATAAATAAATAAATAAATAAATAACGTCTTTATTTAGCAAGCTTTACAAAAATAAGAGCTTATTCTTAAGCAAAATACAAAAAAAAAATGGCTTGATAAAATGGCGAGATGTCGCTCCTAGAGCGTTTTTCAACCTAACCAAAGAAAATAAACTAAAAAAATTCACTTTAGTCGCTATGCGATTTACCATACCTATAACTATTTTCAAACAAGATAAAAAAAAATAACATCTATACATATCTTAAAATTGATATACCAACCAACTGCCCAATCATTTAGTAAGAATCACATAACATGACAAAAAGAAACTTAAAAAAAGTAAAGATCAAAAATAAAAGGAAAATTGGAGTTCATTATTTAGGGAGCAAGATCATTATCTTTAAACTGAACATAATTGTAAAATCTTGAATTCTTTTAAACGTTTTTTAAAATTTAATATACTGTAGCACTGAAATTCAGAAGGTACCTTATTGTAAATTTTAGCAGCAAAATATGAAAAAGATCGTTGGAAAGTTTTTGTTCTATGTTGTGGGATGATCTTATTCTTATTCTTATTCTTATTTCACTGTTAATCCCCACTTTTGGTATTCTTCCATCATATACTCCATGTCTTTTTTATCATTAGCTACAATTACTTGGTCGTCAGCAAACTGTAGTGTGTATATGGTAAATCGGTCGTTAAGTTGTACTCCCATGCCGTGTACTTTACGTTTCCAGTTTTTTAGAGCTACTGCGATATCCAATTTTAATTTTAGATTTTGACCCTTTGATGTAGTAGCTATGTTAGTTTCTTTTCAATTGGAACCATATCTAAAATTCGTTATAGTTGTTAATATCCTTTCCAAATTTTATTAAAACCATGTAAATAGTGTTGGAGTTATGACCATTGTTAGAAATGATAACAGGAAAACACATGCCATCAAAAAGTAGATGCATATTTAGCTAACAAAATTGTAAATTGGCAAGGCCAATAATAGGGATATTTTGGGTCACGTATTTTACACTCTGTTATTGTTATTGTTATTACTGAGTCTGCGCATTAGCTTCTTCTCGCTCCTTATTTGTTACTTACGGTAACGGCACCCCGTACTTACGGTGCCCGTCGTTTAATGTTACCGTTATTTTTGTATTGTTTTTTGTTATGTAGTCAAATTTTTTACTAAAATTCGGTAATTTTGTTTGTAAGAAGCCATAAATCTAATAAAAATAAATATATATATATATATATATATATATATATATATATATATATATATTTATCGGTTTCACAACGTTCTACGTCTTCCGATACCCAATCTCCACTCGTTTCTGTTTGCCCGTAATTCATCATCTAGGCCTCTTATTCTTATTTCACTGCTATTCCTTCTCTCCAGCTTCTCCTTGGCCGTCCTCGTTTTCTTCGGCCAGTTGGTTTCCATTGTAGTATTTGTTTAGGTAGTCTTTTATCATTCATTCTTTGTACATGTCCGTACCACACTAGTTGTTTTGTTCTTATATCATCCACTAAAGTACGTTCACCCACTGTCATAATTTCTCTTATTCTTTGATTTGTAACTCTTTCTCTTTTTTATTTCCCTGCTGCGCTTCTCCAATAGTCCATCTCCGTAGCGGAAAGCATTTTTTCTGTTCTATCCTTGATTGGCCATACTTCTGAGCCATATGTAATAATAATTTACAGTGGTGTTATATATAAGCTTTTTGTTATGTTTTGATATACTTTGGTCCCAAATTATTCCATTTAATAAAGTTATTGCTTTTCTTCCTTGTACGTTTCGATCTTTTATAGCTTTGTCTAGTGTTCCGTCAGCTGTAATTTTTAGACCTAAGTATTTATACTCATCACAGGACTGAATTCGCTGCCCGGTATTTAAGATTAGATCCTGTTTCATTCCACCGATACACATATACTCTGTCTTATTGAGATTAACCTCTAGTCCCCACTTATTGTACTCTTCTATTAGTTTTCGTGTCATATATTCGAGGTCGTCATAATCCTGAGCCACTACTATCTGATCATCGGCGAAACATAAAGTATACAAGGTGGTTTCGTCCAACGGAATTCCCATGTTTTGGCATTTTCGCTTCCATACTTTAAGGACTTGTTCCAAGTATATCTTGAAGAGCGTAGGCGAGATACAGCAACCTTGGTTAAGACCTTTATTTACTTGAAAGCCTTTGGTTAGTTTTGCTTTTATTTTAACTTTTGCCTTACTATTGCGGTATAACTCTTTGATGGCCTTAATTAGTTGTACGCTTATGTTTGTGTTTTCCAACGCTTTCCAAAGTAGATTTAGTGGTATACTATCATATGCCTTCTGCAAATCGACGTAAAAATAAATAAACAAAAAGTTGAAGGTGTGTGAAACTACTAAATTAACGTTTGTTTTATGCTTATCTTTAGTGTTTCAAAATATATCTTTTTTGCCCCGAATCTTACCGTTATTCTTAGTAACAATAACGAATAACAGCTGTCAAATTTTCCGTTATTTTAACTGACCCAAAATGTCCCTATTATCCAAAAATGTCTTTTAAACTTGGATAAAGAAAACTTTTTTCATACTACATAGGTTTTAAATCTATTTTCGGTGTATTAGGCTATACTTAATTTGCCATTTTCGGACACCCTGTAGAGCAAAATAAGAACGAAACATAAAGGCAACAGAAACAGAAGAAAACAACGCAAAATCTAGGAAGCGAACGAAGAAATAGACGTGAAGAGAGATAGGTATTATGAGGAAGAAAATTTTCATCGAATAATCTACCTTGGCCATGACTTTTAATCATAATGCCTGATCTTTTCATGCCTCATGGAACCCATCAGCAATAGTACAGTAATCCACTAATCTAAAATTATGCATTTTCAAAGTTTCGCCAGATGTAGCTTGTGGGATTTGATGTCCCAAAATTCAATCATTGTGTGGTTTTGTCGCATCTAGATGACTCAACAATACCACAACCCATATATTGCGTTTGTAGACTTTGAAAAAGCTTTCGATAGCATTGAGCAATGGGCAGTTAAAGCATCTTTAATTAATAGCCGAATAGATCACATATAAACAGACTTAATAGCCAAAATATATAGCAAAGCAACTACATCAATCAAAATCCACGAAGGAAACAAGCCAATCCCCATAAGAAGAGGTGGCAGCCGGGGTGATACAATATCCCCTAAACTATTTAACCAGGCTCTAGAAGATGTTTTTAAAAACTTAGATTGGGAAGAAATAGGCATTAAAGTAGGCAGATAATACTTGAACCACGTAAGATATGCTGACGATGTGGCCTTAATAACAGATAAGAAAGAAGAACTAATAAAAATGCTGGAAGAACTGGATACAGCAGCTGAAATATAGGCTTGAGTATGAACTACACTAAAACCAAAATCATAAAAAACACTGATGAATATATCACGATCAGAATAAACCAAGAAAAAATAGAGGAAGTAGAGAAACAAATTATTGAACTACAAAAATAAAACCAAACAGCTCAAATCAAGAGACCAGTATGATTGACCTGGGCAGTATTCAGTAAATTAAGCTACTATAGAAAAAAATTGAAGATATCCTCAGTACCTCAAAACAAAGTGTATAACCAATGTATTCTTTCTGAACCCTTACAAAATCAAACATGGATAGGGTAACAAAAGCTCAAAGAACAATGGAAAGACAAATGTTACATTTAAAACAGAAACAGAAAAAGGAATGAATGGTTAAAAATCAAAACAAAAGTAAGAGATGCCAGAGGAGAAGTAGCAAAGTTAAAATCAGAACAGAAAGACCATCGATGTAACAAATGTGTTGTAAACTGGAGACAAAGATGGATCGAAGAAGGCTAAATAGATGAATTTAATAATTTATTTTAAGAAGAAATTCTATATGTATGTAAAAAATATAATTTTTTTCGTGAGATTTGTTAGAAAAAAATTCTATGTTTTTAAAAAATATATTTTTTTTTTCGTGAGATTAGTTAGACAACTCTAGAAAGCATTGAAAATTACGGAAGAAATGTTAGCTTGTAGGTACTTTTATTTTCGATCATTCGTTCGTCAAAATACTTTTAACCCCTTAACCAGTTTAGTTTCTAAAATATCAATTTTCAAAGTCTCGCCAAATAGAGCTTCTGAGATTTCATTTGACACTAAAAACCATGAATGACGTTTTTCGAAATCTCAAATCAGTGTGTGTATAATATTTACAGAAGTCGCTTATTGAGCAGTCGTCTGTACAAAACTTAATTAACCTTTTTGAGACCTTTTGTTAGATTGTTGGTAAAATGTTGGATAGCTATTTCTTCCTATATATTTATTATTAGTTATTATTCTTTGGGAAATTTGAAAAAAAACTAAGCTCGCTTTAAATGAGAAATTGCTGGCCTTGTTAATTTAGCATCAGTTAACAATGTTGTAAAAGAGTAAATTTTTTAGAAAATAAGTTTTCAAAAACTTTTTTTTGGATGCTTTTTTTGAAAAATCTTTTTTGAAAAAACCAAAATACTTTGCAAATGATATTTTTTTGAAAATCAATTTTCTGGAAAACTTTTTGTTAAAACTAATTTTGGAAAAATTTTTCTTAAACACATTTTTTTAGAAAAACAAAGTTTTAGAGATTTTTTTTTCGAACATAATTTTTCGGAATGAAATTTTTTTCAAAAAAATTTTTTTCTAATTATTTTTTTTTCAATTATTTCTTTATTTTCCTGTTCTCATTGTATTCTCTGATCCAACTTTTGTCAATTAATCTTACACGTATCGTATAACCTGTCCAGACATCCCCTGACATTTTTCTTCAAAAAAAAAAGAAAAAAAAAGTGTAAACCTAACTTAAAAAAAAAAACATTTTTGAGAAAATTTTCGTTTAAAAAAATTTCCGTCCGAAATCTTGTATTTAAAAATGTTGCTTTCGAAAAAATTAGTCTCGAAAAAAGACGATTCAGAAAAAAAATGCGTTATTATACAGGGTGTCTCAAAAAAAAAGATATGACATAAACGTACATTTTTTCAAATGGAACACCCTATATATTATTACATATTTGGATACCCCAAGTCATTTGAAGTATTTCTTGTCAAGCAATATACAGGGTGTTCCATTTGAAAAAATTTAAGTTTATGTCATATCTTTTTTTTTGAGACACCCTGTATAATAACGCATTTTTTTTCTGAATCCCCTTTTTAAATAAAAATTGATTTGTCCGAGCTTTTTTCTAAAAAAGTTACGATTTTCTCAGAAATTCGATATTTCCAGACTTACGGACACACTGTTTCCAGACTTTACGGACACCCTGTATAATATAATAAAATAAATGGATCCATGACGGATCTGATACCTTCCTAGCTCGCCTATTAGCGCAAAAAGGATTCTTTGTGCTATTAGCACAGTTCAAGTGAAGCCATGATAATATATCAGCCTTGAAAAGAATTTTTTTTAAAATATCTCAGTTCCTACGAAGTTTTTAGTTATAACACAAATTATTGGGCAAAATATAGTCTACTATACAGGGTGTTCCAGATAGAAGCGTGGTGAGCAGCCGCGAAGTTACTTCAAGAGCCTTTCTGCCCTACATCCCTAGAGTGACGGATAGGATCAGACGTATTCTGGGAAAACACAACATAAAAACGATCTTCAAGCCATCTAAGAAGATCGAGAACCACCTCAGATCTGCGAAGGATATAAGGAACCCACCAAGTTCTTCGGGGGATACCGCACCGCATTCCCTGTACCTGTGGAAGTGTCTAACAACCAAACGGTCCGTAAACACAAGAATCAAAGAACACAAAGCCAACTGTCGACTCGGACATACGGAAAAATCCGCAGTTGCAGACCACACACTAAACAATGAAGACAACCGAATAAAATTCGAAGACACACAAGTTCTCTGCGCCTCCTCTTCATACTATCCAAGACTCTATAGAGAAGCAATCGAAATTCATAAACACCAGCAGAACTTCAACAGATCTGAAGAAACTCTTAAAATTAACAGAAAATGGGTACCGATTCTTAAAAACACTAAACGGCTCGCTTATAGCAACAAAACTGAATCTGGGGAAAGTGACCAATCACCGACCAGCTCTGATATACGCCCCGCCCACCATAGCGTATATAACCTACGCCCGCGACAGACTAACCACCAGTCTTCGAGAAGCCGACAAACAGTCAACATCTCCTTAAGATGCCATCCACTCGAGATGGCGAAACGTCGAGAATGAATTTCCAACAACGACGGCCGAACAGCCCGAAAGCACACCCACCATTGGACGATGGCCGCGAAAGCCTTTCACAATTGGTAAGAGATATAGTTTTTGCAAAGTCACTTGAATAACTCCTAATAATAATAATATATAATTTCATGAAATTTTGCTTCATTCTGCCCTTCAAAAGTTATCCGAATTCATACCTGGTATAATTTCAACCCTACCGACAAAGAAGAGAAGCGGCTCTTTGCGGTCCGACCACAAAGTATTTGTTTTCCGACCGACCGAGCCCAGGTGGATGGACGGCACCTGATTGGCACATTTTTTTGAGATGCGCTTTTAATTGCTTTCGGGTGTGCGTTTCGGGACCCCTTTAGTCGGCAGTATGCAGAGTTAGAAAATAAATCAGTGTCGTTCCTCTAGGTGTAGGAATAGAAAGTTTTATTATGTATTTTTATTTCTTTATTTTACGCCATAATTAAATGAAATAATTTTCATGTTTATATCTACCGCCGCCCATGGCACTTTCTATAAAGGATATGCCGATGGTCGGCTTTTATCTTTGTTCAACTGACTTTGCAAAAACTATACGAGTTTGTTTAAATGAGAAAAAAGTTGTGCTATTCTAAGCCCAATCAGGTGCTGTATTTGAAAATTGAAATATCGCCGCCATCTTGCAAACAAATTTTATGAAATTTGGTGGTTTTGTATATTTTACTCAATAATTCGTGTTATAACCAAAAACTTCGTGGGAGCTTTAGTTTATGAAATATTTTATATAACCTTTGTTTAGCAACGAGAAACGAGACCAGAAAATTTCTCCTAGTTGTCAATGTCAATAGAGTATCTTGTCAGTATATTTCTGATTTTTTTTTGTATTTATTATAAATCTAAAACAATAATTATAATGAGGTGTACTAACTAAGTGAGGTAAGAGAAAATAATTTCTCGAAGTAGTAAATCTAATTGACATCTCAAGAAAAGTTTAAAATACGCGCGTTCTCATACTCGCAGACCACCAGGATTGCTTTATCATGATTTTATTTACCGCGGACATAGCTTAGAATACCTAGGTATCGCGTATCACGTCACTTTCAAACAAATACATTATAGCATAAATACATCGCACACCCGCTGAAAAAGAGTCACAACTCAAAAATCGACCTTATTGAGATACACTGCCGCCATCATCGAAATAACTTGTACTTTCTTCCATAAAAGCGTCACATTTATGTTTCGACAATTCACCGCGAAATGGCGATGTGACTCTTTTATTTTGTCCAGTTTAGCTGAGGATGCGTTCCTTTACAGTGTCACTTTTGACTTTATAACAGCGTGAACGTGGAGTTTCATCCTGAAAATAATCACATTTCGAGTTTTGAAGGTTTTCGTGTGAACTATTGGTTAAATCTGACCCATATAACAAGTAAAATACTGTTCTTTTTTGTGTTGTGACTGTTTTTTCGAATTGTTCAGTGTACTTAGAATTAAGGAGAATAAGGAAGAAAATCTTTTGAATTTATTAGAGAATAATCACATTCCCAGTTGTTATTCAGCATTTTATAACTCGTTGTAAAAATAAATACACAGTTTCTTCTTTATTTGTTTTTTTTTTGTATTATTTACCATCCTGCGTGACATCCTGATTTACAACGTCATGATGCCTTATTCTAAAAAAGTGTCACAATATCGGGTTTTTGTCTTTTTTAAAACTAAAAACGACAAAAATCATTTTTTCTGTGAAACGTACTGCACCAATTACATTGAGTTAATAGAGTCAGAGTCAGAGTCAGAGTCAGAAAAAGCTTTATTGTCAAAGAAAAAAAAATCTTATTGACAAAGCATCAATCTTATAACTAAAACATATTTTGTCTAAAATTATAATTAACTAAAACTAATAAAAATAAGTTCACATTTTTAAAATACTAGGTAATTTCTAGCAAAAAATAAGTAGGAAATGGGTAGGACCTGCAATTATAAAAAAAAAACAAGCAAAGCAAAACAGATAGGTAAAATAAGAAAGTGCAGAAACATATTTAAAGAAAAACAAAGGTTCCTGTTGATATAAAATAACATGTTAACTCATAATTTGTCATGTAAGTGAAAAACGAATCTCTCTAATGAACTAAATTCTTTAACAGCGATTTTCTCAAAACAATGTTTTTTGAGTTGTGACTATTTTTTAGCGGGGATGCGACATGTTCAAAGAATCGAAAAGTGAAGCGGTCATAGCTGGTTTGGAAACAATGGCAAATTTAAATTCGCGGATGCGAATTTTCAAGTACGCATGCGTGTCTTTTGTCATGTAGACACACAGCTGCTATGTGGCTGGAGGCCATATTGACATTTTGAGGTGTTTCGCGTTTGTCGTGTAAAATTATGTTTTTTTTCTGTTAAAAATGGGAAATAATTCATTAAAAACATGTGCGGTTTGTTACGTGTATTTTGTTTATAATTTGTTAATAAAGTTAAGCGCTAAACGCACCCAAGATTGCTGACGGCTTGGTGGAAGAATGCGCAGAGGCGCTGGAGACCCTAAGCGATGGCAAACGGGTGACGCTGGTTTGGGTTCCGGGACATACGGGGGTATCAGGCAACGAGAAGGCGGACGAACTCGCACGACTCGGGGCAGGAACCGCCTATGTAGGACCGGAGCCACTTTTAGGCGTGACAAAAAGACAAGTGCAAAGCGGACTCAACAAATGGGCCCAGGACGCGCTATTAAACTCCTGGGAAACAGGAACGGGTTGCAGACAGACCAGAGAATTCGTAGACCGTAAAAAAGCGACCAGAATTAGATGGATGCTGGGACGGCCACGAAAAGACCTCGGACTGCTGATAGGTACTCTACCCGGACATAACCGGTTGAGGAGGCACATGACACGTATAGGAGTCGAGAATGACCCTACCTGCCAGCCTGTGGACAGGAAGAAGAGACATCAAGACACCTCGTGGCAGAATGCGAGGCCTACGCAAGGATGAGACAACAGGCACTCGGAGCGCCAACTCTGAGCGAGGTAGAACTGCACATGCTTAAATGGGCAGACTTACTGGACTTTGTAAAGAGAACAGGAAGGCCCAATGAGTTACCCGACCATCAAAGGGAAGTGCAGAGAGTAGGTTAAGGGACAGACTTGGGGCATGGCAAAAAGGGCCTACTCTGGCCTACTTGTCAGACCTGCGGGTCAACCCCCCACTACTACTACTACTAAGAGTGGTTTAAAGATGCCATTAAACAGTCTTCATGGTATCCACAGTAGTTTTAGAAAAATTAACAATTAGTTTTAGAAAAACTACAATTTTAAAACACAATTTGATAAATTTTCATCCAATCAATTAGTTTTTAGAAAAAAATAATAGACATAACCCTAAATATTTGACAACTGTCAATTAATGTAGTGACGTAAAGCAGTAAAGCGGACCTCACACGATCAGTATTACTGACAGTATTTTTATGTATGTCTTTGTTTATAACGCTTGACAAACAAAGACATATATAAAAATACTGTCAGTAATACTGATCGTGTGAGGGCCGCTTAAGTTCTAAACCACCAAAACTGACGCATGCGCAGTAACCGAAATCATGTTTACCCCAAAAAAAGGAACATTAAGAATTAAATAGGGGTCCTGGCTTCAAGCATCGAGTGTGAGAATGCATGGGTATGCCGCATATTTATGCTCTAACGTTTTGCTTTCAAATAATAAATTATTGTCGGGTCCTGAAGTGTCGAGGTTATAATTAATATAACTATTTTCTAGCTAAATACCAAAAAAAAAATTATGACCTGATCTGTAACACAGGGGCAATCTCTGTAACACCGAAAAAAAGTGTTACCGAACGGGACAATTCGTGTTACAGATGGGACAATTTTATAACATTCAAGCATTTTCCGGTCAAGCCATATTTATGACGCAACTTTTTTAAAAGTTTTATTTAAGATTGAAACGATTTTGTTTGGGAAAATTTTGATTTTATTACTTTCATCAAGTTATACGTAAGATAATCCACGTTACAGAAAAAAATCTAATCTATACATTTTTATTTTTCAAACACAAAATGAATCACTGTCAATAATTTAAAAACTCTCCGACATTATTCGTCCGGTCCTCTATAACCAAAAAAAAATTGTCCGCATCTGGTTATTAGAGTGTCCGGTTATAGGAGTGAATTTTACATATAAAGAAATAGGGAGAAGCTTGGTTCCAACAAAGTTGTCCGCCTAACGGGAGTGTCCGCCTAATAGAGGTGTCCGAAAGGAGAGGTTTCACTGTATTGCATCAACAGCATAATGTTTTAAACCAATAACGTCAATTTTTTTTTATTTATTAGTATCCCATTTTAAATACACTTCCCCTACATTTTAAGTGTAAGAGGTACGTGAATTGTGTAGTGTCCCCAGCGGTATTTTCCCACATTTATTCATTTATTTATTAATAAATCGGTGTGATTTGAACCGCTCTAACTGTACTCACTTTATATCTACAACTTCAGCGATTTTCCTTTTTTGGAAAAAATGGGCCAACTAGAAACAGGTGCATGAATAGCAAGTAAAATATACCAGGTGTTCTTCTTCTTCAGATCGGTAACGAAATGTTTACATGGACATCTTCAGAGAAACTTTTAAGAAAAACCCCTCTCTGCGTTTGTACGTAGAATTTAGCCGTGGCGGCTTGTGAAGTAGTGCCACTGAGCCATGGCACTACAGTATTTTTCTGCAAAAACAGGTTTTTTTTAATTTTTAAAACATCTTTATTGGTTTTTATTTTATATTATATCATGTTATATGAAATCCGGTAGCCCTGTGCAATGCAGTGGATCACACTCCGACTCGATGCGACGGCGACACGATGACTGAAACCCAAAGCAGCGTTGAACACGCTGCCACTTTTCTCTTGGCTCCTTCGAATAGAGATTTTATTTAAATAGGAAAAATGAAACAAATTTTGTGCCTGGCTCGGGTCATCAGTTAGTCGTATTACTCGCATTGTTTTTGTGCGTGGAGCATTATTTCAGCAGAATTTTTTGATAAATTTTTGAATCATTTCATGGCGCAATTCGACTGGGCAAGTTTTTTTGAAAAAAAAAACAGAATTAGTATTAGTTGGTATGTATTTTAATAACTTGTGTGTAAACATTTGGGCGCAACACCCCGAATTTTTTTTTACTGACTTAAAATTCTGGCATTACCATGATGTATTTACACGAGCCGCCGTTTAGTAACACCCAGTATAAAAAACATCATTAGGAAGCAGAGCCCTTACTGGGGAAAAACTCAGTTAACGTGTGTTTGGTTTTTCCTAAAAAACCAAATATTTCGAACCGAACCAAACCGCACTAAAAGTAGTGTGGAAATTTGATTTTTCTCACGCTCGTAGTAAATAATGTATTTCCTAACAAGTGCGGAACAAGTGTCACTTTTCCGCACGCGATTGCAGTGGAAAAGCAGTACTTTTTTAGATGGGCCTTATGTATCACAGGTACCTTTTATTATATATTTATGGTTTGTCTAATCCCAAAAACCAAGTTTCTCCTCTCAAAAATCCAGGAATGCGGACACCCCGAAGACATTTAGGGGAAAGTAGGGCAAAATGGAATACGGGAGGAAAACGGGATCCCGCAGGTTCAGCTAAACTGCGCAAAAATAAAACCTTTTTATATCAGATTTTTTATCCCCATGACTGGTTCAACTCTCTACAATATGTTTGGTGCCGGTCGGCTGAACTTAAGTTGGTTTTTGCTCAACATGTGATGTTGTGCGCAGACTTATATGGATGATTCTACCAAAAGTGGGCTATATGGATATCATTTTTGGTCATTGCCTTTAAATAACAGTACAGCACAGTAAATAATTTTGTTTTTTTAAATTTATGTAACTAATTAGGTGTAAGCTAAGAAACATTTATTTTCCCCAATTTTAGGAACTATTGCATAAAAATTCCAGAGGGATGAGTACCAGAAGAATGAGTTTTTTAATAGTTTTCCAATTTAAATCAAAATTTATTTAGACTACTTAGCTTAAGTTTTATATAAACAAAGTTCCTATATTTATAATTTTAAAACAATCAACAAAAAAATTATACTATTGATATCAGTCGAATATTTACTTACCAGAGGAATGATAATTGAAGCGTTCCTTTTTGATTTCTCCGGAAAAAAACTAATTTTCTGTCGAAAATAAAAAGATCTATATCTTAAACCAAACTAAAGTTGACATTATCCTTTTTGATTTCTCCGGAAAAAACTAATTTTCTGCCGAAAATAAAAAGATCTATAACTTAAACCAAACTAAAGTTGACATTATCTGTCACAACTTGTCACCCTCACAAGTAAATTAGATATCCAGGGCCGTCTCTTTCTCTAGAAATTAACCGGTGGTATTCACAAATATTGTGTTATTAAAAATGGAGCACGTTTAAAATTGTAAAATTTTCCGGAGAAGATGTCAATTCGGATTTTCAAAAATATGACTGCAAACTTAAGTTTTATCAATTTTTTGATAAATAGTTAAGACTTGGTTAAATATTATTTATTATGATATTTTTTTCAATTTGAGTTTTTAATATTTGGTTTGGGACTACACCAGAGGAATGAGGTATTTGCTTTGTAATAAAAAAAAATTATAAACTTTTTTTTGCTCCATAAAGAAAACATTTCGTTTTAAATCTTATAACTAAAACTATGCTTCATTTGCAGTCTGTGTTTGAAAAATATGCATTCCCACTCCACAACACCATTTTTGTAGAATCATCCATATATTTATGGTGTGTATAATCCCAAAAAACATGGTTCTCCTCCCAAAAATCTAAGAATGCGGACACCCCAAAGACATTTAAAATGTTTAAGTGCCATTTCCAAATTTTTACAACATTGAAGAATGCAGTCCGAGTTATCTAAAAAATTTTAATTGTTCGAAAGTAAATAAAGAACACACTTATGTAGCAATCATCATAAAACCACTCTAATATCACTCTTTAAAAAAAGTGGCGCAACACAAAAACTGCATTTAGATAAGGTAAACGTTTGTTATTTTTATTTTCGCCGTTAACAGTTTAGTGCAGGAACGTTTACCAGTGGCGCACCCAGGAATGTGTCTTGGGGGGGGCGAGGCCTCTTGAGGGGGGGCGAAGCCTCATGATGTCAAATTTTAAGCTATTTTTTATGTTTTATCATGAAATATGTAGAAAAAAACAACACTATATTGATAAAATAAAATATAAAATTCATATTAAATATAATAATCATAACAAAAATATTTCAATCAAAAAAAATAAAAAAGTAGGTCAAACGTGTATGTATTTTAACACCAAAAATGATCTTTCGCAACTAGGATATGAGATTAGGGTTACCAGACGTCCGGATTAATCCGGACATGTCCGGATTTTTACTACGTCCGGGTGGGTCCGGGCGGATTTTTCATAAACGTCCGGATTTTAAAGTAGTCGCCTTTATAAACATCAAATAATGCAAAATAAACTAGTTTCAAAAAATGTAATTAAACAATAATCGTCGATAAATTTAGCAGTGTGAATTCACCTTTAAGCGGGGTCTTCACATAACGTTTTACCTTACATCTTGCCTGTTCAGTCAAAACGTATCAAGTAAAACTTTGTGTGTAGACGGAAAAACGGACGTTTTACTTGAACTGATTTAAGACGGAAGACCGCCTAGAGAACTGACCGGATCACGCATTGTTTTCCAATAAAACCATCGTTTTGTATTAAAAACTGATCTAAAAACGTGCGTTAAAACTATCAAGTGTCTACGCTAGTCTTTCAACCGTCATACTTGACCCTTTTGACTGACAGGCAAGACGTAAGGTAAAACGTTATGTTAAGACCCCGCTTAAAGTAGTATTATTAATTTCGCCTTGTTGAATTACACTTCTGCCGTGTGGTCTTAAGCACACACAATTTTTTTGATGAAGTTTGTAATCTAAAAAAGTACATATCAGACAATTTTACTTCAGATGACCACAATCTGCCTACCCACGAAAAATGGGCAAAATATTTTAATGCAAGTATTTCTACCCAGTGGACCAAAGAAAGAAATATGTAAAAGGAATACTCATGACTTCATACAATTTAAGAAATATGAGCTGCTCAGAATTTTACGATTTTGTACTTTTGCCTAAAAATTCAACGCTGTTGAATAAAATACAAAGCAGTGAAAAGTACCTATAAAATAGTAGGTATATTATGTTATTTATTAGTTATTGTTTCAATAAAAAAAAGTTGATTTTTTGTGTGTGGCATCGAAAAAATTTTAACGTCCGGATTTTGTCCGGATTTTTTTGACGGCTGGTCCTGGTTAGAGTCGTTTTCATCTGGTAACCCTATATGAGATATTGGCAAGGCCGTACCGAATGGGGAGATCAGGGGGATCAATCCCCACCAAAATAGTCAACAAAGTGTGTTAAAAGAGATTTCACAACAGCAACACAAATAAGAAAAAAAATTGACAATATTTTTATTACATTTTTTTAATCTCCAGATTTTTTTGGTATTGTAAAAAGATATTAATAAGTTAGTGCCATTATCACATTATCTCCTTGATACATTATACTTATTTTAATTTAAATGTAACTGTAACAATCAAACGAGTAACGCAGGCCTGGAGTTACTACATACAGATTTTTTTAATTTAAATGTTTAATGTTTTAATTAGTTCGTTTGTCAAATATACAAAAATAAATATTAATAATTTGGAATAGGTACATCGGGCCTGTGGCCCAACCGGCCCTAAATTGTACCGGTACGCCGGGCATTTGCCCAGTTGCCCGCCTGTCCCATCCAACCTTGCCACCCCTCCTAGATTTGCGTTTAGATCTGCACTTGGAGTGTGATAATGGCCTATAGGAATAAGCTATCACATCCGTCATGGATCCATTTATGTATTTTAAATTGTTAAGCCCGGTCTAGACATAACATTTTACCTTACGTCTTGCCTGTCAGTCAAAAGGGTCAAGTATGACGGTTGAAAGACTAGCGTACACACTTGATAGTTTTAACGTACGTTTTTAGATCAGTTTTTGATACACCATGGAGGAAACACTGCTTTTCTCAATAATGTTTTTTGTTTTAAATGTCTATGACTTAACCGTTTCAGTAGCTAAACATAGTTTTTTAACCAGTTTTTCAAAATGTTGTGCTGATTTAGTTTGGTAATGTCCCCTGAAGATGTAAGTTTCTGCTTACGAAACATGTCGAGACTGTTTGTTTAAAACATATTAAAAATTAGTGGACGAGGACAATAACCTGTTTGATTTCCTAAAAAATTATCTTATCTAATATCGGACGTTTCGTATACCAACTTCTAAGTTGCACTCGAAAGGAATAAAAATTGTGTGCACTACCACAAGAAATGCCGCTAAAACTGACGTTTTACCGGAAACAAAGCCTCTGCCGATCAGTTCAACAGGTCCGACTTCAGTCCTGTTCAGTTCAGGCAAAACGTACGTTTTATTGTCTACACGAAAGGAATTGACTGATCCGTTTTACCTGAGCCAGGGCTATCAAAACGGACGGGCCACGATCCTGCACTTTGTTGACGTCACATCCGGGGCTGATTTTTTTTTGATGGCCACGTTACGACACAGCTGATTGTCATTAAAATATTGAAGTTGGAATTACGGCTCATGAATATTTGATTTTTTTAAAATAAAACCGGTTTTGAGATTGTTTTCACTATATTCTTTTAGAACAATTTTTTTAAAATCTAGAGTAATCCTTAATTTTTCAGAGCCGCTTCATTAGCTCTCACAAAAATTAAGTTTAAAGCAGAAGCGAATGTGACAATCACAGATGACAAAGTCAAATATATGTCAAATATAACAGTTGGCATGTGGTACATGGCGGGTAATTTGAATTCAAAATAAGGAATGCTAAATCTTGAAGATTTTAACCTTTTAATCATGTTGCTTCCTTACAAAACTTTGGTGGAATATCGGGATGGTTTCTGAGAATATTTCACTGAAATTTCGCGGAAATCTGTAGTGCCATTTTGAAAATATCATAAAAAAACGTCTGACCTCCCATAAGACCCAATGTAAAATTCAGCCCCCGGAGAACAGCTGATTTTTTCAGGGTCGTGGCCTCTATTTTTGTGTTGGCCTTGCCTGAGCAAGTAAAACGTCAGGCAAAACGTTATGTGTAGACCCCGCTTTACAGGCATGCCAGATTTTGCGCAGATTGGTTATGATATGGTGTTGCCAATAACTCTTACTTTTCAAAATAATAAATTAAAAAAATACAAGTGCAACGAGATATCAAGACTTTCGAATGCTACCTACACGAAATTTCGCTGGTGCAATAACTTCAGAACGCACGACGTACATTAATTAACTAAAATGTAAAGCATGGGCGCTCACCGATGTTTCGCAACAATTAAAAAATAATTGGATCGACTATTAAGTGTGTTCTACGTCTAAGGGACACGGGTCAGTGGAGAGGAAGGGGGAAACAGCTGGTCATCTAGCTAAAGAAGAGCTGACAATTAGAGAAATCCCCCTCACGTCAATGACGGTCAGCAGAGCACACGCACCTTGGAGGCTCGAGAAGAGGTACAAAATCCACATCCCAGACAGGGAAGCGTGGCAGGGAGACGAAATGATGTTTGAGGAGAGCGCTTTAGTTTGCTACACTGATGGATCCAAACTATCAGAAAGGCAAACCACAGGAGCGGTTTATACGTGGAAAACTAGAAGTTCAGAAGAGCTACTCGCTCGGTGAGCAGGCTACTGTTTTTCAAGCAGAAGTTTACGCCATAATAATGGCGGCAACCCTAGAGAAGAGGTTCGGAACAGCGAAGAGGAGCTTATATATATATGCTCTGACAGTCAAGCCACCCTGAAGGCGCTAAACGCACCCAAGATTGCTGACGGGTTGGTGGAAGAATGCGCAGAGGCGCTGGAGACCTTAAGCGATGGCAAACGGGTGACACTGGTTTGAGTTCCGGGACATACAGGGGTACCAGGCAACGAGAAGGCGGACGAACTCGCACTACTCGGGGCAGGAACCGTCTATGTAGGACCGGAGTCACTTTTTGGCGTGACAAAAAGACAAGTGCAAAGCGGACTCAACAAATGGGCCCAGGACGCGCTATTAAACTCCTGGGAAACAGGAACGGGTTGCAGACAGACCAGAGAATTCGTAGACCGTCCAAAAGCGACCAAAATTAGATGGATGCTGGGACGGACACGAAAAGACCTCGGACTGCTGATAGGTACTCTAACCGGACATAACCGATTGAGGAGGCACATGACACGTATAGGAGTCGAGAATGACCCTACCTGCCCAGCCTGTGGACAGGAAGAAGAGACATCAAGACACCTCGTGGCAGAATGCGAGGCCTACGCAAGGATGAGACAACAGGCACTCGGAGCGGCAACTCTGAGCGAGGAAGAACTGCACATGCTCGAATGGGCAGACTTACTGGACTTTGTAAAGAGAACAGGAAGGCCCAATGAGTTACCCGACCATCAAAGGGAAGTGCAGAGAGTGGGTTAAGGGACAGACTTGGGGCATGGCAAAAAGGGCTTACTCTGGCCTACTTGTCAGACCTGCGGGTCAACCCTCCCACTACTACTACTACTACTACTAAGTGTGTTCTACTATATATTCTGAAACCCGCATATTGATGCGATGCCACGTTAAAAAGTTAGCACTTTTTCAATTTTTAACTCCCAACAAACTGTCATTACAAATTAGCTAATCCATGAAAATCTCATGAACATTGGTTCAACGATTCCGGAGCTATCATCGGCCGGACACACACGCACACATGGACAGACGTTTCGACGACATTGCTTGCTTTAAAAAGACCATCGACCTTTCAAATTTTAACATTTAAAATTTCTTTTTGACATTCTTAAACTTCGTAAAAAATGATTAAACTTTTGTATTTATCGTATAAACTTTTTAGATATGGTGTAAAAATATACGGGCAAACCCTGTACGTAATATGCGTTGCCAATTTTACAATATTTGTTTTCGATGTACTTGACTGCTGGAGCGATAATAACTCGAAATTTTATTTATGATATTATGCAAAATCGAAAATATATGGCGAATTAAAATTTTTCGGTTATAAACTGGTGAAAGTTTTGATATGAATTTTGTATTTATGCATCATATATATGCGCTTTAAAAAATTATTGGGGCTAGATAGAAAGCAAGTGCTTAATGTCGTACAACCTATCTTTGTTTACATCGTTATGTCGGAAGATCTTATTTCGAGATTTCTTTAAGATATCCATAAAATATCATATAAAACATATCTGATAAAAAAGTATTAGTTCTGTCTGTCGTCGGGGCCGTTCATATTTTGCGATATATTGAGTGCCGATCCGGGCCAAAATCTAGAGGGGGGGGTAATTAACAAAAACACTATTTATGATTTTTTTTAGGGGGGGGGGGTTATTATGCGATTTTAGCCCGATATTTATTTACTCAAAGCAAGCGCGGATCTGGGTCAAAATCTAGGGGGGGGGGGGTAATAGTGGACAATTTTTTTTTTAAATATGTTTTTATTTCTAGGGGGGGGTAATTCTCCTGTTTTCCGTTATTTTATTGGGAAAAAGTGCATTTTTTTTCTGGGGGGGGGTAATTACCCTGTTACCCCCCCTCAAATCCGCGCTTGACTCAAAGTTCATATAATTTTTTTCTAGGGGGGGGGGGGGTAATTACCACGTAACCCCCCTCAAATCCGCGCTTGTTATATATTGAAAAGGGTTTTACAGTTTAACAAACTATCTTTGCTGTAACTATTGTTTACAATTTTTTTAACTATACAGTGAAACTTCCTATAAGCGGACACTCACTGTTTCGTCGATTTTGTCCGCTTATTGGAGGTGTCCGCTGATGAGAGAGAACTGCGAAATTTCAATATATATTTATTTACAATTTCCGCTGCTTGATTTTTTTCGATATTAAATTTTTCAGCGATCTTTCATGCTGATAGATGT
Organism: Aspidapion aeneum; assembly: GCA_963576565.1. Lineage (NCBI taxonomy): Eukaryota > Metazoa > Arthropoda > Insecta > Coleoptera > Brentidae > Aspidapion > Aspidapion aeneum. The sequence goes on from OY755047.1 coordinate 4,353,885, forward strand.
TCCTTCTCCCAAACGTTAACAACTTTCATTTTTTCACTTAAACTAAGAAGCTTTTTAGGCGCCATTTCACAGAGATCTATTACTACCCAACTGAACAATAAGAATAAAACACAGCAGGCCCGTCGAATAAAATATCTATGTTGTAAATACTACAGAAGTATTTAGCCTCCGCATTAAAACGGAAAGAGGTAATTCCCTGCCTGCAGAGAGCGTTGTTGCCAACATACATACATGTCGTACAGCGATCCGTCCCGTTGTCAGAGGTTCGTGTCCGGTTAAGGGTGGTTTCAGAATTTTTTACTAAGAAAAATTGTCCGCGTCCGGAGAAATAGCGAAAAGCTTGGTTCCAACAAATTTGTCCGCCTAAAGAGAGTGTCCGCTTAATAGAGGTGTCCACAAGAAGCAGTTGCGTGTCGTATAGGGGGCAAGGGGGGTTCGCCCCCTCCCCCCGCCCCTCTGCGCTTGGCACCCCTGGCGTCCTTTGAGAAAAAAATAGAAAAACTAAATTTAAAGCAAAAACCAATGGTGCCCCCCCCCGCCCTTTTATTCACGACACGCTACTGACAAGGAGATGGTTTACTGTATTTAATCCAGCCATGCTAAAAGGGCAGCTATTTACCAAGAATCAGATTTTAGCTTTTAATTCTGCTGCATTTTGAAATTGGCGACAAGTGTATACAGAAGTGAATGGTGCACATCTTTGTTTTAGCATTGTTTGATGGAGATTAAAATCGAAAAACAACAGAATTCGGAAAATTTGTAGAAAATACTCTGCCAATATATGGGCCCCTAAGCTCACACTAGGTACTATAGTTATAGTGTACGTGTGAGCTAATATAACTAAAAACTGAAATATATTTTATTTAACTCCAGACTAAATTACCTTTTGTTTGATACCACACAAGCTACCCAACAAACAATTAAAGTTGTAACGACGAAACCCCAACTAGAAAGAATTTCTTAAAAGTAACCGCAACGTACTCCCGCTACGTCTCAGTATACCATACAGCGACGTTATAATTCCCTAAGTGGGGAACCAATTTCTGGTTATAACTACTTGGCCAAGTGTTTAAAGTCACTGTAGTAACAACTACACTACTTACACTACTACGTCGTAGCCAGGTATCTACTACGTCGTAGAGGCTGTTTTTTCCGTAATGGCATAAAAGTTGCGATGTAGTTGCAAATAATATAATCGTTTCTTTTTGGTAGAATTGTTACACAATATGGTGGACACAACAGTAAACAGACTCGCTTAGTTTTTTTGTTTGGTTATGGTTATAATATGAACTATGTTATCCAAAAGTGTGAGAATTTACGAGCAGAGGATCAAAATTCGAGTGCGACGCAAAGTTTTTTGTATAACATGCATTATATATATTGCAAAAAACCGGTGCGCCCGTAAAATTGAGCCGTTTTCTGGTAGCTGATGGAATTTTTGTGTTGTGATTTTGGAGGTTATGTTTTCATAATCGACAGTTAACTCCAACAAATGGTGCTTAAGAAGAGCATTTTTGGTAAGCTTCAACTAATTTGTTTATAAAATAGTATGGCTCTTTAATATGAGCTCATAAAACGACAACAAAAATATTAAATTTTCTTTCTTACATAAAAACATGGCGTCCCAAACTATATTCCCTGATAGTCGAAAAGGTTACTTGAAAGTAGTTGCGGCTTTAAAGTTGATCCAAAAAGTTATTTTGTCTACATTGTTACATCAGATGTTACTATGATGACACAATCTTTTGTGGTAAAAATTAAAGTTATAATGTAGTTGTCGGATACACTTGTTTGGGACTCCAATGAAGCTTAACTTTCTAGTGGTAATTAAGTAGGATATAAAAGTCAGGGCGACTACGAAATAACGACTAAAAAGAAAGTAAAACTTTAGCAACGTCCTATTGTGGTAGAGAAGACTATCAGAATCGACTATCAAGAAACAATCCTATGAAGTAGTTTAGAGGGTCGTTTTTACGAAACATCTACTATTTCCTGATACTAAATAGTAGTTAGAACTAAAAAGTAACAAATTTTGGTTAGGATCACCACATTTCTACTATAAGAAAGTAGCAAAGCCTTTAGAACATGTAGCCGCTACTATAAATGTTAGTTGGGATTGGGCTTTCGTCATTACAACTTTAATTGTTTGTTGGGCTATGCATTAGTTATTTGTTTTTCTGGTACTAAAAACCATAAGCTTTATATCAAGGAGTGGGGGGCAGCCCCCCCCCCGCCACTGGTGCTAAGATAGGTCAAAATAACACATTTTCGGCGTGTTCTCAAAAAAAAATCTTTATCGAAAACAATATAACTTCTTCTGGTCATTGCTGCGCGGGGTAAAAAAACGTAGGGTTTATATTTTTCAGTGGCGTATATAGAAAAAAGTTTCGGGGTGGGCCCGTGACAGTTTGGGGGGGGGGGGGGCGAGACCTCATGAGGCTGTATTTTATGCTATTTTATGTTTGTATTCATGAAACATGTAGAAAATATCAAAAAAATCTTAGCTTTGGGGGCCGGGCCGCGTATTTACGTTTCCGTGCTCATTTCACGTCGTCGCGGTTTTGAAATAGACACGGAAATGTTACAATATATTTGGGTTCAAATACGTGTTGATTTTAAGAGTTTTGATCTCGAAATAAGCACGGATCTATAAGAGAACATCGCTCGTTAAACTATTACAAAAGCGTATTCAACTGTCAGGTTAAAACGCTAATATAACGAAAGCTAATCAATCAAATCTAACCGAACCGAACCAAAGCAAACTGAACCAATAATTTTTTTCAAAAAAAAAACTTTCCTGACTTCCTACCCGGGATCCTAGAGGATGTGAATCCAAACCGAAACGAACCGAATTGAACCAAACCGAACCGAACCAAAGCAAACTGAACCAACAATTAAAAAAAAACTTTCCTGACTTTTTTCCCGGGATCCTAGAGGGTGTGAATAGTGTTGTAGTTTAGTTTGGTTAGGTTAGGTTTGGTTTGGTTTAGTTAGGATCGGTTCGGTTCGGTTCGGATTCACATTCTCTAGGATCCCGGGTAGGAACTCTGGAAAGTTTTTTTTTTTTGAAAAAAATTATTGGTTCAGTTTGCTTTGGTTCGGTTCGGTTAGATTTGATTGATTAGCTTTCGTTAGGTTAGGTTTTTGAAACTTTCTATTTTCATGTGGTTAGAAATCAAGTGAAAATCATTTAAATCATTAAAATTTATTAATAACAGAACAACATCTGTCGTCGTAGTTGCCGGTGTAAGACAATGAACACTGAACTTTGCAGGTAGAGTTAATGGAAGAGTGTTCTTCAAACTTAAGAATTTCAAAATTTTGAGTAATATTAGTAAAAATACTTTTAAACTGCTCCATAATTTTTATATTTACAAACATATAAAACAACGTAAATCCAATTTAAGTTTCAAATGTGCACTGATAAGTAAACCCCTGCGCTGCGTAATTCAATACAAATGCGTGCCTTGTTCGAGCCTAGGCGCCTTAAAATCAACACGTATTTGTAACCAAATATGTTGCAACATTTCCGTGTCTATTTCAAAACAGCGCTGCCATGAAATGAACACGGAAACGTAAATACGCGGCCGGGCCCCCCAGGCCCCCACGTATATACGCCACTGATATTTTTATAAATATAATATCTACTACAAAATAAAAGTGCGCACATTTCTTTCCTTATTTTAATAATAAATTTGACACTTTTTCTTCGTCGAAATTAAATTTTATTCATCGCAATTTTTCAAAATCCGGTATTTTTTACATGTTCTATTTAGTTGTGACTTTCGATCTCCCGATAAATTGTAGCCCTCGCTACGCTAGAGCTACAAACTTTTGTGTCGGAAAAAAAATTGCTCTTTTATTGCTTGGTGTATAATTCCATAAATATAAGAAGTATAGGTATTTTTACAAAAAAATAAGTTTTAGAAAACCTATTTATTTTTTTATTCCTTACAAGATGAGAAACTCTATTTAATTTTTTCATATTGGAGTATTTTTTAAATAAACTTACCAAAAGTTACTATTTAACACTGTTGAAAACTTTGTCAAACTCCAAAAACGCCACAAAACTGTTTGTCTTTTTACACTTTATTTTTTTCTTTTAATAATTAAAAAAAAAACGTATACAAAAACTGTTTTAGCAACGAACTAATTCAAAAATGGAATATTCCAGAACTAATCCTTGTCCACGCGACAATTTTTTAAAGAAAAAACTTGTTTTTCTCGTTACAAAAAGTTCGTTAAATCAAAATCAAGATATTTCTCTGTCTATCGTGTGTGTAAGAACCCACACACACGTTTTAACTCCAATATACTGACCCACTGACTAGTGACTGGGTCCTGCGAGGTAGGTACCACTTGTGCTATGGTCGAACTTGCGAATGGGAACCACTTTGCTTAAATTGGAACCACTGGCTGCGCGTGTAGTAAAGTAGGGGAATGCCGGGCAGCTTTTCTTTCATGACTTTACAGTATTCATCTTAATTCCAACCAGTTTTCTTACTCGGAAGAAGGTAGATTCGAAAAGAATAAAAGATAACATTTATGCACATAGATGCATAATTTATGAGCGATCCCTTAAGATAGTCTAAACCTATCTCGCCATCTATTGACGGAAAACCTAGGCTCGGGTATTATGTGCGTTTAAACTACTCGGCTATCTTCTCGAATATTTTGATCGGCGAAAAAAATTAACGACCTTCCTACGTCAACAAAGGTCATAAAGGTCAATTTATGTGTTTATTTTAACATTTTTCAAAGATTAGATAAGAGAAACTGACGTAATTTTACACAACATCTTTTGCCTTAAACAGTCCGTGTGAGAACCCCTTGCAACGCGGTCCTATCTTACAACAACGCCAAGCTTTCCATCCTTTGTTCTCTTGCAACGATAAGTTTATTCTAGCAACAGTTCTTGCAAGACCGGTTCTCCTAGAATGTCTGCTTTCTCTCAAGTTGAGTTAGGCCCGCCCATTGAGGTCTTCGAGCTTACCAAGACTTTTCAACAGGTAGGTGTATTTTAAATATCTTTAGAACTGCAAAATATAGAAATGTTTAGTTTTTTCCAAATTTGCAGAATTATGCTACAAATTAAAAGTTAAATGATTTAGGGCCGGTTTATCAATGGAGGGTTACCCGTCGAGTTAGAGATAGCCCTGGGTTAAAGTTGTCAACAGTGTTTATCCATCCAAGGTTAAATGCAAACCCCAGGGTTAACCCTAGGCTAACCTGACCCGTGCTCGAACAGAAGGGTAGTGTATTTAGCTCTGGGTTAACGTCAAAATTCCCAATTTTTTTTTTCAACTTGTGTACTTTAATTTTAGTGTTAAATAGGATACTCCAAAATTTTTAAAACACCAGCGGTTATACTTTTTATGGTGTGAAGATTTTTGCATTGGGAGCAGTTTACCAAGCAAACCAAAAATAAATATTCGGTTTTCTATGAGCAAGATCATGTTTAATAGAAAAGCACCCAATAAATATCCCACCTGCCAAGAGAGCTATACCTAATATGTGTAGGTACTGAGCCACCATATAGAGCCACTGGCGGTCGCAGCGGAAGGGCTGCAAGGCCCACTCACATATGAATCTTCATCAAAATATGTGTACCAGTTTTATTATAATTACTAATTTATGTATATAATTTTAAAACTTTAAACACTGAGTTTTTTTAATTTTTATTTGGTGGCCCCTGAAAAATGACTATTAATTTCTTTTGTTATACAACAGTATTTTAGGAATCAGAAATAATCAACAATTAAGTTTATATATATTATAGTATGTAACATCAAAATAAAATACTGCAACATGCTAGAGCACATAATTAAAAAAAATATGCTACAGAATAAATATAATATATTACATCAAGGTTTCTAAATACTTTCTGCTTGCTCTGCATAGGGTGGTGTTTGTAAATCATTCATTCCGGGATAACAGGTTGATGTGTCAGAAACTAGTACCATTATTTCTTGTTAATGTGCCTTGTTGATATTTCTTTATTAAAATGTAGAAGTTTGTTGGTTTCCTTGTAAAGACATGACCTGTAACAAAAATAAAATAGGTGTAGTAGTTTAAAAATAAACTTAAAAAATGCAGAATTATGATCCAATACCAAAGACATTAATCCAATTGCTTTTAACTTTTTTTATCTCTTAAATTATCCAGCTTTAATAGGTTGATAGGTATGTACCTATAGATGCATTTTTATTTTAGACTATAATTAGTAGTTAAGTACAACAGAAACAATTTACAAAGTTGGAACTACATGCTAATTTTTATGTAGCTAAATAATTTTCATCAATACATATAGTAGATACTTACTGGCTAGAGTACAATATCTGAAGAAACTGAATAAGTTTTCTCCAAATAATATTTTTTAACAAAACACCCGAAACCAACAATACAAAAAAACATATGATTATAACCACAAAATGACAAAAATTCCACAGACTATTAAATAAGAAGGCAAAACTTAGATGGTCGATTGTTACCAGCATTGCCAACCTGCAAGTTTCGGAGCTCTGGGTTAAAATCGCGTCGATAAACACTTTTCCTCTTTAACTCGAGGGGTTACCCCAAGGTTAGAGTTGGCCCAAGGCTAGCTAACACGACGAGATACCCCGCCATTGATAAACCGGCCCTTACCTTATTAACCTAAAATTTAGTACCTTCTAATTTAAAAATTTTTTGCTCATAAGGATGAGTTCCCACAAAAAGTCAACCTTGGTGTGGGGGCCTACAGAACAGCAGAAGGCAAGCCTTGGGTATTACCTGTAGTCAGATCTGCTGAAAAGGCTTTGGCCAATGATGAAACTCTTAACAAAGAGTATCTCCCAGTACTTGGAATTGAAGCTTTTACGTAAGTGATATAAATACAATATTTTTTAAATAATATTAAATTTAACTTATTTTTTTTAGACAAGCTTCAACTAAAATGCTCCTGAGTCCTGACAGCCCTGCAGTAGCGCAAAACCGAGCTTTTGGCATCCAATGTCTTTCTGGAACAGGAGCTCTTAGAGTGGGTGCTGAGTTTTTGTTTCGTCAACTAGGCAAAACTGTGTTTTACTACTCAAAACCCACTTGGGAAAATCACAGATTAATATTTTTAAATGCTGGATTTAAAGACGCAAGAGAATATAGGTATTGGAACGCTGAAAAAAGGGGTAAGCCAAACCAAAATTTTTTGAAATAATTTTTTACATATTATTTGCTAATATTTACTTAAATTTATTTGAATATGATTTTTAGGCTATAAAAAAATTAGTCCATAGTATTTTTTATTTATTTATGAGTTTATTGTAGAAAGTCAAAAGTAGCTTTATCATCTGTAGTAAAAGATTACATTAACAAAGCTATGCTTACCTAACATAATGTCTACTTAATCTGCACTGTATATGCTAATAGTAGTAAGAAATTATAAGTATGCCTATTCATTACAATAAAAAATACTCTGCCAATATATGGGCCCCTAAGCTCACACTAGGTACTATCGTTATAGTGTACATGTGAGCTAATATAACTAAAAACTGAAATATATTTTATTTAACTCCAGACTAAATTACCTTTTGTTTGATACCACACAAGCCATGTTTTGACTTAAACTCAAATTTTTGAAATCTACCCCCACCCTTAAAAAAAACAAAAGACTAAAATGTATTTTGTTAAACTCTGGACTCAATTATCTTTCGTTTGATATCACACATGCCATATTTTCACTTAAACTCTAATTTTTAAAATATACCCCCACCCCTTTTTTTTAAATAAATTAAAATGTATTTTGTTTAACTGCAGACTCAATTACCTTTCGTTTGATATCACACACGCCATATTTTCACATAAACTCTAATTTTTGAAATCTACCCCCCACCCTTTTATTTGGTTTCTGTTCGGTGGATTTTGTTCATTTTTAAATGGGACCATCTCGACCCAAGACCCAGCCTAGGTTCCGAATTTCATTAAAATCGGCCAAGCGGTTTTTGAGTTATGCGCGTTGGTCGTTACAGGCATACAGACAGACAGACAGACGGCGCAACAAAAAAGTTTCAAAATCATCTGAAACGCAAAGATATATAAAAATTTTTGAAATCGGAGCAACTTTTTTTTTCTCGAAAAAAATTAGGATCACCATAGCTCACACTACTATAGTATAGTATATGTGTGAGCTAATAAAGTAAAATAACAAGACTATGAAAAAGTATGTACATTGTTAAATAGTTTTAGCCCTAACACAAAATAAATATAAAAAAATAGACAATCTGAGAACTATTCTAAAAACATGTTAATCAAATAAATACATTTTTGTCTATAATGCTTTTAAAAGTCTACTCTTTTATTACTACTAAAATATTCACTAAAGAATCAATCAGATTACATTAAAACATTTCCCTAGCATAATACTTTAACATTAATATTTATTATAACAAAAACATTTCATGTAAAAAAAGCCAAGTACGCGAAAATGGTATTCTGTAAAAAGATTTGAGATAAAAGTAAAGCCAAGTTCTCCAATACAAATTTCAAAATGAAAGGTTCTTACTAGTTTGGAAATGTTTTTTTTTAAACTTAGCTATTCCAGCTTCTTTATGTTCAATTTAGCACTGTGCCTAAGTAATAGCCAAGTTTAGAAAAACATTTCCAAACTAGTAAGAACCTTTCAATTTGAAATTTGTATTAAAGAACTTGGCTTTACTTTTATCTCAATTCTTTTTACGGAATACCCACTTTCGTATACTTGACTTTTTTTTACATAAAATGTTTTTGTTATGATTTCACTCCTTTTTTAAAGGATTTGGATAATATTTAAGTTTTAAAGTAATAAAATATGCGGAATATTATTAAAAATTTTGAGATTTTTTTTATATTTTTCCTATGGTTTTATCATAGTTCCTATCAGCCTTCTAAAGCTCAGCTCTCTAGTGTTCCTGGAAGTAGGCAATGTTAATTTTACATAACTTTACATTTATAGGGGAGGAAAGTAAATTACAATTTTTTTATTAAGCTCAGCTCTATAGCACCTCTGAAAGTGGGCAATGTTACTTTTACATAACTTTACATGTATGGGGGAAAGGAGTATGTTAGAATTTTGGGGTTTTTTGATTTTTTCCAAGGGTTTGTCACAATTTCTATCAGTGTGCCAAATTTCAGCTTTGTAGAATGTCTTTAAGTACAGTAGAATTTTGATGATCTCTACATGAGTGAGTGAGTGGCAATTTTGACGTTTTTTGAAATTTCGTAACTACTACTTTATGGAAGTCCATGAAACTTGGAGTGGTTGATAACTCTATGAAGATCTACAACTGTGCATAGTTTGAGATTCGTAGCTCATTCTGAAGTAGAGTTTTTAAATAGGTCAAATATGGGCTGGAATGTTTCAAGAAAAGATGGTACGGCAGCGCGAACTTGCGAGGCACTGCCGTGCCCTCAGGTCTCTGTAACTACGCTACTGACCAATATTACCTTAATGATTTTGTAAATGACAAATCTATAATTAAAAGAAGGTTATTTCATTTTAAAATAAGGCTTTTTTCTTCTTAGGATTGGACCTGGATGGCTTTTTGGAAGACCTTCAAAACGCCCCAGAAGGAGCAGTAATTATTCTTCACGTCTGTGCTCATAACCCAACCGGTTGTGACCCAACCCAAGAACAATGGACCAAGATTGCTGAGGTTATCAAAGCAAGAAAATTGTTTCCTTTCTTTGACTCTGCCTATCAAGGTTTTGCCAGTGGCGATTTGGATAAAGATGCCTGGTCTGTTAGGTAAGATCCTCTTTTTACCCAACTGCAGCACGGCGAAAGGAAGGGTAATGTTTTTCGATTGTTGTATGAATGTATATACAGTGTCCCCCATAATGTTTGCAACATCTGGGAAAAATTTTTATTTGTGAGATATGGAAAATTTTTTTATATACGATCAATCCTACTTGTTGAATATTCTAAAAAGACATTTTGACATTTGTCACATGCTCACTGTCATGGCGGCAAATTCAAAAAATTCGGCATGAAGACCCAAAAAGTGAGGTTAAATCGTAAAATATCGAAAAAAGTTATTTGAAAAAAGTGTTTAGAATGTCATTTAAAGTATTATTCATACTCGTCTAATAATGGATCGTTCATACTCGTCTTTTGTCTAGTCTTTTGTCTTGGTTTAGTCATATGTCGTGTCATAAGAAAGTTAAAACCACTGTTTCTTATGGGAGTGTTCATACAATGCTTTTGCTTTTGTTTTTGATTAGTCTTTGTCTTAAGAGTTGCCAACTTTCAATCCTTAGGACAACGACTAAGACGAGTGAACAGACATCAGCTGATATTTGTTGTTTCTTTTTACAGGACGTCCGAAGAGCGCAAGCGCGCGGCCGAAATTTTGAATTTACCGCCTTTAATCATGTTTTTAACAGAAAATCTCAACATAACCTCACAATTTTATTTGTTTTTATTTTCTTTTTCGCTTTTGTTCTTTCGTGTCTGTGTTTCGTGCACAGATTAGGTTAAATAAGATTGTTTTGTGTAGAAAATGACTTTTGAAAAGGGGCCTTTTTATTGAAATGGAATTTTTTTTTCAGTGGGTTATGACTAAGACTAATCAAAAAACAAAAGACGAGTATGAACAGCCGATTTTGTTTAAGACAGCTAAGACTAATCAAAGGACAAAGACTAATCAAAAACAAAAGACTAAGACGAGTATGAACACAACTTTAGTCTTTTGTTTTTGATTAGTCTTTATCCTTTGATTAGCTTAGCTGTCTTAAACAAAATCGGCTGTTCATACTCGTCTTTTGTTTTTGATTAGTCTTAGTCATAACCCACTGAAAAAAAAATTCAATTTCAATAAAAAGGCCCCATTTCAAAAGTCCTTTTCTACACAAAACAATCTTATTTAACCTAATCTGTGCACGAAACATAGACACGAAAGAACAAAAGCGAAAAAGAAACAAAAAAACAAATAAAATTTTGATGTTATGTTGAGATTTTCTGTTAAAAACATGATTAATGGCGGTAAATTCAAAATTTCGGCCGCGCGCTTGCGCTCTTCGCCCTGTAAAAAAAACAACAAATATCAGCTGATGTCTGTCACTCATCTTAGTCATTGCCCTAAGGATTGAAAGTTGGCAACTCTTAAGACAAAGACTAATCAAAAACAAAAGCATTGTATGAACACTCCCATAAGAAACAGTGGTTTTAACTTTCTTATGACAAGACATATGACTAAACCAAGACAAAAGACGAGTATGAACGATCCATTAGGGTCCTCTATGAAATTTGGAACAATAATATTATAAAATAAGAAATACCCTATTTTTGACCCTAGCCTTATTATGAATTAATTTTATACAGATTTTATTATTGAAATAGTTTAAGTAACGCAATATTTAATGGATAAAGGTAAAATGATTCCAAATTCTTAATTGAAGTCGTTCATAAAAAATTAAATAAAAATATCCGATTAGCACATGTACCTTTCTTGTTGCAATGGCCCTTTTTTAACAGTTTGTAAGGTTTCCGGAACTTAGTATTAATACCACAATAGAAAAAAGCCTCATCATTGATATTATTTAATTAAATAATATCATTTTCCATTGTGGTATTAATACTAAATTTACGGAAACCTACAAACTGTCAAAACAAAAGGCCATTGCGACAAGAAACGTACATGTGCCAATCGGATATTTTTATTTAATTTTTTATGAATGACTTTAATAAAGAATTTGGAATTATTTTACCTTTGCCCATTAAATATTGCGTTACTTGAACTATTTCAATAATAAAATCTGTATAAAATTAATTCATAATAAGGCTAGGGACAAAAATAGGGTATTTCTTATTTTTTATTATTATTGCTCCAAATTTCATAGAAGACCCTAAAATGACATTCTAAACCCTTTTTTCAAATCACTTTTTTCGATATTTTACCATCTAACCTCACTTTGTGGAATTTCATGACTAATTTTTTGAATTTGTCACCATGACAGTGATCACGTGACTAATGTCAAAATGTCTTTCTAGGTTATTCAACAAGCAGGATTGATTGTATATAAAAAATTTTCCCATATGTTGTGAACATTATGGGGGACACTGTATATATGTTTGTGTCACGCTAGAGGCTAAACGGCTGAACCGATTTTGACAAAAAAGGTGTTGTTGAATTGCTACGTGCTATAGGCTATATTTTTTTAAACAGGAATCAACATGACGGTCTTTAGACGCCATTTTGTCACATGATGTAGGCTTTAAGGCATACAAATTACCTAAATTTCAGGCGATTTTATTGAAATACCTTTGATTACCCATTGTAAATGTCCTCTAATTTGCTTTGTAGTCCTCCCTGCTCCCACCCATCTCTCCTCCTGTATTCTCCCCACCCTATTCAAAAACCATATTCACATAATTTTATCAAATATAGAGCAATTTCAAAAATTCTTTTTGCATAAGCTTTCAGATTTTTTTCCAACACCATTTTACTAGTTTTCCCCCTCTCTCTTTATTTTTAGAATTAATTTTGTTATTTAAAGCACTTGAATTTTACCAATATTTTATTACACTGTAATGACACAAGTAACTTGTGAACCATGGAATGTTGCAGCGCTTTGGAGGCTGAGTTTCTCTGTACTGGAGTGCTGTAGGATTTTTGGTCTTTTTTTTTCTTGACGTTGCTTTTTTGTAAGAATTACATTGTAGATTTTACAAGCTTGTTGGCAATAAAGCGATATTCTATTCTATTCTTCCCCCGCCTCTCCCTCTCTCCTCCCCACCATCCTTATTAGTAATAGTTATAGCTATACCACAAATATGAAGCGATTTAAAAGTTCTTTCTGCACACACTTGAAGAATTTTTTCCAACATCATTTTACTAAAATACCAAATTGCAAATAATGCAAGGACCTAAAACTATAAATAACAAGTAAAATTAAAGAAGGAAAAAAGTTTTCTGCTTCGGCCGGGATTCGAACTCGGTATCTCTTGCTCTCTAGGCAAACATTCTAAGCACTGAACTACCGAATTTTCGGAAAACTTCCATCTATGCAGGCTGCGATGTCTCAATACAAGAACGAGAGACTCTCAGGGTATTAGTTAATACCCTGAGAGTCTCTCGTTCTTGTATTGAAGTTTTCTGAAAATTTATATATGGCTTCGGTAGTTCAGTGCTTAGAATGTTTGCCTAGAGAGCAAGAGATCCCGGGTTCGAGTCCCGGCCGAAGCAGAAAACCTTTTTCTTTTTTTTCTTTCTTTAATTTCACTTGTTGTTTATCATTTTACTAGTTTCCCCCTCCGTCCTTATTATAATAGTTGTAGCTATACCTTTCACAAATATAGAGCGATTTCAAAAATTCTTTCTCCACACGCTTTAAGACTTTTTCCAACATCATTTTACTAGTTTCCCCCTTCCTCTCCCTCTCTTCTCCCCACCCTCCTTATTAGTAATAGTTGCAGCTATACCTTTCACAAATTTAAAGTGAATTCAAAAATCCAGATCAATGCTGATTGCGTTTTTACCCGCCATCAGAAACGTGAGCGTCAATCAGCGGAATTTTTAAGCAAAATAATACTAACAAACGTGAAATTTAGTACCCGTGAATTTCACGTTTGTCAAAAAATTACTCTTTTTTTATATTTTAACTTTTTTTTTAGATATTTTGTTTCACTGGGTTTCGAGTTATTCTGTGCTCAATCATACGCCAAAAACTTTGGCTTGTATAACGAACGTGTCGGTAATTTGACAGTTGTTATGTCAAACCCACAAGAAATCGCTCCTGTCAAATCTCAGATCACTCTTATTATCAGAGGTAGGTGTGTCAAACAAGACGCTAGCCCTACCAAGTCCACTTCCAATCCCTGACTTCGCATGCGTAGATCTACCAATATTATTTACCTCATGTATTAGAATAGATGTACAGGGTGATTTTCACTTGAATGATTCTAACCACATAAAAATAGAAAGTTTCAAAAACCTAACCTAACGAAACCTAATCAGATCTAACCGAACCGAACCAAAGCAAACTAAACCAATATTTAAAAATAAAAAAAACTTTCCTGACTTCCTACCCAGGATCCTAGAGGATATGAATCTGAACCGGACCATACCGAACCGAACCTATCCAAACCTAACCCTACCCAACTAAACCTAATTAGCAGTACGTGTTGTAGTTTAGTTTGGTTAGGTTAGGTTTGGTTCAGTTTAGTTAGGTTCGGTTTGGTTCGGTTCGGATTCACATCCTCTAGGATCCCGGGCAGGAAGTCAGGAAAGTTTTTTTTTTTAATTATTGGGTCAGTTTCCTTTGGTTCGGTTCGGTTAGATTTGATTAGGTTTTGTTAGGTTAGGTTTTTGAAACTTTCTATTTTCATGTGGTTAGAATCATTCAAGTGAAAATCACCCTGTATTCATCTATTCTAATACATGAGGTAAATAATATTGGTAGATCTGCGCATGCGAAGTCAGGGATTGAAAGTGGACTTGGTAGCGCTAGCGTCTTGTGGTGTGTCAATAGGGACTTATTAAAATAAAGCTATGCAATAATAGTGTCAGGCAGTATTTTGATAGATTTACTTTGCAGGCTGACAGTTGATGTTTCAAAATTGATGTACCAAAGTTGAATTTAAAACTGAGTTGTTTATTTATCTATAACTAAAGTCGACAGTATTTATTTTAGTTCATATAGTAAATAAAATCCTTATGTTGAAGGATTAGCTGTCATATTTCAATGTAAAACTTTCAAAATACGGCCTGACACTTTTATTGCAAGCAGGCTTTACTCCAATAAATCCCTATTAAGTTGCAGTATATAAACAGTAGTTTTTAAAACTTTTTAATTTTTTTTTTAAACAATATTTCATAATTTTTTTGTTTTTTCTAGGGATGTACTCAAACCCTCCATCCCACGGAGGCAGAATAGTATCGCATGTCCTCTCAGATCCCACTCTATATGCCCAATGGAGGGAGAACATTAAAACAATGTCCTCAAGGATTATTGAAATGAGGAAAAAGCTTAGAGAGGAGCTGGAAAAATTGAACACACCTGGTAAGTATATACAGGGTGTTTCCTAATTGAATGTTAATATTTATGAAGGTGATTTTTAGGCCAATTTAAAAAAAAACTTCATATGAACATATGTCCTAAATGTCTTACCTCTTGAGATACAGGGTGCATGCTGATATTGTCATATTAACGATATTGTTATGATCATGCAGAGAAACGGTTTTTATTTTTTTAAGCGAAAACCGTGCATCAGATTGAAAAAAATCAAGTGATCAACTTTGTTTAGAAATGATTGGGGATTTCAAAAATAATTTTTATTTCAGGAAAAATCAGTGGCGTGCCATCAATGTCTGCCAAAATAGGCAGGTCAAATTACGTACGAATGCCACTGATGGAAATTTAAAAAAAAGTGATACATTAAAAAATGCCTCTTGATGCATAGTACATGTGTGACAAATTTTAATAAAATATCTAAAGTAATATTGTAGATATTAATAATAAATGATTTATTTTTGAAAACTTTACCACCCTGTATCTCAAAAGGTAAGACGTTTAGGACATATGTTCATATGAAGCTTTTTCTTAAAATGAGACCAAAAATCACCCCCAATAATATTAACATTCAATTAGAAAACACCCTGTATATGTATGTACAGGGTGTCCTGAATTCTAAGTTTTTGACCTTACTTTGTGGTCCTTCAAGCCGGATCTTTGAACAGTGGCGGCTGGTGACGTTATAAATTGGGGGTGGGGGGGGGGGTTCGGGGGGGGGGGGGAGCAGAAATTTATATTGCATGGAAAAGAAGATAAAAAACTTACCTGAACAATTTCATTTTATCATTTTACAAACAAGCAGCAAAAGAAGGGAGAATAGACTTTATCTATAAGTAAATAAACTAAAAACTACACCAATGAACCAGTTTTCAGCATCGTTTAGTTTTTTATTACTTGCACTAAAATTTTGGTTAATTTTTAGGATTTTTAAGTCCGGTCTATGTGGCCCTAAAGATTTTATTTGTAATCGAAGTTCATATGTCAACGTATTTAAATTTGCACATTTAATTATATAATCGACGGTATTTATTTCCATTTTGAAAAAAAAACAAAAACCAAGGACAATGGACAGACGACCGGCAAAGCTTTTAACTACTGACCCTGACGTACCCCAAATCAAAACAAACTAATACGTCTTCACTAAGGATAGAACTGGCAATACGTGGAAGGGCAACGAACGGTTTGGCACAATGAATATGGCCGACATCAACTAAAACAAAGATTCATCCCGCTCCCGCACGAGATCAGCCACCCATACACTGCTGAAAAACGGGTGAAATTGAAATCTTGTCCCGCGCAGTGCTGCCGGCTTGTAATTATTTACACTAAAAAAGTTTACCCACTGCCCCGTTGCCCTGCCTGTAGCTCAAAAACGGCTTAGTAGACACTGTCCTTAGTAAAACTAAAATCAGAACAATTTGATGAGTCAAATTTTAAAAACTGATTTAACATTAAAATATATTAAAAGATCCTGCTCGAAGGACCACAAAATAAGTTCGAGGGGGTTACACAAGAAAAAAATAAAAACAGTCCCAAAACAGTGTGTATTCTAGGTACGTGGAGTCACGTGACCGAGCAAATAGGAATGTTTTCATACACGGGACTAAACCAAGAACAAAGTATACATATGGTCCAAAAACATCACGTTTATATGCTGAAATCAGGCCGAATTTCGATGTGCGGCATCACCCCTAGCAACGTGGAATATGTTGCCAAAGCTATCCATGAGACTTTAACCAATGTTCCAGCCAAATACTAAATGACTTACAGTGAAATAATAATTTTTTTAAGTAAACAACACTACTAAAAATCAACATTTAAGATGAGTCACACACATAAAATAGGTTACATAAAAATGGTTTCAAAAACTAATTTCACATTTTAAATATGGACTCTTTCCTGACTTCAGAGCCATATTCATATAAATCCTAGCTGATCCTCTTCTCGAAATTTTATTTATTTTTTTACCATTTTTCTAGTTAGTCTAGGCGCTGGCTCCTGTCAGGTGTGACCTCATATATGCGCTCAGTTTGACTGTGGGGTCTTTTAAGCACTCATAGGAGTATAAAAAAAAGTTTGGCCACGTGGTCGAATTGATAGATTTTTTTTTAAGCGTATCTCCTTACCCAGTGGTCCGATTTTAATTTTTTAAAGCTTGTTATACTCCCTCTTTAAAGGCAAATAAATTTTGTCATTACACATTTTTTGATAAATTAAGTAGTTCTTCAGATATACCAAGAATAATTTTTTATAGTACTTATAATTCTGCTTCTTCTTACCAGTGTCAGATCTTTTACAATTTTTAAGAAAAAAATCGATTTTGGAGCGAAAACATGAAATTTTTACAAAATTCAATATTTTTGCTGGCTTGTACAGGGTGTCCCAAATTGGGCACTTTTAGGTGGTTTAAGGTACTTCTAGGGGAGACAGAGAAAAACTGACCACGCATTGCGACGCTCAAATTTCAAGAGAGGACTTATAGTAAAAACCGCATTTTGAAATATCGTCTTGTGTTTGAGCTACGGGGGCATTTTGAAAAGTCTGCATTTTGGAAGGGGGTCTATAACTTCGTTATTAGTGAAAATTTTGATTTAGAGTAAATTGCAATTTTATAGACTTTGTCACGAGGAATTCACTCGCTAAATTAAATTTTAACTGTCACTTTTAGTTTTTGAGATATGACATAAAACTGCATTTTTTCTTATGGAATGGACTATATTTATATTAATTTTCGAGTTCGTCATTGAATTCTTTTCAAAACTATGTATCATATGTCCTAGTTTGATTGAGCGGTTTAGGAGATATTCAGCTTTTTCACTTATTTCTAGTGCGCTATGATTTCCTGCTGAGGCAGGTCAAGGCACTCCAGTATAATTATTTTACACAGTCAAAAATATAGTAAGCCTGGTTTGAAACAAAAATTACAGATTCAATAGAAATTCGATATTATTAAAAATTATCAATAATCATTGCGTCATAGATCAACAGAATAAATAACAACCAACCTACTATATAACTATAGTAACTTAATTTCATATCAAAGCGTAATGTCAAATTGTTTAAACAATTGAAAACAATGACAAAACGCCAAGACGCAAGGCCAACTTGATTTGCATAGTATAAGACAACAAAACTATAGGAGTATTGAAGTAGGATTTGACCGCAAGGCTTTCATGTCAATGGCGCATGACGTCAATCAACGCACACTAGACAAAAATAAAAAACTTTAATTATCTCCGAAACCGCTTAATCAAACTATGACATGTGATACATCATTTTGAAAAGAATTTAATTACGAGTTCTAAAATTAATTAAAATATAGGCTATTCCATAAGAAGAAATGCAACTTTATGTCATATCTGAAAAACTAAAAGTGACAGTTAAAATTTAATTTAGCGGGTGAATTCCTCGCGACAAAGTCTATAAAATTGCAATTTACTCTAAATCAAAATTTCCACTAATAACGAAGTTATAGACCCCCTTCCAAAATGCAGACTTTTCAAAATGCCCCCGTAGCTCAAAGACAAGACGATATTTCAAAATACGGTTTTTACTATAAGTCTTCTCTTGAAATTTGAGCCTCGCAATGTGTGGTCAGTTTTTCTCAGTGTCCCCTAGAAGTACCTTAAACCCCTAAAAGTGCCCAATTTGGGACACCCTGTACAGCTAACTACCAAAGCTAGGATGATAAGTGATACATCAAAAGAAGCGAAATTAAAAGTACTATAAAATAATATTCGCTAGAATGCATCGTTTCGCTGCAAATTCACTTTTTTATAATCTTGTGAACAGTTTTAGAAACCACCCTCTTTAAGGCAGTCTTTAGGGGTACAGTCGGGGACTTTTTAAATTGCCGTTGTACTTTTTTTCTGCCAAAATTAATCAATCAAAGACGTCAAAAAAAATATATTTTTAAATATGTATGTATACAGACAGCGGTAAGTTTCACAATTTTTTTGTTTTGGTTCAAACTGCTTTTCCGAATTTCAAATAGGAATATTTTTTGTTTTTGAGGGCGGCAATTTAAAAAGTCCCCGACTGTACCATCCATCGAACTTTAAAAATATAAAGTCAATATCCCCTTCTCTGAAAGGTTTAAAGCCTTATATGTAACAAAAAAAAAACAAATGAACAAATGTCAGTAATATTGTAGATACAATAATATGAACATTATTTTAATTTTTTTTCGAGCGGAAATACTAATAATCTTGGTATATCCCAAAAACTACTTGATTTATCAAAAAATATGTAATGACAAAATTTGTTTGCCTTTAAAAAAGGAATGAAAAAATTTAAATCGGGCCACTGGGTAGGGAGATGCTTACACAAAAAATCTATCAATTTCGCGGAAATTTTCAAAGATGGCGGCCAAACAACTACGAGTTCACTTGGTCGAACCAAACTTTTTTTACACTCTTATGGGTGCTTAACAAATCCCTGTAATCAAACTGAGCGCACATATTAGGTCAGACGTGACAGGAGCCAGCGCCTAGACTAACTAGAAAAAAGGCAAAAAATTGATAAAATTTCGAGAAGAGGATCAGCTAAGATTTATATGAATATTGCTATGAAATCAGGAAAGAGTCCATATTCAAAATGTGCAATTAGTTTTTGGAACCATTTTTATATAACCTATACTTCATTCAGGCACACTGTGCCCGCTCGTGGTGGCGTTGATAGATAAGTAGTAGACCACTGAAAACTTTAAAAAAAAATTTTTTTTGGAACAAACTAAAGACAAACACTTATAGGTAAGTCAAACTAATAAAGAATTGTGTGTATTTTAAAATAGTCATATATCTTGAAAACTAATAGACCGATTTTAGTCAAAATGTATTGAGTTCTTTGGAAGGGCCTAGGAAATCCTTGTTGCAAATGTTATAAAAATCGGTTTAGTAGTTTTGAAGATATATGAATTTTTTCAAAGGCTTGGTTTTGGTTAAAAGAATTGTGCACAAAATATTTTGAAAATATTAGGCAATAATAGTTGTTTTATTTTGTTTGCATTTTATTTTTGTTGCATTTATAATTATTTTTGTTTTTTAATTTAAAAATATTATCTACATTGTTATTTTGTTAGAAAAAACATATTTTTTTTAAGGTCGAATATATTATGTTATCAGTTTTAAAAACTTCAGATATAAAATTTCATTACTCCTTGTCATACCCAATAAAAAAAAGATTAATATGATAATAATAATAAAGCTTTTTATCTCCAATTTGCAAAATAAAATACTCTGCCAATCTATGGGCACCTAAGCTCACACTAGGTACTATAATTATAGTGTACGTGTGAGTTAATATATAACTAAAAACTGAAATATATTTTATTGAACTCCAGACTCAATTACCTTTCGTTTGATACCACACAAGCCATGTTTTGACTTAAACTTTAATTTTTCAAATCTACCTCCACCTTTTTTTTTTAAACTAAAATGTATTTTGTTTAACTCCAGACTCAATTACCTTTCGTTTGATATCACACACGCCATATTTCCACATAAACACTAATTTTTTTAATTTACTCCCACCCTTTTTTTAAAAGTAAAATGTATTTTATTTAACTCCAGACGCAATTACCTTTCGTTTGATATCACACACGCCATATTTTTACATAAACTCTAATTTTTGATATATACCCCCACCCTTTTATTTGGCTTGTGTTCGGTGGATTTTGTTCATTTTTAAATGGGACCATCTCGACCCCAAAACCCAGCGTAGGTACCAAATTTCATTAAAATCGGGCAAGCGATTTTTGAGTTATGCGCGTTGGTCGTTACAGACAGACAGACAGACAGACGGCGCAACAAAAAAGTTTCAAAATCATCTGAAACGCAAAGATATATAAAAATTTTTGAAATCGGAGCTTTTTTTTTCTTGAAAAAATTAGGATCACTATAACTCACACTACTATAGTGTAGTGTGAGCTAAATATGTTTTTTGAAAAATTATCTGATGGGTAAATAAATAATACCACCAAATTTTAAAAATACAAAAATATAATTCTTTTTTAAATACGTATACATAGGTTTTTTTTTTATATATAAAATGTTTTGGCAAAATAATGTCTCAGTAAAAAGGTATATAGGTTTCTTATATATAAAATGTTGTGGCAAAATAATGTCTCAGTAAAACGTTATATAGGTTTCTTATATATAAAATGTTTTGGGAAAATAATCTCTCAGTATAAAGTTATATAGGTACAGGGTGTTTTCGTATATTTTAACCAAGGGCGACTCTGTTTATTAAAAGAAGTAGAACAAAAAGTGTAACAACAACAACTACTACTACCACTATGTAGGTTTAGAACATTTTTCAAATATTATATTTTTTTTGTTTAAATTCATAAAAATGCCCAAATTTTTAAAAATTTCAAAAATTCACAAATTTTTAAAAAGTGTCTAAAATGTAAAAACGTTTTAAAAATGTTAAAATTTTCAAAAAATTTTTCGAAAAAGTCAAAAATGTTAAAAGATGTAAAACTGAACAAGCAATGTCAAAATTTTCATAAAAGGTAAAAATTTTCGGAAAATGTAAAAGAAAAAAAATACCATTTTCAAAACTTTCATAAAGTGTCAATAATTTCGAGAATGTCATAAGATTTCAAAAATAACAAATTTCAAAAATGTCAAAATTTTTCAAAAATGTTAAAAAAAAGTCAAATGTAAATGTAATGTCAAAAATGTCAACATGTCAAAAAAGTTTTAAAAAAAATTCAAGAAAAGTCAAAAAAAAGTCAAGAAAGTAAAAAAAATCAAAACTAAAAAAACAAATTACAAATTTCAAAAAAGTCAAAAGTATCAAAAAAAGTCAAAAATGTCAACATGTCAATAAAGTAAAAAAAGAAGCCAAAATGTTAAAAATTTTAAAAAGTTAATAAAATTAAAAAAAGTCAAAAATATCAAAAAAGTTAACATACAAAAATTGTAGGGTTTATCCTAAACCGCCAGAAAATGTTATCTAAAAGACAAATGAATGTCAAAAAGTTGTAAAAAAACAAAACAACAAACTTGTGAATTTTCACAAAAACTGAAAAAAATTAGGTTTGACAGTCTATATCTTTGATAGATTTGACATAGATAATTGACAGTTATGTAAAGATGTCAGTTTTTCAAAGAACTTTAAAATAGGATATCACTCAGTATGGGTTTTTATTTTAAAAAATTAAGTTAGCTGCCTCTAATATTGCCAAATATGGTTCAGTTATCTTCAATAGTTCAGAAGATATTTGGGTGGACTCACACTTTTGGGACAGCCGGTATATTAAACCTATAATGAATAGATGTTTTATTAGAGCTTGGTTGAAATATACGAAAACACCCTCCTACTCTACAAATATGGTACAAAACACATAAAAATAATTATCTAGAAAAATATGGCTAAAAAACATCAAAATAAATATTACTTTAATTTACACATTCACTTTATCATAAAGGAACAAAATATCTTTATTCTCAGAGTAATTTCTGTCGAGTTTAATTTTTAATCTATCAGAGGCCATTAATGCTGCCCCAACTCCCATCTCCGTTTTTAATCTCACCAAAGTCAGTTTAGAAGTTTTTGAGTTATGTTTCATCCAGTTTATAAACCCGTCTTTAAGTAAGTTCCAACTTAGCCAAACTGAGCCAACACATACTATGTGTATTCCTCCTAGAAAAAATTATATATTTCAAAAACTAGTTAATCGATTTTAAAGTAATTTAGTTTATTTGAATGCCTAGATCCATTGCTACAAAAAACGTCTTTATAAGTTTCTTGAGAAATCAACAGTTTATGAGATATTGAGAATTTTATGGAATAATGGCAATTAGAAATTTTATAGAGAAAGATTTCTATTATTTTAGAACTATATTTCAAGAACTATCTGTCTGATTTAAATAAAATTAAAATCAATCAAATGTTCATTCTTTTTGCTACAAAAAAAAAACAATAGTACACAAACTAATTTTTTTAAGGTATATCAATTTTAGACTTACCCTCTATATCAGTCAACTCTGAAGCAGCATTTACTGTTACAGCATTTATACTTTTGGCCAAATTTTCACCAGCTGTCCTGAAAATATTTTTAGCTAGCTCATTCCTGTCGTTTTTAGCCAAATCAGCTAATTTTTTGCACAATGAAGCTATGAATGATTTATCAAATGATGTGTAAAAATAATCAAGTATGTCTTCTTGATTTTTAATGTTGAAATGATTTTGGACCACAGACCAAACCTAAAAATACAAAAAAAAAAACATTAATTCTTTATCTAACACAAACTGATGGCAAAAAGGGCATACTATGGTCTACTTGTTGGATCTACAGGTCCCCGCCCCACTACTACTTAGCTAACAAAAATGTCTTTTGTTGACTATTTACCTTTTGAGTACATAAGGATGATTTGTTGAGTCCATCTCTATGGTCAAAACATACTTTTATAGCTGCATGTGCAATACTATAAGCTGAACCCTCATCAGCTAACAGATAACCCCACCCACCGCATTGAAACTTGGCACCATTTGGGTTTATCAGCAAAGTGTTTGAACCAGTCCCTTAAAAACAGTTAAATTTTCAAAACTTAATATTTTTAAAACTATTAAACCAATTTTGATGCAACATAAACAAAAATATTAAGAAGATTTCAAAGAATTAAAACATTGTCAAATTTGAATAAATGGTTTGGGAGTTATGGAGATATACCAACAAACCTGCTATACAAACTACACCTCCACAATTTGAAATGGTTGCCAAGGAACCATCTGTATCGCTGCCAACTACAATTTGTTCTGATAAATTGGGGTAATTTTTTTTAAGTCCATTAACAATTTGATCACAAGTAGTCACTGATTCACATCCACTCAAACCCAGACCTGAAAATATGATTTAAAATGGTTTGGACCTTGTCACTTTTGATTTTTGGTCAAATTCTTTACTAAGTAAAACGAAGTAAAAATGCAAAATTTTAAATTTTTTAGCAGTCTAGTTTTTGAGTTATTAATTTTTTTTAATGCTTAATATCGTCTTTTTTAGCACTGACTTGATTTCTTTAAACCCTTGTTATTCATAAAGTCCTGGGCATATCGAGGTAAAAGTTGCTGTGTAATTTTATAGGTCTACAAGCTTAATTATGGTATGTCTAGTGGCATCCTCCTTGTAAAAAAAAAATGCAGGGGTCTCACCACAAAATTTATTTTTGATGCAGTTTAAAAACGGATTTTTTATTTTGTTCAATTTTTTTATATTTGTTTTCTAGACTACTTATTTACATGTAGGCCAAGTTTTATCATGTGATGACAGTGGGTTCCTATTTAAAAATTTATTTTTGTAAATTGATGTTGTTCAAAATTCTTTTATTTTACCTTAAATATAACTATTTGACAATTCCTCTACCTTAATATTTTACCTATAAATTAGCCATGACTGAAATTATACTATTTCAAAGGTTTTTAATCATTTTCACTTCGACAACTAAGTTAAGATTACACACCCACTCTGTCACATTTCTGGAATTTCTCACTATTGTGAGATGATTTTGGTCATCATAGGGGTTGCAACATTAAGTGGAAAATACCAACCAATTTTTTTTCGATTTTCAATCTACCATTTCGACTTCGGTAACTATGTAAAATCAAATTAATTTCCAGAACATTAATTGTTTCTTTATTTAAATGTCAACGTAGCGAAACCAGATGCCCATGGTGTCCACGTTTTTATAATATACATGCTACATAAATAAGATGCCTCATAACAATATGTGCGCTTTAGATATTAATTTTTATAGTAATAAAAATATCAAACAATATATGCAACAAGATATAAATAATTTTTTTTAACTATGATCCCATTATCATCCCAAGGTAGAATTTTGCACACATGTAAACAAATAGTCTAAGAAAAAAAATTATAAAAATTAAAAAAAACAAAAAATCAGTTTTTGAGATTTTATCAAAAATATAATTTTGGCATAGACCCTTTGTCCTTTTTTTTAGGAAATGAGGCTATCAACACATCAAAGTTTGGCTTGTGAATCATTCTCTACAGATAGCGAGTTTCAGCTAATTATCTTAAACAGTTTAAAAATTATAGAAGTTTAAAGAAACCAATGCAGGCTAAAAATGGGTCAATATTTTTATTTTTGGAAATGCATCTCAAAAAATATGCAACCAAAAAAATTTAAAAATTTATAACTACACAAAAAGTCACCATCATCAAAAAACTCAAGGTTCAAAAATATCTTTAAATTGGTTGAATTGATGTGGACTTACCCAAACTCTTTTTTATTAATTATTGAATTGGTTAAAAGAAATTGGATTAATTCAAACAATTTTCTTACCTAGAGCCTTTAAGGGAGTCTCCACAGGTATTCCAGCCTTGATCTTTGCTTCGTTAACCAAATTATTAATCCTTTTCCAACATTCTTCCATGCCTATAGGATAATGGTTTGTGTGGGGTCCATGTACAGTTGACAAGATTTTACCCTCTGGTGTCATAATGACAGCATGAGAATGAGTAGCCCCACCTTCGACCCCTCCTATGTACTCACAGGACATTTTGTTTTTTGTATCTAAATAGAAGTTTTACTATTAACAAAATGATAAATAAAGCAATAAAAGAGAAAATATAATCACTTGACTTATTTATTATTTCTTTATAAGCTCAATAAATGAGCTTTATTGGTAATAATCTGAAAAAGAGAGCTTCAAAAATAATTAAAACATCAATATAAAAATATGGCAAAACACACCTCTTTTATAAACCTAATTTTAATCACTAAAACACAATAACAAATAGTCAAGTGCTATAGAATGACGCGGTCTAGATTAACAGATCAACATAAATTTACGACATGACTTGCCTCCAAAGTTACCCTAGTTTTTATAAACTCACTTCTATTATTTCTATCAATAAGGTTTAATTTTGCCTACAAAATCCACTTAAGATTAATCAAATTCACCTTATCACAAGTTCAATTGGTGCCACGTTGGACCCGCATAAACCCAATTAGAATTTTGTGGCCTCATTATGCAGAATTAAACAATACAATTTTGATTAAAACACCTTTCAAATTTTATTCGGGACGTAAACAAATAAACGTCATATTTCAACTTAACCTCACTTTTATGCTGATTCCAGACAATCGAGAAGATAGCTAGTAGTTAAACCGCACGGTGTTGGGACCTTATTTTTGACGTCACTGGTGGTCCAGATGATTTTTGTAAACAAAAGTTAGATCAGTTAAATATGATATGAACTATTATTTTTTGAAAAAAGGCAATTTTCCTACTGTTTTTTAGTATATTCTTATAAAATAATATTTTTGAGCCATACCAGTCGTGATTTGTTTTTAGCCCGCTTCATTGTATTTCAAGTTTTTTATCCAAACAGTTACAAAAATTCTTGAGCTAAGCTGCTTGCTTGTGGCATAGATCCAAATAAAACAATATTATTCTAGCAATTGGCAGTTCCTGAACACACACACAGTTATGTTGGCACTTAAGCTGTCTTTCAACAATGTCAAGTCTCTATTCCATACAACAGCGTGCTTTTCACCATTGTTTCATATAAGTTAGGCGTAACAACGCTCTTTAAATCATGCTACCGATATTTCTCTCCTTTTGTTTTAACTTTGATTAGTTTGTTGCATCTCTAATTCTTTAAAATATGTCACATATACTGGGTCTCTAATACTAGAGAGTGTCTTGTCTCATTTATTTATGCTTGCTGGATACTTAAACTTTCTTTCATGAGGTCACCAAAAATAATAAAAAATAAAACACAATTTATTTAAAATGGCCAAACATTTTCCACTTTATGATATTTTCATAATTTAAATTCATAAAAATGGCCAAATTTTTAGAAAGTGTCAAAAATGTAAGAAATTTCATAAATAACAAATTTTTAAAATGTCAAAATTTTTTGAAAATGTAAAAAAAAGTTTTAAAAAAGTAAAATGTATGTGTAATGTGAAAAAATTCAAAGAAGTTTTCAAAAAAGCTCAAAAATGTTAAAAGTCAAAAAGTAAAAAAAATCAAAATTGTAAAAAAGTCAAAAAAAGTTAAAAATTTGAAAAAAGGTAAAAATGTAAAAAAAAGTCAATAAAGTACAAAAAAAAGTCCAAAATGTCAAAAATTAAAAAACATTCAAAAAATACCAAAAACTGAATTAAGTTAAAAAAAAAGTAAAAAAATTTCAAAAAAGTTAACATGGATGTCAAAAAGTTATAAAAAACAAAACAACAAACTTGTGAATTTTCACAAAAACTGAAAAAAAAAATAGATTTGACAGTATATATCTTTTAATAGACTTGACATAGAAAATTGACAGTTATGTCAAAATGTTAGTTTTTCAAAGAGCTTTAAAATTAAATATCACTCAGTATGGGTTTCTATTTTAAAAAAATAAGTTAGCCACCCTTAATATTGGGGCGACACACCTGCCCTTCCCTTGATGTTATTGATCATTGCCAAATATGGTTCAGCTATCTTCAATATTTCAGAAGATATTTGGGTGGACTGCAGAAATACAGAAAGACTTCCTTACTCAACAGCATGGTACAAAATATATAAAAATAATTATTTAGAAAAATATGGCTAAGAAACATACAAAACAAATATTACTTTAATTACAAATTCACTTTATCATAAAGGAACAAAACATCATAATTCTCAGAGTAATTTCTGTCAAGCTTAATTTTTAATCTATCAGAGGCCATTAACGCTGCCCCAACTCCCATCTCCGTTTTTAATCTCACCAAAGTCAGTTTAGAAATTTTTGAGTTATGTTTCATCCAGTTTATGAAGGCATCTTTAAGTAAGTCCCAGCTTAGCCATACTGAGCCAACACATACGATGTGTATTCCTCCTAGAAAAAATTATATATTTCAAAAACTAGTCAACCGATTTTAAAGTAATTTAGTTTATTTAAATGCCTAAATCCATAGCTATAAAAAACGTGTTTACAAGTTTCTTGAGAAATCAAGAGTTTATGAGATATCGAGAATTTTATGGAATAATGGCAATTAGAAATTGCATGGAGAAAGATTTTTATTATTTTAGAACTATATTTCAAGAACTATCTGTCTGATTTAAATAAAATTAAAATCAAATGATTATTCTTTTTGCTACAAAAAAATATTTGGACATCAAAAATGTATTTTTTAAAGTTATATCAATTTTAGATTTACCCTCCATATCAGTCAACTCTGAAGCAGCATTTACTGTTACAGCATTTATACTTTTGGCCAAATTTTCACCAGCTGTTCTGAATATATTTTTAGCTAGCTCATCCCTGTCGTTTTTAACCAAGTCAGCTAATTTTTTGCACAATGAAGCTATAAATGAGATATCAAATGATGTGTAAAAATATTCAAGTATGTCTTCTTGATTTTTGATGTTAAAATGATTTTGTACCAAAGACCAAACCTAAAAATGCAAAAAAAAAAACATTAATTCTTTAGCTAACTCAAACTGATGGCAAAAAGAGCATACTATGGTCTACTTGCTGGGCCTATGGGTCACCGAACCCACTACTGCTTAACTACCACAGCTTTTTGTTGACTTGACCAGCTGATTTTTGTAAACAAAAGTTACATCAGTTAAATATGATATGAACAACTAATATTTTTTGAATTTTTTGCACAATGAAGCTATAAATGATATATCAAATGATGTGTAAAAATATTCAAGTATGTCTTCTTGATTTTTGATGTTGAAATGATTTTGGACCAAAGACCAAACCTAAAAATGCAAAAAAAAACATTAATTCTTTAGCTAACACAAACTGATGGCAAAAAAAGCATACTATGGGTCACCACCCCACTAATACTTAGCTACCACAGCTTTTTGTTGACTATTTACCTTTTGAGTACATAAGGATGATTTGTTGAGCCCATCTCTATGGTCAAAACAGACTTTTATAGCTTTGTGTGCAATACCATAAGCTGAACCCTCTTCAGCTAATAGATAACCCCACCCACCACATTGAAACTTGGCACCATTTGGGTTTATAAGCAAAGTGTTTGAACCAGTCCCTAAAAAATAGTTAAATTTTCAAAACCTAATATTTTTAAAACTATTAAACCAATTTTAAGGAAACATGAACAAAAATATTCAGTAATATTTAAGATTTCAAAGAATTGAAACACTGTCAAATTTGGATAACTGGTTTGGGAGTTATGGAGATATACCAACAAACCTGCTATACAAACTACACCTCCAGAATTTGAAATGGTTGCCAAAGAACCATCTGTATCACTCCCAACTACAATTTGTTGTGCTAAATTGGGGTAGTGTTTTTTAAGCCCATTAACAATTTGATCAGAAGTAGTCACTGATTCACATCCACTCAAACCCAAACCTGAAAATAGGATTTAAAATATCACAAACTCAAAGAAAATGGATTAATTCAAACAATTTTCTTACCTAGGGCCTTTAAGGGAGTCTCCACAGGTATCCCAGCCTTGATCTTTGCTTCTTTAACTAAATTATTTATCCTATTCCAACATTCTTCCATGCCTAATAGATAATGGTTTGTGTGGGGTCCATGTACAGTTGACAAGATTTTGCCCTCTGGTGTCATAAGGACGGCATGAGACTGAGTAGTTCCGCCTTCTATCCCTCCTATGTACTCACAGGTCATTCTGTTTTTGGTATCTACATACAAGTTTTAATATTAACTTTTGACAAAATTATAAATAAAGCAATAAAATACAAAATATAATCCCTTGACCTATTTATTATTTCTTGATAAGCTCAATAAATGAGCTTTATTGGTTATAGATAAATAATTAAATTATTAACATAAATATATTGCAAAAATACACCTCTACACCTCTTTATAAAACAAATTTTAATCACTAAAACTCAATAAAAAATAGTCAAGTCAAAGGTGCTATAGAAGGACGGAGGTCTAGATTAACAGATCAACATAAATTTTACCCTAGAGCTTTTGTAAATGCACTTTTATTATTTCTATCAATAAGGTTTAGTTTTGCCTACAAAATCCACTTAAGATTAATCAAATTCACCTTATCACAAGTTCAATAGGTGCCACGTTGGACCCGTATAAACGCAATTTGAATTTTGGGGCCTCATTATGCAGAATTAAACAATACATCATGATTAAAACAACTTTAAAATTAAACAAATAAACGTCAAATTTCAACTTTAACCTCATTCAGACAATCGAGAAGATAGCTAGTAGGTAAATGGCACATATATTTCTTATGTGGTGCCATCTAGTGTCCGATTCAACAACTAATCGGAAAAATTAAGGCGGGCCTTGGAAGTTTTCATGTTTCGATCGTTTATTCGATCTTTAGCTCCATATCACCAGAAACGAGTAAATTATACTCGTTTCTGCCTATATTATAAGCTAGGTTAAGCGTTTTCCATTGCAGGGCGTTAGGCTGGGTGTCCATGGAGCGTATTATCCGCGCGGCTTTATCTTTCCTAGGGCTCTGATTATTTGATTTAAAAATTTGGACCAATCAAAGCCTCAGAAAAAAAATTCCGCGCAGATAATACGCTCCATGGACAGCCGGCTTTATTGACTACACAAATAATTTCCAAGAAACTCCTTGATGGCGCCACTTGAAAAGCGTGCGTTTCAACTACTTACCCAGTGGATCAGCTGATTTATAAATTGTTTAACCTCAATTTATTGTTTTTTTTTAAATAAATTAAAAAAAACTAATTAAACTAAAATTTTAAGAAAGAATGTCGGCTAGAGTGCCTAGTTTGCTAATTAAACGCTGCTTCTCGTTATCAAGCCGTATTAGAATACCTGCAGACACAAATCCCTGTCCAGACTCTAAATCTACCCTAAACGAAAAGTACTCCAACAGAATTTTATCTGGAATACAGCCCACAGGGTCTCTACATCTGGGTAAGTTTTTACCTTTAACTGGTATCATTCTTCAGCTTGTTGTAGTTTAAAAAACCCTCTTAAAGGAAGTTTAAAGCAAATTTATGTTCTGTTTCATTGTAGGAAACTATCTTGGGGCCATAGTCCAATGGGTGAAACTGCAGAACACTTCCAGGAACGAAATTATCCTGTTCATCGCCGATCTGCACTCTATGACCATCCCATTTTCACCCAAACAGTTACAAACAAACATTCTCGAGTTAACAGCGACTCTGCTTGCTTGTGGCATAGATCCAAATAAAACAATATTATTCCAGCAATCGGCAGTTCCTGAACACACACAGTTATGTTGGCATTTAAGCTGTCTTTCAACAATGGCAAGACTGGCTCACCTGCCACAGTTTAAAGAAAAATCTGCTACCCTTCGAGATGTTCCTCTAGGCTTGTTTGTGTACCCAGTTTTACAAGCTGCAGATATTTTAGTTTATAAAGCAACACAAGTACCTGTGGGAGAGGATCAAGTGCAACATATACAACTGGTCCAGGAATTAGCTAGAATGTTTAATAACCGGTAAAGTTTATATTACAAAGAAAGTATATATATATATATATATACAGTGTGTCCACGTAAGTTGGCGGCATATGGGAAACTTTTTTATTATTAGCTTTATGAAAAAAAGTTATTCTTCATAAAAAGTTCTGCATGGTCCAAAACCTAAAATGCAACCATTAGATGTTAAATTTTTTCAGTCATATTACAAGGTTTGTCAAAAAATGTGATTCTTGCTCTAGAGTAAAGTACCTTTCTTTTTGACAATATCGAAAATTGTTATAAAGAAAAGATGTTTAGAATTAAAAATAGCTTTCAAATATTCAACATTGTTTATTTAGATTAAAAAAATATTTTTTTCTACATTTTCTCTGCGATTACGTTGGAAATTTAAGTTTGCACATTAATGCATAATTAATCTAGGATGCAAATAATAATAATGTAAATAAACAATGTTGAATATTTGAAAGCTATTTTTAATTCTAAACATCTTTTCTTTATAACAATTTTCGATATTGTTAAAAAGAAAGGTACTTTACTCTGGAGCAAAAATCACATTTTTTGACAAACCTCGTAATATGACTGAAAAAATTTAACATCTGATGGTTGCATTTTAGGTTTTGGACCATGCAGAACTTTTTATGAAGAATAACTTTTTTTAGTAAAGTTAATAATAAAAAAGTTTCCCATATGCCGCCAACTTACAAGGACACACTGTATATATACAGGGTGTCATTAAAAGTTTGTAACAAACTTTGACAGGTGATAGTACACATAAAAATAAGAAAAAAAGTTCATATGAACATAGGTCCTAAAATGCATAGTAGGGGAGCTACGGGCACCAAAAGGCTTATTATCGAAAATGGTTTTTTTTATACAGCAACTTTAAAAAGCTATGGAATTTTACAAAAAATTGCAAATGTTACTTAATTTTGACCCTTCACATTGTGGTAAGGTAAAAAAATAATTACTTAACTCAAAAGGGTACTTTTGGTAGGGGTGGGGGGTTGTTTTAACAAGACTTTTTTTTGTATTGCATTTTTTTACATTTTGAGTCCATTTTTAAAAACTACTCCCTTTTTTAAGTAAAAAAGGTACTCTTGTCTGAAGTCGCCCAGAGCAACAGTTTACGAGATAATTGAGCGTAAATTTTTTTAGTACCTCCCATAAGCAGAATAACTTTTCCGTATGTATATATTCCTCTATGGTTATACTCCACTACTTTTCTCAAGTAATCTGGCCAACTCTAATCCACTACATTTTTTTTAGATATGGAGCTGTTTTTCCCACTCCTCACTCGTTAATACTTGACAGCACCTTCAACAGGGTGAAAAGCTTGAGAGATCCAACAAAAAAGATGTCAAAAAGTGATCCAGACCCAAAAAGTCGGGTTTGCCTTACAGATAGACCAGATGACATAGTGAAAAACTTTAAAAAAGCTGTGACAGACTTTACATCAGAAGTGACCTATGACCCACAAGAAAGACCTGGTGTTTCTAATCTTATTAGTATTCATTCTTTTGTTACAAACAAATCTATAGACACTATAATTAAAGAATCAAAAAATTTAAACACTGGACAATATAAACTAGTTGTAGCAGAGTGTGTAGTTAATTTTTTAAAGCCAATTCAGGATTCTATTGCACAATATTTAAATGATGAACACTATCTAATAGAAGTTTTAAATGAAGGAAGACAAAAAGCATCAAGTATTGCTAGTGAAACTTTAAGTGAAGTTAGAGAAAAATTGGGTATTGATTTAGGAAGTTCAAAAAATACAGGGTTTAAAGATAGAGTTTTAGTTGAGCCTAAAGTTGCCAATCTGTAAAAAAAATTGTGTTATTTATTTATAATTTTAAGAAAAAAATAAACATTTAATAAAAAACTAAAGTACCTTTTATTTTTTAGGCAAACTCTTATCCAAAGACAACTGATTATCATTACTACTTTTCTTTTTATGTTTTTCCAAATCCTCATCTGAACTAAAATATTCTTGTAAATCTTCTGCAGGTTTTAATGAAGGAATAATTTTTCTTATTGAAGGAACTTTTTTATGAATATGCTGTGACTTTGTAACTGTTGAATACACACTCATAGCTTGAGATACAATATTTGAGACATCCCCAGCATTAGCAGGTAGAATAAGAGTATTGTTTGTGCGAGCTAATTTATCAAAAGCACTGACATATTGTTCAGCTACACTTAATGCCGCAGCATTTGACCCAAAATCTTTTTGTAAGGCATTGGCAATAACTTGCAGAGCATTTGCTCTTGCATCTGCAATAGCATTTATGGCTGAAGCTTCACCAATAGCTCTGTTTATTTGTTCCTGTCTTTGAGCTTCTGAAGCTAGAATTTGAGCTTGTCTTTTACCTTCTGCAACATTTATTTCTGCTGCTCTAACACCCTCTGATTCCAATACTGCTGCTCGCTTTTTTCTTTCAGCTTCAACTTGCATCTGCATGGCTTCTTGGACTCGTTGGGGTAATCTAATGTCTCTAATCTCGTAACGGAGGCAAGTCATTCCCCAAGCTTCACTAGCCTTATTAATAAATGCTACAATTGCCAAGTTTAAACTTTCTCGTTCTCTAAACACTTTGTCTAAAGGCATTTTGCCAAGTTCTGATCTCATGGTGGTCTGTGCTAGCTGGGTTATAGCAAACTCTGGGTCTTCTACCCCATAGCTAGCTAAATATGGATCTACAATTCTTAAATACAAGACTCCATCTATGTCAAGAGTTACATTATCACTTGTAATTGCACTTTGTTTAGGTATATCCACTGCTATTTCCTTTAGACTCTGCACATACTTAACTTTATCAGCTATGGGGATTAATATATTTAATCCTGGATCCAAAATTCGGTGAAATTTACCCATTCTTTCAACTATCCAGGCTTCCTGTTGTGGAACAAACATTATCATGGTATTTATGGGAGTGTATGATTTATGCCTGACTGTGTTTTGTCTTGCTAAACCAGGAAGACCTTTATTCTGAAAAAAATAAACATTTTATGGAGCATAAAAAAATGCAAACAAAATTTATGATTTTTTTTTATTTCCACTGCGGTTGAAAAACAGAGCCCTCCCTCATTTTACTCTTGAACATCGATTAACTCAAACTCAATCGTTTAAAACATAAACATAAGCTTAGATTTGCATAAAACCGCCTTAAAACTCCTACCTGTAAAACAACAGTTAACAGCCTCCTGGACCACATTTTAGTGATTTAACGATGCACAAACCAAGCGGGTTAACAGAGGGTTTAATAAAATAATCTTAGTTAAGCTTAGAACTATGAAAATTCGTAAAAAACTGTGAAAATGAGAAAACTCGGCAAGTCACACATAACCCCAAAAACAGATGTCGTCTGTCTTTGTTTATTACACAATAAAACAACAACCTGTCTCCCTCTCAGGCGAGTAGTTCAAGCGCACGAAAAAATCAGCTGATTGTTTGAAAAGAAAGTGAGGTTCATTCATACTTGATTTGTTTATAAATGAAGTTGTGGAAATTCGTGGAAAAGTTGTAATAATTGTATTTACGTTATTTTGAGTTTTAAGTTGTTTTTTTGAGATTTTTTTGGTAAATTTCAAGCGGTACTTACAAATTTCAACACACTAATGTATACTTAAAGAATTGTTGTCATTGGGTTCAAGCAACTTGAATAAATTTTTGTTATCAACTTTTTTGGATTTTTTAGTTTTTTTGAGACCTAATTGTTTTATTTTTTAATTGATTTAATATGAGATAACCTTAAGTATTTATTTTCTATTGATTTCATTAATTTAAGTTGCTTTGGTGAGTTAAACTACACAGTTATGTCAAGGATTTATATAACTTGATTTTTGACATAAAGGAAAATGTGTTCCAAAAATTTTTTTAGTTTAAATTATTATAGAGCTTTCAAGCTTTGTTTGTGCAAAAAGTTATGAAATTTAAAGAGGGACCCATTTTAGATAATTTGAGTTAAAATTTGGAATGTCAAAAAAATCATTAAATTCTTGATGGTTATATGGGTTTTATTCTATTTTCTTACTCAATAAGGCAACTTAAATTGATAAAAAATAACCTAAATCGGTCTAATATCTTAAAAATTTACTTCTTTGCACATAGCTAATCAATAAGAAGAGCATGGAAGATGTCAAAGAATCAGGTCAAAAAAGATGGACTCATTTAAGGAAAGTGCTGGAGAGACCAGGACCTTTCAGTCACCCAGAGTTTGAACCTTCTTCAGAAATCCTGGATTTTGTTTTGTCCTCTTGCAAAATTCTAATTATTGGTAAGGTAAAATGCACAATTATTGATATCTTAAGCACAAAATAGTGAAAAAAAAATCATAGAATTGTTAGTTTTGATGTAAAAAAACTTTTTTAAATTACAAAATTTAGATACAACATTTATTTATAGATTTGTACTGTAAAATTTATGAATATAAAAAAATTTCATCAACATTTTAAGTTGTTTTGCCAGTATTGATAGGGTAATTTTGTAAAATTCCATTAAATTTTTGCTTAAATTACTTTACTATCATTTAGTTATTAAAAACAAAACTGTTTAAATATTTCAAGAATCATTTATGATATTATAGAGGACAGTATCAATAATTCAAAAATACATTTTTTCTAAGATATAAATGCAAAAATGGTATTTTTCAGTCCTTGCCATATTTCCATATGTAAAAATTATTATTTAAAGTAGGCCAAAAAGAACTGTACATTTTATTTGGCTGTAGTTTTTTTTTTATCTATTTAGCTTTCAGTAAAGCCCATTGTAGATATTACATTGCCTTTGACAAATCCACAGTAAAACATTTTTTTACCCACCTTATAATATCTTCAAATACAAAAAGTTATATGGTTTAAAAAAATGCACTTCTTTTTTTCTTAAGCAATCATCAGAAAAATGTTGTCCACAGGTCAGTTGAACGAAAAACTAAATATTTCTGGGGGAAAAGCCATACAATAACAAAAATTTGTACAACAACAATTTAGAGCTATTTTTTGGGGAAAAAATTCCAGGGTATCAATCATTAATAAGGTATGAACTATTTTATTTTATTGCAAGACAAACTAATTTATATAAGCACTAAAATTAATAACTACTACTACTATTTCGGTTCAGAACGTTTTTCTACGTTGTCCGACGTATTCTCCACCTCCTTCGATTCTGACAATCAACTTCTGCCAGGTTTTTTTTTTACTCATTGATATTTGGATTGACTGTTGCCATTCTAGTTTAGGACACCCTTTTTTTCTGCTGGCTATTGGTTGGCATTCTAGGACCTGCTGTGGTACTCTTTACAATTACTTGCTCATCAGCAAACTGTCGTGTGTATATGGTAAATCGGTCGTTAAGTTGTACTCCCATGCCGTGTACTTTACGTTTCCAGTTTTTTAGAGCTACTGCGATATATATTTAAAAAAATTAAATAATAACTAAATATTTTTTTATTCTGTGACTATAATTCTAGGTTTTAATTATTTAGGAGCGGGAGGCTTGGGATGCGAACTATTGAAAGATCTGGCTATGATGGGGTTCAAGCACATCCACATAATTGATATGGATACTATAGATATATCAAACTTAAACCGCCAATTTTTGTTTAGACAAAAAGATGTAGGATCTTCAAAGGCTCAGGTAACTGTGCTTTTTTGTGGCTTATGGGGTATTAAATTTAAGAAAATACTATCTAGATAGTAAAAATCGTTTTTTGTGGTAAATATTTTTTTTTAATTTAGTAAATAATATTCATTAATTTTCTGATAAGACTAATTAGCAATTTTGTTTTTACTTGAAAAATTATATTTTTAATCAATTTGTAAAAACGACGTAACTCTAGCTGCTGTCGTTTTAATAATATATATATAAGGGTGTTCCAAGTTAAGTGTCATTGCTAACTTTGTATTATTAAGGATAGAAAAGTTTTATAGTTTACAAACTACAAAAATTTTTGACGCTCTTTAAGATCCTTTAGAAAAAAAATCGTTTTTTTTTCAAAAAATATAAAACAAATTTAATTGAACACCCTATATTTTATAATTTTTTCTGTTAGGTCTTTCAATTGTAAACAAAAATTATCTTTTGATTTTTTTTTCTAAAGTTATAAATAACGAAGATATTCAAAATTACGCTTATACTCTGTTTCCACCAATGCATGCCACCCCGATTCAAAAAACGCATCACGTGATGGCCTATGGATTTGCACCGGTTTTAAATGCAGCGTCACCTGATGCGTTTTTTGAATCGTAGTGGGCATGTATTGGTGGAAACAGGGTGTTAGACTTCTTTCTACCAAATAAAATTTGAATACATAATTTTGAATTTAAAATTAAATTTTAATTATTTTTAACTTTAGGAAAAAAAATCTGAAAACAATTTTTGTTTAAAAGTGAAAGACCTATCAGAAAAAAATACAGGGTGCTCAACAATTTTTGTTAAATGTTTTTTGAAAAAACTCCTTAAAGCGATGCTCTATTTTTTACCTTCCTATCCCGCACAGCAATGGCTAGAGAAGGTATCATAGCTTCACTTGTGCTAATTGGTTAGGTAGAAAAGTATCAGATCCGTCATGGATCTATTTTTTTTTTATTTAAGTATACAACAATTATTCTACAAGTTTGCTAATTTAAACTTCTTTCTATCTTTAATAATAAAAAAGTTAGCAATGGTGTACACTTAACTTGGAACACCCCTGTACTTGGTTTTATAGACAGCTGCAGCCTACATTAACAAAAAAATCCCAGGAGCTCAAGTGGAGCCCATTTCTGTCCCATTCAAGATAAAGATGAATCATTCTACCGATTTTTCCATGTTATTGTTTGCGGTTTGGATTCTATCATGGCTAGAAGATGGATCAATGGAATGCTTGTATCTTTGCTCGTTTACGACGACGATGGAGTACTTGATCAATCCAGCATCATACCACTGGTGGATGGAGGTATGATATACACAGGGACAGCCCTTGGTGTGAAACATTGGGGCAGGAAAAATTATTTTTTTTTGAGTCCAACTTTTTGGGTCATCGTGTAACTACGAAATCGTCGAAATCAAAACAATATGGCCCGACCGATAACGCCAAGTTGTCTCAATGCACGGTCCCTAGAATTAGAGCGGTCTTTGGATCTTATTGTTGTCGATTTTACGTCACTGGTGGGCCAGCTGATTTTTGTAAACAAAAGTTAGATATGATATGAACAACTAATATTTTATAAATTTTTTGAGAACCAAGGCAATTTTCCTACGATTTTTTAGTATATTCTTATAAAATAATATTTTTGAGACACACCAGTGGTTATTCTTTTTATACAAAAATTACAAAAATTACAAGAATTACAAAAATTACAAAAATTACAAAAATTACAAAAATTACAAAAATTACAAAAATTACAAAAATTACAAAAATTACAAAAATTACAAAAATTACAAAAATTACAAAAATTACAAAAATTACAAAAATTACAAAAATTACAAAAATTACAAAAATTACAAAAATTACAAAAATTACAAAAATTACAAAAATTACAAAAATTACAAAAATTACAAAAATTACAAAAATTACAAAAATTACAAAAATTACAAAAATTACAAAAATTACAAAAATTACAAAAATTACAAAAATTACAAAAATTACAAAAATTACAAAAATTACAAAAATTACAAAAATTACAAAAATTACAAAAATTACAAAAATTACAAAAATTACAAAAATTACAAAAATTACAAAAATTACAAAAATTACAAAAATTACAAAAATTACAAAAATTACAAAAATTACAAAAATTACAAAAATTACAAAAATTACAAAAATTACAAAAATTACAAAAATTACAAAAATTACAAAAATTACAAAAATTACAAAAATTACAAAAATTACAAAAATTACAAAAATTACAAAAATTACAAAAATTACAAAAATTACAAAAATTACAAAAATTACAAAAAATACAAAAAATAATGTGTTCGTTTCAGCTTCAAAAGTAATCCGCTAACCTACCCTTTTGTTTAGTTCCCAAGTCCTCGGTTTACTTTTGATACTAAACGATCACATTCAGTTTGACTTGTGTTTTAAGTTTTGCGTAACAAAAAATAAAGCGGGTTAAAAAAATAACGACAATACGTCTAAAAAATTATAT
The DNA here is from genome assembly GCA_963576565.1 of Aspidapion aeneum. Classification (NCBI taxonomy): domain Eukaryota; kingdom Metazoa; phylum Arthropoda; class Insecta; order Coleoptera; family Brentidae; genus Aspidapion; species Aspidapion aeneum. The sequence goes on from OY755047.1 coordinate 4,393,436, forward strand.
TTTATAAGGATGTACTAAAAAACAGTAGGAAAATTGCCATAGTTTTCAAAAAATTCAAAGAATATTAGTTGTTCATATCATATCTAACTTTTGTTTACAAAAATCAGCTGGACCACCAGTGACGTGAAAATTCGACAACAACAACAAGATCCAAAGACCGCTCTAATTTTAGGGACCGTGCACTGAGACAACTTGGCGTTATTGGTCGGGCCGTATTTTTTTGATTTCGACAAATTCGTAGTTACCTGATGGCGCGGGCTAGGAAGGTGGAAATAAATAAGAATTATTAATTTTAAACTTAAAACCGCTTAACTATGATTGAAATAGTCTAAGAACTGTTAGTCTACAAAATACTATTTTTCTTGTTTAGGCACAGAAGGATTCAAGGGAAACGCCAGAGTGATTCTTCCTGGAATGACGGCTTGCGTCGAATGTACCCTGGATTTGTACCCACCTCAAGTAACGTTCCCCCTTTGTACCATCGCGAACACTCCTAGATTACCAGAACATTGTGTCGAGTATGTCAAAGTGGTACAATGGCCAAAAGGTAAAATTATTGATAGTTTTGTCCCTAATAATGACCATGTCCCCAATAATTTCCATGACCCTATTACCGCCAGTTTTAATTATCTTGTCAGTGTTCCTATCCTAATATAGTATATATTGTGTGTGACCCTTTTATTGACATTGTGCATATTCTGCTGTGTCCTAATATAGTTCATACCCCTTCTATTTTTTGCTGATTCCTTAGGGTTTGCAGCTTGTGTCCCAAATAATAACCACACTCTTATTAATTTGTCCGATGAGTGTCCCTAATATAGTTCATATTGTTCGTAACCCTATTATCGGCAGTGTGCATATTCCGTGTCCCTAATAATTACCGTGCCCTCATTATGGTCCATGTCCTTAATATGATCCGTGGTCCTATTATCGCCACTGTTCAATTTTTTATTATATAAAAATCCTTTTTTGACATAATTTTTTTTTAATATTTAGAAAATCCCTTCGGGGTTCCGCTGGACGGAGATGACGTCTCTCACCTTACATGGGTCCATGAGAAGTCTCTCGAAAGGGCCAATCAATTTAGCATCAAAGGGGTTACCTTCAGACTAACCCAGGGCGTAGTCAAAAACATCATTCCTGCTGTAGCCTCTACCAACGCAGTAATCGCTGCTGTTTGTGCCACAGAGGTAAGATAATTAGGGCACTTGTACCTAAAATCGGCCATGTCTATTTTAAAGACAATGAAAATATCGCCATGTCCCTAATATGGTCCATGTCTTTAATAAGGTCCATGTCCGTAATAAAGTGCATGTCCTTAATATGGTCCATGCCCTTAATAGGGTACATGTCCCTAATATTGACCGTGTTCCTATTAATGACCATGTCCCCATTATCTACCGGATCCCTTAGATTGACATTTATATTATATTGTGGACCGTTTAAAAACAAAAGAAATATATTGGGAATTTTTTGTTCCAGGTTTTTAAGTTAGCTACAAGTTGCTGTGTGCCAATGAATAACTTTATGGTTTTTAATGATATCGAGGGGATCTACACTTACACCTATGAAGCTGAAAAGAACGAAAATTGTACAGTATGTTCGTCGGTTCCTCAGTCTGTCAGTAAGTTATTATCGTGTTTTGTAGTTCAGTTGTCGTTTTAAAAAAATCATCTAAAATTTGCATCCTACAAAAAGTAGTTTTTAACTATTTATTTTACTTATTTTTTTGATTTTAGGCATTGAAGATCCGTCAAAAATGAAGTTAAAAGACCTGATTGCTCTGCTATGTGAAAGTGCAAAGTTTCAAATGAAAAACCCTGGTCTAACTACTACGATCGATGGTAAAAGTAGGACCCTGTATATTCCCAGTATTCCGGCTATTGAAGAAAAAACTAGGTAAGTAAAAAGGGCTTCAAAATTCATTCTCATAACATTCTCCTCAGTGTCCATATTATGGTCATTGCCTATTTCGCTATTATTGACCATGTCCCAATTATTAACCATGTCCATATTATTTACCATGTCCCTATTAATGGTCATATCCCTATTGTTGGCCATGTCCCTATTATTGACCATGTCCCTATTATTGACCATGTCCCTATTACTGACCATGTCCCTATTACTGACCATGTCCCTCTTATTGACCACGTCCCTATTATTGACCATGTTCCTATTATTGGCCATGTCCCTATTTATGACCATGTCCCTATTATTGACCATGTCCCTATTATTGACCATGTCCTTTTTATTGACCATGTGGCATTGGTATTGTGACTTTTTTAAATTCGAGATTGAATATTTTTACTTATGCCATTGAGATCTGTTTTTTTTTGTTTAGGCCAAATTTAAGCAGGACTCTGCTAGAACTGGGGCTAAAAGATGGACAAGAAATCATCATTGCCGACGTCACATCCCCCACCTCTTTAATCATTAAACTGAGGTTCAGTATTCGAGATATCGAGATGGTTAGCAGTCAAGAAAGTACTGACAATAATTAGGTTTTTAAAAGTGTTTAGTTTTAATATTACAGTTTAAATATAAGGTGTATTTTAAATGATGCATTAAATTTTAAGGGCTGGTAGGGAAGGTCAATAGTAGATAAACCTCTTAAAGTTTGGTGCATCATTTAAATTATACACCCTGTATTCCTAATATATGTAAGATTTTGTTTTGAATTATATTAGAGTTGTTTTATAAAAAAATAAATAAAAATTTTATTTTAAAATCCATTCTAAAAAAACTCTGCCAATATATGGGCCCCTAAGCTCACACTCGGTTTTATAGTTATAGTGTACGTGTGAGCTAATATAACTAAAAATTGAAATATATTTTATTCAACTCCACGCTAAATTACCTTTTGTTTGATACCACACAAGCCATGTTTTGACTTAAACTCAAATTTTTGAAATCCACCCCCACCCTTAAAAAAAACAAAAACTAAAATGTATTTTGTTAAACTCCGGACTCAATTACCTTTCGTTTGATATCACACACGCCATATTTTCACATAAACTCTTAATCTATCCCCACCCTTTTTTTTGGTTTGTGTTCGGTGGATTTTGTTCATTTTTAAATGGGACCATCTCGACCCAAGACCCAGGCTAGGTACCAAATTTCATTGAAATCGGCCAAGCGGTTTTTGAGTTATGCGCGTTGGTCGTTACAGACAGACATACAGACAGAGAGACAGACAGACATACAGACAGACAGACAGACGGCGCAACAAAAAAGTTTCAAAATCATCTGAAACGCAAAGATATATAAAAATTTTTGAAATTGGAGCAACTTTTTTTTCTCGAAAAAATTAGGATCACCATAGCTCACACTACTATAGTATAGTATATGTGTGAGCTAAAACGTCTATTGCCAAGGACAGCATGATATTGTTTAATTTTGGCTCACACATATACTATACTATAGTAGTGTGAGCTATGCTAATTTTTTCGAGAAAAAAAAAGTTGCTCCGATTTCAAAAATTTTTATATATCTTTGCGTTTCAGATGATTTTGAAACTTTTTTGTTGCGCCGTCTGGCTGTCTGTCTGTCTGTCTGTCTGTCTGTCTGTCTGTCTGTCTGTCTGTATGTGTGTCTGTCTGTCTGTCTGTCTGTCTGTCTGTCTGTCTGTCTGTATGTCTGTCTGTAACGACCAACGCGCATAACTCTCGGGTCGAGATGGTCCCATTTAAAAATGAACAAAATCCACCGAACACAAACCAAATAAAAGGGTGGGGATAGATTTCAAAAATTAGAGTTTATGGGGAAATATGGCGTGTGTGATATCAAACGAAAGGTAATTGAGTCTGGAGTTAAACAAAATACATTTTAATTTATTTAAAAAAAAAGGGTGGGGGTATATTTCAAAAATTAGAGTTTAAGTGAAAATATGGCGTGTGTGATATCAAACAAAAGGTAATTGAGTCCGGAGTTTAACAAAATACATTTTAGTTTTTGTTTTTTTTTAAGGATGGGGGGTAGATTTCAAAAATTTGAGTTTAAGTCAAAACGTGGCTTGTGTGGTATCAAACAAAAGGTAATTTAGTCTAGAGTTGAATAAAATATATTTTAGTTTTTAGTTATATTAGCTCACACGTACACTATAACTATAGTACCTAGTGTGAGCTTAGGGGCCCATATATTGGCAGAGTATTTTTACTTTTACGCGTGCCAGGTACACCTTTTTTCAGTGTATTTTCGCTTTTATTCTTTTAAGGCATTTGTTCGACCTTTTAGATTATTTGTCTCCATTAAAACCCTTTGCAGACTCGATTCGCACTTAATCTAACGTCCATAATTAGCTCAACATTGATTAATTGGACGGTTGGAGTGCCTTAACCAGGTATACCAAATAGAAAAAGCTATAATACGTTTTTAGTTAGTTAGTTAGTTATTCTTTATTGGTAACTGTTTAATTATAAAATTAAACAGATTTTATTTTTTAACATTTTTCATAAATCTGCATTTTTAGTTAAATTTATTATTTAAACACAGGTGATCTTGAGAAATTAGGTTTTAATAACATAAACTAACCTTCTCAAGTTTACCTATTTAAATAATATAAATTATTTAGTTTATAAAACAACACATTATATGGAATTTTTATATTTTACAATTTATCACGAACCATAACAATTTTTGAATATAAAAAGAGAGGATTTATTTCAATAAAGCAGATTCAACATTTGATAGTTGTTCTCCCTATACCTACTTAGTTTACTGTACCATAAGCCTTCTTGGTCATTGCAGGGAGTGAGGCTGCTCCCTGGCAGTAAACTTTTACTTTAGTCCCGCTGCTTAACCAAGCCGAGTTAAGCAAGTGTAATTGTCAAGCACAGCTTGCACATTGGTCCTTCGAACCGGATCAAGCACATTGGTCCTTCGAAGAAAGAAACCACCGCCGACGCCCGTAAGAAGAACACCACTACAGCCCAACCGTCCACTAGAGCGACCTTCCACCTACGAGAAAGTCCGTCCACCTGCCCGTACGACTGTCCGTACACTTGACTTGTCCGAAGCCACTACGCAAGAGAGCTTCAACCAGAGCGACATTCCACGAGAAAGTCCGTCCACCTGCCTGTACGACTGTCCGTACACTTGTCCTGTCCGAAGCAACTACGTAAGAGAGCTTCAACCAGAGCGACCTTCCACGAGAAAGTCCATCCATTCTACAAGCGTCGAAAAACCGTCCACCTGCCCGTACGACTGTCCGTACACTTGTCCTGTCCGAAGCCACTACGAAAGAGAGCCTCAACCAGAGCGACCTTCCACGAGAAAGTCCATCCATTCTACAAGCGTCGAAAAACCGTCCACCTGCCCGTACGACTGTCCGTACACTTGTCCTGTCCGAAGCCACTACGTAAAGAGAGCCTCAACTAGAGCGACCTTCCACGAGAAAGTCCATCCATTCTACAAGCGTCGAAAAACCGTTCACCTGCCCGTACGACTATCCGTACACTTGTCCTGTCCGAAGCCACTACGTAAAGAGAGCCTCAACTAGAGCGACCTTCCACGTGAAAGTCCGTCCACCTGCCTGTACGACTGTCCGTACACTTGTCCTGTCCGAAGCCACTACGCAAGAGAGCTTCAACCAGAGCGACCTTCCACGAGAAAGTCCGTCCACCTGCCCGTACACTTGTCCTGTCCGAAGCCACTACGCAAGAGAGCTTCAACCAGAGCGACCTTCCACGAGAAAGTCCATCCATTCTACAAGCGTCGAAAAACCGTCCACCTGCCCGTACGACTGTCCGAAGCCACTACGAAAGAGAGCCTCAACCAGAGCGACCTTCCACGAGAAAGTCCATCCATTCTACAAGCGTCGAAAAACCGTCCACCTGCCCGTACGACTGTCCGAAGCCACTACGAAAGAGAGCCTCAACCAGAGCGACCTTCCACGAGAAAGTCCATCCATTCTACAAGCGTCGAAAAACCGCCCACCTGCCCGTACGACTATCCGAAGCCACTACGAAAGAGAGCCTCAACCAGAGCGACCTTCCACGAGAAAGTCCATCCATTCTACAAGCGTCGAAAAACCGTCCACCTGCCCGTACGTACGACTATCCGTACACTTGTCCGAAGCCACTATTCAAGAGAGCTTCAACAGTAACAAATCATTTTTACAAATGCCAATAGCAACGTCAAAACAGAAAATTTAGGTATCAGAGATACCTTAATACAGTAATACATAAATTTGTGATAACTAAAAATATTTAAAAAGTTATAAAATAAACAATTTAATTAGTAATAACATAAATTATTGACAAAAATGGGTTTTACTATATTCCGAGATTAGATATTGATGTCGCGTTCAGAAGTTAGTGCATATTTTTAACTTGTAAACTGTCAAAAAACTGTCATAAGCATTAATGGATTTTGACCAAAATCTAATCAGCTCTTTACAGTAATCTACACTATTTTACCTGAAAATTTTATGAAAATCGGCTGAGCCGTTGAGGAGCTATCGTGTTACGGACAAACATACACTCCTCTGACCATGTACGAGGATGGTGTAACAGGGGCCTGTGTGTGACAGTGGTACTGTCACCTCAAGTGGCCAAGGCTTAAATGTTGTAAGCTACCAACTTAGGCTACAACTTATATAAATTATAAAAGGATTAAATGTTACTATATGTTATTAAAGTTACACGATCTCGAAAGGGAATTTGACGGTTCTTGGAGGAAAAGTATGCTATAAACGTTTTTCTCAAATGTATAACTAATGTAGGATAATCATACATACCTTTTCAATTTTCTTCTTGTAGCTTCACACTTTCACTTCTTATATTTATTAGTTGAATATCGACTTTTTACTACTATTAAACTTTTGTATTCAAATATTTACACTTCTTAAACTTTTAGGTTTTATAAACCTTTTATATATTTGTTGTAAATATATATATTTATCAACATCTTAAACGTTGATTGAATGAGTGAAACTATTCAATCAACTGTTTAATTTACTTAATATTACTGTTTAGGTTTGGGATATGTTATTAATTAAAAATGCCGATTTTAGGGCAACGAATGGTTTGTATTTTGTTGTTAAAAAAACCATAAAACAGTTAAACACATTATTTCAAAACACTGGAAACAGTAATAATTAATAACTTTAAAATCAATAAACTCCAAAAGAAAAGACTAAAATAATTATGAATAATAAAGATAATAGCTTATACAAAGTTAAAATAATTGATAAATTTCCCCAGTTGAAATAAAACCCCCCTTAAGAAGTGTGAACGGAAGCGTAACGATACAAGCAAAGGCGAACTAAAAAGTGACCTCCCTGACGACTTTCGAAAGTTTCCCGTCTCAGTTAAAGCGACCCTGCGCTTGAAGGGACAAATATCTTGGCGTTGATTCGCTAGAATTCTACTCCCTTTCGCCTTGGCGAGAAAGAGATAGACTGCGCTTTAAGCGCTCCACTAAGAGACAAAATAGCAATGCAAGCCAGACTTAAAAACCCGTTAGAAAGTAAAATTACACAGTGTGTTTTTTTTTAATTGAAAATAGTTTAAAATTTGTTTCCAGTTACAAAATATGAATTATTTTGATGTTAGTGGCTCAAAGGACATATTAGCCGAATACAACTTTTATTAAAGTACAGCGAACCTGAAAATATGCCCAAAAACAAGTCGCCGAGTTGCCATAAATTTTACTTAATCTTAACCTAGTCTTGCATATAATTAATGCTTGCTGGCGAATAAGGTGGACGGTTTAACAGTTCAAAGCCTAGCTGATGGATTTACAAGAGCGGTGGTGCGAGGTGGCAAGGTGCATTGTCCTGATGAAACAAAATTTTCTTTTTTGCCAAACCAGGGCGTTTTTCGCTTATATTCTGCTTGAGCTGGTCCAGTAAGTCGCTGTAGTAGTCTGAATTTATTGTTCTTCCTTTTTCGAGATAATCTATGAGGAGTTGCCATGACCTTTCCAGCAGACGGTACTGCCTTTGCCTTTTTTGGAACTGGTTCGTCCTTTGCCGTCCATTGTTTGGACTGTTGCTTACTTTCAGGAGTATAATGATGAACCCATGTTTCATCAATTGTAATAAATCTACGCAAAAAGTGTCCTGAATCACGTCTAAACAGTGCCAAATTCTCCTCTGAAATGGTTGGACGCACGAGCTTTTGATCTGGCTTGAGTAAACGCGGCACCGATCGGGCGGATAGCTTTCTCATACCTAAAACTTCACATTAAATATGGTGAACTCGCTGTTTTGATATGTCCACAGCCTCAGCTACCTCTTCCAGTCTTAATCTGCGATCTTTTAGGATTAGTTTGTGAATGGTTTGCACCATTTCTTCAGAAGTTGCCGTTTTTGGTCTGCCAGAACGCGGTGCATCATCAGTGCTAGTACGACCACGTTTAAAGTCCGATACCCAGGTTTTAACTGTGGTATAGGAAGGAGCAGATTCCCCGAGTGTAGCATCTAGTTCAGCTTTTATTTCCGTCGGCGATAACCCTTTGATATGAAAATATTTTATCACGGCTCTTTTTCGTTTTTTCCATCTTTTAAAATTGACACACTGTATAAACTTTCAAAATAAGCAGGACACAAACTACTTGACGCACTCACTTTAAACGTCGAGCGTATACTGATCACAAGCAAGGCTAGACAAACACGTTGGAACACAAAAGCAAATCGGGCCTGCTATAGGCTAGGTAGGAAACTTTTCATCCCATCCTCGTAGCTCTAATTTCAACGAAGTTAGTAATAGTGCCGACCAAGGGCGGATCCAGAGGTGCTTCTCGGGGGGGGGGGGGGCACTTTAGGTGACCTTCTCTGTTGGTAAAAAACGGTATATATTTTATTGAATTAGTCAGTGGTTGTAATTTCGATGATAAAAACAGAAGACACATGCGCCGCAGGCAAAAATTTTGAATTTTTATTAGCAAAAACATTACTTTTTACTAATCAAAAGAAGAAAAGAAAACACTAGGTAGGTCACGGACTATAGTTGTTTTCTTTTATTTGCATTCGATCTTTTCATTGATCGATATTGTATAGCAGTGTTTTCTTTCGCCTGCTTTTGGTTTTTTTGTTTCTCTCGTATCTCGGTAGATGGCGCCTCTTGCTATAGTTCGCTCACTAATTACATTTAATTAGAGACAAAACCGTCTGATTAACTTCGCAAGATTTGTCACATTGACCAGCAGTGTTCTGAGGAGTCCCATAAGGACGAAACGGTTAACTGTCAACACTTATTAGGTGTCGATTAGATCTTGGACCCCCGTGAGGTTAAGCATTCAGGCTACCCACGGAAAAATATAAGGGAAACAAAAAAACTCCTTTTTGCCCGATTAGCCACGAAACTTGTTTGATTTTTAAATTCACGGGTACGAAATTCCACGTTTATTACTTTTTACTCATTTTTTGTATATTCAAAAAATTCTCGGTGCCCCTAGTGCCCCCCTCCCTGGATCCGCCACTGGTGCCGACCTTATTTTGAATACCCTGTATGTAACTATATTTTAATAAAAAGTTTTTTTTAAATATATGAATAAGCAAAGTGTTCTTTCACTTTTTTTACACAATAGCGATGCTCGTTGGAAAACTTTTCAAAAGTGTTGTCAAATAATTTCAAAATTAATAAATTCTTCAACAATAACTTTTTTTCAATGCCCATAACGCGAATCCAGGCGAAGATCTTTTTTAATTTTGCAAGATATTGTATTTTGCTTAAAGGAAAATCAGAAAAATCATCCCTCTTTCATCCCTTCGTTTATCCACTTACCCTTTGTACCAGAATCTGACATAGACAAATTGAGAATCAGTTTTTTAAAAAGGTAAAACATCGACGAAAAACACTGATCTACAAAAATAATATAATAGAAGTCTTGTAAAGCTATGCCAAAACTTTTTACCCAACTGTAGCAGGGCGAAAGGAAGGGTAATGTTTTTCAATTGTTCTATGTATGTGAATGGCTCTGTAACGAAATAGCGCGTATCAAAACAGCGCGTCTTCAGAATAGCGCGTGTTCAAAATAGCGCGTATCAAAATAGCGCGTGTTTAAAATAGCGCGTATCAAAAAAGCGCGTATCAAAATAGCGCTTGTTCATAATAGCGCGTATCAAAATAGCGCGTGGTTAAAATAGCGCGTATCAAAATAGCGCGTATCAAAACAGCGCTTTTCAAAACAGCGCGTGTTCAGAATAGCGCGTGTTCAAAATAGCGCTTATCAAAATAGCGCGTATTCAAAATAGCGCGTATCAAAATAGCGCTTTTCAAAACAGCGCGTGTTCAGAATAGCGCGTTTTCAAAATAGCGCGTTTCAAAATAGCGCGTGATCAAAATAGCGCGTGATCAAAATAGCGCGTATTCAAATAGCGTGTGTACAAAATAGCGCGTATCAGGTCTGCTTAGGTATATTCACCTAAACAGTTTGAGCAAGGTCAGAAGTTTTACTTAGTTAACCGTTAAATAAACCGATGGCTTGCTATACTTAACACAACTCATATAGTTCGACTAAGAGGTCTCTTTCTAACATATTATAAAAAAAAAACTTCCCTGGCTTCTTTTCCGGGATCCTAGAGGGTGTGTAACCAAACCGAACCGAACCGAACCCAAACATTTTTTCCAATAACTCCCTGACCTTTTTCCACCAAAAAAAATGTCCCCAAGTCACAGGTTAGAATAGAAACCTACGAAAATAAGGATCGGGAAGCTAATTTAGGAAAATAATTTTTTGAAAAAATGTTTCGGTTTGGTTCGGTTCATTTCAGTTCGATGGGGTTTGAATCGGTTCGGTTTGGTTACACCCTTTAGGATCCCGGGAAAAAAGTAAGGAAAGTTTTTTTTTTGAAAAAATATGTTAGAAATAGACCCCCTTACTCGAACTATTTGGTAACAGCGACGTTTGTAATGGCGATCTTTCAAAACGCGGTATTTTTAGACACGCTATTTTAAGACGCGCTATTTGGAACACACGCTATTTTAAACACGCGCCATTTTGATACGCGCTATTTTTACACGCGCCATTTTGATACGCGCTGTTTTGATACGCGCTATTTTGATACGCGCAATTTTGAACACGCGCCATTATGATACGCGCTATTTTGATCACGCGCCGTTATGATACGCGCTATTTTGATGCGCGCTATTTTGAACACGCGCTCAAATGAGCGCGCTATTTTGATACGCGCTATTTCGTTACAGAACCTATGTGAATATGTATGTTTGTGTCACGCTAGAGGCTAAACGGCTGAACCGATTTTGACAAGAAAGGTGTCGTTGAATTGCTACTGATCTTGAAGGTGCTATAGGCTGTATTTTTATCAACATGGCGGTCTTCAGGCGCCATTTTGTCACATGATGTAGGCTTTAAGGCATACAAATTATCTAAATTTCAGGCGATTTTATTGAAATTCCTTTGATTACCCATTGTAAATGACCTCTAATTTGCTGTAGTTACTTTGTAGTCCTCCGTACTCCCACTCATCTCCCCTTCTGTCATTCCCCCCACCCTATTCAGAAACCATATTCGCATAATTTTATCAAATATAGAGCGATTTCAAAAATCCTTTCAGCATACACTTTCAGATTTTTTTTCCAACATCATTTTACTAGTTCTCGCGAGGGGTGGCTCGATCGCCGATTTTTGTAGACCAAAAAGAAATACCTACGGTATAATACCTACAGTATTTCCTGGTATTTCCTCAAATTTCAATGCTATTTCCTAGTATTTTTCAAGCACTTCCTAGAATATTTCCCAGTACTTCCCAAGTATTTCCTGGTAGTACACCAAGAGGAAATACCGAGCCACCCTCAGAGTCAGTGGCGTATAAAAGGGGGACTTTTTTAGATATTTTCCACATATTTCATGAATACAAACATAAAATAGCATAAAATACGGCCTCATGAGGTCTTGGCCCCTCCCGAAACTGTCTAAACTGTCTCGGGCCCCCCCCGAAACTTATTTCTATAAACGCCACTGCTCAGATTAACAACATATTATTACTCTAAGGAGCCACCCATCGAGTTCTCCCCCCCCCTCTCCCTCTCTCCAACCGGCCATCCTTATTAGTAATAGTTATAGCTATAACATTCACAAATATCAAGCGATTTTAAAAGTTTTTTCTGCACTCGCTTTAAGACTTTTTTTCCAACATCATTTTACTAGTTTCCCCCTTGCTCTCCCTCTCTTCTCCCCACCCTCCTTATTAGTAATAGTTGTAGCTATACCTTTCACAAATATAAAGCGATTTTAAAAATTCTTTCGGCACACGCTTTAACATTTTTTTCGACACCATTTTACTAGTTCCCTCCTCCCTCTCTCCTCCCCCCACCTTCACTCAATGGAAGGTAACACTGTTCACATCCTCAGAAAATCTACACGTACTTTTTGGGTAAAGCTAAATGAATTGTAAATGCATAGTGTTTTTTATATGGCTGAGTAAGAATTAAACCTAAAAGTTGGAAATAAAAAAAAAATTTAATAAAAAAAACACCTAACTGCCAAATTTACTTGTAACTACTAGTCGCAATTGGGTACAAAATTACCCAATAACCTGATTCATAAAAATACAAAACTGTATAATTTCGTAAGTGCCCTTTGGGCATCAAAACTAAAAGTTGAAGCCTGTCGTACATTATAGGTACACCTATCAATTTTGTACTCAACTGCGGCTAGTACTTACAAGTAAATTTAGCAGTTGGGTGTTTTTTTTATTAATTTTTTTTATTATTATTAAAGAGCATCAAAAATCCTACTACTTTTTTCTATCTTTAATAATAAGAAAGTTAGCTATGGTGGACACTTAACTTAGAACACCCTGTATACCATTATCGCATAGGCAAGGGCTTTAAAGAAAAATATTTATATTTTTTTTAAAATTTTTATATTTTTGTGAAACAGCAAATATCTGTGAATTTTTTTTATATAATTCAATTCTTTTATTCTTAAAAACTAAACGTTGCTTAACAAAATTACAATTACTAAACAGAAAAAAAATTAAAAAAGTTTTTCTTGGAGGCACCATATTATAATATAATTTTTATGAGGTTTTTTCAATCATCACTTTAAAAATAAATTTTATACAGGGTGATTTGGAAATATCCAAAACAACAACCACAGAAATATTTTCTATTTCACCCTATATAAATATTCCGTTTTTTTGTTAATACTAAAATCAATTTAACAAGGGCGCACCCAGGGAAAGGGGGCACGGTTCCCGCCTTAAGCATAAAATTTTTTAGATATTTTACGAATAAAAAAGCATGAAATACTCGCCCCCCCCCCCAAGACAAATTCCTGGGTACGCTACTGAATTTAAACTTGTTTTTGTATAAAAAATTAAAAACGGGTTATTTAAAATAACAATTTTTTTACATTGTCCGCAGGGGAAGGGGTCTTTTCCCCTAAAAAAATAATTTTTTGTCCCCTCTTGAATTTATTTTGCGGGCGTCCGTGTTAATGTATTTATTGTGCATTTAAAAATAGGTCGCTGGGTAATTTTTTTTACAAAATATTATTATGTATTTCTGTTTTAGCAAAATATATTATTATTTTTGTATGTATGTATAATAATTATTTTATCATACGTATTAAGCAGTTATATGGTTTTTAAAAATGGTTTTTCTCCTTGTAAAAAATTGACCTTTTTTGTCGATAAAAATTTAAGAACTAATTAATTTTTTTAATTGACTAAAAAAGCGTGTCTTAAAAACGCTTTATTTTATTTTTTTTATAAAATAGACTAATTTTTTATAAATATAAATTAAAAATTGACATGAAAAAAAAATATCGCCCCTTAAAAAAATTAATAACAATTTTTTAATATATACAATTATAACCGCGCAAAAACCATACTTTACATTCAGTTCACACATTTATATTGGTATTATGACAGTAAAAATCAATTTTATTTAAAAAAAGATGGATAATAATTTTTAAAATTAATTTTTTTTGTTATCCATCTTTTTTTAAATATTACAACACTTAATAACAGCAACAACAGCTATTTTCAACATCTCGGAACGTTTTTCTTTTCAACATTGAACCGTGGTTTATAAAAATGAGAAAAAAATGTGAATTTTCAAAAAAAAAATCAGTCAAAAATCCACATTTTCTTTAGAAAATGAACACATATGTTTTCTTTTATGACCAGTACCGTAAAAAAAATGAGGTATGAGGTGATTTGTAGAGTCTCTAGAACTAAAAAAAAGCTTTAATTTTGCACAGACTTTTTTTCTATCAATGACAAAAAAAAAAACACTTTTTTCAATTTAGTCACAATCTTCAAAAAAGCGAATGGGTGCTTTTAAGTGCATCATCAAACGGGGTGATAAACAACCAGAATAATAACTTAAAATTCTGCTTGTTCCTAAATGTAAATAATTCACTTACTTTTACAAACAAACAGAATTTTAAAGTGTTATTATTCTTGTTATTGATTTTCGTTTCACATTCACTAAAGTCATTTTTTTTACACCGCAGTTTACCAATCTATTGGTAAGGTAACTATTATTTAATTTTAGTTTTTTTTAAATGCATTTTTAGTCCAAAACTAACAAAGGTAATGGTAAACCACAGTGAACGCAGCGTGGTTATAGGACGCGGGAGGGTGGTCGAGACCTTAGGGAGCGGCAGAGGTGGTATTGAGCCTCAAAAATGCTTTAAATACAAAAAACACATTTAAAAAAAAATCGATAAGAAAAGTTGATAGTAAAGTTGATTGTTTTAAGGTAAAATTGGTTATATAATACTTTTAACTAACCCTTTTTATAACCAAAATCTAATGCCAAGATAAAAGTTGTGTATCATACAGGGTGTCCCATTAAAGATGGCAACCAGATTTATCTCAGATACTAGTACAGCTACGACTTTGGAAAAAAAAATTATAACAAAATCGGGCCTTGTGAATTCACCTAAAATATTTTTGTTTCTGTAGCTCCCCGCTAGGGGGCAGTAATAACACCTCCCAAATATAAAAATTGCACTTTATGACAAAACTCTATGATAAACATACACATATTTTACCATATTCGTATTCCTAGAAAAATTCTGCATAATTTGGACCTCTCACTTGTACCTCTTTCTCACTTCCCCACATGGATGGAATGAAAATGTCACTTTTTATTTAAAAAACAATTACTTCTACGTGGTAATTAAACCGACTCCTATTATTTATTTGACTTATTAAGAAAACTCAAAAAAATGCAAATATTCTTGATTAATTGTTTAAGTTAACATTTTTTCGAAAGAGGAAATTTTTTAAAAGTTCCAAATCAAAAAACTTAAATTTCTTAAAAAATTCAGATACAAACCCATTAATATTTTTACTTAAAGTTGTCAAGCGATATTCATTTAAGATATTAGTAAAATCCGCAAGTCAAAGTTTGACTTAGTTTTGAAGATATTTAAAAAATAGTTTTATTTGTGTATTTTGTGGTGATGTGAGACATTATTTTGTTATTTCCATATGTTACACCTGTTATAATTTTTGGACAATTTAATGTTTATTGACGTTTTATAATTTGTTTTTGACATAAACAATTATAAAACGTCAATAAACATTAAACTGTCCAAAAATTATAACAGGTGTGACACATGCAAATAACAAAATAAGGTCTCGCCTCACCACATAATAAACCAGGGCTATCAAAATGGACGGGCCACGATCCTCCACTTTGTTGACGTCACATCCGGGGCTGATTTTTTTTTTGATGGTCACGTTATGACACAGCTGATTGTCTTTAAAATTTTGAAGTTGGAATGACGGTTCATGGATATTTGATTTTTTGTTAAATAAAGCCGTTTTTGAGATTGTTTTTACTTTATTCTGAAAGAACAATTTTTTTTAAATGTATAGTAAGCCCTAATTTTTCATAGCCGCTTCATTAGCTCACACAAAAATTAAGTTTAAAGCAGAAGCGAATGTGACAATCACATATGACAAAGTCAAATACATGTCAAATATAACAGTTGGCATGTGGTACATGGCGGGTAATTTGAATTCAAAATAAGGAATGCTAAATCTTGAAGATTTTAACCTTTTAATCATGTTGCTTCCTTACAAACCTTTGGTGGAATATCGGGATGGTGTCTGAGAATATTTCACTGAAATTTTGCGGAAATCTGTAGTGCCATTTTGAAAATATCATAAAAAAACGTCTGACCTCCCATAAGACCCAATGTAAAATTCAGCCCCGGGAGAACAGCTGATTTTTTCAGGGTCGTGGCCTTTATTTTTGTGTTGGCCTTGATAAAACGTCAATAAACATCAAACTGTCCAAAAATTATAACAGGTGTGACACATGCAAATAACAAAATAAGGTCTCGCCTCACCACATAATAAACAAATAAAACTATTTTTTAAATATCTTCAAAACTAACTCAAACTTTGACTTGCGGATTTTAGTAATATCTTATCTAAAAATATTAATGGGTTTGTATCTGAATTTTTTAAGAAATTTAAGTTTTTTGATTTGCTACTTTTAAAATATTTGCTCTTTCGAAAAAATTTTAATTTTAACAAAAAATCAAGAATATTTGCATTTTTTAGGGTTTTCTTAATAAGTCAAATAAATAATAAGAGTCGGTTTATTTACCATGTAGGAGTAACTATTTTTTTAATAAAAAGTGACATTTTCATTCCATCCATGTGGGGGAGTGAGACAGAGGTACAAGTGAGAGGTCCAAATCATGCAGAATTTTTCAGGGAAAACGAATGTGGTAAAATTTAGGTAAGTTTATCATAGAGTTTTGTCATAAAATGCATTTTTTTTAGTTGGGAGGTGTTACTACTACCCCCTAGCGGGGAGCTACAGAAACAAAAATATTTTAGGTGAATTCACAAGGCTCGATTTTGTTATAAATTTTTTTTCCCGAAGTCGTAGCTGTACTAGTATCTGAGATAAATCCGGCTGCCATCCTTAATGGGACACCCTGTATAAGGTTAAAATCGTTTGAGGTGTTCTTGAGTTATTGTGTATTGAGACAGACAATTTATTTTATTATCTGATCTAGGTGTTTTAGGAACTAAATAACTCACATTTAATAAAATTTAAAAAATAAAATGTTCACGTTTTTAATAGTCCACTTCTTGTATGGTGACAAGTTAAGTAATAATTCTCGCCCTAAAAAAATGTTTCAGATTGACCGCCCCTTGACGAGTGCGACCGCGTGCGCCCGTAGTAATTTATCAAGGTTACCTTTGACAACGCTGCAAAGCTTTCTGCGGGACTCGGGCGTATCGCGGTCTCTTTTTAATAAATGCTATACTCTATCTGTTTTTTATCCTCTTATGGAAATTTATACCCCTAGATATGAACTTGTTTACACGGTATTATGCTTAAAATGTATGTACACACATTAATAAAGCTTCCTTCATTAGTTATAGAGGCTCTACGATACGACTAATATTAAATATAATTAATAAAATCATATTACTATTCTTAGAAAAAATCTGCTTACCCTTCTATACCCTAACATGTTTTTTATATAAAAAATAAAATCAACAAAAAAAAACAAAAACTAAAAGGGCGAGTTACTTACTTAACAATTATTAAAAAGCACCTTAGACTCTAGAAAATAGTATGTACAAATTTCTTTTTTTTTTACAAAAAGAAAAAAAAACTAAGTAATTTAGATTTTTTTTTAACCTATTTAGTTCAAGAATCAACCTTCCTGTGAATTTTGAGCCACAATAGACCCACTGGTGGTCGCACTGGAAGGGCTGCAAGGCCCACTCACATAAGAATTATCCTGTGCATTTGCCTTTATGAATTTCTCTCTTTTTCTTTCAAAAAAAGAGGAATACAAAAACCACACTTAAAAGCGGAATTGTAAATTTGGAGCATTTCAAATTCTTTTTGGAAGAAAAAAATTAAAAACCGCATGAAAAGTTTTGGAAATGAAAGAAGAAATACACGGTGTTTCACCAACATAACAAACACACACACACACTAACCCCCTTCGAAGGTTATACTTTACCCCAGTGGCGTATATAGAAAAAAGTTTCGGGGTGGGCCCGAGGCAGTTTGGGGGGGCCCGAGACCCCATGAGGCCGTATTTTATTTTTGTATTCAGGAAATATGTAGAAAATATCTAAAAAATCTTAGCTTCGGGGGGGCCCGGGCCCCCAGGCCCCCCCTTATATACGCCACTGACTTTACCCCTATATTTTGAATAGAAAAAGTGGGTCTAGTGAGACCTTGTCTTGAAGGCCTTTTGAATGTCCTTACAACCGTGTAAAAACTTCAAAAATCTATCCATTAGTTTTTGAGATAATTGCCGTCAAACTTTCAAGTTTAACATGGACTGATAAAATAAAAATTTAATTAGAATTTTATATTTTTCGGATTTAATTTTTATTTTATCATTCCATGTTAAATTTGGAAATTTGAAAGCAAATATTTCAAAAACTAATCGATGGATTTTCAAAATTTTTACATGGTTGTAAAGATATTCAAGAGAACTTCAAAACAAGGTATCACTAGACCCACTTTCCCTATTCAAAATATAGGGGTAAAGTATACCCCACGAAGGGGGTTCGTGCTACAAAAATTTCAAGATAGTCAATAAGTGTCCCCCTCGCAAACAAAATCGACGTGTCCGAGCGTTTCTCCAAATTCGCACTCTAAATATCCAAAAAGGCCTCTGTTTCGATGTTCGTGAAACATCGTGTATATACATCAAACCAAGCCATATTGAAATTAATTCTAAACTTAAAGACAGACAAAAATGCCCAAGTTCTGAAAGTAGTTGTTTTTTTGAAAAAATTCTGTGTTTTTTTTTGTTAACATGCCAATTTATAGATGGCGTACAAAAAATAAACATTAAAACAATAAAGATTTGCCAGAAAAATAAAAAAAGGCGTTTTGAAAATTCCAAAATGACTGCAATATGGTTTAAAGAAAATTTTATCTCGCTTGGGCTATTATTGATTTTCAACTTGTCACTGTTCCAGGCAAATTTTTCCATAGTGATGTTTATTTTTTAACCAAAAAAAAAATAATATTTTGTTTAAAAACATAATTTGGGTATTTTTGAGTAAAATTGCCGCTTTTTTTAAGTTCAAAATCAACTACAAATGAAAAAACTAAACATTTTGATTTAAAAAAATTACAGCGTCTTAGGTTGGGTGTCTATGGAGCGTTTTATCCGCGCGGATTTCTTTTGTTGGGCTCTGATTGGTTGATTTAGAAGTTTGAGCCAATCGAAGCCTGAGAAAAAAAAATCCGCGCGGAAAATACAGTCAACGAACAGCCGGCTTTAAGGGGTACCTAAGTTTTCCCAAAATGTTGGCTTTTATCCGCTATATATTTTCTTTAATTTCCACTAGTTTTTATGTATTTTATTTTTTTACTCTTTTTTAAAAATATCGAATTAGGCTTCTCAGCAGTGTCAGCCTAATAAAGATCGATTTACAAGAAGATCGATTCCTAAACTATGTATTACAATATTTTTTTAAAAAATGTATCTAAAAAAATTATGCCGAATAGTTTCGTTGTTTTTGTAAAATATTAGCGTTGAATTTTTTTCATTAAAAAAATCCTAGTCAAACTTCAAAAATCTCATTTTCTATCTAATATAATAAAAAAGAAAATATATTTAACCCCTCAAAAACTATTAACAAAAATCTACTGTATTGTAAAAAATGGCACCATTTTAGCAAAATAATAACTATGCAGGGTGTTCGGCCACATGAACCGTCAAAATTTTTTGGGATATTAATGGGGTCATTTGCTACCTTTTCAACCTTGGAACTTGGGTCCTTAGAGTCACAGCTAAAGAGATATGAATTTTTTAATTTTTTTTCTCAAGTTACCCAAAATCCCACCTTTAAACCCTCGTAAGCTTTTTATTAATGTCTGGAAAAGCACCATTTTTTTTATAATTCTGTAATATTATGCTACTTCAACTAATTAATAGATTTGTTAAAATTTATGTACCAAAGGGACTTTATTAAAGAACATTAGTGATTTTGTGAAAGAAAATCAATGTCAAAATTATAAATTAAAAAAAGTATCGACACTTGAGAACTTCATTTTCTTTTAAAAACTTCTCTAGTTGATTACCTTTCTAACGGTATGCTACACTTTGATTAAATAAAACAATTCTGCTTTAAAATACGGATATTCCGTGAGACGGGCAATAATCGTTCGGACTTGATAAGAAAAACAATTTGATGTTTATGATCGTTTCGAACAAAATTTATAAATAAAGAACACAATACATTATTGTTAAAAGTTTAACTTTTGTTTAAGTAGGTAAACGATCAAATTGTTTTTCTTACCCATTCCGAACGAGTCTCGCCCTTCTGACGGAACATCCATATTTTAAAGCAGAAATGTTTTTTTTATCAATGTGTAAAGAAGTTTTTAAAAGAAAATGAAGTTCTCAATTGTCGATACTTTTTTTGATTTTTAATTTTGAAATTGATTTTCTTTAAAAAAATCACTAATGTTCTTTAATAAAAAACCTCGTATGTCCCTTTGGTACATAAATTTTAACAAATCTATTAATTAGTTGAAGTAGCATAAGATTACAGAATTATAAAAAAAATGGTGCTTTTCCAGACATTAATAAAAAGCTTACAAGGGTTTAAAGGTGGGATTTTGGATAATTTGAAAAAAAAATTAAAAAATTTATATCTCTTTAGCCGTGACTCTTAGGACCCAAGTTCCAAGGTTGAAAAGGTAGCAAATGACCCCAACAATATCCCAAAAAATTTTGACGGTTCATGTGCCGAACACCCTGTATATTTTTTCTGTATTAACCCAGATTTAACTAACTCCGATTAAATTTAATCCAAGTTTAGTTAAACCGTGGATTAATAGTTAAAACTGCGTTGATTTAATCCTATTAAATAATATGAACACACATTTTTTTTATGTTAATTTTAACCTACAATTTATTTTCAAAAGCCCTACCAAGTTTTTATAAAACAAAAAATTAAAAAAACTCGAGATCAATAATTTATTTAGTTATTTTATTTTAACACAGCCCTAAAGTAATCACAATTTTATTAAAAATATAAATACAATTTCAATTGACTAAAACTGTACTTAGATTCTAACACCCGTTTGCACAAAAATATTCTGTGTGACATTTAATTAATTCTCACTTTAGCTAAGGGAAAGTACGAGGGTGGATCAAATATAAACAAGTCTTTGTTTATAAACTAGTTATTTAGAAACATGACACAAAAAAGTGTTGATACACTTTTCCCAACGGTTTGACAGTTTCTTAATCCCGTTTTCATAAAAGGAAGCTAGGCGAGTATCTAACAAGTTGCGCACGAATGCCTCCACCTCTTCATTGGTCTGAAATTTCTCGCCTCCCAGTGAATCTTTGAGTGGGCCAAACATATGAAAATCGCAAGGTGACAAATCTGGACTGTATGGAGGGTATTCTAGCACAGTCAGCTGCCGTATCAGGTCTAGCGTTGTCATGCAGGAGCAACACGTCTTGGATGGGGTGTGCTCTCCTCTTTTGGCGATAATCAAGCTTTACCTGGTCAAGTAAGTTGCAGTAGTAATCCGGGTTTATTGTTATTCGCTCGTGCAAAAAAACGACCAACAAAACTCCTCTCCAGTCCCAGAAAACGGTCGTTAAAACTTTGCCTGCAGAAATGTTGTTACGCGGAAGACGTGGGTGACTCACGTTGTCGACACGCTTACGGCCGTCGTTAATTTCTTTGCACCAAGTTTTTCCAGGTACCCACGAAAGCGTCTTATTTCCGAACTGTGCTCGCAATCTGCATCGAATTTCAGCAGATTTCACGTTTTCGCGCCTAAGAAATTTAATGATTATTCTTTGTGCAACACTGCTCTGTACCTTCTTCTCGCTCATTGCGATTGCTCCTGACCAAATGAGCATCGCGGCACTACCAGCCGCCTACATGCTCCTGAATATCCCTACTCTAAAATTATAACGGCCACGTTCATCTTGAATGACTTTTCTGTTAAAGCCTTTTTCCTCGAGGTTACTAGTCACTGATTTAAGTTACTCGAAATGACGTCACGGTTACTCGGGATAACCGCTGTATGACGTCAGAGAGTCAGCTGTGGATGACATTTTCAATTGACTCATGCTCCCTTGTATTCCATAGAAAAAGAAGGGTGGGTGAAATTAATAGCTGAGCACTATTTTTCAAATAGTTAATTTAATAGGGGTTGATAGTTTAATTTCTTGACTTGTACAAGTTGGAAGACCTGTTATTAATTCATGTGAACCTAGCTTTAAAAAAGATTACTACGAAAAATTTTAAGAAATAACTTACCAATTAAAAATCTGTTATAATCTGCTTCATTTTCTACCGTTAGCAAACATAATTCGTTGTTAATATATTAATTAAAATCAAACATTTTGAAAAAAAAAACGATCTTAACCTCAAAATATTTCAGCAACCACGTCTGCTAGGCTGGTTACACTGTGTGGTTACTCGTGACGTCATAGTTAGTGTTACTCAGTGAAGAAAAACAGAAAACGAGTAACCAGGTTACCTGGTAACTTGTAGTTACTGCGAGGAAAAAGGCTTTTAGTTTAAAAGGCTTGTTTATATTTGATCCACCCTCGTATTAGTTAAATCATACATATCGGGTGGACAATTTTTTTTCATTATAACTTTTAAACTATACTATCGATTTTAATGGGATAACCTGCACTTGGCAGAGAATTAATCAGACTTTTGACTAAATATATTTTTTTGGCCGCCATCTCAAAATCCAAGATGGCGGACGAAATTAAATTGTACCCTTCAAAGATGCTCATTTATTCTAGTGTTGCGAGCATGTTTTAATTATTTTTTTAAATTAATTAAAAGGCTGTATTCTTGTCACGCACAACAAGGTACGAATCAGCAAATTTAGTGGTTTTAAAAAACTATTTTTGTTTCAACCATTGTTTTGCATATTATAGGATTGCCTTGCCAATCATGTATGCATTTATTTCCTTATAACTTCATTAATACTGAACCGATTTTAATGAAATAAAAAATATCCTGGTTAGAATTTCTTTTTAGAAGATTTCATTTTAAAGATCATGATCAAAGTTGATAACTAAAACATTTCTAGAAAATAAGAATAAACACGCCATTTTGAAGAATCAAGTATGATTCTGTCCGCCATTGGCGTAGCTAGGGGGGGCCAGGGGGGGGCTGGCCCCCCTGAAGTCCCTTAGGCCCCCCCTAAGATATTTTAGGCCTCCCCTACCGACTACTAGTAAAAGAACATGACGCTGAAAATACATACTTTTCTATTATTATTCGGGAAATATTCAAATAAAATACTTAGGTGCATTAAAATTTAAAATCATTCAGATAATGTTTACATTTCAGGAAAAAGCCCTTGTTTTGCGGAATTAAGCTTTTTCTCTTTAAATTATCGGTAACTTTTCTGCACTTATGCAATTTCCCGAAAATATTTTTTAAATTTAAACATAATTATGCATATTGAATATTTCATACATATTATAGAAGTGTAAGTTGAATTTCGCATTTAATAAAGACAGCGACCTTTGCCCCTCTGTTTCCGAAATCGAGTTGTAGATGTCGTAAGGTTATAAAAGACCTTTTTAAACTGTTTTTCTAAAATAAATATAATAATCTTTTTACTTTTTTTGAGGTTAGGGTTTAGTGTCTTATGGAAATTTTCCGATTTTGGTGACAATTTCATAACCATTTTCATATTAAGTTTTCCCACGTCGTTAAATGGAATAAATTCGTCGAGCAATACCGGGAAATTTTTAATATTAATACTTCTGCTCCAAGAGCAGAAATGACCGTTTTAAAGAATTGTATTTTTCGGTTAAATCAAACTGTTGGTCATCATGATTCTATCAAACAACATATAGCAGAAAATACCTATCCAAACCTCTACCAACTTTTTAAAGTTGCGAGTATTCTTCCAATTTCAAGTGCAACTTGCGAGAGGTCTTTCTCTGCCATGAGGAGAGTTTTTAATTGGCTTAGAACAACTATGACTCAAGAGAGACACTCAGGTTTGTCATTGTTATTCATAGAAAAAGATGTTGAGGTCGACTTAGACAGTGTGGTAGACGCTTTCAGTCAGCGACGTAGAAAACTTTCTTTGTAGAATTGCTGAATTACATACTTCCTGTGCATACATATAAATAAGTTGGTAAATGTATTATTAAATTTGTTATATTAAAATATTAGAACATTTAATGCGCTTATTTTTTTTATTCATTGCACACTTTGCACGACTCTTTAAAATCTATGTTTGCTTTTTGTTCAAGATAGACCGGGGCCACGGCCCCCCCTGAAAAGCAAGGCTAGCTACGCCAATGCTGTCCGCCATCTTAAATTTTAAGATGGCGATAAATTTTGATCATGATCTTTAAAAAGCAGTCCATTCTCACCAGGATGTTTTTTATTTCATCAAAACCAGTTCAGTAGTAATGAATTTATAAGGAAATAAATGCAGACATGATTGGTAAGGCAATCGTATAATATTCAAAACAATTGTTGAAACAAAAATATTTTTTTTTAGAACCACTTAATCGATTTTGCTGATTTATACCTTGTTGTACGTGGCAAGAACGCAGCTATTTTACCGAATTATAAAAATAATTAAAACATGTTCGCAACACAAGAATAAACGAGCATCTTTGAAGAGTACAATTTAATTTCGTCCGCAATCTTGGATTTTGAGACGGCGAACAAAAAAGTATATTTAGTCAGAACTTTGATTAATTTTCTGCCAAGTGCAGTTTGTCCCATTAAAATTGATGGTACAGTTTAAAAATTATAATGAAAAAAAAATTACTACCGGTTTTTTTGGACCACCCGGTATTTGTTAACTAACAGAAAGTATTAGTTAAACCACACATAAATAAAATCTATGCAAATAGGGGTAAAACTGCGAAATATTTAGAGACCTGTTTTTTTTTCTATTTTTTGTTTTTTAATCAAATAGCTGGTGTTTTCTTTTACTTACTTTGTTAAAAAATTGGGCGGTAGGTGCGTTGATTTTGGAGCGGCTCCTTTTTTGGTAAACTGAAATCTGAAACAAAAAATATACTATTATTTGGAAGTACAGACTTTTTCTACCTTAAAAAATGGATCTCAGACCTGGACGCTTACAAAATCAAACATGGATAAGGTAACAAAAGCCCAAAGATCAATGGAAAGTCAAATGTTACATGTAAAGCTAACAGATAGAAAAAGGAATGAATGGATAAGGAATAAAACAAAAGTAAGTGATGTCAGAGGAGAGGTAGCAAAATTAAAATGGAAAGTTGCCGGTCATAATATCAGACAGAAAGACGATCAAATGCATTGTAGACTGGAGACCTTGGGAAAATAAAAAAAAGTAGGGGAAGACTTCTACAGGGGCTGATGTGTAGAGGGATAACCGGAGCTATGAGAACTACCCCGATCCTGGCCCTAGAGACAATTCTGGGACTACCATCGCTACCAACTTGGATCAAGAGGGAGGCGATGGGGACCTACCTACGTCTAAGGGACACGGGTCAGTGGAGAGGAAGAGGGGAAACAGCTGGTCATCTAGCTATAGAAGAGCTGACAATTAGAGAAATCCCCCTTACGTCAATGACGGTCAGCAAAGCACACGCACCTTGGAGGCTCGAGAAGAGGTACAAAATCCACATCCCAGACAGGGAAGCGTGGCAGAGAGACGAAATGATGTTTGAGGAGAGCGCTTTAGTTTGCTACACTGATGGATCCAAACTATCAGAGAGGCAAACCACAGGAGCGGGAGTATACGTGGAAAAACTAGAAGTTCAGAAGAGCTACTCGCTCGGTGAGCAGGCTACTGTTTTTCAAGCAGAAGTCTACGCCATAATAATGGCGGCAACCCTAGAAGAGGTTCGGAACAGCGAAGAGGAGCTTATATATATATATGCTCTGACAGTCAAGCCACCCTGAAGGCGCTAAACGCACCCAAGATTGCTGACGGCTTAGTGGAAGAATGCGCAGAGGCGCTGGAGACCCTAAGCGATGGTAAACGGGTGACGCTGGTTTGGGTTCCGGGACATACGGGGGTACCAGGCAACGAGAAGGCGGACGAACTCGCACGACTCGGGACAGGAACCGCCTATGTAGGACCGGAGCCACTTTTGGGCGTGACAAAAAGACAAGTGCAAAGCGGACTCAACAAATGGGCCCAGGACGCGCTATTAAACTCCTGGGAAACAGGAACGGGTTGCAGACCAGAGAATTCGTAGACCGTCCAAAAGCGACCAGAATTAGATGGATGCTGGGACGGACACGAAAAGGCCTCGGACTGCTGATAGGTACTCTAACCGGACATAACCGGTTGAGGAAGCACATGACACGTATAGGAGTCGAGAATGACCCTACCTGCCCAGCCTGTGGACAGGAAGAAGAGACATCAAGACACCTCGTGGCAGAATGCTAGGCCTACGCAAGGATGAGACAACAGGCACTCGGAGCGCCAACTCTGAGCGAGGAAGAACTGCACATGCTCAAATGGGCAGACTTACTGGACTTTGTAAAGAGAACAGGAAGGCCCAATGAGTTACCCGACCATCAAAGGGAAGTGCAGAGAGTGGGTTAAGGGATAGACTTGGGGCATGGCAAAAAGGGCCTACTCTGGCCTACTTGTCAGACCTACGGGTCAACCCCCCCAACTACTACTACTACTACTACTAGGGGAATACTTCAAATGAGATGGGCGGACGATTTGAAGAGACATGCAGGTGCTAGATGAATGACCACTGCGACAGATAGAGAAGAGTGGAAGATATTGGGACTCTAGTAAGTGGGTAAAATGATTTTTTCCTAACAATAAATCTTTCTCTACGAAACTTTTCCATTTAAAAGACGAATTAGGCAACTCTAATTGTCGAATATTGGCAGATTTATCTGGCGTAGTTTCCGAGATAAGGCTCTCGGGCACTTAATTAACTAAAAGCGGGTAAAAATCACCTCTATAACTAATTGGAAAAGTGATACTAAATTAGGAGTTAAACGGTCTTAGCTGTCCGCCTCTGCGTTGCTATGTAATTCAGTTACGATTTAGTGCCAAGGGATACTGAAGCGTGTTAGGGAATGTTTTAACTATAAGTTGCAAAAAAATCATAACAAAAACATTTCATGTAAAAAAAAGCCAAGTACGCGAAAATGGCATTCCGTAAAAAGAATTGAGATAAAAGTAAAGCCAAGTTCTCCAATACAAATTTCAAAATGAAAGGTTCTTACTAGTTTGGAAATATTTTTTTAAACTTTGCTATTACAGCCAAACTTCTTTATGTTCAATTTAGCACTGTGCCTTAGAGTCATTTACAGCCGTAATAGCCAATAAAAAAATATTTCCAAACTAGTAAAAACCTTTCATTTTGAAATTTGTATTGAAGAACTTGGCTTTACTTTTATCTCAATTCTTTTTACGGAATGCCATTTTTGCGTCTTTTGCTTTTTTTATATAAAATGTTATGATTTCACTTCCTTTTTAAGGGAATTGGATAATATTTAATTTTTAAAGTAGTAAGATATTTGGAATATTGTTCAAAACTTTTGCCTTACTTAAAACTTTGAGGTTATTTAATTTTTTCCCATGGTTTTATCATAGTTCCTATCAGCCTTCCAAAGCTCAGCTTTCTAGCGTTTCTAAAAGTGAACAATGTTACGTTTACATAACTTTACATGTATAGGGGAGGGAAGTAAATTAAAATTTTCGTATTTTTAAATTTTTTCCTATACTTTTATCATAGTTCCTATCAGTCTTCCAGTGCTCAGCTCTATAGCGTTTTTGGAAGTGGGCAGTGTTACTTTTACATAACTTTACATTTATAAGGGAGGGAATTAAATTAGAATTTTTGGGTGTTTCAATTTCTTTTTATAGCTTTATCATAGTTACTATCGGCCTTCCAAAGCTTAGCTCTCTAGCGTGTCTGGAAGTGGGCAGTGTTACTTTTACATAACTTTACATTTATAGGGGAGGGAAGTAAATTAGAATTTTGAGAATAAGGGAGGAAATTAAATTAGAATTTTTGGGTGTTTCAATTACTTTTTATAGCTTTATCATAGTTACTATCGGCCTTTCAAAGCTCAGCTCTCTAGAGTGTCTGGAAGCGGGCAATGTTACTTTTACATAACTTATAATTTATAGGGGAGGGGAGTAAATTAGAATTTTGGGCTTTTTTGATTTTTTCCAGGGGTTTGGTCATAAATTCAAATTAAATCAGTCTGCCAAATTTCAGCTTTGTAGCATGTCTGGAAGTACAGTAGAATTTTGATAATCTATACATGAGTGAGTCAGTGAGTGAGTGGCAATTTCGACGTTTTTTGAAATTTGATAACTACTTTACTACTTTATGGAAGTCCATGAAACTTGGAGGGGTTGTTAACCCTATGACGATCTACGACTGTGCAAAGCTTGAGATTCGTAGCTCATTCCGAAGTAGAGTTTTAGATAGGTCAAACATGGGCTGAAATGTTTCAAGAAAAGATGGTACGGCAGCGCGAACTTGGCGAGGCACTGCCGTGCCCTCAGATACAACATAACGCAAATTTGAAAATTATTCAAAATTTTAATAATTCTAAAAAATTTTAACAATGTTTTTTTTAATTTCCACATTTTTTAAAACTGTAAAAATTTTAAAACTAAAATTTTTAATTTTTTTTTTAATTTTTCAAAAATTCTAAAAAGTTTTAAAATTTTCACCACTTTTTTAACTTTTAAAAATTTCCTTAATTGTCAAAAATGGTCAAAATTCTAAAAAAAATCTAAATTTAAAATTTTTCTCTGGTTTCACCCTAGTGTTACTGTTGGCGTTTAGTACATGCTTGACATAGAATTACCATAAATCTGCGTTGTCAACCCCTCCCCATCCATCCTGCAGGAATTGTAATGACGGCGGTCTTTAATTTATATTTCAAGCTCCTTCGCCTTAATTTTGATTGATCCTTTTAACAGCAGACTTAACCGAGCGGAAAAAAACGTGGCTGCTTTTGAATAATTCCCAAGAGAGATACTGACAGTTTTTTTTTCTACTGGTTTTAAATCAGAATAACTTATTATACAGGATGGGGATACAGTTATAGAAGGCAAAAAACGAGAACTGAATATATATATATATATATATATATATATATATATATATATATATATATATTTATCGGTTTCACAACGTTCTACGTCTTCCGATACACAATCTCCACTCGTTTCTGTTTGCCCATAATTCATCATCTAGGCCTCTTATTCTTATTTCACTGTCTATTCCTTCTCTCCAGCTTCTCCTTGGCCATCCTCGTTTTCTTCGGCCAGTTTGTTTCCATTGTAGTATTTGTTTAGGTGGTCTTTCGTCATTCATTCTTTGTACATGTCCGTACCACATCAGTTGTTTTGTTCTTATATCATCCAAAGTACGTTCACCCACTGTCATAAATTCTCTTATTCTTTGATTTGTAACTCTTTCTCTTTTTGATTTCCCTAGTGCTTGATGCGTTGCCAAGGTTTCTGAGTGGTGCGCGTGCGGTAAACTAACTTTACCGCACAGTGTGCGGTAAAGTAATTACTTTACTTTACCGCACGCGCACTACTTAGAAACCTTAGTAACGCGTCAATAAGACAGCTTCAATAATTGTTTACATTTAAATTCCGTCTAATTTGACATGTTTATTTATACATTACATTCAATTTTTTGAAAAAAAAAGGTACTCATAGGTAAAATATTGTACCTAACACATCCGGAAAGTGTCTTTACCGCCCTTGACGACTTGAACGAACTCCGCTCCGCGTTGTTCGGTCAACTGCCGTCGCGTGCGGTATTGTATTACTTTCCACACTTGTTAGGTAAATAACTATTACCTATTTTGTATACTTATACCTCCTGTAAAATAAAAACTTAAACTCAAGGGCGTTTTTTTCTCTAAATTTCTAATTACTACGTGAAAATCCATTAAAAAATTCATTAAAAAAACCTCGTTTTTTTCGACAAGAATTAATTTATAAATTTTCGCTCCCTCTCTCAAGTAATTTTAAGCTTTTTGATTTTTAATTTATAATTTTTCATTTCAGATCAGTTTCTTTGTGGTACAAGACCTATTAGAAAACAACAATTTTTTTTTCATAGTTATTTTTTTTACCCAAATGTATTTTAATATAATCTTGAAGGAGGCAAGTAATTATTGGTAGCTTTGTATAATTTTTTTCTGGTCAATGTTTTAAGTAATGATTGATGATATGATTGATTCATATGAGAGTGGGCCTTGCAGCCCTTCCACAGTTAGTTCTGTTATCGCTTTTTTATGTATGTATTATTGATATTAGTTTGCTCTAACACTGTCCATAATTTTTCTACTGGAACGGTATCATATGCTTTTTGTAGGTCCACAAAGGTAACATAAGTCTCTGCATTTCTGGCACTCCTTTTCTTAATTACTTGTTACCCACTTTGCTCTTCTTTTTCTTGTTCATGAAAATGATTCTCTACTTAGAGTTCTGGTTACTGAAATTCCTCTGTAATTGTTTGCAATCCAGCTTGTTTCTTTTTTTATGTATTGAGGATATGAATGCAATTTTCGAATCTTCAGGTACTGGATGTAAATTTATGCGTTGATTGATAATATGTGAGATTTTCTAATAGTTTCTCCGATCCATACTTGAGCATTTCAGCATATGTTCTCCCAGGTCCGCTAGCTTTTCCGGATCTAAGCTTTTTAATATTATTCTTAATCATTTCTTTTTCGATGATTACTTTCTCTCCCTGTACTTCTATGTATCTCCTCGGAGAGGCTAACAGATACTCGGGTCTTGTTTCCTCCAGCAGTCTCTTGTAGTATTCTGTCCATTGTTCTAGTTTGATGATCTGAATGTTTACCATTTTTTTTCGTTGGGTTTTTTACCGTAGAAATGAAGTTCCCTACTTCAGAACTTTGCCTACCTTCTACATGTGTATTTATATCGTGGTATTTGCGCTCAAAAATTTTTTTTTCGTGCGTATCAATTTCTTAGCTGTCTTACTAAACCATTTCAAGTATGTGCCTTTTTTCTCCTTGACCATTTCCTATAGATATTGTACATACTATCGGTTTTTGCAAAAATTAGAATGTAAAGATTTTTTTTCAAAAAAAAAATTAAATATTTAATATCTGTTAATCTAAATTTGGAGAACAAACCAGGCCTCGAAATTTTTGAATTTTAAATCACATCTTAAATAAATTCCCATGGGAAATTTTTGTCACAAATTCGATTATATTTCTTACGCAAAGTTCAAATGTCTGGTTAAAATTGAACGCTTTTGGGATGTTGAAGTTTAAACAGTTGGAAAAAGCATTATGTTCTCTCAGGGCCGATTCTAGAGATTTTTGCACCCCGGGCAAGAACGAAATTTTTCTCTTCAAATTTTTTTGTGTATTTTTAAACTTTTTTTTTTAAGGTTTAACAAACGTTATGAATTTTAAATAAAAATTTTTTTTGGTGTTTTTTTGACATGTTGTATAAACGTATACAGTTTTACATGTTTGCAACATTTAATTTGCAACATTTAATTTGCAGTTTGTGAAAAACATGATTTTAATATTTAATTGTTATATTTAATGTTTCTTATAAGTACGTTTGTTCTAATATTGTTTAAAATTTTTCTAATAAACCCAATCATAACAAAAACGTTTCATGTAAAGAAAAAGCAAAGTACGCGAAAGTTTTATTCCGTAAAAAGAATTGAGATAAAAGTAAAGCTAAGTTCTCCAATACGTGTGCACAACCTTAAAAAGCGGTAAATCTGCCGGACCTGGAAATATCCCAGCCGAACTTATTAAATATGGCACTAAAGAACTGTTTTGGCGATTACGGAATCTTTTCCAAAAATATTTAAATGGAACTGTCGTACCAACTGAGTGGAAAACGTCATATATATCCACAATACACAATAAGGGAAGGAAAGATATATGTGACAATTATATAGGTATATCTGTGACTAGTACGCTAAGTAGAATATACGGTAAAATAATCAGAAATAAAGTGGAGAGCGAATATAAAGACATGGAGGCAGAAGAACAAGCTGGTTTCAGGGCGGGTAGATCGACTTCAGATCTTCTCTTTTGTATAACCCAAGTTATTGAAAAGAAAATGGCATACGGACAAGAGCTGCATCTGCTTTACGTCGATTTGCAGAAGGCATATGATAGTATACCACTAAATCTACTTTGGAAAGCGTTGGAAAACACAAACATAAGCGTACAACTAATTAAGGCCATCACAGAGTTATACCGCAATAGTAAGGCAAAAGTTAAAATAAAAGCAAAACTAACCAAAGGCTTTCAAGTAAATAAAGGTCTTAAACAAGGTGCTGTATCTCGCCTACGCTCTTCAAGATATACTTGGAACAAGTCCTTAAAGTATGGAAGAGAAAATGCCAAAACATGGGAATTCCGTTGGAAGAAACCACCTTGTATACTTTATGTTTCGCCGATGATCAGATAGTAGTGGCTCAGGATTATGACGACCTCGAATATATGACACGAAAACTAATAGAAGAGTACAATAAGTGGGGACTAGAGGTTAATCTCAATAAGACAGAGTATATGTGTATCGGTGGAATGAAACAGGATCTAATCTTAAATACCGGGCAGCGAATTCAGTCCTGTGATGAGTATAAATACTTAGGTCTAAAAATTACAGCTGACGGAACACTAGACAAAGCTATAAAAGATCGAAACGTACAAGGAAGAAAAGCAATAACTTTATTAAATGGAATAATTTGGGACCAAAGTATATCAAAACATCACAACAAAAAGTTTATATATAACACCATTGTAAAAAGTATTATTAGATACGGCACAGAAGTATGGCCAATCAAGAATAGAACTGAAAAAATGCGTTCCGCTACGGAGATGGACTATTGGAGAAGAGCAGCAGGGAAATCCAAAAGAGAAAGAGTTACAAATCAAAGAATAAGAGAAATTATGACAGTGGGGGAACGTACTTTAGTGGATGATATAAGAACAAAGCAACTGGTGTGGTACGTACCTAAACAAATACTACAATGGAAACCAACTGGCCGAAGAAAACGAGGACGGCCAAGGAGAAGCTGGAGAGAAGGAATAGACAGTGAAATAAGAATAAGAGGCCTAGATGATGAATTATGGGCAAATGGAAACGAGTGGAGATTGGGTATCGGAAGACGTAGAACGTTGTGAAACCGATAAATATATATATATAAGTTCTCCAATACAAATTTCAAAAGGTTCTTACTAGTTTGGAAATGTTTTTCTAAACTTGGTTATTACGGCTGAAAATGACTCTTATGCATAGTGCTAAATTAAACATAAAGAAGTTTGGCTCTAATAGCAAAGTTTAAAAAAACATTACAAACTAGTAAGAACCTTTCATTTTGAAATTTTTATTGGAGAACTTGGCTTTACTTTTATCTCATTTCTTTTTACGGAATGCCATTTTCGCGTACTTAGTTTTTTTTTACATGAAATGTTTTTGTTATGATTTTCGTGTTTTTAATTTTTTTTCTATAGTTTTATCATAGTTCCTATCAGTCTTTAAATGCTCAACTCTCTAGCGTTTCTGGAAGTGGATAATGTTACTTTTACATAACTTTACATTTATAGGAGAGGAAAGTAAATTAAAATGTTGGTGTGTTTAATTTTTTTCCTATAGTTTTATCACAGTGTCTTTCAATCTTAAAAAGCTGTAGCATTTCTGGAAGTGGGCAGTGTTACTTTTACATAACTTTACATTTATAGGGGAGGGAAGTAAATTAAAATTTTGGGGTGTTTTAATTTTTTCTATAAAATAGCTTTATCATAGTTGCTGTCGGCCTTCCAAAGCTCAGCTCTCTAGCGTTCCTGGAAGTGGGCAATGTTACTTTTACATAACTTTACATTTATAGCGGAGGGAAGGAAATTAAAATTTTGGAGTTTTTTGATTTTTTCCAGGGGTTTGGTCATAATTTCTATCAGTCTGCCAAATTTCAGCTTTGTAGCATGTCTGGAAGTATAGTAGAATTTTGATGATCTATACATGAGTGAGTGGCAATTTCGACGTTTTTTGAAATTTCGTAACTACTTTACTGCTCTATGAAAGTCCATGAAACTCGGAGGGGTTGTTAACTCGATGAAGATCTACGACTGTGCAAAGTTCGAGATTCGTCGTTCATTCCGAAGTAGAGTTTTAGATAGGTCAAATATGGGCTGAAATGTTTCAAGAAAAGATGGTACGGCAGCGCGAACTTGATGAGGTACTGCCGTGCCCTCAGATTATACTCGTTTTTGCTGTGGACTATTCAGTTCAATGCCAATGCTTATACCTATGGTGGGCCTTGTATAATATTGCTTAATTTTGATTAAGGTTAGTTATATTTTTTTCCATGTCCATATATTTATCATCTTATTTTATTTATCCTCGTATTTATCCCTTGTTACATACATGCTTTCCTCTCAAGTTAAAAATTGGTCATTTTTCAAACGACACAGGACTTTTATTTATCAACTGCAAGTCAATTTTTCTTGCTACCCACCGCAGAAGCTTATTATTTTTTAAGATTTGTCGCTGAAAATGATAGCGTCCTTTTTCTTGTTAGGAAAACTATTGAAATATTGAATAAATATAACTTGGTTTAAGTTGACATTTTCGTCAATATTGAAATAAAATAAGCGAAGGCCAGAACAAAAGTATGTATAGTACCTTATGGTGTTTTTTGGGTACTTTATAGTAGAGACCCTATTAGTATGACATATTTTTATATGTTATACATACAGGGTCGCTACTTTATAGGTGGTGAACTAAATAAAAGTCTTAACCTAGGCATTTCAGACCTTGTCCTAGTGTAACAAAACGGGATTTGAGCATAAATGGTATTTTTGCCATTTATAAGTTTTTAAAGATTTTGAATTAAATATTGTTTTGACATCAACAAGCATTAATTATATGCAAGACTAGGTTAAGATTAAGTAAAATTTATGGCAACTCGGTGACCTGTTTTTAGGCATATTTTCAGGTTCGCTGTATTTTAATAAAAGTTGTATTCGGCTAATATGTCCTTTGAGCCAATAACATCAAAACAATTCATATTTTGTAACTGGAAACAAATTAGCTAAACTATTTTCAATTAAAAAAAAACACACTGTGTAATTTTCCTTTCTAACGGGTTTTTCAGTCTGGCTTGCATTGCTATTTCGTCTCTTAGTGGAGCGCTTAAAGCGCAGTCTATTTCTTTCTAGCCAAAGCGAAAGGGAGTAGAATTCTAGCCAATCAACGCCAAGATATTTGTCCCTTCAAGCGCAGGGTCGCTTTAACTGAGACGGGAAACTTTCGAAAGTCGTCAGGGAGTTTACTCTTTAGTTTGCCTTTGCCTAGTACGGTACGCTTTCATTCACACTTCTTAAGGGGGGGTTTTATTTCAACTGGGGAAATTTATCAATTATTTTAACTTTGTATAAGCTATTATCTTTATTATTCATAATTATTTTAGTCTTTTCTTTTGGAGTTTATTGATTTTAAAGTCATTAATTATTACTGTTTCCAGTGTTTTGAAATAATGTGTTTAACTGTTTTATGGTTTTTTTTAACAACAAAATACAAACCATTCGTTGCCCTAAAATCGGCATTTTTAATTAATAACATATCCCAAACCTAAACAGTAATATTAAGCAAATTAAACAGTTGATTGAATAGTTTCACACTAAATATATATATTTACAACAAATATATAAAAGGTTTATAAAGCCTAAAAGTTTAAGAAGTGTAAATATTTGAATACAAAAGTTTAATAGTAGTAAAAAGTCGATATTCAACTAATAAATATAAGAAGTGAAAGTGTGAAGCTGCAAGAAGAAAATTGAAAAGGTATGTATGATTATCCTATTAGTTATACATTTGAGAAAAACGTTTATAGCATACTTTTCCTCCAAGAACCGCCAAATTCCCTTTCGAGATCATGTAAATTTAATAACATATAGTAACATTTAATCTTTTTATAATTTATATAAGATGTAGCCTAAGTTGGGAGCTTACAACATTTAAGCCTTGGCCACTTGAGGTGACAGTACCACTGTCACACACAGGCCCCTGTTACACTAGTTATATTTTATCAAATTAAAAAATATATTAGTTTAAGCTAAATTTAAGTATTTTTTTTTAATGAAAATTCGTATTAAACTTTACCTTTGTAGATTCTAAAGCATTTGCAAAAACTTCTTTACTTTCAATAAAGTCGTTTTTCTACCTCAACGAACTTTTCGAATAACCGAACCGAACCGAATCGAACAATCGGTGTTAGAAATTTCCTTCCTCTACTTTACCGGGGCGCACAGAGAACTGGTATTGGATGTGGTTCTGGCTATCCTGAAACAATGGGCTTAACCACTTGTAAACTTCTATCCTTTTTTTTTACATACTACATATCTTTGGTTGGCAACCCCGTTAAGACTTTAAGTTCGCAGAGAAAAATAAATAGGTTAAAACATTTTTAAACTCATCAAAGGCCAGCTTTAATTATAAATGTCCTACTCTCGAATTAAATAATAAGGTAAGTAGATTACGGTAGCATGGCCACCTAGAATTCCTAGAACACTGAAGCAAACTAATGTAGACTTATTTATACAGGGTTATTTACAGTGGCGTCTGCAACAAGGGGGACAACGGGGTCAGTGCCTTCCCAAAACTAGACAAGAACCAGTATTTTTAATTAATTTATTTAAAAAAAATTTAATCTTGCCTTACGACATGTCTAGTTCTTTTTTTTAGTCTGTGGTTAACTAGGCACCGCGCGGGACAAGATTTCAATTTCACCCGTTTTTCAGCGGTGTATGGGTGGCTGTTTTCGCGCGGGGTCGGGAGGAATCTTTGTTTTCGTTGACGTCGGCCATATTCATCGTGCCAAACCGTTTGTTGCCCTTCTACGTGTTGCCGGTTCTATCCTTAGTAAAGACGTATGAGTTTGTTTTGATTTAAAGTACGTCAGGGCCAGTAGTTAAAAGCCTTGCAGGTTGCGTGTCCATTGGTTTTGTTTGTTTTCAAAATGGAAATAAATACCGTCGATTATATTATTATTAACTGTGCAAATTTAAATACGTTGACATATGAACTTCGATTACAAATAACATATTTAGGGTTACATAGACCAGACCTAAAAATCCTAAAAATTAACCAAAATTTTAGTGCAAGTAATAAAAAATTGTACGATGCTGAAAACTGGTTGTGCGGTTGTGAAAAACGAAATGCTTTATTTGTCTTATTATGAAAAATTCACGAAGTGATCCGGCTTGGGTGGGAAAGGGAATGTGTAATATCAAGCACTTTAGTAAAAAGTTAAAGACACAAAGTAAGTGCTACTTATTTAAGTAACCACATAGAATTTTCTATGCTAGGCAAGACTGATATTAGGTGCCAATTGAATAGTGCCTATAAGCAAAACATTACTGAACATAATGAAAATGTGACAAAAATTAGACATATACTTAGTAGGTTAATACACTTGAGGTTGCTTACGGAGCCATAGCTATAAACACAACACAATTGTGAGTTACAGACCAAACAAAGCGGGGAGAACTGTTGAGTGAACCCTAAGTTTAAATCTGATTTTTCTAGTAAATTAAATTAAAACAAAATTGCCAATTAGTCTTACTGACTAGATTTTAATACAATAAACACAGTGTGTTTGACAAATAAAAAAAAAAGTAGCAACTTGATTGGAAAATAAAATTTTTTCGGTAAGTTTTTTATCTCATTTTTCATGCAATTTAACGTCATCAGTCGCCACTTCTCTCTACTAGCGCGCTGTCTGACAGTTACTCTCCAAAACTCTCGAGAGTATTTCTCTCAAAGGGACACGCACCCTTAAGTAAAGCCAAGTTGCACGTTATATTCTCTGTCGGAAAATTACGGCGCTTTCACTCTCACATAAAATTTTTCCCAATGTCCGATAGAACGGTAGTTTTCCATTCTTAAACGAAGATGCCACCCCCGCTTTCCAGGGATTGCGCCACTAAGACGCCAGTGGATTCAAACGAGGCGCCGATTTATTGCCAGGAGCGTATCTACAGTTTTTTACATTTACGAGGTGTATATATATATATATATATATTTATCGGTTTCACAACGTTCTACGTCTTCCGATACCCAATCTCCACTCGTTTCTGTTTGCCCATAATTCATCATCTAGGCCTCTTACTCTTATTTCACTGTCTATTCCTTCTCTCCAGCTTCTCCTTGGCCGTCCTCGTTTTCTTCGGCCAGTTGGTTTCCATTGTAGTATTTGTTTAGGTAGTCTTTCATCATTCATTCTTTGTACATGTCCGTACCACACCAGGTGCTTTGTTCTTATATCATCCACTAAAGTACGTTCCCCCACTGTCATAATTTCTCTTATTCTTTGATTTGTAACTCTTTCTCTTCTTGATTTTCCTGCTGCTCTTCTCCAATAGTCCATCTCCGTAGCGGAAAGCATTTTTTCTGTTCTATCCTTGATTGGCCATACTTCTGAGCCGTATGTAATAATACTTTTTACAATGGTGTTATATATAAGCTTTTTGTTATGTTTTGATATACTTTGGTCCCAAATTGTTCCATTTAATGAAGTTATTGCTTTTCTTCCTTGTACGTTTCGATCTTTTATAGCTTTGTCTAGTGTTCCGTCAGTTGTAATTTTTAAACCTAAGTATTTATACTCATCACAGGACGTTCCAAGTGGGTTAAAACTTATTTGCTTAAGAGGAAACTATTTAGCCATGACCTTCTATTAAAAGAGTTACGAGAAAATGATCCAGACGATTTTAAAAATTATTTAAGAATGGATATCAGAGAATTATTGAAATACAGCAAGGCTATAATTGTGCCAGGCACTATTTTGACACATTCACATTAAAAACTGACAGTTGATCCTTCAAAATTGACATATCAAAGTCAAATTTAAAACTTTCGTCGTTTATTTTCAATTAATAAAAGAAGGCACTATTTATTCCGGTTCATATAGTAAACAAAGGCCGTGTGTTAAAAGATCACAGCTGATATTACAATGTAAAGGTGTCAAAATTGTACCTGGCACCATTATAGCCTGGCTTTATTGCAATAATTCTCTATTAACACGTATGATTTTTTATTAAATTTGGTAAGAGAGGATCTTACGAAACAAGATATCCAAATGAGAGAAGCCGTTGGCCTGAACAGCGATTAAACCGACAGAGAAGTCTGCGCCGGTTAAAATATCTATGAGCGCGGAACCCACAAGTTTCGCCCGCCGGTCTGAACTCACAGATAAATCTGTGCCGGCTATAACTGGCGCGTGGAATGTCCACTAATTGAAAGACAAATCCGCCAGTTTAAACCGCGCCGTTCCAAACCGGCGGATCAACCTCTGTGTGTGTATGGCCACCTATTAGGCAGTTTTTAACTAATATGAAGATCCCCGTTGTTAACCACCCACCATATTCACCAGACTTGGCCCCTTGCGACTTCTACCCGTTTCCGAAAGTGAAGAAATCGTTAAAAGGAACCCGTTTTAAAATATTAGAACATGTCAAGGAAAAAACGGCAAGACTTCTTAACAGCCTCTCTTCTGATGATTTCTAAAATTGCTTCCAACATTGGAAAAAAACGCATGCAACGCTGCTGCCGTGCAAAGCAGAAACCTAGTAAGTCAAAAACTAGTGTTTTGGGAAATAGAGTTTGAAGTTTATTGAACTACATACTAACTATAGGGTAAATGTGGGAGAGATGCCGCAGGGGGAGAGTTGCCGCACTTGCAATTCTGGCAATACTGTGGGTCTTAGAAATTGGTTGTCAATTGGACACGGTCACGTGTAAATGTAGCTAAAAGATTTTATTAAAATTTTCCATTTTTTCTATAATACACCAAAGTTTTTTATAATTTTCTTGTAAGTACCATAAATTTTATAGAGCAAAAAGAAATTTTGATTTTGATCTGTTTATATACTGTTTTACCCAACTAACATTTATAGTAGCAGCTACATGTTCTAAAGGCTTTGCTACTTTCTTATAGTAGAAATGTGGTGATCCCAACCAAAATTTCTTACTTTTTAGTTCTAACTACTATTTAGTATCAGGAAATAGTAGATGTTTCGTAAAAACGACCCTCTAAACTACTTCATAGGATTGTTTCTTGATAGTCGATTCTGATAGTCTTCTCTACCACAATAGGACGTTGCTAAAGTTTTACATTCTTTTTAGTCGTTATTTCGTAGTCGCCCTGACTTTTATATCCTACTTAATTACCACTAGAAAGTTAAGCTTCATTGGAGTCCCAAACAAGTGTATCCGACAACTACATTATAACTTTAATTTTTACCACAAAAGTTTGTGTCATCATAGTAACATCTGATGTAACAATGTAGACAAAATAACTTTTTGGATCAACTTTAAAGCCGCAACTACTTTCAAGTAACCTTTTCGACTATCAGGGAATATAGTTTGGGACGCCATGTTTTTATGTAAGAAAGAAACTTTAATATTTTTGTTGTCGTTTTATGAGCTCATATTAAAGAGCCATATTATTTTATAAACAAATTAGTTGAAGCTTACCAAAAATGCTCTTCTTAAGCACCATTTGTTCGAGTTAACTGTCGATTATGAAAACATAACCTCCAAAATCACAACACAAAAATTCCATCAGATACCAGAAAACGTCTCAATTTTACGGGCGCACCGGTTTTTTGCAATATATATAATGCATGTTATACAAAAAACTTTGCGTTGCACTCGAATTTTGATCCTCTGCTCGTAAATTCTCACACTTTTGGATAACATAGTTCATATTATAACCATAACCAAACAAAAAAACTAAGCGAGTCTGTTTACTGTTGTGTCCACCATATTGTGTAACAATTCTACCAAAAAGAAACGATTATATTATTTGCAACTACATCGCCACTTTTATGCCATTACGGAAAAAAAACAGCCTCTACGACGTAGTAGATACCTGGCTACGACGTAGTAGTGTAGTTGTTACTACAGTGACTTTAAACACTTGGCCAAGTAGTTATTACCAGAAATTGGTTCCCCACTTAGGGAATTATAACGTCGCTGTATGGTATACTGAGACGTAGCGGGAGTACGTTGCGGTTACTTTTAAGAAATTCTTTCTAGTTGAGGTTTCGTCGTTACAACTTTAATTGTTT
Source organism: Aspidapion aeneum (assembly GCA_963576565.1). Lineage (NCBI taxonomy): Eukaryota > Metazoa > Arthropoda > Insecta > Coleoptera > Brentidae > Aspidapion > Aspidapion aeneum. The sequence goes on from OY755047.1 coordinate 4,434,471, forward strand.
GTTGGGGGTTGTGGCCGATATTTGAATAAGATTACTGTTGTAAAAAAATAATTCAAAGCATTTTTCCATAAGCAACCTCTCCCATACTGCATGAACTCACCCATACCATGTGGGAGAGATGGCCAAAAAACCTTTTTAGAAAAATATTTTATTTTTGTATTATTTTTAAGAATACTTTGTAGTTTATTTGTACTTTTGTAAATAAATAATTTGTGAACATACCCCTGCTTTGATTTTATTAAAATGTCAAATATTTTCAAAAATATTTTGAATTAACAAAAAGTGCGGCATCTCTCCCACATTTACCCTAGTTTATTTAACTACATACTAACAACATAACTTCTTTGTTTTTTAAGATAACCACATTCTAGAAAAACTGGCTGGCGCCGTTTTTTACGGCGATTTCAATGATATAAAAATCTCATTTTCGAGTAAGTCGAGTTACTAGGTTTTTGCTTTGCAGGGCAGGCTGCGTCGATAGAGAAGGGGAGTACATTGATGAGGAATATCATTAAGTTGTATTAGTGTTTAAATAAAGTAGATTTTTACACCAGTGTTCGTGCAACTTTAATTTTAAATTCAAATTTTGCGCCAAATTCCCGTATTCGGAAAACCCACACAATTTTAATTTTGATTGGCACAAGCAAAACTCCAGCGCCATCTACGAAAAATGAATCTGCGCAAAAAGGCGTAACCAAAAAAGATTCGTCTGTCGTATTCTATCGAGATCACCACGCAGCATGGTGATAAAATTTTATTAACCAAAAATCCAATAACATTCTGTGAAAATCAAACTAAAACATTACACAAACAAGTGTGATTCTAGTGTGGATCGACTGCAACGACTGGGCCAGCGAGAGGAGCTCCTCTGGACGACGGAAACAACAAAAAGGTGAGTGCCAATCCTCTATATTGTGTTTGTGTGGCTCGGAAAAATTAATATTTTTACATCGTCCTTTTAAGGATTTTTGCACCCAGATTTTATAAAACGACCAGCGCGTTTACAGTCCCGCGGCTCTACCAAACCTCAAACCTCAAATCATCAACAACCAGTCCTATAATTTTATTGTCACACCTCGTAGTCAATTAATCAAAAAAAAATCACATTTTGATAACACCCAACGGATTATTAGCATTCCAAATGTTCAAGGGATTTCAGAAAACGAATAGCCAAACAGTATAATATAAAAACAGGAGTTGTATCGGGAAATATGATAAGGAGTTTTTTAACTAAAACAAAACCAGAAAATGCCTCAAATAATAAGGAATGTATTTAACAAATCCCGTCTGATTGTGGTAAATCATATGTAGGTGAAACGAAACGCCCTCTTCAGGTTAGAGTAAATGAATTTCTAAAAAAAACCCAATTAGAGGATATTAAAAAATCCGGTTTAGCGGATCATGCATAGTCAAATGATCACATGATTCAATGGTCTGATTAAAGTTTTGCAGGAGTTACATTGGCGAAAACGAAAGTTTATTGAAGCTACGTTTATAATGCAGAATAAAGAAGTTTTCAGTCAACCAAGCACGGACATTCTAAACACATGGAAACCACTCCTTAAGAAAAACAAGCGCCTTAGGATAGAAAAAGGGGGCGGGCGGTCACACCTGACTGCACACCAAGTAGTATAAGTAGTAGCCTTCAGACTGGATTGTTTAGTTTACACTTAAAAACGGTTAGAGATACTTACTAACCGAAACGTCGTGTTTAAAATAAAATAAATAAAGACAATGAAAGTCCGACATTTTATTTCTACTCAATCATTGTCTACGAGTCTCAAAACACAAGTTTTTGCCGATACGCCTCTGTATTAATACGCAGATATACTTGGAATCTTGCAAAGATAAAAGCAGATAGAAAAAAACTATCCCCCCTGCACTATATCCTCGATTATGGACTATCTTTATCTCTGTTTAAAAGGGGAAACCTTAGAAAAGGAATTTAAACAGTAGTAAAAAAGTTTTTCGGAATAATAAAATTAAAAAGTTTTTTGTTATCAGTAAATGAGGGTTTCTCTATATTTTTTTGTAATTATTGTGATTAAAGATTTCAGGTTATCATAGTTTAGAAACAAATTTGTGTTAAAAAATAAAAATCAAAATTTTGTAATAATATTAATTGATTTAAAAAAAAAACTCAAAAATTAGTAGTATACTTGGAACCTTGCAAAGATAAAAGCAGATAGAAAAAACTATCACCCCTGTACTATATCCATGATTATGGACTATCTTTATCTCTGTTTAAAAGGGGAAACCTTAGAAAAGGAATTTAAACAGTAGTAAAAAAAGTTTTTCGGAATAATAAAATTAAAAAGTTTTTGTTATCAGTGAGTGCGGGATTCTATATACTACTACTATTATACATTGTTTGATGTCTGTTCTCCACCTCCTTCGATCCTGACAATCATTCTCCTGTCAGGTTTTTTTGACTCATTAATCTTTGGATTGACTGTTGCCATTCCAGTTTAGGACGCCCTCTTATTCTGCGTCCTATTGGTTGCCATTCTAGGACCTGCTTTGGTAATCTTTCGTCGTTCATGCGTTGTATATGGCCGTACCATAAAAGTTGTCTTTTAGTGATGTCATCAGTTATGCTTCCCTCGATTCCCATTCTTTCTTTTATAGTCTCATTTCTTATATGATCTGTTCTAGATATTCAAATTAATCTTCTTATTGCATCCGTTTCGACACTTTCCATTTTTGTTTTGTATTTTTCTGTTACGTGACAAGTCTCTATTCCATGCAACAGCATGCTTTTCACCATTGTTTTATATATGTTAAATTATACATTATTTTTTATGTCTCTGCTCTATAAAATACTGTTAAGACATCCAACAACCTTTTTTGCTTTTACTATTCTTCTTTCCAATTATTTAAAGTCTGTTCCTGTCTTATCAAATGTAACACCGACATACTCATTGCATGGAGATATTGTTTGTCCATCATCTAGTTTCCAACTCACTTGATTCGTTTCCAATACATAGGTACTGTGTGTTGTCCATGTTCACTGTTAACCCCCTATATATTATTTTGTAATTGTTTTTTGGAAACAAATTTGTACCAAAAAATAATAATGAAAATTTTGTAATAATATTAATTGATTAAAAAAACTAAAAAATACATCGTCTATAGTGCACCTATCTATTTTTTATCGATGTTGTAAGTACCAGACTGACTTTTTGTACATTTTCTAAGACGTCCAACTTTTCACTCTACAAAAATTCTTGAGTGATTTTTTACAGGGTGTGCATCACTTAAAAAACAGACCGGTGTACGATGGACTAATAGAAAGAATGTCAGAAATATGATATAATCAATAATAACCCCCAATTTCCATCTAAGTTTACAAAGCGCGATCTTATTCACTTTCTTTTTGAAAAAGGGAAACTTAGTATGCTTTCTTTATATTATATAGAAAATTATTGAAAAGAACTTTTCTTTTGACCCCCCTTTTTAGAAAGTTTCTTAACCAAAGTATAAACGTCTAGCAGAAAGAATAAAAGCTCTACCTTGGGGGACATCCGGATATAACCGGGTACTTGATTTTTAAAGTAATATTTTTAAAAAATCTTTAACTTTCAAGGTCCAAAAATAAGTTAAAAAAATAATTTTTTTCTTGTATTCTGTTAGGTTTTTTTGACTCATTGATCTTTGGATTGACTGTTGCCATTCCAGTTTAGGACGCCCTCTTTTTCTGCGCCCTATTGGTTGCCATTCTAGGACCTGCTTTGGTAATTTTTCGTCGTTTATCCGTTGTCCATGGCCGTACCGAATGAGTTGTCTTTTAGTGATGTCATCTGTTATGCTTCCCTCAATTCCCATTCTTTCTTTTATGATCTCATTTCTTATATGATCTGTTCTAGATATTCTCATTGATCTTCTTATTGCATCCATTTCGACACTTTCCATTTTTGCTTTGTATTTTTCTATTACGCGACTACTATCTATTTCATACAACAGTGTGCTTTTAACAATTTTACATTCTTATTTATCTTTCTGCTCCATAAAATACTGTTAAGACATCCAATAACTTTTTTGCCTTTACTATTATTTTTTCCATTTCTTTACAGTATGTTTCTGTCTTATCAATGTGACACCCAACTGTACATTGTCTAGTTCCAACACACTTTATTCGTTTCCAATACATAAGTACTGCGTCTTGTCCACGTTCACTGTTAACTCCCACTTTTGGTATTTTTCTGTTAACTTTCTCATCATATATTTCATGTCTTCTTTAACATTCGCTAAAATTACTTGGCCGTCAGCAAATTGTAGTGTGTATATGGTAAATCGGTCGTTAAGTTGTATTCCCATACGGTGTACTGTACGTTTCCAATTTTTAGAGCTACTGATTTATATATTAAAAAGAGACTTAGTGATACAACATCCCTGTCTGAACCTTTCGTTACCAGGAATTCTTTTAATAGTCGATTTCCAATTTTAATTTTAGATTTTGACCCTGTGTATAGTTCTTTTATCCCTTTTATGTATCTATGATTCATATTAGTTTGCTCTAACACTGTCCATAATTTTTCTACTGGAACGGTATCATATGCTTTTTGTAGGTCCACAAAGGTAAGGTTTCTGGCACTCCTTTTCTCAATTACAGTCGAACCTCTCTAACTCGAACCTCTATAACTCGAACGCCTCTATAACTCGAACCTTTGAAGCGGTCCCTGCACTTTTTATATGTATTTTAACCTTTGTAACTCGAGTTTCTATAACTCGAACTCTCCATAACTCGAACTGTTTTGGTTGTCCCTTCAGGTTCGAGTTATAGAGGTTCGACTGTATTTGTTTAAGACAAACACATTATCTCTACAAGATCTGCCTGCACAAAACCCACTTCGCTCTTCTTCTTCTTCTTGTTCATGAAAATCATTCTCTATTAGATCCCTAAGAATCCTACCGTACAATCTACTTAGTCTACTGTCAACTCTTTGTCCATTTAAAGGTACTACCGTAAATGTTTGCTCTCCTAAAACTTCCTGGGAGTAGACTAGCATGATAGTACCTCTCTCTCTTTTACACAAAATCTTAATTGGGCACACTTGATAAGGCATGATAAGGGCATCCAATCCCGCATATGCTGGATCTCGCAAATGCGGGATCCCGCAGAAATTTCACGGGATCAACGTTGCAGTATTATCCGTGCGGGATTTGATATAAGCGGGACAATGCACCTTTATCTCATCTAATAACAAGTTGCGAACCATCACCTTTTAGAGTTTAGATGAGGAATTGGATCGAAGCCTTCGTACTGCATAGGTATTAGTGGGGGGATTGATGGCTATAATCCCGCGGAATTCCAGGATTCAACTTTTGGTGCGGGATTGGATTCCCTAGGCATGATGGTAATTCAGATGTGTGAATAATTAAAAATGGACAGTCTACTTTCTTTGAGTGTGTTTATACTCGAATTTCAAGTAGAAGAGGGTGAAGTTTTTGAGGAAATAAAGTAGCGATTAAGATAATGTGCTTAGTCAACGGGGGTTAGTGACCAGTGACGTATCTTAAATAGATGTTGATTTTGGGAGGGAAACTCTAAAGTAAAGAGCTGGAAGGGGGAAGATTGGGGGCGGGAAAGGTTGTTGGATGTCTTGACAGTATTTTATGTAGCAGAGAGATAAAAAAGAATGTAAAATTTAATATATATGAAACAATGGTGAGAAGCACGCTGTTGTATGGAATAGAGACTTGTCGCGTAAGAGAAAAATACAAAACAAAAATGGAGAGTGTCGAAATGGATGCAATAAGAAGATCAATGAGAATATCTAGAACAGATCACATAAGAAATGAGATCATAAAAGAAAGAATGGGAATCGAGGGAAGTACAATGGATGAACGACGAAAGATTACCAAAGCAGGTCCTAGAATGGCAACCAATAGGGCGCAGAAAAAGAGGGCGTCCTAAACTAGAATGGCAACAGTCAATCCAAAGATCAATGAGTCAAAAAAATCTGACAGAAGATGATTGTCAGGATTGAAGGAGGTGGAGAATAGGAGTCGAACAACGTACAGAAACGTTCTAAGCCGACATAATAAAAAAACTCTGAGGTAAAGGTACTCATAGGGGCGTACCTCCCTGTGGTAACGTTGAGATTTTTTGGGCGAGTTCCATATCTCTAAATGAACAAGACGATTACCCCATATACATAATATTCCAATACCCACGGTAACTGCCCATTCATGATGCAAACATGAGGGCCTTGGGCTCTTTAAGCAAAAAAGACCTGATTGGTTGCTTTCAAAGACATATGCATATTATTTCCATATAGTACGTATTATTGCAATACCTACTGTATCTTACGATGCAGAATGCAAACATATTTGAAATAGCAATATCAATGGGTATAAGTCTATCCTTTTTGCGGTCCTTAAGATAAAATGTCCTGATTGGTTATACTTTTACGCATGAATATTATTTTATTCTTGTATTCGTTACGTCAAATCATCGGCGTACAGTTGACAAAAACTCTATGTAAATTTGGTATCTGTGCATTTTTCGTACCTTTATTTCTGAATGTTTGCATCAAACGCCAACCATTGTGTAAATAGGTAACAGGGAGTATTGGAATATTACGTATATGGATTACCCCCTTGCCACCCCTTAGTATACTTCAGTGTTAAAAGCCCTCTATTGAATATTATGGGAACCAAAACTTATGCAGCAAGATAAAGCCTTTCTTTTTTTGCGAAGTCATCTTTGAAAAATTTCCTGTTTTATATTGGCAGCAGGAAATCTCTAGAAGGGAAACAAGAGTTTAGATGTTATATGCGTCGTTTAAATTAAATAAAATTCTTAAAAGCGTTATTTGTTTATCTATTTTTTTTTTGGTATTTTATGAGTCTAAATGGGAAATTCGGCTATTAATAAAGACAGCAATCTGTTTTATTTTTATTTTTCTACTACTACTATGTCAGATTAGAACGTTTTTCTACGTTGTCCGACGCCTATTCTCCACCTCCTTCGATCCTGACAATCATCTTCTGGTTTTTTTGATTCACTGATCTTTGGATTGATTATTCCCATTCTAGTTTAGGACGCTCTCTTTTTCTGCGCCCTATTGGTTACCATTCTAGTACCTGCTTTGGTAATCTTTCATCGTTCATCCGTTGTGCATGGCCGTACCATATCAGTTGTCGTTTAGTGATGTCATCCGTTATGCTTCCCACGATTCCCAATAAATTCTTAAAAGCGTTTTTTTTAATCCATTTTTTTTGGTATTTTATGGGTCGAAATAGGAAAATCGGTTATTAATAAAGACAGCAATCTGTTTTATTTTTATTTTTCTACTACTACTATGACGGTTTAGAACGTTTTTCTACGTTGTCCGACGCCTATTATTGCATTGATATCCTCAATATACAAAAAAGGAAACAAGCTGGATTCCAACAATTACAGAGGAATTTCAGTAACCAGTACTCTAAGTAGATTGTACGGTAGGATTCTTAGAGGTCTACTAGAGAATGATTTTCATGAACAAGAAGAAGAAGAGCAAAGTGGGTTTCGTGCAGGCAGATCTTGTAGTGATAATGTTTTTTGTCTGTTGGGTTAACACTGAACGTGGACAAGATACAGTACTTATGTATTGGAAACGAATCAAGTGAGTTAGAAGTAGACAATGGACAAACAATATCTCCATACAATGAGTATGTATACTCGGGTGTCACATTTGATATAAGACAGGAACAGATTGTAAAGAACTGCAAAAAAGAATAGTAAAAGTTATTGGATTTATGGAGCAAAGAGGTAAAAAAGAATGTAATATTTAACATGAAACAATGGTGAAAAGCACAATGTTGTATGGAATAGAAACTTGTAGCGTAACAGAAAAATACAAAACAAAAATGGAAAGTGTCGAAATGGATGCAATAAGAAGATCCAAGGGAATATCTAGAACAGATCACATAAGAAATGAGATAATAAAAGAAAGAATGGAAATCGATGGAAGCATAACGGATGACATCACTAAAAGACAACTGATATGGTAAGGCCATGAGGTGGAGAATAGGCGTCGGATAATGTAGAAAAATGTTTTAAACCGACATAATAGTAGTAGTAGTAGTAGTATAGTGAAATCAGGGCAACTTTTTTTCTAATTTTTGATATGATCTCCATAGCTCACACTACTATTCTTATAGTATACGTGAAGGGTTATAGAGACTTATTGCAATAAAGCCAGGCAGTAATTTTGTAAGTTATTGAAAAGAAAATGGCATACGGACAAGAGCTGCATCTGCTTTACGTGGATTTGCAGAAGGCATATGATAGTATACCACTAAATCTACTTTGGAAAGCGTTGGAAAAGACAAACATAAGCGTACAACTAATTAAGGCCATCAAAGAGTTATACCGCAATAGTATGGCAAAAGTTAAAATAAAAGCAAAACTAACTAAAGGCTTTCAAGTAAATAAAGGTCTTAAACAAGGTTGCTGTATCTCGCCTACGCTCTTCAAGATATACTTGGAACAAGTCCTTAAAGTATGGAAGAGAAAATGCCAAAACATGGGAATTCCGTTGGACGAAACCACCTTGTATACTTTATGTTTCGCCGATGATCAGATAGTAGTGGCTCAGGATTATGACGACCTCGAATATATGACACGAAAACTAATAGAAGAGTACAATAAGTGGGGACTAGAGGTTAATCTCAATAAGACAGAGTATATGTGTATCGGTGGAATGAAACAGGATCTAATCTTAAATACCGGGCAGCGAATTCACTCCTGTGATGAGTATAAATACTTAGGTCTAAAAATTACAGCTGACGGAACACTAGACAAAGCTATAAAAGATCGAAACGTACAAGGAAGAAAAGCAATAACTTTATTAAATGGAATAATTTGGGACCAAAGTATATCAAAACATAACAAAAAGCTTATATATAACACCATTGTAAAAAGTATTATTACATACGGCTCAGAAGTATGGCCAATCAAGGATAGAACAGAAAAAATGCTTTCCGCTACGGAGATGGACTATTGGAGAAGAGCAGCAGGGAAATCAAAAAGAGAAAGAGTTACAAATCAAAGAATAAGAGAAATTATGACAGTGGGTGAACGTACTTTAGTGGATGATATAAGAACAAAACAACTGGTGTGGTACGGACATGTACAAAGAATGAATGATGAAAGACTACCTAAACAAATACTACAATGGAAACCAACTGGCCGAAGAAAACGAGGACGGCCAAGGAGAAGCTGGAGAGAAGGAATAGACAATGAAATAAGAATAAGAGGCCTAGATGATGAATTATGGGCACACAGAAACGAGTGGAGATTGGGTATCGGAAGACGTAGAACGTTGTGAAACCGATAAATATATATATATATAGTAATTTTGTCGGGCACTATGCTGACAGTTTTCCATTAAAAACTGACAGTTGATCTTTCACAATTGACATACCAAAGTCGAATTTATAAATCCAGACGTTTATGTTCCATTAATAATGGCGGCACTATTAATTTTGACTCTTATAATATACAAAGGCCTAATTTTGAAAAAAGACAGCTGTTTTGACAACTCGAAACTGTCCGAATAGTGCCCGGCACAAATAGTGACTAGCTTTATTGCAATAAGTCCCTATTAGGGACTTATTGCAAAAAAGCCAGGCAGTAATAGTGCCGGGCACTATTCTGACAGTTTCGCATTATAAGAACACCTGTCTTCTATCAAAATTAGGCCTTTGTGTATTATAAGAGCCGGAATTAATAGTGCCGCCATTATTAATGGAACATAGAAGACTTGATTTATAAATTCGACTTTGGTATGTCAATTTTAAAAGATGAACTGTCACTTTTCAATGAAAAACTGTCAGAATAGTGCCCGGCACTATTATTGCCTGGCTTTATTGCAATAAGTCCCCAATATGTAACGCAATAAAGTACAAATTTTATTCTTAATTCCCTTTGGGGTTAAAATAAAGTTGTTAGGGCGTAATGCGCAACATGAATTGGTAAACAAGTATATCCTGCAACAAGTAGTTTGTGGACTAGCCAAACAAACAAAATCTTGAGTCTTGAGAGTCAGCTGCTTGTTTTTAGAAAGTAAAGAAAAGAGTAAACATTTACGGAAAAAACTTTCGGGAAAGTTACGCATATTTTTCACCCGCGAAAATCACTAAACTGCTTTACTTAATTAACCTTGAAAAAACAAAAACAAACTTTATAAAAAACGATTTATATAGGTCTCAGAAAACCATAAATATATGAATTATTTCAATAACGCAATTTTTTTAGCAGCTTGTAACATAAATATTTTTCTATTTGTGTGCCAAATTTCATTGTTTTAGTCAAAATAATTAACTCATTGACCTTAAACTATTTATGGTCTTACATGCAATCCAATATCTCAAAAACAACTTAACCATTTAGAATACTTTTAACAAAATTTTACACTGTCATCATTCTTCTACCAGTTCAAAAAATTTTAAGTATTTTCTCTAAACAGTTTTCAAGATATATAAGATTTCTGGATTTTCGTATTTAAAATTATTCGCTGTCTTAGAGATATCTTGAAAATTACACATGTTACAATTAAATATACAGGGTGTCCCAGATAAAAGAAATGAACTACATAGGGATTTCGGAAACGGTAAGAGATACGAGTTTGTTTAAATGAGAAAAAAGTTGTGCTATTCTAAGCCCAATCAGATGCCGTATCAAAATTAAAAATATCTACAGGTGATTTTAAAATCTGAAGCAAAAACTAAAAATTGTGTTTTTTGAAAAATTAAAATATCGCCACCATCTTGCAAACAAATTTAATGAAATTTGGCAGTTTTGTATAAGCAACTACGGCCAATTGAATGACGTTAACAAACTTTTTCTAGGCCTTCTAGTTTTTTTGAAACCATAGCCAACTTTGTTATTTCTTATAACCGCCATATTGAATTTATACATCAATAAATAGAGCATTAAAAGAGCTTTTCAATCATGTATAATAAGCTCCTCTTCATTGGCGTAGCTAGGGGGGGCCAGGGGGGTCCTGGCCCCCCCTGAAGTCCCTCAGACCCCCCCTAAGATATTTTAGGCTCTCCTACCGACTACTAGTAAAAGAACATGACGCTGAAAATACATACTTTTCTATTATTATTCGGGAAATATTCAAATAAATAGGTGCATTAAAATTTAAAATCATTCAGATAATGTTTACATTTCAGGAAAAAGCCCTGGTCTTGCGGAATTAGGCTTTTTCTCTTTAAATTATCGGTAACTTTTCTGAACTTATGCAATTTCCCGAAAATATTTTTTAAATTTAAACATAATTATGCATATTGAATATTTCATACATATTGGCGACATCTTGTAAAATATTATAGAAGTGTAAGTTAAATTTCGCATTTAATAAAGACAGCGACCTTTGCCCCTCTGTTTCCGAAATCGGGTTGTAGATGTCGTAAGGTTATAAAAGACCTTTTTAAACTGTTTTTCTAAAATAAAGATAATAATCTTTTTGGTTTTTTTGAGGTGAGCGTTTAGTGTCTTATGAAAATTTTCCGATTTTGGTGACAATTTCATAAGCATTTTCATATTAAGTTTTCCTACGTCGTTAAATGGAATAAATTCGTCGAGCAATACCGAAAATTTTTTAATATTAATACTTCTACTCTAAGAGCAGAAATGACCGTTTTAAAGAATTGTATTTATCGGTTAAATCAAACTGTTGGTCATGATTCTATCAAACAACATATAGCAAAAAACACCTATCCAAACCTCTACCAACTTTTTAAAGTTGCGAGTATTCTTCCAATTTCCAGTGCAACTTGCGAGAGGTCTTTCTCTTCCATGAGGAGAGTTTTTAATTGGCTTAGAACAACTATGACTCAAGAGGGACACTCAGGTTTGTCATTGTTATTTATAGAAAAAGATGTTGAGGTCGACTTAGACAGTGTGGTAGACGCTTTCAGTCAGCGACGTAGAAAACTTTCTTTGTAGAATTGCTGAATTACATACTTCCTGTGTATACATATAAATAAGTTGGTAAATGTATTATTAAATTTGTTATATTAAAATATTAGAACATTTAATGCGCGTATTTTTTTTTATTCATTGCACACTTTGCACGACTCTTTAAAACCTATGTTTGCTTTTTGTTCAAGATAGACCGGGGCCACGGCCCCCCCTGAAAAGCAAGGCTAGCTACGCCAATGCTCATCTTTAAATGACGGAAAATGTGAATTTATTTAAAAAAAATTATTTTACTTGATTGGCTGTGAAACAAAGGCCGTAGTTGCGTTTGTTGTCATACCTACGTAACTATCTGTCAACACTTTGTCATTTATTTGTTTTATCTGTTGGAGTTTTCAAGTTTCTAAATTACTTAAGATTTTTTTTGAGTAACATTTTCAATCAAACTTAACAATTTGGAAACCTAATTGGAAGAAAGTAGATATGTATTAATGTTATATTTTGTGTAAAAAAACTAGAAGGCCTAGAAAAAAATTGTTAACGTCATTCAATTGGCCTTAGTTGCTTACACAAAACTACCAAATTTCATTAAATTTGTTTGCAAGATGGAGGCGATATTTTAATTTTTCAAAAAAAAAACAATTTTTAGTTTTTGCTCGATATTTTAAAAACCCCTGTAGATATTTTTAATTTTATCTCTTACGGTTTCCGAAATCCCTATGTAGTTGCTTTTATTTGGGACACCCTGTATATACATTGAAGCTTCGTACACGACCTTTCCAAATTCTGCCTGTTTATCTTTAACGGTTATTGAATTATGACGATTTTTCTGGAACCATCGCAAATATCACAGAATAACCAAACTTACCAGAAGTGCCACTCGCTCCATCCTCAGTGGACCCACGAGGGCGTAGTGACAGCCGCTTGCGAATATGGAGGCGGGGCCGGGGCACCCGTCGTCTGCGCGGCAACGCCCAAACTGGCCTGTTGCTGCGCCTGTTGCGCCGCCGCCATGTTTTGAATGTTTTGTTGGTACTGTTGCTGGGCGGCGGTGAAATTGAAGTCGAGGCTGCCCTCCATGTTGAGCTCGTTCTTTATTATTTCCTGTAAAAACAAAAAAAGTCAGAATTTTGATAAATCTTGGTACTGGCGACCATGTTCCTATTATCGGCCATGATCTTATTTTACGTTTTTGTCCCTAATAACGATAATGTCCCTAATACCGTCAACGTCCCTATTAACGACAATGCCCCTATTAAAGACAGTGTCCCTATTACCGGCAATGTCACTATTAAGGATGGTGTCCCTATTAACGACCGTGGCCGTAATACCGACAGTGACCCTATTACGGACAGTGTTGCTATTACCGACAGTGTTCCTATAACCGACAGTTTTCGATTTTTGCAAACTCACCTCTACGTTGCAATCGAAGCCTCCTTGAAAGGTATCCACACTCAAGGCATTGAGATCATCGCTGTTAAGAGCCCCTATCGCTTGACCCATCATAGTAGAAGGAATACCCTGTCAAAAAATTACATCTGTTACTACAAAATCTGTCAAAATATAACCTAAAATGTTTTCAAAATGTTGGGAAAATTTACCTATCGTAATATATTTTAAATTGTGATGGTGTTGGCATTGTCGTCATGTTTTTGACATACCTGTGACTGTGGTGTTAAGGGTGGCGAGCTAGAAGGAGGTCTGACAGGCATTCTTGACATAAATTGTGGTGTCAGGTCTGGGGGATTTTCGGGGTTCGAGTATGTCGGAGATGGGGACATTCTTTCCAGTTTTATACAGGTGCAAGGACACATTCTGGAAGCAAAAAAAAATGTTTTTTTAACTGTTACCTAATATAAAAAATATGAAAAGGCTCTCCGTTTTGGGTCTAGAAGCATTTTATATTTCATTTTGGCAACCAACCATTTTTCCCTAATTGGACCCCGATGAATCCTTGCGCCATGTTGGTCGCCATCTTGAATATCTCGGCCCCTGTCAACATTGCGAGGTGGCGGCCACGATATTCAGATTGCCTTAACTAGAATAATTATTTTGTTAGGTTTTGAAATGTTGGGAAAAATTTCAATATTTATTTAATTACCTGTGTATTGAGCAGGTGTAGTTTGGACTGTTGTCAAATTTATTTAAAGTAGTGTAGTCTCTGTTCGCAGCTGGTGAAAATTGGTCGTTGAAAATTGAGTTGTACGAAGGTGGAGGTTGATTGGATCCATTGAGGTACCTGCAAAACGATTTAAAATAAAACAACACAAAAAATGTCAAAAAATATTTTGCTTTAATAAATAACATATAAGCAAAAAACATTTAAAAAGAAAATATAAAACAGTTCAAGCAACAGCAAGAGTTACCAGAATCCTGGCGGATTTTATATCTGCTCAATAAAAAACATAAAAAAAAAATAAAAAGAATGTGATTTCAAAAATTATTTTTGTTTGTTTGTGAAAATAAAAATCAGCCAGGAAAAAGACACCTATAAAAGCAATGCAAGAAATTGTTAAAAAGTGTACAGGTATTAAAAATGTGTTTTTTATAAAGTACAATAAATTAATAAATATATAATATATAAATACAAATAAAATGCACAATCTATGTAGTATATTAGTAGGTATATATTGCGTTGTTAGTTTGTTACAATTTATAAAAAGCAGACCACATATACCTTATCAAAGGCTTTATCAAAATCTCCTAAATAGTATGTAAATAGTAGCTGTAAAAACGTTAGTACATAAAAGCGCGGTGTTAGTAGTCCAGATTGTTTAAAAAAACGACTATTAGACAAGCACGAAACTTGGCACAGTTATTAAGAACAGTATTTTCTCCGATAATTTTTTTTCAAAATTTAAATAATTTTTTTGCCCGTCTGATTGTCGTGTTTTTTTTAGATTTTCTGCCAGTCTCTGAACTAGAGAGCATATAATACATATTAGTGCAGGCGCTAGGGGTAGTTGAAATTGCAAAATATGAGGACTGCAGTTTGACAATGGATTTTACCTGAGAAAGTCACAGTAGCGATCTGGATGTTGCCAAGACAGTTTTTGGTCCAATTTTTTTTATCATCCCTTCTCTTATAGTGTTCGAATTTCTGACTAAGTTGACGCCACAATGCCAGAAATGCATCAGTGATTTTTTTAAATTGATGTAATTTACGGATGACCCTAATTGTTATAAATAAAACTAATCATACCTTATTATACACTATTAACAAGGAAATTTCATTGTCTACAATCGACTATAGAATACAATTTTTGATAGAGAGCTTAGTTTTTAAGAAAATCGGGTAAAACATGTAATAAACATGTTTCTTTTTTTCATTTCTTCACATTACCTCAATAAACGGACGCCGCTGGAGAGTTTATCATTGGTCGTACCCCGCTGACTTATACATCGTTGAAAAATAAATTTTATCGTTTATAATAAATGTAATGACATATTTTTCCCTAAGGAGCTTAGTTTTGACGTTTATATATATCCACAATACACAAAAAAAGAAGGAAAGATATGTGACAATTATAGAGGTATATCTGTGACTAGTACGCTAAGCAGAATATACGGTAAAATAATAAGAAATAAAGTGGAGAGCGAATATAAAGACATGGAGGCAGAAGAACAAGCTGGTTTCAGGGCGGGTAGATCGACTTCAGATCATCTCTTTTGTATAACCCAAGTTATTGAAAAGAAAATGGCATACGGACAAGAGCTGCATCTGCTTTACGTCGATTTGCAGAAGGCATATGATAGTATACCACTAAATCTACTTTGGAAAGCGTTGGAAAAAACAAACATAAGCGTACAACTAATTAAGGCCATCAAAGAGTTATACCGCAATAGTAAGGCAAAAGTTAAAATAAAAGCAAAACTAACCAAAGGCTTTCAAGTAAATAAAGGTCTTAAACAAGGTTGCTGTATCTCGCCTACGCTCTTTAAGATATACTTGGAACAAGTCCTTAAAGTATGGAAGAGAAAATGCCAAAACATGGGAATTCCGTTGGACGAAATCACCTTGTATACTTTATGTTTCGCCGATGATCAGATAGTAGTGGCTCAGGATTATGACGACCTCGAATATATGACACGAAAACTAATAAAAGAGTACAATAAGTGTGGACTAGAGGTTAATCTCAATAAGACAGAGTATATGTGTATCGGTGGAATGAAACAGAATCTAATCTTAAATACCGGGCAGCGAATTCAGTCCTGTGATGAGTATAAATACTTAGGTCTAAAAATTACAGCTGGCGGAACACTAGACAAAGCTATAAAAGATCGAAACGTACAAGGAAGAAAAGCAATAACTTTATTAAATTGAATAATTTGGGACCAAAGTATATTAAAACATAACAAAAAGTTTATATATAACACCATTGTAAAAAGTATTATTACAGACGGCTCAGAAGTATGGCCAATCAAGGATAGAACAGAAAAAATGCTTTCCGCTACGGAGATGGACTATTGGAGAAGAGCAGCAGGGAAATCAAAAAGAGAAAGAGTTACAAATCAAAGAATAAGAGAAATTATGACAGTGGGTGAACGTACTTTAGTGGATGATATAAGAACAAAGCAACTGGTGTGGTACGGACATGTACAAAGAATGAATGATGAAAGACTACCTAAACAAATACTACAATGGAAACCAACTGGCCGAAGAAAACGAGGACGGCCAAGGAGAAGCTGGAGAGAAGGAATAAACAGTGAAATAAGAATAAGAGGCCTGAATTATGGGCAAACAGAAACGAGTGGAGATTGGGTATCGGAAGACGTAGAACGTTGTGAATCCGATAAATATATATATATATATATATATATATATATATATATATATATATAGCTTAGTTTTGAGGGGTCTGAAGGGTTGGGGGTTTTTGCAGCTAAAATTTAAAAAACTAATATAATTTTATTTTTAGAATAGTTAGTTAAATTTTCAGAAATTCGAAGAAGACTATAAGAGAAGGGGGGATAAAAAATTGGACCAAAACCTGGCTTGGCAACATTAAAACACTGACATATTGTCAGCTAGAATCCATTGTTCCACTGCGGTTTTGCATACTCAACTACCTCCAGCGCCTGCACTATATAAAAAGTCCGCAGCACCAAATATTTAGAAGTCAAAAAACCAAAACACAAATATAACACTTAAAACTTAAACATATAATTATTCTTCACGTGAGTGGCTTCCCCAGCATAATTCCTCACCCCATATAAGCATCGTTCTCCAATTTCATGGTTGTTTGTAAATTCCCAGCAAGTTGATCCGGACTGTAACTCCCGTTACCACTTGTAGAACCATTCACCATGGGTTCTTGTGCTCCGAACGAGCCGTACGGGGATCCCCAGTCTGCGTCATTTCCAACCAGGGATGGAATGGGACTTAAGCGAGCGCTGGCGTTGGATGAAGTTCGTGGACGTATGTCTGGACTCAGTTGGAAGCCACCACCACTGATTGGGTGACAAAAAAATTGTTAACTTTTTAAGTTTTGGAGATAATTGTGTCGAGTGACACCTCTAAATTGTAGGCTTGGTTTATCTAACTCGAATGACATTGACAAAATTTAAATCGGTTAAGTGGTTTTCGAAAAATTAATCAATTTTGTTAACTTGTTTAGTTTTAGAGATAATTGTATCGAGTGACATCTCTAAATTGTAGGCTTGGTTTATCTAAATCGAATGACATTAACAAAATTTAAATCGGTTAAGTGGTTTTCGAAAAATTAATCCATTTTGTTAACCTGTTTAGTTTTAGAGATAATTGTATCGAGTGACATCTCTAAATTGTCGGCTTGGTTTATCTAAATCGAATGACATTGACAAAATTTAAATCGGTTAAGTGGTTTTCGAAAAATTAATCAATTTTATTAACTTGTTTAGTTTTGGAGATAATTGGGTCGAGTAACATCTCTAAATTGTAGGCTTGGACCATCTATATCGATTGAAGTTGAGAAAATTTAAATCAGTTTAGTGGTTTTTAAAAAAGATATCAATTTTGTTAACTTTTTTAGTTTTGGAGATAATTGTGTCGAGTGATACCTCTAAATTGTAGGCTTGGTTTATCTAAATCGAATAACATTGACAAAATTTAAATCGATTAAGTGGTTTTCGAAAAATTAATCAATTTTGTTAACTTGTTTAGTTTTAGAGATAATTGTGTCGAGTGACACCTCTAAAGTGTAGGCTTGGTTTATCTAAATCGAATGACATTGACAAAATTTAAATCAGTTAAGTGGTTTTCGAAAAATTAATCAATTTTGTTAACTTGTTTAGTTTTAGAGATAATTGTATCGAGTGACATCTCTAAATTGTAGGCTTGGTTTATCTAAATCGAATGACATTAACAAAATTTAAATCGGTTAAGTGGTTTTCGAAAAATTAATCCATTTTGTTAACCTGTTTAGTTTTGGAGATAATAGGGTCGAGTGACACCTCTAAATTGTAGGCTTGGACCGTCTGAATTAATTGGCTTTAAGAAAATGTAAATCGGTTGGGTAGTTTTTACAAAATTAATCAATGTTTTTATTTTTTGAGAAAAAGATGTCGTATAATCGCTCTTAATTGTAGGCTTTGGTCATCCCAATCGACTGACTTTAAAAAAATTTGAATCGGTTAAGAGGTTTTCGAAAAATTAACCAAGTTTAGGGCAGTTTTTTAATTTTGGAGATAATTATGCCGAGTGATACATTTAAATTGTAGGCTTGGTCTATTTAAATCGAATGGCATTGAGAAAATTTAAATCGATTAAGTGGTTTTCGAAAAATTATTCAATTTCGTTAACTTGTTTAGTTTTGTAGATAATTGTGTCGGGTGACATCTCTAAATTGTACGCTTGGTCTATCTAAATCGATTGGCGTTGAGATAATTTTAATCGGTTATTTTTTTAAAAAATATATTATTTTTGTTAACTTTTTTAGTTTTGGGGATAAATGTGTCGAGTGACACATCTAAATTGTAGGCTTGGTCTATCTAAATCGCGTGACATTGGTAAAATTGTAATCGGTTATGTAGTTTTAGCAAAATTAACCAATTTTTGAAGATACCTAGTGGTTTCCAAAATTATTATTAAGTTATTTTTAGGTTTTAGTGGATTAAAAAAAAATCTTTGTTGTTTCCCTTTAATTTTTTTTGGTAAAAAATTATCCTAGACAATTATTAGTAAATAAAAATTAATTTATAATTGTGCTGCTGCTAATTCGTAATATTAATGAATCTATATTTAGTTTTATGAATGTGACATTTTAAATTAGGACAAGCCATCCAATCTATGTACCTAATATATTTACAATAATCTTTAACAATTATAACTAAATGTATTGTTGCTTTAATGACGTTGTGAAATGAATTATTAAAAACTATAAATTATAAAAATCCTGGAAAATGAATTTACTATTTCTTTGATATCCTGACCTAGAGACTCTGAATGTATGACGTATTTTTTCAAAGTTTCATACATACCGGCCAAAGATTAGGGCCTCTATCCTGACCTAACCATCACCCTAGCTATTAGGTTGTATAACTACACGTTTGATATGAAAAAGCTTTGGCGAAACAAATGAATGGAAAGGAATTTGACTAAAGAAAGACCTATTAAGTTAGTGTAACTACAGTGTAGGTATTACCGGGTAAGCCAAAAAAAACCGAACAATTTTTTTTTCATAATAACTTTTGAACTATAGGCGGCAAATTTCGATTATATTCTTAAAAAACAATCAATTCTTACCATGATTTTTTTTTATTTCACTAAAATCGGTTCCGTAATATTGAGTTTATAAGGAAATTAATGCAGACAGGATTGGCAATGCAATCGCATAATCTGTAAAGCAATGGCTGAAACAAAAATAGATTTTTTTGAGAACCACCATATCGATTGGACTAATTTGTTGTGCGGGAAAAAATTAGTGCTTTTCTATAAATTAAAAAAAAAACTAAAACGTTTTCAGAAAATAAGAATGAACACGTCATTTTGAAGAATCAAGTATGATTCTGTCCGCCATCTTCAATTTTAAGGTGGCGATAAATTTTGATCATGATCTTTAAAAGCAATCAATTCTTACCAGTTACCAGAATGTTTTTTATTTCATCAAAATCAATTCAGTAGTAATGAATTTATAAGGTAATAAATTCAGACATGATTAGCAAGGCAATCGTATAATATTCCAAACAATGGTTGAAACAACAATATTTTTTTTAGAACCACCGAACCGTTATTTCTGATTCGTAGCTTGTTATGCGTGGTAAGGGTGCAGCTTTTTTACTAATTTAAAAACATAATTATAACATGTTCGCAACAGAAGAAAAAGCGAGCATCTTTCAAGGGTACAATTTAATTTCGTCCGCCATCTTGGATTTTAAGATGGAGGACAAAAAAATATATTTAGCCAAAACTCTGATTCTCTCTCTCTACCAAGTGCAGTTTGTCCCATTAAAATCGATGGTATAGTTCAAAAGTTATAATGAAAAAAAATTGTCCGGTTTTTTTTGGCCTACCCGGTATATACACTGTGGCCTAACTAAAGATTAAGGCACCTGTGGCAAATAAGGCCCACATAAGAAAACAAAATAGTTTTTTTTCCAAAAAAATGCAAAAACCAACCATGGATACACGTATCCAGATGTCACAGTATTGTAATGGTCTGTACGAATTTGAACAAATAGTTAGAAGCGATTTGATATTGCTAAATTTTAAGAAAGAACCGCATATAATAAGTTATTACTCCTGAGCCCTATTAGCCGCTGGGCCTTATTAACAGCCGGGCTCTATTATCAGCGGGGCTAGATTATCAACCGGGACTTATTAGCAGCCGGGCCGAATTATCAACCGGGCTTATTCGCAGCCGGGCTTTATTCGCAACCGGGCCTTATTCGCAACCGGGCCATATTAGCAACCGGGCCATATTAGCAACCGGGCCATATTAGCAACCGGGCCATATTAGTAGCCGGGCCTAATTAGCGGCCGGGCCTATTTAGCATGTATTAACAACTTGATAGGTCTACTTCTTTCTTGAAAGGTGAATGAAACATGATATCCAAAAAAATGACCTGACCAGTCTTTTACTTTTGACGAAAATGTTACTATGATTTGTGCGAAAGTAGTGCTAAATAAGAGTGGGGGTTAGTAAAGAGTGTTCTTCCGTGTTTGAGATGAGGTCGAAACATCAAATGGAATTTTGAAAAAAAAATTGATTTAATTTTACCTTAAAAAGGATGTTGTGGGGTTCGAATTCGCTCTAGGGCGAAACTCTGGACTGAGCTGAAAACCGCTATAAGACAAAATAAAAAAAATTGATTTCAATAAAACTATTATAGAAAAAAAAAACAGTTTTGAAGAACACTAAAAGACTTGAACCAGGTGTTAAATTAAAGAACGAAAAATTATAAAACAACAGGTTCCCCATACTTGCTCAAAAACCATTTTTGTTTCGAATTTAAAGACTTATTAGAAAAATATGTTTTTTGAAAGAACTCGAAAACGCAATGCTCGATTGTTTTTTTTTGATTTGACCATCTTTAAAGAGCGTCAAAAATTCTACTAGTTTGCCAATTTAAGTTTTTTTCTATCTTTAATAATAACAAAGTTAGCAATGGTGGGCACTTAACTTGGAACACCCTGTATACATGCTAGTACAAAAATATCTGTAGCTACCTATTATTTCTTGTAATTTGACCAACCATTACAAGCTTCACAAGATTTTTTAAAATAAAGTTTGCAATAGTGCAAAATTTTCCTGGGTCAAACTGTACATTATTTATAGTACCTTTTGGGGTTTTGTGGGTACCTTATTATAGGTGGACCGAACCGAACCGAACCTAAATAAAGGTCTCAAGGTAGGCATTTCAGACCTGTAAACTTATTGTCCTAGTTATATTTTTTACAAGCTTTTATTTAACTTCAGATGTTCTGTCTAACTATCAAATCTTGTGAAGCGTTTTTGACACACTTCCCATTATCCGATTTGGATGAAATTTGGTACACACATAGTGGTCCCATGACAATACAACATTCAGAAAAAATATCCTACCACCCCTACACCCACCCCTTCTATAGAAAAATGTGTTTTTGACACACTTCCCCTTATCCGATTTGGATAAAATTTGGTATACAGATAGTGGTCCGATGATAATACAACAATAAGAAAAAAATGTCCTCCCACCCCTACCCCCACCCCCTTTCATAGAAAAATAAGTTTTTGACACACTTCCCATTATCCGTGTAGTAGTAGTGGTCCGATGAGAATACAACAATAATGAAAACATATCCTCCCACCCCTACCCCCACCCCCTTCCATAGAAAATGCATTTTTGACACCCTTCCCATTATCCGATTTGGATGAAATTTGGTATACATATAGTGGTCCGATGACAATACAACATTGAAAAAAAATCCTACCACTCCTACCACCACCCCCATCTATAGAAAAATGCGTTTTTGACACACTTCCCATTATCCGATTTGGATGAAATTTGGTATACATATAGTGGTCCGATGACAATACAACAATAATGAAAAAATGTCCTCCCACCCCTACCCCTTCCATAAAAAATGCGTTTTTGACACACTTCACTTCACATGACTTTTATAAAATTTGGTATATGCATAAAGGTGCGATGGCAATACAGCCCAAACAAAAAATATATTTCTACCTCTACCCCCACCCTCTCCTTCCCCCAATAGAAAAATGAGTTTCCAAACAACTCACGATCAGCGATTTCATTATAATCTAGAATAAACTCTTCTGTTCTGTTATTGAACAAATATTTTCATTTAATAGAGTAGATAGCTGAGACTAAAGAGTAGAAAATAAATTGGTAAAAAAAAAATTTTAAGTCACAAGCTTTTATAAAATGCACTAAAAATTAAAAAATAATTTTCTAACATTCTAATATTATCATAATAATAAAAGCGATGGCCGCAAATCAAAGCATAAGTTAATCTAAAGTTGTGATCTAAACACTTAAAGAATATTCAACATAGCAGGTCATCAAAGATATGTTTGATGTGCCACAATGTTATGCCATTGCCATACCTATGTCAGAGAAATGCTGGGGTATCTTAGGTCGGATTGGGTGGGTTTGGTGCCTCTGCATTTTTCTGCTAGAGTGATTCTTGCAAAAAGTGATATTTAATTGATACGGATATCTTATCGTGCTAACATCGTCAAGATTTCCATCAGTCGGCCATCGCTTTTATTATTATGATAATATTAGAATGTTAGAAAATTTTTTTTTAATTTTTAGTGCATTTTATAAAAGCTTGTGACTTAAAAAAAATTTTTTACCAATTTAAATTTAAAAAAAAATAGTAAACTTAAGTTTAGGTATGTTTTTAAATGAAAATTCGTATTAAACTTTCTCTTCCTGGATTCTAGACCAATTGCAAAAACTTCTTTACTTTCAATAAAGTCGTTTTTCTAACTCACAGCTTCGAATTAATTTAAAAAAGAGGTCTTTTCCCATGCAATATAATGCGTTTTTGTCCGTGTTTTGCTCTGACTAGCCCCATCTCACTATGGAATGACTTTGCCATTAGGGGATGGGACAATTCGCCGCGACCGGTTCGCCGCAGCCGATTCGCCGCGGCCGATTCGCCGCGGGGACAATTCGCCGCGAGATTTTTTGTTTTATGATATTACAATTGGCAATTGTTTAAACAGTTTTATTTAGCTTGACTTCATATAATATATATGTTTATTTGTTTGATCATAACTTTTTCATACTTTTCCAACTAGTTATTTGGGGGTTAGTATAATACAATTTAACATTTTTTTTATTAGAAAAATAAATAAAATGGCGAATTTTCCTATTTATGAAACGATTTCCCTCAAACTTGAAACATCACGGCTCTTAGGGTAACTTAATACAATTTTTGACTTAAGTTTAAAAAAATGAAAATGGCGTATTTTCCCATTTATGGACCGATTTGCATCAAACTCGGAACTTTGAGATCTTTCAGGTCGCTGATTATTATTTTTAACTAAAATTTAAAAAAATCAAAATGGCAGTTCCACAATGGCGCACTTTCTTGTTTATAAACCGATTTGCCTCAAAATTGGGGGGGGGGGGGGCTGATTTCTCTGGAGGGGGGGGGGGAGTCTCATGATGGCGAATTTTACACTCTTTAATCTTTTTATTCATGCAATATGTGAAAAATATCTGAAAAAATCTCAGGCTTGGGGGGCCTAGGCCCCGAGCAACCCGCCATTTTCAGGTTTTAAAATTTAAATTAAAAATTGTATTGAGTTACCTTAGGCGCCGTGATGCTTCAAGTTTGAGGCAAATCGGTTTATAAATAAAAAAGTGCGCCATTTTGATTTTTTCAAATTAAGTTTAAAATAATAATTAGCGACCTAAAAGATCTCAAAGTTCCGAGTTTGATGCAAATCGGTTCATAAATGGGAAAATCCGCCATTTTGGATCCGCCATTTTATTTATTTTTCTAATAGAAAAAATTGTTGAATTGTATACTAACCCCAAATCCCTAGTTGGAAAAGTTTCAAAAAAGTTATGATCAAACAAATAAACAAATATATTATATGAAGTCAAGCTAACTAAAACTGTTTAAACAATTGCCAATGGTAACATCATAAAATAAAAAATCTCGCGGCGAATTGTCCCCGCGGCGAATCAGCTGCGGCGAATCAGCAGCGGCGAATCGGCCGCGGCGAATTGTCCCCTACCCTTGCCATTACGCTTATGCGACGGGCCCAGGCCATTCGTATATTATAGGTCCATGGGGGTAGAGCACTTTATAATCTGCAGGAGGTTAAAAGAAAAAACAAAATACCTGTACACTAAAATATTTTAGAAAATAATTTTTTTACCCTATATTTTTTGGGCACATTTCACGAAAATCACAACATATAAATATCTAATCTAATTCGTAATAAGAGTTGGAATTTTTTGTTTTAAAAGCGAAGAAGTTATAGAAAAATGATATTTAGTTCGTCAAAAGGTCATCCATTTTGGGGTACTTTTATTAGAAGTTCCAAAATGAGTCACACTTTATAACTTTGTAAAAGCTTTTCAAAGCAAAAATTCTATTGTGCTTTTCTATCTAAAAATCTATTCTAAATAAAATGACAAATACTAGTTCACAAGACATTTCTACTATCACTACATACTCCCTTAGTTTTTGTACTTGATATTTTAGTTAATAAGGTAACTTTTTAGGTAATTCAAGACCAACAAAAAAATAGAGGCCACGACCCTGAAAAAATCGGCTGTTCTCGGGGGGCTGACTTTTACATACCAGGTCATACGTTTTTTATGATGTTTTAGCTCACACTACTACTATACCAGAGCTGTCAGGTACTTCAAGTACAGTACTTGAAATTGTACTTGAAGTACTTACAAGTACTTCAAGTACTGTACTTGAAGTACATCTACAATCCGGTAATTGTACTTGGTACTTGAAGTACTTTTAAAAATGTACTTGGAAATGTACTTGATTTTGTCAAGAAAAGTACCTCAAGTACATTATAATTACTTCAAGTACATTCAAAGTACTTTAAGTACATTCAAAGTACTTCAAGTACATTCAAAGTTCTTCAAGTACATTCGAAGTACTCCTTACTAAGTACTTCAAAAACAATAAAATATAATTGAAGTAAAATGTAGATATAGGTGAGATATAACTTTATAACGCCGAAGATACGTGATAACCTCAGGGTTGCCACCTGTCCGGTTTTTTTTATAAACTTGGCAAGGAAGTCCGGTATTTTAGCAACCTTGATAGGTACCTCTTAATTAATCGCCCAAAAAATCGTAATATTAGGTACACACTTATCCAAAGAATATACCCTATAGACTTAATTATTTGCACGCACCTCCATTATTTTTTGACATTTGTTGAATTTTTTTGTCATCTTAGATGTTTTTTGAAGTTTTTGACATTTTTTGACATTTTACAATATTTTACTTTTTTAAAATCTTTTAATATTTTTGAAATTTTTTTCTTTTTTTGACATTGAAGTACTTGAAGTACTTTTATTTTAAAAGTAAAGTACTAGGGGAAAATCAAGTGTGAGCTATGGTGATCCTAATTTTTTCGATAAAAAAAAAGTTTCTACGATTTTAAATTTTTTTATATTTCTTTGCTTCAGATGATTTTGAAACATTTTGGTCGCGCCGCCGCCTGTCTGTCTGTATGTCTGTCTGTCTCTCTGTATGTCTGTCTGTGTGTCTGTATGTCTGTCTGTAACGACCAACGCACATAACTCAAAAACCGCTTGCCTGATTTTAATGAAATTTGGTACCTAAGCTGCGTCTTGGATCGAGTCCCATTTGAAAATGAAATGAACAAAATCTACCAAACAAGCCAACTAAAAGGGTGGGGGTAGATTTCAAAAATTAGAGTTTAAGTTAAAATATGGCTTGCGAGGTATCAGACGAAAGGTAATAGAGTCTGGGGTTGAATAAAATACATTTCGATATTTAGTTATAATAGCTCACAAGTACACTATAACTGTAGTACCTAGTGTGAGCTTAGGTGCCCATATATTGGCAGAGTATTTTTGGATCGAATGTAGGAAAAGCCGGAAAAGGGAGTAATTGGTTGTTTCCGGTTTTCTTACCTATGCATGCCTGGTGATTCTGGAAACAAGTCTAAACTTTCTGAAACACTACTGCTTGGACTGGGTGTTGTGTCAGGAAGTGCTCCGTTGCGCATCATCTCTACCTTTTTCTTCACTCTCCCTGAAACAAAAAACAATCGTTAATATGGTGGGGCTATAGAGATGCGAAGAAACGACACCCGAAGTTAAGATTTGGAAAAACGTCATTTAGCGAATTTTAGGGTAGGGAATCCCATAAGACCAAAATGGCCAAACTTTGAAAATTCATATTTCAAGAACTATACAGTTTATCAACAAAAGCACCGAGTTGGAATATGGTGGAGCCATAGAGATGCGGAAAAACCACACACTGAGTGAAGATTCGAAAAAACGTCATTTAGCGAATTTTAGGGTAGGTAATCCCTTAAGACCAAAATGGTTAAACTTGGAAAATTCGTATTTCAAAAACTATACAGTTTATCAGCAAAAGCACCGAATTACAGTATGGTGCGGCCATAGAGATGCGTAGAAACCATACCCTAAGTTAAGAATCGGAAAAAGTCATTTAGCGAATTTTAGGGTAGGGAATCCCATAAGACCAAAATGACCAAAGTTTGAAAATTCATATTTTAAAAAATATACAGTTTATCAACGAAAGCACCGAATTACAGTATGGTGCGGCCATAGAGATGCGAAAAAAACATACCCTAAGTTAACTTGCACTTTTAGTTCATAAATAAAGGGCTTAACGGATAATTACCTCCCCCATAAAATTTTTAATTTTTTTTCGTCGACAATAACTAAAAGTTATTTAATTTCTTAAATACCACTGAACCGATTTTCAAAATTCCTGCTTCAATCGCTTTAGAATGACTTTACTTGACCCATTTATTATAAAAACCAGAAAGTGACTTAATTTCTTAAAAACCACTGAACCGATTTTAAAAATTCATGCTTCAATCGCTTTAGAATAACCAAGTCTAAAATTTTGAGTCGTCACTCGACCCATTTATTGCAAAAACTAAAAAAGTTACTTCATTTTTTAAAAACTACCGAACCGATTTAAAAAATTTAAACATCAATGGCTTAAGAGTGAACAAGCCTAACATTTTGAGCCATTACTCGACCCCTTTGTTTTAAAAACTAAAAAAGTCATGCAAATCGTCTCTTCAAATCGTCCGCGCATCTCATTTGGGGTCTTCCCCTACTTCTTTTATCCTCCCAAGGTCTCCAGGTTACAATACACTTTCTGTCTGATATTATGACCGGCAAATTTCCATTTTTATTTTGCTACTTCTCCTCTGACATCCCTTACTTTTGTTTTTATTTCTTATCCATTCATTCCTTTTTCTATCTGTTAGCTTTACCTGTAACATTTTGTTATGCCCGCAGTAAGAAAAACGATAAATGCAATGGACTGTATAATTTAATTAAATGATGCGCGAACAAACATAAATATATTGATATGAAATTACGAAATAATCAAACGTCCATAGGTAAAATATTGTGCCACACAACGGTAATCAGAATCAAAGGCACTCACCAGTTTGCAGCCAAATTCTCCGCTTCTAAGGGGCCCCTGATTGGATCTAATGATGTCACCACGTAGCTGAAGGGCTGAAGTTTCTAGTTCTATGCTTCAGTACAAAAAATTGAGCACTTTCAGGTGTAGATATTTGAAATAGTTGGAGAACGAAATTAACACGCCATTTTCTCGAGGCGGTCGACAAGGATCTCCCTGGTTGTTGGTGCGCATGTCCAAATACGCGAAATGCGCTCTGTTCTTCATACAATTGTGTGGTTTTAAAAAGATATAAACAACCGCGAAATTTAGCGGGAGCTAACACATTTGTCTTTCCATTGATCTTTGGGCCTTTTTTACCTTATTCATGTTTGATTTTGGTTCAATTTTAAAAACTAAAAAAATTAGGTTTTTTAAAACTTACCCCTCCTTTTTTCGAATTTACTGGTCTCCATGGAGGCAGCTCTTCGTCTGACCGACTTTCCCGGCTTGGCGTCGGGGTTGATCATCCACCAGGAGGATTTCCCGGTCCCTTCGTTTTGTACTCTCATGAATCGGTTGTGTAGGGAGAGGTTATGTCGAATAGAATTCTGAAAAAAAGAAGAAAAAAGAGATAAAACGATGTTTTTGTATGTACCAGAAACTAGTATACTCGTTTCTGGTATGTAGAGGAAGTTTACTTAAAATGGGATAGTAAGGTAAAATGGGATACCGGCAAGTTTATAGTCTTGACTACTATCAAACATGCTGTTTTTGGCTAAATGAGAAACAATTAAAAAGTAGGATTAGTTTAAATATTTTATATGAGATTGCGGTAAAATGGGATATTGCTAAGTAGCTAAAATGGGATATCCCGGTTTACCTCAATTAAATGACTAATGAAAACTAATTAATTTTGTGTTTTTTTAGATGTCGCCTTTTTAGGAAAGATTTTTTTTTCCTTAAGTCTTTGTGTCATTTTTTATAATAAGCACTATTGGAATTATTTTACTGGTTATTATTAGATTATTATTTAACCAATAAATAATTTTTTTTAGTTATACCTATCTTTGTGTCATATTAAGATTAAAGAGTATATTATTGTTAAGATTCCTAGTTGATTTGTTTAAACAAATTCTATCTCATTTTAGTTTTATCTTTGTGTTATATTTTTTATATTTTTGTATTTAACCAGTTTTTTTGTATTTTATATATTAATTGTATATCTCATTTTACCTTAATTGTGCACAATTAGGGTAAAATGGGAAACTGCAGTGGTCAAGATTTTTCAAAATAACAAATTATTTTTAAGTGTTTAAAGTACTATAATGAACTATAACAAACATAAATTGGTAAAAAATTTTTTTAAGTCACAAGCTTTTATAAAATGCACTAAAAATCAAAAAAATTATTTTCTAACATTCTAATATTATCATAATAATAAAAGCGATGGCCGACTGATGGAAATTTTGACGATGTTAGCACGATAAGATATCCGTATCAATTAAATATCACTATTTGCAAGAATCAATCTAGCAGAAAAATGCAGAGGTACCAAACCCACCCAACCCGACCCAAGATACCCTAGCATTTCTCTGGCATAGGTATGGCAATGGCATAACATTGCGGCACATCAAACATATTTTTGATGACCTGCTATGTTGAATATTCTTTAAGTGTTTAGATCACAAATTTAGATTAACTTATGCTTTGATTTGCGGCCATCGCTTTTATTATTATGATAATATTAGAATGTTAGAAAATTATTTTTTAATTTTTAGTGCATTTTATAAAAGCTTGTGGCTTAAAAAAATTTTTTACCAATTTATTTTCTACTTTTTAGTCTCAGCTATCTACTCTATTAAATGAAAATATTTGTTCAATAACAGAACAGAAGAGTTTATCCTAGATTATAATGAAATCGCTGATCGTGAGTTGTTTGGAAACTAATTTTTTTATTGGGGGAAGGAGAGGGTGCGGGTAGAGGTAGAAATATATTTTTTGTTTGGGCTGTATTACCATCGGACCTTTATGCATATACCAAATTTTATAAAAGTCATTTGAAGTGATATTTTTTTCTTAATGCTGTATTGTCTTGGGACCACTATGTGTGTACCAAATTTCATCCAAATCGAATAATGGGAAGTGTGTCAAAAACGCTTCACAAGATTTGATAGATAGTTAGTTAGATAGTTAGTTGAAGAATATTTCATCAACAACATTATGTTTAAAGTATCCCATTTGAAGTACACTTCCCTTACTATTCTAAATATTTTTAAGATATATTATAAAGGTCGGATCTTTAGGATGTCTTTTGTAATACGTTATTGCAGTGGCGCATTCAGAAATATGTCTTGGGGGGGCAGGCACTTGGGAGGAGGACGATGCCTCATATGTCGTATTTTATGCTATTTTATCTTTTTATTCATAAAATATGTGGAAAACATCCAAACAAATCTTAGGTTTGGGGGGCCCGGGCCCCGAACACCCCCCTCTGGGTGCGCCCATGGTTATTGTCGCTACTCAGGTCAGGAAGGAATGCATTATTGGGGAGTCCCGGAAACGATCTTTTCTCACTTGAGTTGCGGTTTTTCTATGAGAGTTTTCACGTTTCCGCCGCGCACGGAAAACTAGGAAAACTTATTTCGGAAAACTTATACGGTCAGCAGAATTATAACATCTTTTATAAAACTTTATGTTGGTATTTACAGGGATAGATGAAGATTTATCAAGTGAGAATGTGTTAAACGGAAAGGTAAACTACTACCGTTTTCAATACTGGATAAATATACCAGAATTCGCTCACACCAGAGAACATATAAATGTCCAGTTATTTCTTCGATGCTCACACTAAACAGTTCCTTAAAGGACCTTGTAGAAACAGAGCCAGGAACATCATTGAACTTTTTACGGGTCACTGTCGACTGAGCGTACCCATGCACAGAATGGGACTAACAGCAGAGACCGAATGTAGACTCTGTATGGAGGATGATGAAACAGTCAGACATGTACGTTAACGTCAGAATACTTTCGGTAAACCTCAGATTGACTCAGAAGATCTGAACAGTGTCTCACCCAAACTGATAGCCGGCTTTTTTGGAGGATTAGGCATTCAGTGGTGAGAAACCACTCAAAAGTGAGCCACAATAGATCCATTGGTGGTCACAGTGGAAGGGCTGTAAAGCCCACTCACATCATCATCACTACCGTTTTCAATCAAAGATCAAAAACCGCTTCCGCTAAGAATTCTTTCTTCAATTAGGCAAATCTGAGACGGATCAACGGTTTGGATGAAAGCAATAAACATAACTCTACTTTTTTCATTGTGTTTTCGCGTATTTTTTCGTTTCTGTATAGTGCAACAAAATTAATACAAAACCTCGTGGAAAGGCCAAAATAATGGCGTTGGAAGAGTTTTTAACGCTTAGGTCAAGTTCTGACGACAAACAAAAACATTTATTGGATTTCTTGTTAAGAAATGGACGTATTTATTGCTGCCTACAAACGTTAACACAATTTTTAAAATTCGTTGTTTTGCTGGTTTAAAAATGTTTTTAAAAGCAAAAACAAAAATTTTGAGAGTTTTTGGTAGAAGCGCGTTTGATTAGAGATCCCGCTGGGAGCGATGTTTTATAAAACTTCTTAAAACAAAAACAATATTTCCCAAAGGATTAAAAAGTATTGCATTCTGGTACTCTCGTAAATGGAACATTTTTAACTAGATGTATAGTGAGTTGGGGTCCTTTGCTCCACACTGAATTCTTAGCGGCGATATAAAACTACGTTTTTAGCAAAAATGCAGTCTGTATTTCTTACCCTTCACGCGTTTCGGTCTTAGCGACCATAATCATAAGGGCTTAAACAAAGTGTCGAAGAAGTCCTTCTTGCAAACGCCACATCATCTTAACTTAAATTACGTAGGTTTAATGACTCAGTGAAAAACAGACAAAATTTAATTTAATTTAATGTTCGTGTGCAAGAAGGACTTCTTCGACACTTTGTTTAAGCCCTTATGATTATGGTCGCTAAGACCGAAACGGTAGTTTTATTTCACCGCTAAGAATTTTGTGTGGAGCAAAGGACCCCAACTCACTATACATCTGATTAACAGGTACTTTTTCAAGAAAAGATGGTACGGCGCGTGAACTTGGCGAGGCACTGCCGTGCCCTCAGATTTACCTTCTAAGTAGTCAACCACACCGTCAAATAAATGAAAAAACTCAAAAAAACGGAGGTAAAAACGTTAAAAACACCTTAAAATCACACGAACTCTCAATACAAACAAAGCAACTGGTCCGCTGGTGACGTAAGCAGATACTGTTCGTCTCGCCGAGTGACGCTAACATAGAGTTAAATGGAAATAAGCAATCCTCTGTGTTTATAATCGTTGGCCTTCGGCGACGGCGCGCGGCGTCATACTCAACACACGTACGCGATTTGAAGGCCTATTATATCAACACCGGACCGAAAATATACTGCTATTCCAATAATTTTAGAAATAAAATAATTATGTTAGAAAAATAGCAGCAGCTGAAAAATAGTCGCACTAGCCGCCCCTGTCTCTAAGAATCTTATCGTACAATCTACTTAGAGTACTGGTTAGAGGTTACCATTACACCTTGTATTATAAAAAAATTCGAACGAAATGGAAACATTTTTCCACTGTGCTTCTTTCCAGTTTAGCATATAATCAAATTAGCCCGACAAAAGACACTTTGGCGCCCCCTAAATAGTTTTCTGGCGACCTCGCCCCCGGCGCCTCGCAGGTAGACAGATATATCTCGATTTTAAAGTTTTTAAGCAGCGGAGTTTCTTCGGGAGTTTCTGGGAGTTACCCTACTTGAGAAACAGGAAACTTTTTAATTTTCTTTACTCGCCTTCCTTGCACGCCAAATTACGTGGAAAATGCTTTATCGTTTTCGAAATACGACCCCTTTGGACTTTTGTAAAATAGAAAACTTTTTATTCTAAGTTTTTCAAAATTTATTTTCCTGCAGTGGGGTTTAACAGTGAACGTAGACAAGGCACAGTACTTATGTGTTTGGGTTCCGGGACATACGGGGGTACCAGGCAACGAGAAGGCGGACGAACTCGCACGAGTCGGGGCAGGAACCGCCTATGTAGGTGTTTGCCCGCAGGTAGAAAAACGATAACTGCAGTGCACTGTATATATTTTAATTAAATGAAGCGCGAACAAACATAAATATATTGATATGAAATCACGAAATAATTAAGGTCCATAGGTTAATTGTTGGTACCACACAACGGAAATCAGAAACAAAGCACTCACCAGTTTGCAGCCAATTTCTCCACGTTCCAAGGGGCCCCTGTCTTGATCTAATGATGGCACCACGTAGCTAAAGGGCTGAAGTTTCTAGTTCTATGCTTCAGTACACCAAAATCGAGCACTTTTAACTGTAGAAATTTGAAATAGTTGGAGAAAGAAATTAACACGCCATTTTCTCGAGGCGGTAGAAAAAGGATCTCACTGATTCTTGGTGCGCATGTCCAATGCGCGAAAAATGTACTCTGTCCGTCATCCAATTGTGTGGTTTTAAAATTTACAAACAACCGCGAAATTTAGCGGGAGCTAACATAACTGCCCTCCAAAACACACAATTTTAGAATATCAGCCGGACAGATATAGATATAAGAAAAATGATCGACCGATAAATATAAATGAATGAAAAACAGATAAGTAGCGTAAGTTTATTTAGAGATAACGAAAACCCGAAAAAGTCAAAACAAACAAACAAAATTAAAAAAATAATAATAAAGAATTACCTATTGTAATAATTTACTTCAATAGGTAGAAAAAATTAAAATTAATTTTAATTCGGCAAGAGACACAGTTTTACAACTGGCCGCTTGTAAACACCGGTAGCCGTTTGTACCGTCGCTACACGCACTTGACCGTCTCCGCCGGGATGCAATTCGAGAACCCGACCGACTAGCCATTTCAAAGGTAATTGGGTGTGATCACTCGATATGATAACCAAATCATTTAATTTGATATTTGGGAACGAATCAGCCCACTTGTGTCGCTGTTGTAGCGTATGCAAATACTCTACAGAATACCTTTTCCAAAAATCATTATGTAGTTTTTGGATTGGTTGCCATCTCGAGAGCCGATTTAGGGGATCCTCGGACAAATCTGACTCCGGAATTTCTGAATTAAGGGGTTCAAGGGTCAAAAAATGCCCAGGGGTAAGAGGTTGAAGATCGCGTGGGTCTGAAGAGGCAGGAGATAAAGGGCGACTATTAAGTACAGCTTCTATGCGACATGTAAGGGTGGACATTTCCATGATGGACAACTTCTGGTCGCCGACAACTCGAACCAAGTGAGTTTTAAAACTTTTGACGCCAGCTTCTGCCAGGCCATTGAAATGTGGACTGAGAGGGGGTCCCAGATGCCAACGAATAGAAAGTCTGGTGGACGCACTTCTTGCATAATCAAGTAATTGGTTACGAAACCCTATAAAATTACTGCCCTGATCTGACCAGCATTGCGTCACGCTTCCACGTCTGGAAATGAATCGATGGAATGCACCTACAAACCCTTCGGTGAACCGGAGCCACTTTTGGGCGTGACAAAAAGACAAGTGCAAAGCGGACTCAACAAATGGGCCCAGGACGCGCTATTAAACTCCTGGGAAACAGGAACGGGTTGCAGACAGATCAGAGAATTCGTAGACCGTCCAAAAGCGACCAGAATTAGATGAATGCTGGGACGGACACGAAAAGACCTCGGACTGCTGATAGGCACTCTAACCGGACATAACCGGTTGAGGAGGCACATGACACGTATAGGAGTCGAAAATGACCCTACCTGCCCAGCCTGTGGACAGGAAGAAGAGACATCAAGACACCTCGTGGCAGAATGCGAGGCCTACGCAAGGTTAGACAACAGGCACTCGGAGCGCCAACTCTGAGCGAGGAAGAACCGCACATGCTCAAATGGGCAGACTTACTGGACTTAGTAAAGAGAACAGGAAGGCCCAATGAGTTACCCGACCATCAAGGGGAAGTACAGAGAGTGGGTTAAGGGACAGACTTGGGGCATGGCAAAAAGGGCCTACTCTGGCCTACTTGTCGGACCTGCGGGTCAACCCCCCCCACTACTACTACTATGATGTGTTGGAAACGAATCAAGTGAGTTAGAACTAGACAATGGACAAGCAATATCTCCATGCAATGAGTATGTATACTTAGGGTCACATTTGATAAGACAGAAACAGACTGTAAAGAACTGGAAAAAAGAATAGTAAAAGCAAAAAAGGTTATTGGTTGCCTTAACTGTATTTTATGAAGCAGAGAGATAAAAAAGAATGTAAAATTTAACATATTTGAAAAAATAGTGAAAAGCACGCTGTTGTATGGAATAGAGACTTGTCACGTAACAGAAAACTACAAAGCAAAAATGGAAAGTGTCGAAATGGATGCAATAAGAAGATCAATGAGAATATCTAGAACATATCATATAATAAATGAGACCATAAAAAAAAGTATGAGAATCAAGGGAAGCATTCTTTAAAACGTTCTAAACCGACATAGTAGTTTTAAAAATATTATAAAATTATTTTGTTAATAGTTTGATTCCGGCCTTAAGGATACGCACGAACTTTTTGATTGAGTCCGACTGTCAGATTTGTTACAATAAAACGGATGATACCCTAAAAATTCAAAAATAACCCTGCAGTTTTATAACTTGATTTACCTTTCGAAAGATAGGTGGAACTTTGGACAATAATAAAAAGTAAAATAAAAGTATGTAACTTAAAAACTTTCCAGATAAATCTTTAATTCACCTGAAAACGCCAAATTTGGGCGACGAGGACCGCGGAAGGCGTCCATGCGGCGCCACGACGCTTCCATGGCTATTTTGCAGGAGTAGCGTCAGTTATTTGCTTAAGGTAGGCGCCAATATACGAGCCAATATACAGGATGTTCGGCACATGAACCGTCAAAATTTTTTGGGATATTGTTGGGGTCATTTGCTACCTTTTCAACCTTGGAACTTGGGTCCTTAGAGTCACGGCTAAAGAGATATGAATTTTTTAATTTTTTTCTCAAATTACCCAAAATCCCACCTTTAAACCCTCGTAAGCTTTTTATTAATGTCTGGAATATAATTCTGTAATCTTATGCTACTTCAACTAATTAATCGATTTGTTAAAATTTATGTATCAAAGGGACATACGAGGTGTTTTGTTGAAGAACATTTTGTGAAAGAAAATCAATTTCAAAATTAAAAATTAAAAAAAGTATCGACACTTGAGAACTTTAGTTTCTTTTAAAAACTTCTCTAGTTGATTACCTTTCTAACGGTAACTACATTTCTGCTTTAAAGTACGGATATTCCGTGAGACGGGCAATAATCGTTCGGACTTGATAAGAAAAACAATTTGATGTTTATGATCGTTTCGAACAAAATTTATAACTAAAGAACACAATACATTATTGTTAAAAGTTTAACTTTTGTTTAAGTAGGTAAACGATCACAAACATTAAATTGTTTTTCTTACCAATTCCGAACGAGTCCCGCCCTTCTGACGGAATATCCGTATTTTAAAGCAGAAATGTTTTTTTTTTATCAATGTGTAGCATACCGTTAGAAAGGGCTCTGGAATGAAATAGCGATATACAAAATAGCGAGTATTAAAATAGCGGTATCGAAATAGCGACAATCAAAATAGCGATGTAATGAAAGGGCGACTATCAAAATAGCGATGTAACAAAATGGCGATGTAACAAAATAGCGATTGTATCAAAATAGCGATATAACAAAATAGCGATGTAACAAAATAGCGACTATCAAAATAGCGATGTAACAAAATAGCGACTATCAAAATAGCGATGTAACAAAATAGCGATTATCAAAATAGCGGTATTTTGCTTCGGTTTTGGCATAAAGTTCGACAAAGGGGTTTCTTTCTAACAATTTTTTTCAAAAAAAAAACTTCCCTGACATCTTTCTCGGGATCCTTAGTGAAATAAGGCGAACCGAACCGAACCGAACCGAACCGAACCAGCATATTTAAAAAAAAACTCTCCAGACTTCTTTTGAACCGAAACAAACTGAACCGGTTCGGTTCGGTGCAATTCGGTTCGGATTCACACCCTCTAGGATCCTGGAAAAGAAGTCAGTTAGAAAGGTTCGGTTTGGATTGGTTTGAATCGATTCGGTTTGGTTTGATTCGGTATTTTGATATATCGCTATTTTGATACATCGCTATTTTGATACATCGCTATTTTGATACATCGCTATTTTGATACATCGCTATTTTGATTGTCGCTATTTTGATTGTCGCTATTTTAATACATCGCTATTTTGATTGTCGCTATTTTGATACATCGCTATTTTGATATGTCGCTGTTTTGTTACAAACGCTATTTTGATACATCGCTATTTTGATAGTCGCTGTTTCATTACATCGCTATTTTGATTGTCGCTATTTCGATACCGCTATTTTAATACTCGCTATTTTGTACATCGCTATTTCGTTCCAGAGCCGTTAGAAAGGTAATCAACTAAAGAAGTTTTAAAAGAAAAGAAAGTTCTCAATTGTCGATACTTTTTAAATTTTGAAATTGATTTTCTTTCACATAATCACTAAAGTTCTTAAATAAAAAACCTCGTAAGTCCTTTTGGTACATCAATTTTAACAAATCTATTAATTAGTTGAAGAAGTATAAGATTACAAAATTATAAAAAAAAATGGTGCTTTTTCAGACATTAATAAAAAGCTTACGAGGGTTTAAAGGTGGGATTTTTGGCAATTTGAGAATTTTTTTTTAAAAACTCATATCTCTTTAGCCGTGACTCTAAGGACCCAAGTTCCAAGGTTGAAACGGTAGCAAATGACCCCAACAATATGTGTGTGTTCCCGGATAGAGTTGACAAGAAGAAAAAACTCTTTATTTTTGATTTTACGAAAAAAATTCAATCTTTATAAAAAATTATGTTTGTTAAAAAATTAAGATTACCATAATAAAATCTTTGATTAGCTGTACAGGGTGTTATCAAATTAAGAAATATGTAATTAATAAGAGGAGAAAAATCTTAATTTTTAGTTTCACGAAAAACATATACAGTCGAACCTCTATAACTCGAACTCAAAGGGACAACCAAAACAGTTCGAGTTATGGAGAGTTCGAGTTATAGAAATTCGAATTAAGCTGGTTAAAATACATATAAAAAGAGCAGGGACCACTTAAAAGGTTCGAGTTATAGAGAGGTTCGAGTTATAGAGGTTCGAGTTAGAGAGGTTCGACTGTATATATTTATCGGTTTCACAACGTTCTACGTCTTCCGATACCCAATCTCCACTTGTTTCTGTTTGCCCATAATTCATCATCTAGGCCTCTTATTCTTATTTCACTGTCTATTCCTTCTCTCCAGCTTCTCCTTGGCCGTCCTCGTTTTCTTCGGCCAGTTGGTTTTCATTGTAGTATTTGTTTAGGTAGTCTTTCATCATTCATTCTTTGTACATGTCCGTACCACACCAGTTGTTTTGTTCTTATATCATCCACTAAAGTACGTTCACCCACTGTCATAATTTCTCTTATTCTTTGATTTGTAACTCTTTCTCTTTTTGATTTCCCTGCTGCTCTTCTTGTTTTCGAAAAACATCAATCTTTAAAATGTGACATTGATAGATTTATTTTTGTTGATTGTCATATGGATTTTCAAGTAATAGGTCTTCTTTCATTCTAAAAAATGTTATAGCAGAACGTATTTATTTAATTTAATGCTACGGAATTGGAAATGTATCGTATCAGTACGCAATTGACACCCTGTACTTCTAATCAAAGATATTAATACCGTTACCTCAGTTTTATGATAAGCAGAACTTTTTATAAACAGTGATTTTTTATAAAGAGGGGTGTTTTCGTTAAATAAAAATAAATTATTTTTTCCTCTTGTCAACTCCATCCGGGACATACTGTATATAGCGAAGCAACTACATCACTCAAAATCCACGAAGGAACCAAGCTAATCCGCATAAGAAAAGGTGTCAGTAGGGTGACACTATATCCCCTAAACTATTTAACCAGGCCCTAGAAAATGTTTTTAAAAACTAAAGGGAAGAAATAGGCATCAAAGTAAGCGGACAATACTTGATCCAAACAGGATATGCTGACCATAAGAAGAAGAACTAATAAAAATGATGGAAGAACTGGAGACAGCAGCTAAAAATATAGGCTTGAGTATAAACTACACTAAAACTAAAATTATAACAAACACAGATGAAGATATCACGATCTGGGACAAATTATAAAATTAAAAAATGAAAACCAAGCAGCTGAAATCAAGAGATTGGTCTGGACAGCATTCGGTAATATTAAAAATTAAAAAATATCCTCAGTACCTCAAAAAGAAAGTGTATAACCAATGTATCCCTTCCTGTACTTACCTCCCAGACCTTGACACTTACAAGATCAAACATGGACAAGGTAACAAAAGCCCAAAGACCAATGGAAAACAAATGTTACATGTAAAGCTAACAAATAGAAAAAGAATCAATGGATAAGAAAGAAAACAAAAGTAAGGGATGAAAAATCTCCAAAGATGGATCGAAGAAGGCTAAATAGATAGATGTCAAAAATGCTTTAAAAAATTTAGGCATGAGGGGCCCGGGCCCCGAGCTCCCCCCCCCCCTGGGTGCGCTTATGTTGCTTACTTAGTTTCTTAGATACGACGGGTGGTCATTATAAAGGGCGGACCTTATATCGCTCACTCACCTTACGTCTCGCTCATTTAAGGTCAAGCGTTGCCCTCCCTCCTAGCTACGGCCATGGGTGGTTAATAACCCCTCACCCCGCCTCTGTATACGTTGATGGGTACATACAAGTAATACATTTATAGATTTGTGACCTGTAACCGATAAATCGCAGATAACTCGGGTAGTTTTTGACAGGTGACAAATTCCCGAAAGGTGCGAACGCCGAGCGTTGAATTGGCGCCGCGACGACCGGCGCCCGCTGCTGAAGCGTCTGTCCCGTCACGAAAAACCACTGAACTGCAAAAATGTTATTTATTTACTTATTACTACTACTATGTCCGTTTAGACGTTTTTAGACGTTGTCCGACGCCTATTGATCCTGACAATCATCTTCTGTCAGGTTTTTTTGACTCATTAATCTTTGGATTGACTGTTGCCATTCCAGTTTAGGACGCCCTCTTTTTCTGTGCCCTATTGGTTGCCATTCTAGGACCTGCTTTGGTAATCATTCGTCGTTTATCCGTTGTACATGGTTCGGTTCGGTTCGGTTCGGTTCATTAATTTTAGATTTTGACCCTTTGTATAGTTCTTTTATCGATTTTATGTATGTATGATTGATATTAGTCTGCTTTAACACTGCCCATAATCTTTCTACTGAAACGGTATCATATGCTTTTTGTAGGTCCACAAAGGTAACATGAGTCTCTGTATTTCTGACGCTCCTTTTCTCAATTACTTCTTTAATACAAAAAACATTATCATTACAAGATCTACCTGCATGAAACCCACTTTGTTCTTCTTCTTCTTGTTCATGAAAATCATTCTCTATTAG
Organism: Aspidapion aeneum; assembly: GCA_963576565.1. Taxonomy (NCBI): domain Eukaryota; kingdom Metazoa; phylum Arthropoda; class Insecta; order Coleoptera; family Brentidae; genus Aspidapion; species Aspidapion aeneum. The sequence continues at coordinate 4,474,999 of OY755047.1, forward strand.
ATCTCTAAGAATCCTACCGTACAATCTACTTAGAGTACTGGTTACTGAAATTCCTCTGAAGTTGTTGCAATCCAGCTTCTTTCCTTTTTTATGTATTAAGGATATGAATGCTATTTTCCAATCATCAGGTACTGGATGTCCGTTTATGCATTGATTGATAATATATGTAAGATTTTCGAGTAGTTTTTCTGATCCATATTTGAGCATTTCAGCATATATTTCTGCAGGTCCGCTAGCTTTTCCGGATTTAAGCTTTTTAATACTATTCTTTATCATTTCTTTTTCGATGATTACTTCCTCTCCATGTACTTCTAGAAAAATTTTCCATATATTTAATTAAATATTTCCAATTTAAGTTACTTTACTCTATCTTTACAAATTAACAAAACAATCATTTTTTTCACACCATTTCATTTCTTGATGTGCAAAACACTAAATATTTAAAATATTCCAATTCAAAACTGTTTAGTCTGAGTTTTTTAAGGAGTAATCTTTACTTACGTCTATGGTAAAAATATGAAAATATTATTGAATAAAGCAAATTAAAACTGAAGTTTAAAAATTAAAAAAAAACGCCAGTTATTTCTAAAATTAAATACATTTTGATCTTATATCATTTAAATAACACGTTTTACCACTTTCAAGTAAATTATATACATACTGAATACCTATTAAGAAAAATCATGATTTTTTTTTAAAAATAATTGTAGGGGAGGTTCGGGCTGGTTGTCACACCGGCGAAAACATAACACTAGCTCAATAAACTAAATTTAATTTTTGTTATTAGAGATTATTTAAATGTCACGGGCGTCTGCTCTTAAAGGCCGCATAAATGCGCGTTTCTCCTGAAAAATACAAAAAAAAAATCATAATTAAAAAAATTTGTTTTATTTAATTATTTGCTTATACTTTGTCTAAAATTCATGTCCGACACTGCCTCTGACCGCCTACCGACACGATTAAGTACGAATCGATGAATCGGGAGCCGCTCGGCTTTCTTGGGCCGCAAGCCATCTCGCGGTCCGAAAGTCTGAAACGGGGTGGGAGCGGAGTGGGTCACACCGCTGTTTTAATGCAAAGAAAAGCGCAATTATTTTGCACCCAGAACACAGAATATTGCGGTTTGGTCCGCTTGTCAATATGTTATGGGACAGTCTGATTATTATAACATGATAATACCAGTGGCGCACCCAGGAATATGTCTTGGGGGGCCCGAGGCCTTTTAGGGGGAGGGGGGTTTCGAAGCCTCATGATGTCGACTTTTAAGCTATTTCTTGTGTTTTTTTTTTGAAATATGTCGAAAATATGTAAAAAAATCTAAGGCTTGGGGGGGCCCGGGCCCCGGGGTCCCTCCCCTGGGTGCGCTCCTGATAATACGGTTATAATTTACCGTGAATTTTTATTATCGATTCGGATAATGAATTACTTCAGTAATATTATTAAAAGCAATTTTTCCAGTCTCTTTTTGGAAGATAAAATCAAAATGAAAAAACTGGGTAGACCCTTACCAGATCTAAACCTACTCAAGTTAGTCAAAGAAGGACACAAAACACAAGTTTCACGCGTAATTTTGTTGTTCAGAAACTTTTAACTCGGCAGGCAACTGAACGTAAACAGTATTTAGAAATTTTTTGTTCAAATTGTTAAAAACCTAAACTAAAAATAATTATGCACAGCACTGCACAAAATGTTTTAATTTTAAATAAGGCTTAATTTGTAAGGTTAAATAGGTAGTTAATAGATGCCTAGAAAAATTAGTAGTTGTAATATTTTATCTATTTTACGATACGTAAAACCCACTGAAATATATATAAATATATTCATTATCTTTAAACCACTTTCTTTCCAACTAAAGCACTATTTACGTAAAATAGAAAAAAAACCAAGTTACAATTTGTATTTGTGTGTGGTTTTTATATTTTTATGGTCAAATAGACCATAAACCTTGTATCCTTCCGGTACTCACCTATGGATTCCAGAAATAGACACTTACAAATCAAACATGGATTAGGTAACAATAGCTCAAAGATTAATGGAAAGACAAATGTTAAATGTAAAGCTAACAGATAGAAAAAGAAACAAATGGATAAGAAATAAAACAAAAGTAAGGGATGTCAGAGATAGGTAGTAAAATTAAAATGGAAATTTGCCGTTCCTAATATCAAAAAGACGATCGATGGAACAAATGGGTTGTAAACTGAAGACTTTGGAAAAATAAGAGAAGTAGGGGAAGATCCCAAATGAGATGAGCTGACGATTTGAAGAAACATGCGGGAACTAGATGGATGAACACGACGATAGACAGAGAAGAGTGGAAGATTGGATTGGTTAAGGTCTTTGTCCAAAGATGGACCGAAGAAGGCTAAATAAATGGATAGATAGATATGTGCTTGCTAAGCCAATTTTTTCTTTAATTTCTGTCGTTTTCTTTTCTCCTTATTCCTGAGATATATTTACTCTGTGAGACTATTAAAAGATGCAACTGATTTGGGTCCCCAAAAGACCAAAAATAAATTAGAATCATTTGCGGAATCGAAAAGACGCAAAACTTACATCAAAAAGTTGGATTTTATTGCATTTCTTTACTATATCAACCCCTTTCTCCATTCTCCCCCAACTGATTGGTTTTTCTTTCCTATAACAAGATATCTTTATAAATTTAGAAAAAATCCTATTATACTGCCTAAAATCCGAGAGGTTATAAACTTATAACAGTACTGTAGAAATTTAAAGATAGTACCCGACAGAATACATGACAGGACACAAGAGGACACGAGAGGACACGACAGGACTTCGACAGGACACGACAGCCCCAAAAAAATTTGGACAGGACTCAACAGGATACGACATGACTCAACAGAACAAGAACCAACAAGGTAATTTTTTTCTCTTTACCAGTTTTATTTTTTTTCCTAACATACTGGCCAAAGCTCGTCCGCTACCACACTACCCATTTTTCCATGGGTTGGGGCACATTTAGTCTCATCTGACGAGAGGCCTAGGGGTTACCCTGGTGTTATTCATGCAGATCTATTAGGTATCAAACAGCGACAAAATAATTATACAACGGGTCAAAATCTAAAATTAAAATTGGAAATCGACTTTTAAAAGAATTCCTGATAACGAAAGGCTTAAGATAGGGATGTAGTATCTCCCCAACACTTCTTAATATAAATATCGCAGTAGTTCTAAAAAACTGGAAACGTAAAGTACACGGCATGGAATTTACCATATACCCACTACAGTTTGCTGACGACCAAGTATTTGTAGCTAATGATAAAGAAGACATGGAGTATATGATGAGAAAGTTAACGGAAGAATACCAAAAATGGGGGTTAACAGTGAACGTGGACAAGACACAGTACTTATGTATTGGAAACAAATCAAGTGAGTTAGAACTAGACAATAGACAAACAATATCTCCATGCAATGAGTATGTATACTTGGGTGTCACATTTGATAAGACAGGAACAGACCGTAAAGAACTGGAAATAAGAATAGTAAAAGCAAAAAATTGCTGTCTTTAGATTATTTTATGGAGCAGAGAGATAAAAAAGAATATAGAAAAAGTACGCTTTTGTATGGAATAGAGACTTGTGGCGTAAAAGAAAAATACAAAACAAAAATGAAAAGTGTCGAAATGGATGCAATAAGAAGATCAATGAGAATATCTAGAATAGATCATATAAGAAATGAGACCATAAAAGAAAGAATGGGAATCGAGGGAAGCATAACGCATGATATCACTAACAGACAACTGATATGGTACGGCCATGTACAACGGATGAACGACGAAATATTACCAAAGCAGATCCTAGAATGGTAACCAATAGGGCGCAAAAAACAGGGCGACCTAAACTGGAATGGCAACAGTCAATCCAAAGATCAATAAATCAAAAAAACCAGAAGATGATTGTCAGGATGGAAAGAGGTGGAGAATAGGCGTCGGACAAAGTAGAAAAATGTATTTTGTTGCAAGTGGTAACCCTAAAACCTTAACAAGAGAATCTAATAAAAAAAAGAAATGAAAGGACTTCTATTTAAGTTAAGTGGACACAATCAAGACACTGCAATCTACATACGTGTATACATTGGACACGGACAAGAATCCACAAGGAATTATTTATTATGTCATGTCAATACAAAAGCAGAAACGATTTTAAGAGTTCCTGCCATGGGCGTAGGCATTATGAAACTTAGCTGGGGGAAGGGGGCAAATGCAAAAAGTTAAAACTAAAATATGTATTTATTAAAATAAACAAAAAAAGGAAAACCAATATACATACACATCATTTTTATAATTCTTATTCACTATTACTACTACTAAGTCGGTTTAGAACGTTTTTCTACGTTGTCCGACGCCTATTTTCCACCTCCTTCGATCCTGACAATCATCTTCTGTCATGTTTTTTTGACTCATTGATCTTTGGATTGACTATTGCCGTTCCAGTTTAGGACGTTCTCTTTTTCTGCGCCTTATTGGTTGCCATTCTAGGACCTGCTTTGGTAATCTTTCGTCATTTATTCGTTGTACATGGCCGTACCATATCAGTTGTTTTTTAGTGATGTCATCCGTTATGCTTCCCTTGATTCCCATTTTTTCTTTTATGATATCATTTCTTAAATGATCTGTTTTAGATCATTTCGACACTTTCTATTTTTGTCTTGTATTTTTCTGTTGCGCGAAAAGTCTTTATTCCATACAACAGCGTGTTTTTCACCATTGTTTGTTCATATATGTTTCATATTCTCCATTCTTTTTTATCTCGCTGCTCCATAAAATACCGTTAAGACATCTAATAACCTTTTTTGCTTTTACCATTCTTTTTTCCAGTTCTTAACAGCCCACTCCTATCTTATCAAATGTGACACCCAAGTATACATACTTATTGCATGGAGATATTGTTTGTCCATTGTCTAGTTCTAACTCACTTGTTTCGTTTCCAATACTTATATATTTATCGGTTTCACAACGTTCTACGTCTTCCGATACCCAATCTCCACTCCTTTCTGTTTGCCCATAATTCATCATCTAGGCCTCTTATTCTTATTTCACTGTCTATTCCTTCTCTCCAGCTTCTCCTTGGCCTTCCTCGTTTCCTTCGGCCAGTTGGCTTCCATTGTAATATTTGTTTAGGTAGTCTTCCATCATCCATTCTTTGTACATGTCCGTACCACACCAGTTGTTTGGTTCTTATATCATCCACTAAAGTACGTTCACCACTGTCATAATTTCTCTTATTCTTTGATTTGTAACTCTTTCTCTTTTTGATTTCCCTGCTGCTCTTCTCCAATAGTCCATCTCCGTAGCGGAAAGCATTTTTTCTGTTCTATCTTTGATTGGCCATACTTCTGAGCCGTATGTAATAATACTTTTTACAATGGTGTTATATATAAGCTTTTTGTTATGTTTTGATATACTTTGGTCCCAAATTATTCCATTTAATAAAGTTATTGCTTTTCTTCCTTGTACGTTTCTATCTTTTATAGCTTTGTCTAGTGTTCCGTCAGCTGTAATTTTTAGACCTAAGTATTTATACTCATCACAGGACTGAATTCGCTGCCCAGTATTTAAGATTAGATCCTGTTTCGTTCCACCAATACACATATACTCTGTCTTATTGATATTAACCTCTAGTGCCCACTTATTGTACTCTTCTATTAGTTTTCGTGTCATATATTCGAGGTCATCATAATCCTGAGCCACTACTATCTGATCATCGGCGAAACATAAAGTATGGTGGTTTCGTCCAACGGAATTCCCATGTTTTGGCATTTTCTCTTCCAGACTTTAAGGACTTGTTCCAAATATATCTTGAAGAGCGTAGGCGAGATACAGCAACCTTGTTTAAAACCTTTATTTACTTGAAAGCCTTTGGTTAGTTTTGCTTTTATTTTAACTTTTGCCTTACTATTGCGGTATAACTCTTTGATGGCCTTAATTAGTTGTACGCTTATGTTTGTGTTTACCAACGCTTTCCAAAGTAGATTTAGTGGTATACTATCATATGCCTTCTGCAAATCTGCGTAAAGCACATGCAGCTCTTGTCCATATGCCATTTTCTTTTCAATAACTTGGGTTATACAAAACAGATGATCTGAAGTCGATCTACCCACCCTGAAACCGGCTTGTTCTTCTGCCTCCATATCTTTATATTCGCTCTCCACGTTATTTCTTATTATTTTGCCATATATTCTGCTTAGCGTACTAGTTACAGATATACCTCTATAATTTTCACATATATCTTTCCTTCCTTTTTTTTGTGTATTGTGGATATATATGACGTTTTCCAATACTTAAGTTCACATAACTGGTCGAATTATGTATTCTGTTTCTAAAATACAAATGTAATACTAACTATATAGAGCTTATGGAACGTGATACTTCAAAAATGGCTAAATGACGTGGAATGGCCTTCTAAATGACGTGGAATGGCCCTCTGGTGGCAATTAGCAGATCAATCTGTCAGTGACGCGAGGTCGTTAGGGGAAAAGATCACCCCCGGCCCACTATAACTAAACAGAGGGATGCGAGAAAATGCTTGGAAAAAAGAAAAACGAGAAAAATGGACCATTAATCCACCGGCGCCCCAGAAACACAGATTTTCCAAGTCTGGAAATTCAATGAAAATTGTCTCGGAATTTAGTATGTTTTTCTACTGTTGGTCGCGAGAATTTTTTGTAAAAATGAGTTTTTAAAAAATCGTTTTAGGTAATTTTTTTTTTTACATTTTTTAGCTCACACTACTACTATACTATAGTAGTGTGAGCTATGGTGATCCTAATTTTTTCGAAAAAAAAAAGTTGCTCCGATTTCAAAAAATTTTATTTATCTTTGCGTTTCAGATGATTTTGAAACTTTTTTGTCTTACCGTCTGCCTGTCTGTCTGTCTGTCTGTCTGTATGTCTGTCTGTAACGACCAACCCGCATAACTCAAAAACCGCTTGTCCGATTTAAATGAAATTTGGTACCTAGACTGGGTCTTGGGCCGTGGTGGTCCCATTTAAAAATGAACGAAATCCACCGAACGCAAGCCAAATAAAAGGGTGGGGGTAGATATAAAAAATGAGAGTTTATGTGAAAATATGGCGTGTGTGATATCAAACGAAAGGTAATTAAGTCTGGAGTTAAACAAAATGAATTTTAAGTTATTTAGAAAAAAAAGGGTGGGGGTAAATGTTAAAAATTAGAGTTTAAGTGAAAATATGGCGTGTGTGATATCAAACGAAAGGTAAATGAGTCTGGAGTTAAACAAAATACATTTTAGTTTTAAAAAAAAGGGTGGGGGTAGATTTTAAAAATTAGAGTTTAAGTCAAAACATGGCTTGTGTGGTATCAAACGAAAGGTAATTGAGTCTGGAGTTGAATAAAATATATTTCAGTGTTTAGTAATATTAGCTCACACGTACACAATAACTATAGTACCTAGTGTGAGCTTAGGTGCCCATAGATTGGCAGAGTATTTTTAATGTTCTTTTGAAAAGCAATTTTAAACTCTGAAAAGGAAAAGAGGACAGCTAGTTACGGAAATCATTTTTCGGAAAAAAAGTAATACAAAAAAATTTAAAAAAATATTAAAAATTAAAAATTAGATTCTGCAATAATCGTGTGAGCTTAGGTGCCCATAAATTGGCAGAGTTTAATTTTTTCTTGTGTAGAATAATCGTTTTTTACAGTTGTTTGCGATTTTCTTTTCTTTTACTAGCTAATACGAAACAGAAAACTTTGCTATAATCATTTTTTCATTCTACACATCTAGTTCGTTATCTGCGACGAACGGTAGACGTCGGATCCGGGCGTCGGACAAAGAAATCCGGGAGGCGCCACTCGGCGCCGCCGGCCGCCGCTACGGTGTTACAGGTGAAAAAATTTGGGAATATGCAAGGCTGTACCCAGGAAGGGAAATCAAGTGGGATCAATCCCTCCAAAACAGTCGAAAAGGTGTGTTGAAACCAGTAGCTTCCCGTGAGGTTTAAGGCTCGTGGTGCTCAAATGGCTTAAGAGTGGGGGTTCTATAAGTAATAAAGTAAAGTTATAAAAGTAACATTGCCCACTTTCAGAAAGGCTAGAGAGCTGAGCTTTGGAAAGCTGATAGAGGCTATGATAAAACTATAGAAAAAAATTACAAAACCCCAAAACTTTAATTTACTTCCCCCCCCCCTATAAATGTAAAGTTATGTAAAAGTAACATTGCCTACTTCCAGAAATGCTAGAGAGCTGAGCTTTGAAAGGCTGATAGGAACTATGATATAACTATAGAAAAAAAATAACACCAAAATTTTAATTTACTTCCCTTTCATATAAATGTAAAATTATGTAAAAGTAACATTGCCTACTTCCAGAAATGCTAGACAGCTGAGCTTTGAAAGGCTCATAAGAACTATGATAAAACCTATAAAATACTCTGCCAATATATGGGCCCCTAAGCTCACACTAGGTACTATAGTTATAGTGTACGTGTGAGCTAATATAACTAAAAACTGAGATATATTTTATTCAACTCCAGACTAAATTACCTTTTGTTTGATACCACACAAGCCATGTTTTTGAAACTCAAATTATTGAAATCTACCCCCACCCTTACAAAAAAAACAAAAACTAAAATGTATTTTGTTAAACTCCGGACTCAATTACCTTTCGTTTGATATCACACACGCCATATTTTCACTTAAACTCTAATTTTTAAAATATACCCCCACCCTTTTTTTTTAAATAAATTAAAATGTATTTTGTGTAATTGCAGACTCAATTACCTTTCGTTTAATATCACACACGCCATATTTTCACATAAACTCTAATTTTTGAAATCTACCCCCACCCTTTTATTTGGGTTGTGTTCGGTGGATTTTGTTCATTTTTAAATGGGACCATCTCGACCCAAGACCCAGCCTAGGTACCAAATTTCATTAAAATCGGCCAAGCGGTTTTTGAGTTATGCGCGTTGGTCGTTACAGACAGACATACAGACACACAGACAGACAGACACACAGACAGACAGACAGACAGACATACAGACAGACAGACAGACAGACGGCGCAACAAAAAAGTTTCAAAATCATCTGAAACGCAAAGATATATAAAAAAATTTGAAATCGGAGCAACTTTTTTTTTCTCGAAAAAATTAGGATCACCATAGCTCACACTACTATAGTATAGTATATGTGTGAGCTAAAAAAATAAAAACATTTCATGAAAAAAGAGTAGGATTTTTAACCCCTCCAACCCCCCTGAACCCCTTCACCCCCCTTGAGCGGTACGTAACTTAAGAATAGTCTCTTCTTTAGTGTAGACAGCGGGGTTGGATGGGCTCAAAGAAGCCGGCCCTTGCATTTTTTTTTCGGCCCTCGCTTCGGCACAAAAATTTTACGGCAAAGAAAACAAAGCCATATTGTGTTATTTTTGTTTTTGATAATATGGAGGGTTTGTTATTAAATAACATGGTAATTTTAAAGGATGTAATTTGCATTTTGAGAAAAGAAAACTTCATATAAACATATGTATGCATGTCCTAAACATCCTAACTTGTGAGATACAAGGTGTTAAAGACTTTCAGAAAATCTAATTTTTTACTAATATCTGTGATACTGCTCTAGATATTTTTGTAAAGTTTTATATACTGTATGCCTATATTAAACACTAAGTACCTATTAATATAATTAATATCTAATTTTTTCACAAAATGAAGACTCAAAAAATAAATAAAAACGTACAAAATTTCAACATACAACAGCACTGCCCCCGTTAGTTAAAAGGCTGCAAGAAATTTTTTTTCGAATTAAGGTGTTTGGTTTTGATGGATTTTCCATCATGTCCTATGTAATAAAATTTAAAAAAAAACAAATAGCAGTAACTGAAGTACTGCCTTATGAACAATTAAAACTTTGAAGTCGTTTTTTTCCGAACCAGACTTTCGTCACTTGCGCCCTTTTAACTACCAGGGGCAGAGCAGGTATGCTAATTTTTCATATGGTAACGACTTTTTTAATAATGAACTTGATGCTGCAATTTTATCTATGATCTCCTTAATTTGAATTGGACCCAATACCGATTTTTCAATCGAGTAATCGATTTCTTAGATTTTTTATGTATTTTAGCACCAAAAATGATCTTTCGCAACTAAGATATGACATATTGGCAAGGCCGTACCGAAGGGGGAGATCAAGGGGATCAATCCCCACCAAAATAGTCAACAAAGTGTGTTAAAAGAGATTTCACAACAGCAACACAAATAAGAAAAAAATTGGACAATATTTTAATAAAATTTTTTTAATCTCCCGATTTTTTCTTCTGGATATTGGTATTGTAAAAAGATATTAATAAGTTAGTGCCATTATCACATTATCTCCTTGATACATTATATTTATTTTATTATAAAAGTAACAATCAAACGAGTAACGCAGGCCTGAAGTCCCTCAGGCCCCCCTAAGATATTTTAGGCCTCCCCTACCGACTACTAGTAAAAGAACATGACGCTGAAAATACATACTTTTCAATTATTATTCGGGAAATATTCAAATAAAATAGGTGCATTAAAATTTAAAATCATTCAGATAATGTTGACATTTCAGGAAAAAGCCCTTGTCTTGCGGAATTAGGCTTTTTCTCTTTAAATTATCGGTAACTTTTCTGCACTTATGCAATTTCCCGAAAATATTTTTTAAATTTAAACATAATTATGCATATTGAATATTTCATACATATTGGCGACATCTTGTAAAATATTATAGAAGTGTAGGTTGAATTTCGCATTTAATAAAGACAGCAACCTTTGCCCCTCTGTTTCCGAAATCGGGTTGTAGATGTCGTAAGGTTATAAAATACCTTTTTAAACTGTTTTTCTAAAATAAATATAATAATCTTTTTAGTTTTTTTGAGGTTAGCGTTTAGTGTCTTATGGAAATTTTCCGATTTTGGTGACAATTTCATAACCATTTTCATATTAAGTTTTCCCACGTCGTTAAATGGAATAAATTCGTCGAGCAATACCGGGAAATTTTTAATATTAATACTTCTGCTCTAAGAGCAGAAATGACCGTTTTAAAGAATTGTATTTTTCGGTTAAATCAAACTGTTGGTCATGATTCTATCAAACAACTATAGCAGAAAACACCTATCCAAACCTCTACCAACTTTTTAAAGTTGCGAGTATTCTTCCAATTTTAAGTGCAACTTGCGAGAGGTCTTTCTCTGCCATGAGGAGAGTTTTTAATTGGCTTAGAACAACTATGACTCAAGAGAGACACTCAGGTTTGTCATTGTTATTCATAGAAAAAGATGTTGAGGTCGACTTAGACAGTGTGGTAGACGCTTTCAGTCAGCGACATAGAAAACTTTCTTTGTAGAGTTGCTGAATTACATACTTCCTGTGTATACATATAAATAAGTTGGTAAATGTATTATTAAATTTGTTATATTAAAATATTAGAACATTTAATGCGCGTATTTTTTTTTATTCATTGCACACTTTGCACGACTCTTTAAAACCTATGTTTGCTTTTTGTTCAAGATAGACCGGGGCCACGGCCCCCCCTGAAAAGCAAGGCTAGCTACGCCAATGCCTGGAGTTGCTACATACAGATTTTTTAAGTTTAAATGTTTTAATTAGTTCGTTTGTCAAATATACAAAAATAAATATTAATAATTTGGAATAGCCTGCGGCCCAACCGGCTCTAAATTGTACCGACCCACCGGACATTTGCCCGGTTGCCCCATCCAACCCTGGTAGACATTGAGATAATTTAATGATGATTAGCTTCAGGGTAACTTTTAAAATATCAAGCTAAAAATTCATCTAGATATGTTGGCGCCAATATAAATATTTCAGACGCTCGAACAATCGGTGCTTTATCACAGTCGGATATTAAAAATGGCCCTAATTTTCATGTTTAGCGACAAAAGTCGATAAAGTCTAATCGCCGTTTAAAAACAGTGATTAGACCTAGACCCGACCCATGTTCAGGAAATGGCCAATCATTTTGAAAATTTATCGGAGAATTTTTCAAACATATTTAGAAAATTATTGTCCAGGAAAATTGTATATTGACATGTGTACAAGGTTTGTTTTTAAAATATTGAAACTCATTTTTAATTCTAACGGCATTTTTAATGGGAAAAACTGAATCATAACAATAACATTTCATTTAAAAGAAAGTCAAGTCCGCGAAAATGGTATTTCATAAAAAGAATTGAGATAAAAGTAAAGCCAAGTTCTCCAATACAAATTTCAAAATGAAAGGTTCTTACTAGTTTGGAAATGTTTTTTTTTACTTTGTTATTACAGACAAACTTCTTTATGTTCTTCAATTTAGCACTGTGCCTAAGAGTCATTTGCAGCCGTAATTAGTCAAGTTTTGAAAAACATTTTCAAACTAATAAGAACCTTTCATTTTGAAATTTGTATTGGAGAAAAACGGGGTAAAAAGCTATAAATATACTAAGACTACTCTCTTAAATAGATTTTAAAACCAATTTTACAACTCAAACAGCACTTGTGGAGGCGTGTGCCCTTAAATTCCTTAGTTTTTTTTTATTTTTTCTTAGAAACTGTCAAGTACAAATATTCCCTGCAGTGATAAGCGTAGGAACAGCCTGCTCAAATTTACAAGCCTGATTTCGATAATAGTGATAATATTTTTATTTAAAAATACTAACAGATAGACTGACAACAAAATTTGACGAACATCAATCAAAAGAACAAGCAGGTTTCAGAAAAGGTTCCAGTACAGTTGGCCACCTATTAACCATGAAAATCCTAATAGAACGAGCCAACGAATACAACATTCCTATATCTATTGCGTTAATAGACTTTGAAAAAGCTTTCTATAGCATTGAGCACTGGGCAGTAAAAGCGTCTTTAATTAATAGCCGAATAGATCACAGATACGCCGAATTAATAGCCAATATATATAGCGAACCAACAACATCAATCAAAATCCACGAAGGAACCAGGCTAATCCGCATAAGTAAAGGTGTCAGACAAGGGTGACACAATATCCCCTAAACTATTGAACCAGGTCCTAGAAGATATTTTTAGAAACTTAGATTGGAAAGACATCATAGGCATCAAAGTAAGCGGACAATACTTATAAGATATGCTGACGATATGACCTTAATAACAGATAAGACAGAAGAACTGATAAAAATGCTGGAAGAACTGGATATAGCAGCTAAACATATAGGCATATAGGTATGAACTACACTAAAATTAAATCATAAGATAAAACTATAAAAAATTAAACAAGTAGAGGAATATATATACCTGGGACAAATTATTAAAGTAAAAAAGAAAACCAAACAACTCAAATCAAGAGACGAGTAAGATTGGACTGGGCAGTATTCGGTAAATTAAGCTACATATTAAAAAAAATATATATCCTCAGTATATAACCAATGTATTCTTCCCGTACTTATCCCGCCCAGGCCTAAGGATTTTTAAAGATATTTTTCACATATTTTATGAAAATGGCATAAAATACGGTATTGTGGGATCTCCCCCCCCCAAGACATATTTCTGGGTGCGCTACTGATAAAGAAATCAATATCTTACGATATAATTGGCTATTTTCCCAGTTAGAGTTAATTTTCAAAATTTTCTCTTTATATTTTAGATTATTTTGATATAAGTGTCAAACCTATCAAAATAAAACCATTTAAAAAACTGTACACTGTCTAAAACACTTGACGAAAAAGAGAACCGGTAAAACGATTTTCCGGTCTCTTGGTTTTTTACCGTTCCCTTTTAAAACCGGAAAGTTTTCAGAAATAACCTTCCCGTAAATTGACATTTTCCGAATAGAAAATTCTACGAAAGGTACTTGTTTTCCGGTCAGTTAAAAAAAATCAGCCTTCGACAGTGTTGCCATTCAGAAAAGGATTAGGCTTGTAAATTCAAGAGGGCTGTGGCGTTGGGTAATGTCAGTTTATCGTCAGTGTCGTCTACTGCCCACTTTTGTTTTTTTTTCGAGTTGGCCGTGACAATTTTCTGCATTTCTGGATATCGCTGAACCCTATAAAGTTTAGTCAGATTATGACGTCCGTCATTGGGTATAACATTTTTCATATTTCTGGATTTGAAAGACGAGGATATTGCGTCATATCTTTTGTTTTATTTTATTATAGCACTCTTATAGTAGTAGAAGTAGTGGGGGGTGATCCTTAATTAAGTCTGGCTAGCAGAGATGAAAGTATTGGAGAAAATGAAAACCTAGAATATATCGAAGAAAATCAAAAATACAACTTTAGAAGTCTTGAAATCGAAAGTATGCAAATATTGTATCAGAAGCGATTATAGAAAAATTAATAAACACAGAACACTCATTTAAAGAGATATTATACAAACATAGTAAAAAGCTCGAAGGAAGCAAGCAAAGAAGCTGTTGGATACCAAGATAATAGAAATAGCAATAAGATGTGGTAAGAAATGGTCAAGGAGAAGAAACGCACATTCTTGAAATGGCTAAGTACTAAAGAGCAAAGAGACCTAGAAATCTACAGAAAAACCAGAAACGAGCTGAGAAATTTGATTTGTTTGAGCGCAAATGCCACGATATAAATACACACGTAGGAGGTACGCAAAGTTCTGACGGATTGAAATTACTTTTTACGATAGAAAACCCAACAAAAGAAAAAGTAAACATTCAGATCAATAAACCAGAACAATGGACAGAACACTTCACGGGGCTGCTGCAGGAAACGAGACCCGAATATTTGTCAGTCTCTCCGAGGACCGACATAGAAGTTTATGGAGAGGAAGTATCCTCGAAAAAGAAATGATAAAGAAAAGTATTGAAAAGCTTAAATTCGAAAAAGCTAGCGGACCTGGGAGAATATATGCTGAAATGGTCAAATATGGATCAGAGAGACTATTCCAAAATCTCACATATATTATCAATCAATGCATAAATGGACATCTAGTACCTGATGATTGGAAAATTGCATTCATATCCTTAATAGATAAAAAAAGAAACACGCTGGATCGCAACAATTACAGAGGAATTTCAGTAACGAGTACTCTAAGTAGATTGTACGGTAGGATTCTTAGAGATCTAAAAGAGAATGATTTTCATGAACAAGCAGAAGAAAAGCAAAGTGGGTTTCGCGCAGGCAGATCTTGTAGTGATAAATGTTTTTTGTCTTAAACAAGTAATTGAGAAAAGGAGTGCCAGAAATATAGAGACTCATGTTACCTTTGGGGAACTTCAAAAATCATATGATACCGTTTCAGTAGAGAAAATATGGACAGTGTTAGAGCAAACTAATATCAATCATACATACATAAAAGCGATAAAAAAACTATACAATGGGTCAAAACCTAAAATTAAAATTGGAAATCGACTTTCAAAAGATTTCTTGGTAACGAAAGGCTTAAGAAAGGGATGTTGTTCCTCTCCAATTAAAAAAAAATTAACGAATTAAACGACGTTTAACGTTAAACGAGCGTTAAAATCAATGTCTTTTAATAATCAAACAAGTTTCGTCGCTAATCGTGTAAAAACAAGTTTTTGTTTCTCTCTTATTTTTCCCTGGGTAGCTTAAAAGCATGTGGGTAACAACGCTAATTAGCGTTGCTCTGGCCTGAAAGACAGAAGATCGTAGGTCACGGATGGTTTCTTTGTCTTTGCAATCGACCTTTTCATTGATCGATATCTATAGCAGTTTATTTTAGCCTGCTCTTGGTTTAGTTTCTATCGTATCTCGGTAGGTGGCACTTCTTGCGAGAGTTTTCTCACTATAGGATTGGAGAGAAAACCGTCTAATTAACTTCGGAAGGGTGTCACATTGACCAAGCAGTGTTCTGAAGAGTCCCATAAGGACGAAAAAGGTGTCAATTAGATCTTGGACTTCGTGAGGTTAAGCTTTCAAGCTACCCACACAGTGTTGCCACCTCTACCGATTTTTCGGAAGATCTACCGATTTAGCCTTTTACTTTACGATATACCGAATTACCATAGTTTTCTACCAAGTTTTCCCTTTCGACATAAACTTGTTTTTTTTTTGATACGCCTCGTAATCGCGATTAAAAAAAAAACACCATAAATAAAATATTCTTTTTATGTAAGATCCTTTGTAGAATCAAAATTTTATTTCAAGCCATTGTTTTTAAAAGTGGATTTATGGCGCCATCTCTTGGATTTTGCGATATACTCAGCCGGCAGCCGCAAACGGCATTAAAGATCACGCTATTATAAACCCTGAGGTTTTTTTTATAATATTATCTACCTAATAGGGACCTATTGCAATAAAGCCAGGCACAAATTGTGCCGGGCCCTATATTGACAGTTTCACATTATAAGAACAGCTGTCTTCTTTCAAAATAAGGCCATTGTGTATTATAAGAGCCAGAATTAATAGTGACGCCACAATTAATGTAAAATAAACGACTGGATTTCTAAATTCGACTTTGGTATGTCAATTTTGAAAGATCAACTGTCAGTTTTTAATGCGAAACTGCCAATATAGTGCCCGGCACAATTTGTGCCTGGCTTTATTGCAATAGGTCCCTAGTATGTACCTAATTTTTTTATTTAATTCTTAATTTTGGTATTTTGTCAATAAAAAAAATCGTAGAAATACAATTTACTCACTAAATCAATCCAAACTATCGATAGTTCTCCAGCACTGCTTGCTGAGATGATTAAAAAAATCTACCGATTTTTCTCGAAGCCTTCTACCGAAGACCTCAGGGTCGAGGGTGGCAACAATGTACCCATAGAAAATATGAGAGAAACAAAAACTCCTTTTTACCCGATTAGCCACGAAACTTCTTTGATTTTTAAATTCACGGTTACTAAATTTCCCGTTTGTTGTCTTTTATTATTTGTAGATCAAGATACCTATTCCTGATTGCAAATTTTAAGATCAAACATTCTGCAAGCGTCATTCAAGTTTTTTTTTGCAAAATTGCAATGTTTATAAACTACGGAATTATGTAAATAAATAATAGTTAAATAAATGACGTTTGACATAATATGCATGCAATATTGTATAACTTTTAGTTCAGATAGATAGATATAACTTGTAACTTGTATACTTGCTGACCTTAGTCTTACTATGAGTAGGTAATCTTTAAAAAATTACCAGGAATGTTACATACATAACATTAGAGAAAAAAAGGTCAAATTTATACCTATTCCTTAATTGTATCGGAATCACTGGCGGACAGTGGCGAATCCAGAGGGGGGCGCGCTGCGGCGTAGCGTGCCCGAAAGGGCGGGGGGGGGGGGGCAGCTAAAAAGGGCGCCTCTGAAAACTGATGAAAAATCTTGTGACAAAAAAAAAACAAAAAGGTCAAAAGGGCGCCTCTCACAAATCTTGCGACCAAAAAACAAAGGTCATCATGTGTGAGGGGGCGGCCGATAAGTCACAAGGGCGCCTCTCACGAATCTTGCGACCAACAAAAAAAAAAAAAAGGTCTTCATGTCGTTAGTTTCCTTTGGCACTCAATTGGCCGTTACCGGCTCGACTTAATAAAGCTGAGGGCGCTTCAACTACCTATGGGGCGCCACTACCCTAGGGGCGGGGGGGAGGCAAACCCCCCGCCCCCCCACGCTACACCGCTGGGGGCGCGTGGTAAAAAGCTTTGGGAGTGCACACCAAAAAAAATTAAAAATTGCGGCGCAGGTGAATTTTTTTTTTCAAATAATTAAAAAATTTGATATTTAGTTAGATATTAGTTACCTACCTATTATTATTGAAATTATAAATAAATAATAAATGTATCATACCTAGTTTACATATTTTCTCTTCTAATGGCAAAGATGAAAATTTTATTGCCTTTAAATATTGCACGCTAATGCTCTCAGAATTAGAAACTTCCGCCATTGTCGTAAATACCAAATCATCGAAATCAAAAGAAACCGCCAACGCCCGACGGATAATGCCAAATTAGTGGTTACTCCATATTTTAATATCTGATACATGGGCGGATTCGAGTAATTGATTCCTTTTACGCCAAATACTCGTTACACGAATCCCGAATGTGACCAAAGCCGAAGTGTTACTTTCGTATCAATTGTATCGGCATCGGCCGTATGAGTAACGAGTTTG
The DNA here is from genome assembly GCA_963576565.1 of Aspidapion aeneum. Lineage (NCBI taxonomy): Eukaryota > Metazoa > Arthropoda > Insecta > Coleoptera > Brentidae > Aspidapion > Aspidapion aeneum. The sequence continues at coordinate 4,493,045 of OY755047.1, forward strand.
TTGTACCTGTAATCATTTTGGCCGATATTTATTTACTTAAATTATTAAATGAACTATTGCGTATACGTATACGATTGACAACATAGAAAATCTCATTATTTATTGGATTTACCGATAATATAATGATTACTTAGTACCGAATACAAAATCTGATACTCGAATAGAAAGTATCAGTATCTACTCGATACTTGGAAAAGTAATCGTTGCACATCACTATACCAAATTATCTAAGCGCACTAATTAAAAGTGCCCGTGAGCTGCTCTAACATGCAACGCGAATTATGGGCGCGGGGGGCATCACAGGGGTGCGAGCGGCATCGAGGCTAGTTTTTGAACAAGGCACTGCCGAAGAAAGGTTCAGATTCTATGTACTGTAAAATTCTATTGGGACATGTCGTCCTCTCTTTCTATATTTCGTAATTAGAATGCGATATAACATCTACGGTGCAAATAAAAGTGAATAATTAGATTCGAACTAACCATATAGCGCATCCGCCATGCACCGCAGGTGGTTTGAACACGAACACAAACTATACATCCCGAGTATTAATTTATGGGTAATATTTACTGAATTCTGTTTGGGGTAATTATTAATTAAATTAAAGAATGATCAAATATAAAGGGAAAATTATAGATTAAACATGTTATTAAATAAAAAATATTTTTTAATTAAGATTTTTTTATTGTATTTTTCTGAGAACGGCACAAATAATTCGTTTAAAAATACGATACGTAGATATTAATTGAACTTATGTATATCAAATCCCAGTCAGTGACGCACCTAAAGGGGGACTCCCTTCCCCCACTTTATTGAAACTTCTGAGTGCACCACTGGGCTTAGTTGACATTTGATACGAACTGGCATTCGAATGGGACCGAAGCCGAAGTGTTACTTTCGTATCAATTGTATCGGCATCGGCCGTATGAGTAACGAGTTTGTTGTACTTGTAATCATTTTGGCCGATATTTATTTACTTAAATTATTAAATGAACTATTGCGTATACGTATACGATTGACAACATAGAGAATCTCATTATTTATTGGATTTACCGATAATATAATGATTACTTAGTACCGAATACAAAAATCTGATACTCGAATAGAAAGTATCAGTATCTACTCGATACTTGGAAAAGTAATCGTTGCACATCACTATGCCAAATTGTCTAAGCGCACTAAGTAAAAGTGCCCGTGAGCTGCTCTAACATGCAACGCGAATCATGGGCGCGGGGGGCGTCACGGGGGTGCGGGCGGCATCGAGGCTAGTTTTTGAACAAGGCACTGCCGAAGGAAGGTTCAGATTCTATGTACTGTAAAATTCTATTGAGACATGTCGTCCTCTCTTTCTATATTTCGTAATTAGAATGCGACAAAATATCAACGGTGCAAATAAAAGTGAATAATTAGATTGGAACTAACCATACAGCGCATCCGCCATGCACCGCAGGTGGTTTGAACACGAATATTCCAGTCTTTACTGAATTCCGTTTGGGGTAATTATTAATTAAATTAAAGAATGATCAAATATAAAGGGAAAATTAACATGTTATTAAATAAAAAATATTTTTTAATTAAGATTTTTTTATTGTATTTTTCTGAGAACGGCACAAATAATTCGTTTAAAAATACGATACGTAGATATTAATTGAACTTATGTATATCAAATCCCAGTCAGTGACGCACCTAAAGGGGGACTCCCTTCCCCCACTTTATTGAAACTTCTGAGTGCACCACTGGGCTTAGTTGACATTTGATACGAACTGGCATTCGCATACCCTCCACACATCACATATATGTTATTTCAAAATGTGCGTGGTTCTTATTAAATAATAATAATAAATAATTCTAAATGTAATTTAATCTTACGATCGCAAAAAAATCGGTACTGACGTTAATGGTACCATTTATGGCGAGTACCTGGTAGTTCTAAGAGATACAGTATTGGCGCCCCTGTTGACATTTGGAATAATCTAAAACAAAAATGCTGTCACATATCTAGGAATTCTAGAACAAAACTAGAGAATGGAATTCACAAAAAAACCAAAAAAAAAAATTATAAAAAACACCCAACTGTTAAATTTACTTTTAACTACGTACTAGTCCTGCCTGTTCTGCAGTTTTAGTAAATAAATTTTTTTGGAAAATAATGCCCCTACCCTATTAAAAACGTCATTACCAAAAAATATAAAACAATGTGCCCCTCAAAAATAAAAGGACTCTTTCTCGCCATGCGTGTTGGTTGCCTACTGAATTTTCAGACGTAACTATCGATCGATTTTATTAGACTAGGCCATGTTGGTGTGCTTAGATCAAGTACAGTGATTCGTGTCATTGGAATACTTCTTTATTTTAAATTTAAAAAAAAAACGATTATGTTAAGACTATTGTTCCAATACTTTTAATAACTAATTTGCAATCTTGTACTAGGCAAAAAAGTAAATGATTTTTTTCTTTGGGCACTCGTCGATTTTTCTGGGACACCCTGTATAAAATTGAATTAGCAAATTAAACTATCCTAAAATTAATTCTTTAAATAAACTCCCACAATACTAATCCGTCTGGTGTTCATTTGCTCGGTTTTTTAATGCATTTTTGTAGGACTTGACAGTTCCCCAAATTTAACAAAAAGAATACAGAGTGAAATACACAATTTTTATTTTACTTTATATGAATTATTTTTTTTTGTAATATCATTGCAACTTTTTCTTTTTTTTAGACAAAAGGGAATGTATGGTAAGGTAAGGTAGTTACAAGTTAATAGGAAAGTATAAAAATATTTTTAACCCGTTTTAAAAATAAATTCTATCGACTACCTGAGACCTGAGGACACCCTGTACATCAGACATAGGCCTTGAACCTCCTTTTTTCAGAAAGTTGATGGTCATTTAAAAATTTTTATGCTCATTCAAGTGTTATAACAGTCGACCTGACTTCTTTTGTTTAACAAATTTTTTTATTTATTGTATTGTATCTAATTTTTTCGTCCGTTTTTAGAATTGTTACTCTGCAACAGACTGCAGATTGTTTAAAAACAGTGTTTTCCAACCAGCAGCGTGCCCAAACATTGATCTTTGAGGGAAGTAATTAGGTAATAACCGAGGGGTGGCTCGATCGCCGACTTGTACACCAAAAGAAAATACCTACGGTATTTCCCAGTATTTCCTCAAATTTCAATGGTATTTCCTAGTATTTCCAAAGCACTTCCCGGTATTTCCTAGTATATTTCCCAGTACTTCCCAAGTATTTCCTGGTATTTCCCCTAACCTGTACGCCAAAAGGAATTACCGAGCCACCCCTCGGTACTAACGGTACTACGGTTTTTGAAATACTTAACAGATTTAATTTTTTTTTATTTAGTACATTCATATAACACAGAAACGATGAATCTGTGTTTTTTTCTTAAAAGGACTGAACGTATATGCAAAGCCCTCTGCTCTGCAGTTTTAGTAAATAGATTTTTTTGGAAAATAATGCACCTATTTATTAAAAACGTCACAAATAAAAGGACTCTTTCAAGCCATGCGTGTTGGTTGCCTACGACATTTTCAGAAGTAACTATCGATCGATTTTAATAGGCTAGGCCATGTTGGTGTGGTTAGATCAAGTACAGTGATTCGTGTCAGTGGAATACTTCTTTATTTATATATATATATATATATATATATATATATATATATATATATATATATATATATATATATATATATATATATATATATATATTTATCGGTTTCACAACGTTCTACGTCTTCCGATACCCAACCTCCACTCGTTTCTGTTTGCCATAATTCATCATCTAGGCCTCTTATTCTTATTTCACTGTCTATTCCTTCTCTCCAGCTTCTCCTTGGCCGTCCTCGTTTTCTTCGGCCAGTTGGTTTCCATTGTAGTATTTGTTTAGGTAGTCTTTCATCATTCATTCTTTGTACATGTCCGTACCACACCAGTTGTTTTGTTCTTATATCATCCACTAAACTACGTTCACCCCCTGTCATAATTTCTCTTATTCTTTAATTTGTAACTCTTTTTCTTTTTGATTTCCCTGCTGCTCTTCTCCAATAGTCCATCTCCGTAGCGGAAAGCATTTTTTCTGTTCTATCCTTGATTGGCCATACTTCTGAGCCGTATGTAATAATACTTTTTACAATGGTATTATACATAAGTTTTTTGTTATGTTTTAATATACTTTGGTCCCAAATTATTCCATTTAACAAAGTTATTGCTTTTCTTCCTTGTACGTTTCGATCTTTTATAGCTTTGTCTAGTGTTCCGTCAGCTGTAATTTTTAGACCTAAGTATTTATACTCATCACAGGACTGAATTTGCTGCCCAGTATTTAAGATTAGATCCTGTTTCGTTCCACCAATACACATATACTCTGTCTTATTGATATTAACCTCTAGTTAGTCCCCACTAGTTGTTTTGTTCTTATATCATTCACTAAAGTACGTTCACCCACTGTCATAATTTCTCTTATTCTTTGATTTGTAACTCTTTCTCTTTTTGATTTCCATGCTGTTCTATCCTTGATTGGCCATACTTCTGAGCCGTATGTAATAATACTTTTTACAATGGTTTTATATATAAGCTTTTTGTTATGTTTTGATATACTTTGGTTCCAAATTATTCCATTTATAAAAGTTATTGCTTTTCTTCCTTGTACGTTTCGATCTTTTATAGCTTGGTCTAGTGTTCCGTCAGCTGTAATTTTCAGACCTAAGTATTTATACTCATCACAGGACTGAATTCGCTGCCCGGTATTTAAGATGAGATCCTGTTTCATTCCACGGATACACATATACTCTGTTTTATTGAGAATACTTCTTTATTTTAAATTTAAAAAAAAAATGATTGTGTTAAGATTATTCTTTTAATATTTTTAAGAACTAAAAATTCAAGTATTTATCCCTTTGCAATCTTGCAGTAGGGAAAAAACTAAATGATATTTTATTTTTTATTGTAACTGACGCTAACTTGGCAACAATGTATCTTTTTTTAAACCGTCTGTACTTATCACTAATTTTTATATACAATGGAGTGTTTCGTGTTACTGAGCCAATTTTTTACACGATGATTTTAGTCATGATTTTTTTTTATTTTTGGCCTTCGATAACCTTGAAACAGCACATTTTTTTTCAAACATTCACATAATTAGCAAGCTATATATATTCTACACACTGCTGTGTCCCGACCTAGGCTTTGTTTAATTTTTTTTTGAACATCATCGACCAAAATTTATGTTCAGTCTCTGTGGAAAAGGTCAAGTATACAAAAGGAAGTAGCCAGTGCCCTAACCAGGAAAAAATTTTAGGGGGGGGATAAAATGTTGCTGCACGACATGGGCATAGATATTATGTAGTATGTTGACAACATCGCACTCTGCAGCCGGGAAATTACCTCTTTCCATTTTAATGCGGAGACTAAATACTTCTGTCGTATTTACAAAACATTTTATTCGGCGGGACTGCTGTGTTTAATTTTTATTGTTCAGTTGGGTAGTAGTTTACGTGAAAAAATTAAAGTTGTTAAGGTTTCGAAAAAGGAACATCTATCAGCACGAAAGATGGCTGAAAAATTTAATATCGGAAAAACTTAAGCAGCGAAAATTGTTAATAAATATATAGTAAAATTTCGCAGTTCTCCCTCATAAGCGGACACCTCCAATAAGCGGACAAAATCGATGAAACCGTGAGTGTCCGCTTATGGGAGGTTTCACTGTAATGATTTTCTGATATAAAGCAAATCGACAAAAATATAAATTTTTTCAGCCTTTAACCTACCTGTAGTCATGAGCGCACCCAGGGGCCTTAATAATGCTACTTTAAGCGGGGTCTTAACATAACATTTTACCTTACGTCTTGCCTGTCAGTCAAAAGGGTCAAGTATGACGGTTGAAAGACTAGCGTAGACACTTGATAGTTTTAACGTACGTTTTTAAATCAGTTTTTAATACAAAACGATGGTTTTATTGGAAAACAATGCGTAATCCGGTCAGTTCTCTAGGCGGTCTTCCGTCTTAAATCAGTTCAAGTGAAACGTCCGTTTTTCCGTCTACACACAAAGTTTTACTTGATGCGTTTTGACTGAACAGGCAAGATGTAAGGTAAAACGTTATGTGAAGACCCCGCTTAAAGGTGAATTCACACTGCTAAATTTATCGACGATTATTGTTTAATTACATTTTTTGAAACTAGTTTATTTTGCATTATTTGATGTTTATAAAGGCGGCTACTTTAAAATCCGGACGTTTATGAAAAATCCGCCCGGACCCACCCGGACGTAGTAAAAATCCGGACATGTCCGGATTAATCCGGACGTCTGGTAACCCTAGTTCTGGGGGTGTATATTTACCTCCTTTACTCCCTCGCCCCCTAAAACCGCCAATGGAATGAAGTGAGTTTGTATTCTTGTCCGTCACTGGTTGAATTTTTGTATATAAACGACATCTGATACTTTGGTAAGGTCACCACCCACCTTTTTTATACAAAAAAGTCACAATAAATCTTTTAAAATGTTGTAATAATGCAGTAATGTGATTAAAATAAAGTATGTATTTATTATAAAATGTGTGTGTGTATGTGTATGTACACGGAAAAGTAATAATAATATACTGGGTGCTTCTTATTTGAAACAATGTTTATTTTGTTCTTTGATAACAAGGATCTGATTCCTGTAGGATGTGATAGATTATTTAGAGAGAACAGAAGGCCAATAGTAAGCTCTGAACCGTATTGGAAAAATTACTTTTATAAAAAACAACTTTTTAAAAAACAATTTAAAAAAAAAATTTTTTTCATAATTTTTTCGTAAAAAGTTGTTTTGTGAAACAAGTTTAAAAAAAAATTCCCAATAAAATTTTTTAAATTACAATTTACAAAAATTTCCAGCTAAATTTTTTTTTTAAGAACTTTTATAAAAAAATTGATTTTCAAAAAAAAAGAGTCACAAAAAATTTCTTGTTTAACAAAAGAGCTTTTAAAAAAACCATTTTTTTAAAAAATGTTTAAAAAAATATTTCGGAAAATTTTTTTTATAGAAAACGTTTTCAAAAAAATTACCCGATAAGCCACGAAACTTGTTTGATTTTTTAAAGACTTTTTTGTTTTTGTTAAAAATATTTCTGTTTAAAAAAAAATAATTTCAAAAATTCTTTTTCAAAAAAGTTGTCTTTGAAAAACTTATATAAACAAAAATTTCCGTAAAGACAAGTATAGCAACCTTAGAGTAATAAATATATGTTATTACTCTGAGATAGCAACCATTTGTATAATAGTAATTTTATGATTATTTTGTTTGTAATAAAAAAAAGTAGTTCTATATATCTATATTTCTTGGGCGCACCTTGTATAATGTTACAGGTAGACTATAAAAGTAAACGCTGTATATTAGCATTGGTCGAGTGATTTTATTATACATATATTATGAATTATAAAAATCTTTTAAGTTTTTCTTGACACGTGTACTCGGTGTCAAGGATTTCTCCAATAAAAATATACTTAGAAAAACCTCGTGGAAATTTAAATCTAGTGGCCAGTGGCGTAACTTAGGGTATTTCAAAAATAATCCTACTATGTACTACTATGTCAGTTGAGAACGTTGTTCTACGTTGTCCGACGCCTATTCTCCACCTCCTTCGATCCTGACAATCATCTTCTGTCAGGTTTTTTTGACTCATTAATCTTTGGATTGACTGTTGGTATTCTAGTTTAGGACGCCCTTTTTTCTGCGCCCTAGGACCTGCTTTAGTAATCTTTCGTCGTTCATCCGTTGTACATGGCCGTACCAAATCAGTTGTCTTTTATTAATGTCTTCCGTTATACTTCCCTAGATTCCCATTCTTTCTTTTATGATCTCATTTTTTATGTGATCTGTTCTAGATATTCTCATTGATTCTTCTATTGCATTTATTTCGACACTTTCCATTTTTGTTTTATATTTTTCTGTTATGCGACAAGTCTCTGTTCCATACAACAGCGTGCTTTTCACCATTGCATCATATATGTTAAATTTTACATTCTTTTTTATCTCTGCTCCATAAAATACATTCAATAACCTTTTCTTGTGAAAGTCGGTTTCTAATTTTAATTTTAGATTTTGACCCTTTGTATATTTCTTTTATCGCATTTATGTATGTATGATTGATATTAGTTTGCTCTAACACTGTCCATAATTTTTCTACTGGAATGGGATCATATGCTTCTTGTAGGTCCACAAACGCTCTATATTTCTGGCGCTCTTTTTCTCAATTACTTGTTTAAGACAAAAAACATTATCACTACAAGATCTGCCTGCACGAAACTCACTTTGCTCTTCTTCTTCTTGTTCATGAAAATCATTCTCTATGAGATCTCTAAGAATCCTACCGTACAATCTACTTAGAGTACTGGTTACTGATATTCGTTTGTCATTGTGTCAATCCAGCTTGTTTCCTTTTTTATGTCTTGAGGATATGAATGCAATTTTCCAATCATCATGTACTGGATGTCCGTTTGTGCTTTGATTGATAATATATGCTAGATTTTCTAGTAGTTTCTCTAATTATACATATTTGAGCATTTCAGCATATATTCATATAAAAATAATCCTGACCGTTAAAATTGTGAATTATTTTAGATTCTGAGAATCGCTCAATAAAAAAATCTCTATTTTTAGTTTATTACGTTTCAGTTTGTTCAACCATCAACAGACATATCTGGGGGCACGGTAGTGTCCCGTCAAGTTTGCGTCAATGATCTCTATATATATAACTGGATATTTTTTGTAGAGGGAGCACGCTGCGCAGAAGGTGCTACCTTTCCTTTTTTACTTTTAATCTCCGATGATATTCTGTGGTTTTGAAAGTCCGCCGACGTTTGATGATTTTTAATCCATAACTGGATTATTACTGCGATTAGGTACTAATAAAGTTTTTTACATAATCAAAGCTACTTACTTCAAAAAGGAGACCGGCTAACTCACGTAAAACTCGTTTTTACAAGCAACGCATCGTCTTCCCATTTTTTATTTTTTTTCAACAAAACAATGTCAAATACTATGCCAATCTATGGGCACATAAGCTCACACTGGGTACTATAGTTTTAGTGTATCTACTTGAAAGCTAATATAACTAAAAACTGAAGTATATTTTATTGAACTCAAGACTCAATTACGTTTCATTTGATACCACACAAGCCATGTTTTGACTTAAACTCTAATTTTTTTAATCTACCCCCACCCTTTTTTAAAAAACTAAAATGTATTTTTTTTAACTCTAGACTCAATTACCTTTCGTTTGATATCACACACGCCATATTTTCACTTAAACTCCAATTTTTGAAATATACCCCCACCCTTTTTTTAAATAAATTAAAATGTATTTTGTTTAACTCCACACTCAATTACCTTTCGTTTGATATCACACACGCCATATTTCCCCATAAACTCTAATTTTTGAAATCTACCCCCACCCTTTTATTTGGTTTGTGTTCGGTGGATTTTGTTCATTTTTAAATGGGACCATCTCGGCCCAAAACCCAGCCTAGGTACCAAATTTCATTAAAATCGGCCAAGCGGTTTTTGAGTTATGCGCGTTGGTCGTTACAGACAGACAGACAGACAGACATACAGACAGACAGACAGACAGACGGCGCAACAAAAAAGTTTCAAAATCATCTGAAACGCAAAGATATATAAAAATTTTTGAAATCGGAGCAACTTTTTTTTCTCGAAAAAATTAGGATCACCATAGCTCACACTACTATAGTATAGTATATGTGTGAGCTAAAATATTACTAGAGAGCTGAGCTTTAAAAGAAGTTTAATTTTTTTTTTGTACAAAAACACAGCGACTGTGTTTTATTTTTACCTGTATAGGTTCTTTTAATACTACATTTTTGTGTTATTTATTACGTAATGTAATTGAATTAGTGGATGACATTGATATTTCATGTAGTTCAATTCCGTAGGTAAATGTCGGAAGAGAAACGTAATTTTATCCAAACGGCCGTTTTTGGAAACGACAAGTAATACGTGGATGAAACGCACGTGGAATTTTTTATGCGAATTTTAGTTTTTTCCCTGTCCTCCTACGTTAATTTTTCTATATTGTTCTTTTCTCATTTTAGGTCACACATATACTATACTATAGTAGTGTGAGCTATGGTGATCCTAATTTTTTCGAGAAAAAGAAAGTTCATCAAAATTTCCGATTTCAAAATTTTTTATATATCTTTGCGTTTCAGATGATTTTGAAGCTTTTTTGTTGCGCCGTCTGTCTGTCTGTCTGTCTGTATGTCTGTCTGTCTGTCTGTTTGTATATCTGTCTGTCTGTCTGTATATCTGTATGTCTGTCTGTAACGACCAACGCGCATAACTCAAAAATCGCTTGGCCGATTTTAATGAAATTTGGTACCAAGGCTGGGTCTTGAGTCGAGATGGTCCCATTTAAAAATGAACGAAATCCACCGAACACAAACCAAATAAAAGGGTGGGGGTAGATTTCAAAAATTAGAGTTTATGTGAAAATATGGCGTGTGTGATATCAAATGAAAGGTAATTGAGTCTGAAGTTAAACAAAATACATTTTAATTTATTTTAAAAAAAGGGTGGGGGTATATTTCAAAAATTAGAGTTTAAGTGAAAATATGGCGTGTGTGATATCAATCGAAAGGTAATTGAGTCCGGAGTTTAACAAAATACATTTTAGTTTTTGTTTTTTTTATGGGTGGGGGTAGATTTCAAAAATTATAGTTTATGTGAAAATATGGCGTGTGTGATATCAAATGAAAGGTCATTGAGTCTGGAGTTAAACAAAATACATTTGAATTTATTTTAAAAAAAGGGTGGGGGTATATATCAAAAATTAGAGTTTAAGTCAAAACATGGCTTGTGTGGTATCAAACAAAAGGTAATTTAGTCTGGAGTTGAATAAAATATATTTCAGTTTTTAGTTATATTAGCTCACACGTACACTATAACTATAGTACCTAGTGTGAGCTTAGGGGCCCATATATTGGCAGAGTATTTTTTTATGTTTAGCTCAAGTTGTTCGGTAATGTTTTTATCTCACACAAACTTTTTCAAGATGTTTAAATTCTGTAAAAATACTTTTGTAGGTAACATCTTTTTTGGAGCAAAAAAATGACGTTGTAAAAATTTAGACATAATATTTGGTTAATGACATCCTTATTAAAAAACAAGAAAAAATTTAAATGTAAAAACAAAAAAAATTCAGCTCTGAAGTTTGTCATTGAATTCAAATAAAATGCGCCCCAGGCAAAAATTTTTGGCAAATAAGGTAATTTTGTATAAATATTTTGTATTTTTGGGTAAAAAATTTAATTTTTGTGAAACCTCTCCTTGCGGTCACCTCTATTAAGCGGACACTCCCTTTAGGCGGACAAATTTGTTGGAACCTCACTTAACCGGACGCGAACCTCTGACAACGGGACGAAGCGCTGCACGACATGGGCATAAATGTTATGTAGTATGTTGGCAACAACGCACTCTGCATCCGGGGCATTACCTCTTTCCGTTTTAATGCGGAGACTAAATACTTCTGTCGTATTTACAACATGTTTTATTCGGCGGGACTGCTGTTTTTTATTTTTATTGTTTAGTTTACGTGAAAAAATGGAAGTTATTGTTTCCGAGAAGGAACATTTATGACCACGAAAGATTGCTGAACAATTTAATATCGGAAAAACTCAAGCAGCGGAAGTTGTTAATAAATGTATATTAAAAATTCGCAGTTCTCTCTCATAAGCGGACACCTCCAATAAGCGGACACCTCCAATAAGCGGACAAAATCGACGAAACCGTAATGTCCGCTTATAGGAGGTTTTACTGTACCTAAATTTTTTAAAAAATTACGGCTTATGCATTGGTTATCTTTTTACTGAATCTAAAGATTATAAGCGTTATATCAAGAAAGGGGGGTGGCCGGGCCCCTCTGACCCCCCCTCGACACGCCACTCTTCTCGGGACATAAGCATTTCCAGCGAGACGAACGAGGAATTTATGAATAAAATTTTATAAATGTTTGACCTGATTTTGCCAACTAGACTATAACGTCTACTAACTAGAAAGATTATTCTCGCACTTTGAACCAATCCGAACATAAAAGATTTAATTAAAAAAAAATGTGTAATGTGTTGTTTTACAAACTACCCAAATTTTAACACAGTTTGCCAGAACTAAACAAGAATGCAATTAAAAGTCTTACTTAGGCCTTTTATGAATCGATGTCTATATTTAAAACGTAGATTTGTATTAATGTTTAAGTGGTGTTATTAGAGAGTTATTGGAAATTCCAAAATAAGGCTAGCATTAATAAGGCACCAACTTTATTTAAATAAGCACTAAAAAAAGTGGCTGGGACGTATTTTAAATATTTATATCATTAAGGCCGATTCATAAAGTCAGTTGAGGTTCAGTTGACGCCGAGAGTTCGGAGTTCAGTCAGTTAGTAGTTGGAATTCACAAATTTGAGCCATTCATAAACTCAGTTGACTGCTTATTAATGATTGGTCCAATAATTCGAAATGTTAAAATGACACAAAACAGCTCCTTGGATTCTACCTAACCTTAAAAAATACTCTGCCAATCTATGGGCACCTAAGCTCACACTAGGTACTATAGTTATAGTGTGAGCTAATATAATCAAAAACTGAAATATATTTTATTCAACTCCAGACTCAATTACCTTTCGTTTGATACCACACAAGCCATGTTTTGACTTAAACTCAAATTTTTTAAATCTACCCCCACCCTTTAAAAAAAAACTAAAATGTATTTTGTTTAACTCCAGACTCAATTACCTTTCGTTTGATATCACACACGCCATATTTTCACTTAAACTCTAATTTTTGACATCTACCCCCACCCTTTTTTTAAAATAAACTAAAATTCATTTTGTTTAACTCCAGACTTAATTACCTTTCGTTTGATATCACACACGCCATATTTTCACATAAACTCTAATTTTTGGAATCTACCCCCACCATTTTATTTGGCTTGCGTGCGGTTAATTTTGTTCATTTTTAAATGGGACCATCACGGCCCAAGACCCAACTTAGGTACCAAATTTTATTAAAATCGGACAAGCGGTTTTTGAGTTATGCGGGTTGGTCGTTACAGACAGACATACAGACAGAGAGACAGACAGACATACAGACAGACAGACAGACAGACAGACAGACAGACAGACAGACAGACAGACAGACAGACAGACAGACAGACAGACAGACAGACAGACAGACAGACATACAGACAGACAGACAGACAGACAGACAGACAGACAGACAGACAAACAGACAGACAGACAGACAGACAGACAGACAGACAGACAGACAGACAGACAGACAGACAGACAGACAGACAGACAGACAGCAAAACAAAAAAGTTTCAAAATCATCTGAAACGCAAAGATATATAAAAAAATTTGAAATCGGAGCAACTTTTTTTTTCTCGAAAAAATTAGGATCACCATAGCTCACACTACTTATATAGAATCTCTTCTTAAACATTTTTTTATAATAAGAACACACCAAAATTTTTAAAAACAACTACTCAATTCAAAATCCAAACAACTAAAATGAAAATGGCCGCCGCACACATAAATCATTCTGTGGCTGCAACAGCTGATGGTCAGGTGACTAAATGCTGTAGTTTTATTGGTAGATACCAACTGCTCTGAACTCCCAACATAAAATTTGGTTATCTCCAACTTCTCTACTGAACCTCAACTTACTTTATGAATGGAAATACATGTTTCAATAAGGTGATATTCAACTTTCGAACTGCGGACCTCAACTCCCAACCTCAACTGACTTTATGAATCATACTTTAGGTTGGGGTAAGTCCAGTTCCTTAATTCTGATTTTCTCTTCCAAAGAAACACTGGAAAAATTGTTGTTAATAATACTACTATAATAAAAATTCGCGGTAAATTATAACACGATTAAAAAAGCAAAACAATATGAATAAGGTACAAAACTACCGTATTATCATGTTATATTAATGAGACTGGCCCATAACATGTTGACAAGCGGACCGAACCGTGATATTCTATGGACTGGACAGTGTCGGAGCTAAAGTTTAGTCAAGGTATGCGTCGAGGGGAAAGGGAAAATTATAGTATAAGCAAACAGTTAAATCAAAAACATTTTTTAATTAAGATTTTTTTTGGTATTTTTGACGAGGGGCTCGCGGCCATGCGCCACCACTGCGCAAGCGTAGATGTCAATATACTGCTAGCATCATTACTGCTACATCTTATCACACTTTCAATAAGTCTCTGCTATCTATTTTCTGAAGCCTTACAAACGTAGCCTTTCGACGAAAAAAAGAAACAAATAATTAAGTCATATTATTTCACGAACGATACTCCTTTGGGGCAGTCTTAAGGGAAGCCTAATAAAACCCCTTTTCTTGCTCTCAACGACCGCGTAATTTAGTCCTTAACCAACCCTTAACGAGACTTGTTGGAGGTCGTTTACACAACTTAGACAACTACAACAAAAATAGACATCATAAGTATATAAAATAAAAAATGTAATACACCCCTAAACGACTCAACCTACCTTGTAATTTATTCCTTAAACATCCTTTAACAGAAACTGTTGGAGGTCGTTTACACCACTTAGACTACTACCACAAAAAATAGACAACATAAAACGCTTTTTCTTGCATTCTACGACTGTGTAACTTAGTTCTTAAATTTCCTTTAATGAGACTTGTTGAAGGTCGTTTACACAACTTAGACAACTACCACAAAAATAGACATCTATAAAATAAAAATTTAATCTACCTCTGAGCGACCCAACAAACTTCGTAATTTATTCCTTAAACATCCTTTAACAGAAACTGTTGGAGGTCGTTTACACAACTTAGACTACTACCACAAAAAAAAGATCTTATAAGAAATAAAACTACTTTTCTTGCTTTCAACGACTGTGTAAGTTAGTTCTCAAACTTCCTTTAATGAGACTTTTTGGAAAACGTTAGTTGTTATTTTAATGTTAATTTAAGTGTATAAAACTAAAATTTACTCTACCTCAAACCGACTCAACCGACCTCGTAATTTCTTCCTTCAACATCCTTTAACAGAAACTGTTGGAGGTCGTTTACACAACTTAGACTACTACCACAAAAAATAGACAACTTGTATGAAATAAAATTTATTTTCTTGCTTTTAACGACTGTGTAATTTAGTTCTTAAATCTTTAACAAGATGTTGAAGGACGTTTTCACATCTTGGAAAACTACCGCAAAAAATGGACAACTTATACAAAATAAAACTAATTTTCTTGCTTTTAACAACTGTGTAGTTTAGTTCTTAAACTTCCTTCAACAGAAACAACTTAGACTACTACCACAAAAAATAGATAACTTATAAGAAATGAAACTACTTTTCTTGCTTTCAACGACTGTGTAAGTTAGTTCTTAAACTTCCTTTAATGAGACTTGTTGGAGGACGTTAATAAAACTTGACAACTACAACAAAAATAGACAACATTTAAGTGTATAAAACTAAAATTTACTCTACCTCTAAACGACTCAACGGACATCGTAATTTATTCCTTAAACATCCTTTAACAGAAACTGTTGGAGGTCGTTTACACAATTAAGACTACTACCACAAAAAATAGACAACTTATATAAACTAAAATTTCTTTTCTTGCTTTTAACGACTGTGTAATTTAGTTCTTAAATCTTTAACAAGATGTTGACACATCTTGGAAAACTACCGCAAAAAATGGACAACTTATACAAAATAAAACTAATTTTCTTGCTTTTAACAGCTGTGTAGTTTAGTTCTTAAACTTCCTTCAACAGAAACAACTTAGAGTACTACCACACAAAATAGGCAACTTATAAAAAATAAAACTCTTTTTCTTGCTTTCAACGACTATGTAATTTAGTTCTTAAGCTTCCTTTAACGAGACTTGCTGGAGGTCGTTTACACAACTTAGACAACTACAACAAAAATAGACATCATAAGTGTATAAAATAAAAATTTTGTTTATTTCTTAAAAATCCTTTAAAAGAAACTGTTGGAAGTCATTTACACAAAAAACAGACAACTTTAACGAAATAAAACTCTTATTCTTGCTTTCTACGACTGTGTAATTTAGTTCTTAAGCTTCCTTTAACAAGAGTTGTTGAAGGCGGTTTACACAACTTAGACAACTACCACAAAAATATACATCATAAGTGTCTAAAATAAAAATTTACTCTACCTCTGAACGGCTCAATCGACCTCGTAATTTATTCCTTAAACATCCTGTAACTGAAACTGTTGGAAGTCGTTTACACAACTTAGACTACTACCACAAAAAATAGATAACTTATAAGAAATAAAAGTACTTTTCTTGCTTTCAACGACTGTGTAAGTTAGTTCTTAAACTTCCTTTAATGAGACTTGTTGGAGGACGTTAATAAAACTTGACAACTACAACAAAAATAGACAACATTTAAGTGTATAAAACTAAAATTTACTCTACCTCTAAACGACTCAACCAACCTCGTAATTTATTCCTTAAACATCCTTTAACAGAAACTGTTGGAGGTCGTTTATACAACTTAGACTACTACCACAAAAAATAGACAACTTATACAACATAGAACTATTTTTCTTGCTTTCATCGACTGTGTAATTTAGTTCTTAAATCTTTAGCAAGATGTTGAAGGACGTTTACACATCTTGGAAAACTACCGCAAAAAATGGACAACTTATACAAAATAAAACTAATTTTCTTGCTTTTAACAACTGTGTAGTTTAGTTCTTAAACTTCCTTCAACAGAAACAACTTAGACTACTACCACAAAAAATAGACAACTTATCGAAAATAAAACTATTTTTCTTGCTTTCAACGACTATTTAATTTAGTTCTTAAGCTTCCTTTAACGAGACTTGTTGGAGGTCGTTTACACAACTTAGACAACTACAACAAAAATAGACATCATAAGTGTATAAAATAAAAATTTAATTTATTTCTTAAACATCCTTTAACAGAAACTGTTGGAAGTCATTTACACAAAAAACAGACAACTTTAACGAAATAAAACTCTTATTCTTGCTTTCTACGACTGTGTAATTTAGTTCTTAAGCTTCCTTTAACGAGAGTTGTTGAAGGTGGTTTACACAACTTAGACAACTACCCCAAAAATAGACATCATAAGTGTCTAAAATAAAAATTTACTCTACCTCTGAACGGCTCAATCGACCTCGTAATTTTTTCCTTAAACATCCTTTTAACGCAGAAACTGTTGGAGGTCGTTTACACAACTTAGACTACTACCACAAAAAATAGATAACTTATAAGAAATAAAACTACTTTTCTTGCTTTCAACGACTGTGTAAGTTAGTTCTTAAACTTCCTTTAATGAGACTTGTTGGAGGACGTTAATACAACTTGACAACTACAACAAAAATAGACAACATTTAAGTGTATAGAACTAAAATTTACTCTACCTCTAAACGACTCAACCAACCTCGTAATTTATTCCTTAAACATCCTTTAACAGAAACTGTTGGAGGTCGTTTACACAACTTAGACTACTACCACAAAAAATAGACAACTTATACAACATAGAACTATTTTTCTTGCTTTCAACGACTGTGTAATTTAGTTCTTAAATCTTTAGCAATATGTTGAAGGTTGAAGGACGTTTACATATCTTAGACAACTACCGCAAAAATTAGACAACTTATACAAAATAAAACTACTTTTCTTGCTTTCAACGATTGGGTAATGTAGTTCTTAACCTTCCTCTAGTGAGACTTGTTGGAGGTCGTTTACATAACTTAGACAACTACAACAAAAACAGACATCACGAGTGTCCTTTTATAGGAGGTTTCAGTGAACTCGATTTTAATTGTCAAATTAAATAAAATCGGTCCTTTAACGTTTGAGTTATTTTCAATCTGCTTTTTTTCAATAAACTCTTTGAAATTGCTTCTAAAAAGAGCAACTGAGCCTCCTTGCCGCCCCTGTGATAGCCTTGTCGACACGATGTCGCGTGCAAACTTGGAGGTTGGGGAAAAGGGACCATATTGGAGAGTCGCGAAAGGCGGGAGGGAAAAGGGTGGTTGCCTGAGCAACAAGTGACGAGATACTAAGGATATAAAGAGAGAAACGAGCCGACAAGACATGACATAAGATTGAGGATGATAAAAGGAATGAGTATGAGGATTTAGTATGAGTATATTTTTTATGAAATATGGGTTTAGAAAACGCAGTAAAAGTCTAAAAGCATTTTTAATATATATATATATATATATATATATATATATATATATATATATATATATATATATATTTACCGGTTTCACAACGTTCTACGTCTTCCGATAGAGAATCTCTACTCGTTTCTGTTTGCCCATAATTCATCATCTAGGCCTCTTATTCTCATTTCACTGTCTATTCCTTCGTTCCAGCTTCCCCTTGGCCGTCCTCGTTTTCTTCGGCCAGTTGATTTCCATTGTAGTATTTGTTTAGGTAGTCTTTCATGTCCGTACCCCACCAGTTGTTTTGTTCTTATATCATCCACTACAAGTACAAGTACAAGTACAAGTACGTTCACCCACTGTCATAATTTCTCTTATTCTTTGATTTGTATCTTTCTCTTTTTGATTTCCCTGCTGCTCTTCTCCAATAGTCCATCTCCGCAGCGGAAAGCATTTTTTTGGTTCTATCCTTGATTGGCCATACTTCTGAGCCGTATGTAATAATACTTTTTACAATGGTGTTATATATAAGCTTTTTGTTATGTTTTGATATACTTTGGTCCCAAATTATTCCATTTAATAAAGTTATTGCTTTTCGTCCTTGTACGTTTCGATCTTTTATAGCTTTGTCTAGTGTTCCGGCAGCTGTAATTTTTAGACCTAAGTATTTATACTCATCACAGGACTGAATTCGCTGCCCGGTATTTAAGATTAGATCCTGTTTCATTCCACCGATACACATATACTCTATCTGATTGAGATTAACCTCTAGTCCTCACTTATTGTACTCTTCTATTAGTTTTCGTGTCATATATTCGAGGTCGTCATAATCCTGAGCCACTACTATCTTATCATCGGCGAAGCAAAAGTATACAAGGTGGTTTCGTTCAACGGACTTCCCATGTTTTGGCATTTTCTCTTCCATACTTTAAGGACTTGTTCCAAGTATATCTTGAAGAGCGTAGGCGAGATACAGCAACCTTGTTTAAGACCTTTATTTACTTGAAAGCCTTTGGTTAGTTTTGCTTTTATTTTAACTTTTGCCTTGCTATAACTATTGCGGTATAACTCTTTGATGGCCTTAATTAGTTGTACGCTTATGTTTGTGTTTTCCAACGCTTTCCAAAGTAGATTTAGTGGTATACTATCATATGCCTTCTGCAAATCGACATAAAGCAGATGCAGCTCTTGTCCGTATGTCATTTTCTTTTCAATAACTTGGGTTATACAAAAGAGATAATCTGAAGTTGATCTACCCGCCCTGAAACCGGCTTGTTCTTCTGCCTCCAGTTCCTCTGCATTTTTAATTAATAGCCAAATAGATCACAGATACACAGACTTAATAGCCAATATATCGAGGGTCCAAGTGCAGTTCCTCGTAAGTGCATTTTTAAAAACAGGAGAACCGAAAGACTGCAAATTAACTGCAATGAGAGCTGATTTCTTTAAAAACTTTTACTAAGAAAAGTATTTTTGAACCGAACCGAACCGAACCAACCTCAACATATACAGAGAAGAATGAAAGATTTTAAGGGAGGCCTATGTCCAAAGATGGATCGAAAAAGGCTAGAAAGATAGATAGATAGAAGCTTGAAAAAGCTTTTGATAGCATTGAAAACTAGGCAGTAAAAGCATTTTTAATTAATAGCCGAATAGATCACAGATACATAACAGGTAACCAATATAATGAATATATGAATATAATGAAGCAACAACATCCATCAAAATCCAGGCAGGAACCAAGCTAATCTGTATAAGAAGAGGTGTCAGCTAGGGTGACACAATATCCCCTAAACTATTTAACCACGCCCTAGAAGATGTTTTTGAAAACTTAGATTGGGAAGAAATAGGCATCAAAGTAAGCGGACAATACTTGAACCACCTAAGATATGCTGACGATATCGCCTTAATAACAAATAAGAAAGAAAAACTGATAAAAATGCTGGAAGAACTGGATACAGCAGCTAAAAACACTGGCTTAAGTATGAACTACACTAAAACTAAAATCATAACAAATACAGATGAAGATATCACGATCTGAATAAACCAAGAAAAAATAGAGGTAGAGGAATATAGATATCTGGGACAAATTATTATTAAACTAAAAAAAGAAAACCAAAAATCAAGAGACGAGTAAGATTGGCCTGGGCAGCATTCGGTAAATTAAGCTACATATTAAAAAATAAAAAATATCCTAAGTACCTCAAAACGAAAGTGTATAACCAATGCATCCTTCCTGTACTCACTTTTGCATCCTGGACCTAACACAATCTATAAAAAAAGTTTCCTAAATTTGACTTTTTGTGCGATGTTTAATTAATTATTTTTAAAAACTGCATTGGTGCGGTTTTTATGTAAATTTCAGCGATAGATATAATCGGTCCCCATTTCGGGGCCTCTTGCCCAAGCAATTTTTTTTCCGAGTTATCTGCGGTCACTTATGATCAAGGTCATCAATTAATGCATCAATGCACTTGTGAGAAGTCTCTTGAGGATGCGAAAAGAGATTTTTTTAAAGAAACAAACTGTCTGTTGTCATTTTTAAGCTGAATTCAGAGTTCCGTAACGTATGCCGCATACCGTAAGCCGTATGCCGTAAGATGGAAAAGGATTGATTCATAGTTTGAAAACGTAAGAAGTAGGGTGTCTGATATAGATCAGAATATGTGAATGACCCCAGCTATGTATTACAGCTGATTAATATATTCTCTGGTCTTGTCAACTGTCAAATGTCGTTGGAATGTCAAATGATCGGCTCGTTCTAGGGTCGGCCATGTTTTTTTGATTTTTATAATTACTTACTTACTATCCATTGCCAAGGCTTTGGCTATAGAATCCCAGGCATTGTTCTTTATATTTATCCTTGTAGTCTTTTAAAGTTTTGTCATACAAAAATGGATAATGCTGTATGAGGTCAATTAGTAGATGTTCAGTTTCATAAGAGTTTCAATTATTAAAATGCATATCAATTTTAGAAAAATAACTAATTTTAATTAAATTTAAAAAAAAACTGAAATAGGGGAAAGAGGGGCAAAATGGAGTACGGGGGTAAAACAGGGTACCGCTTTAGGAAAACTGCGCAGGAACAAAACCTTTTAATATCAAATGTTTGATCCTTATGACAGGTTAAAATCTCTGCAACATGACAGGTGCCGATCGGCTGAGCTTAAGTAGATTTTTACTCAACATGTGATGTTGTGCGCTGTTTACTGTAAAAATAGCTTGCGCATTTTCTGACGGTAAGTACATTTTTAACAGAATTTTCTAAATTTTGTTTACATTGAACGATAATATTAGTCAGAATTAAACGCGTTGCCCGTAAAATTAGGCTTTTAATGTGTATGATTTTTGTTTGAATTTTACTGGTGATTTGGGGCAAACCGGGGTTTTTTCATGGGGCAAAACGGGGTACCTGGTTATACCTAGTAGCCTATACCCCATTTTGTCCCAAAAAAAACAATTTTTTTGGTAATATTACAGAAAGTTGTATTTTATGTTGTCTTTGCAAAAAATTAGCACATAATTTGATAGCGATAACTTGGTCGCTGTAATTCTTTATAAATTAAATAAATACTAAATTAAATTATTTTAAATGTATTTTTTATTACAACCTTTCATTTTTCAAAAAAGTATTTTAATCTTGATTAGTATTTTAATAAATTAATCTTGTCTTACAAAAATATTGATTCTAAATTACACAACTGCCCCGCCCGTTTTGCCACATATAGGTACCCCATTTTACCCGTGTGCGGGGCAAAGTCGAAAATAAAAATAAAAGTATGACGGAGCTTTAAATCGCTTAAATTGAAAATTAAAATATAAAGATAACATATCTAGCAAACTTAATTCCAAATGACGAAAGCAATGATGAAAAAAATTATGATTAAATTTGGGCTGCACTAGCTTTTTGTGTTTCTTGTGCTATAGGTATGCACATCTGTAAATTTTTATTATTTTATTTTTATTTTTTTTTTATTATTTTTTAATTTGTTTACATTTTTATGGACATAATTTAAAAGTTTAAATAGATATATATCACAAACGGTTAAAATTTGTTTTTCTTTAAATATGTTTCTGCACTTTCTACTTTTTTTTTGTTTTGCTTTGCTTGGTTTTCTTATAATTGCAAGTCCTACCTATTTCCTACTTATTTTTATTAGTGTTACCGAATTATAATTTTAGACAAAATACTTTTTAGTTATAAGATTGATGCTTTGTCAATAAGACTTTTTTTTCTTTGACAATAAAGCTTTTTCTGACTCTGACTCTAATCATTTAATAGAAGAAATAAGCCTATAAAATTAAGTACCCCATATTGCCTCCCTTTCCCCTACGGGTTAGCTTGTTGAAAAGGGGAGTAAATAGACGTAAAAAAAAAATAAGTATCCTTTTATGATAGGTAGGTATTGTTAAATAAAAACCATAAATTGTCATGGAAATTTTTATGTAAATTCACGTAAATTTTATTTTTAAACACTTTTTTTACGATTGGGTACAAAAAATTGAACGTTTACAATTTTAGAGTTTGCGAGCATTAAAAAGAAATCAATCATTCGTTAAAGGATGGATTGGTATCTGACCATATTCAATAATTGCACCCTGACTTTTGTTTAACAATGTTTTATCAGTATGTTAGTACGTCTTTTAGGTCATTTTTACAACAATTAAAAACCACTTTGTCCAAAACAAGACGCAATTAGTGCAAACTAATCAATCCTACAACAAATCTAGACCCATAGTCACGCACGTTTTAAAGATATCTGTACTGCTAAAGCGTATAAAGAATTCCTGGTAACGAAAGGTTTAAGACAGGGATGTTGTATCTCTCCAAGTCTTTTTAAAATATATATCGCAGTAGCTCTAAAAAACTGGAAACGTAAAGTGCTAGGCATGGGAATACAACTTAACAACCGATTTACCATATACACACTACAGTTCGCTGACGACCAAGTAATTGTAGCTTATGATAAAGAAGACATGGAGTATATGATGAGAAAATTAACGGAAGAATACCAAAAGTGGGGATTAATAGACACAGTTCTTGTGTATTGGAAACGAATCCAGTGAGTTAGAACTAGATAAGGGACAAACAATATCTCCATGGAATGAGTATATATACTTGGGTGTCACATTTGGTAAGACAGGAACAGACTGTTAAGAACTGAAAGAAAGAATAGTAAAAGCAAAAAAGGTTATTGGATGTCTTTACAGTATTTTATGGAGCAGAGAGATAAAAAATAATGTAAAATTTAACATATTTTATGAAACAATGGTGAAAAGCACGCCGTTGTATGGAGTAGAGACTTGTCGCGTAACAGAAAAATACAAAACAAAATTGGAAAGTGTGGAAATGGATGCAAGAAAAAAATCAATGAGAATAATATCTAGAACAGATCACATAATAAACGAGATCATAAAAGAAAAAATGGGAATCGATGGAAGCATAACGGATGACATCACTAAAAGACAACTGATATGGTACGGCCATGTACAACGGATGAACGACGACAGATTACCAAAGCAGGTCCTAGAATGGCAACCAATAGGGCGCAGAAAAAGACGGCGTCCTAAACTAGAATGGCAACAGTCAATGGTAGTAGTAGTAAAAAAAATATGGTTTTTCGTGGATACGGATTTATTATGAATTAGAACAACTAATAACAGATAAAAAAGAAGAACTGATAAAAATGCCGGAAGAACTGGATACAGCAGATAAAAATATAGAGAGACTTGAGTACGAACTACACTAAAACAACAGAGATGAAGATATCACAGATGAAGTATCACGATCAGACTAAACCAAGAAAAAACAGAACAAGTAGAGGAAAATCTATATCTGGGACAAATTATTAAACTAAATAAAACCAAATAGCTGAAATCAAGAGACGAGTAAGATTGGCCTGGGCAATTCGGTGAATTAAGTCACATATTAAAAATAAAAATTAACCTCAGTACCTCAAAACGAAAGTCCAAAGATCAATGAAAAGACAAATGTTACATTTAAAGCTAACAGAGAAAAAGGAATGAATGGATAAGAAATAAAATAAAAGTAAGGGATGTCAGAGTAGAGGTAGCAATTGAGGAGAAAAATTAGATTCGGCGAGAATATCGTTCAGGCTGTAGAAGAGGTATGCGATTGTAGCGATTGTAGCCCGCTATGCGGTTCTGCACAGCCTTCCCCTATATTTTGCTTAAGTGGCCCTTATTTGCCATATGTACCTTATTATCATGAGTTAAATATCAACGACCTAAAAAGCTTCTCGAAGCCACTCAGGGGGCCTCTTAATGAACAAGCCTGCTATGTCAATCTGTCCGTTTGTCTGCCTGTTGCCCAGATTAACGAGTATTTAGTTAATCCGGTCCTGGATTCGCTGTTTAATTCACAGCTTCACGTAGAGAGTGGGGGAATTCGGGGGGAGAGATGAATAAATTTATTTATTTGGTAGGGCCAATTATATTAAAAGAAAATGCTTTCTAGCCCGGGCAGCAATGGCTAGAGAAAGTATTGTTTTTGAGTTAACGCCGAAAATGTCTTTTTGGGTGTATTTTGACAGATCAAAATTTTTAAAGTACAAATTTTTTTTTTTCGAAAATCGTACTTTTTTAGTCATTACTATACATTGTTAAGTTCTTTGTGTAGTACCCTCGCTAAGATACGAACCCTGAAGTCAGCGGCGTAGCGTGCCCGAAAGGGCGGGGGGGGCGACAGCTAAAAAGGGCGCCTCTGAAAACTGATGAAAAATCTTATGGCAAAAAAAAACCAACCTCTCACAAATCTTGCGACCAAAAAAAAAAAAAATAAAAAAGGTCATCATGTATGAGGGGGCGGCCGATACGTCACAAGGGCGCCTCTCCCACCTATGGGGCGCCACTACGACGAACCCCCCGCGCCGCCCCCCCCACGCTACGCCGCTGCCTGAAGTGTTTTCTAAGTTTTCAATAATTTTAAGTCATTTTCTCAAATGGTAAGCATGTGAACAACATAATATCTCAAACTAAGCGCCACGCTGTCTGTCGGTTTGTCTGTCTGTTCATCGCGTGTAGTTTTTCAAACGTAAACAACTGACACACAAACAAACAAACAACAACCTTTAAGTCTCAAAACAGAAACACTAATAATTTGCTTCGTTTGTACATCGGATTGAAACTGACCTTAATCTCCGGATTTAAAAAAAAGTTACGTTTACACGGTTCTTTTTAATACGATTTCAAATCGATTTAGAATTCTCCCCTAGAAACACCTAAAACCTCTCAAAAATATTAAATACTTCTTATAACTCCTTATTTTGTAGTAACTGAATGATTAGACAAAATTTAGGTACTGTCTTGTATTTGTAGGTTTCCTATATACAATGGTTTGAATATTTCTGTCTATTCGTTTGATAAGCATATCCAAAAAAGGTAAGGCCGAATTGTAACTGTAAAACTTATCTTTCACTTGAAAGTAAGAGTTACATAGCGTTGTTCTCTCGTGAAGTGTATCATCAGTTTGTAATTTGCTTTTGATGATACTGAGTGACTCATTTATTGGAACGTTGGTACAAAGACTTTGTACATCAAAAGTTACAAGTCTATCATCGGGATCTAATTCGATCCTTTTTAAAATCTCTACAAAATGTTCCGACATTTTTACAAAAGATCCGGACTTCCTTGTAATTGTTGAACTATATCCAACAAAAACCTGGACATAGTGCTTGCCGGTGAGTCCCTGGAGCAGGTAATTGGTCGCAGTGGTATATCCTTCTTGTGGATCTTTGTAAGTTCATAAAAATTTAGTGCCTTACTATGGTGTGGAGTCAGGCGTGATTTAACGGCGCCGGCGTCGCGGCGTCCGGAATATTTTCAGCATACTTTTTTAACGTCCTGTAGCGTCGTTTTATGGTTGTTGTTGGATCTTTTAGTAGTGGTTTGTAGTCCCGTTTCTCCAAAACTTGTTCGGTTTTTTTGTCGTATGTCTCGATGTAGAATCCTGCTTGATTTATCATTTGACTAGTGATATTTACTAATCGAAAACATTGTCTACGAGTTTCAAACAAAGAAAATTCTTTGTGGTTCTGCAAATGTAGGGAAAAAAGAAGAAGTGGAAGAGTGTACCATGTTCGCTTAATTTTGATCGAGTATACTTCAACATTTATTCAGTTCAGTTTGATATTGAGAATGATGCGAGATGAATCTTGGCCCCGTATAAACGTAGTTAAAGAGTTTCTGGACTCCAATCAAAAAGGTCTCTAGCCATTCATGTTGTTTTTACTATTAAATTTGTTTACTACTTTGCTGTGCTCAAATACTACATCAGGGATATCCCATCATTTTTCAGGACAGAGGCCACCAGCTCAATGTAGATTAAGATTCCTACGCTGTGCATGGGTGCACCTAGGAAGGGGAGCCCGGGGTCTGAGTCCCCTCCAAACCTAAGATTTTTTTGGAAGTTTTCCATATTTTTTATAAATAAAAATTGTGGCTCAGGATTATGACGACCTCGAATATATGACACGAAAACTAATAGAAGAGTACAATAACTGGGGACTAGAGGTTAATCTCAATAAGACAGAGTATATGTGTATCGGTGGAATGAAACAGGATCCAATCTTAAATAACGGGCAGCGAATTCAGTCCTGTGATGAGTATAAATACTTATATCTAAAAATAACAGCTGACGGAACACTAGACAAAGTTATAAAAGATCGAAACGTACAAGGAAGAAAAGCAATAACTTTATTAAATGGAATAATTTGGGACCAAAGTATATCAAAACATAACAAAAAGCTTATATATAACACCATTGTAAAAAGTATTATTACATACGGCTCAGAAGTATGGCCAATCAAGGATAGAACAGAAAAAATGCTTTCCGCTACGGAGATGGACTATTGGAGAAGAGTAGCAGGGAAATCAAAAAGAGAAAGAGTTACAAATCAAAGAATAAGAGAAATTATGACAGTGGGTGAACGTACTTTAGTGGATGATATAAGAACAAAACAACTGGTGTGGTACGGACATGTACAAAGAATGAATGATGAAAGACTACCTAAACAAATACTACAATGGAAACCAACAGGCCGAAGAAAACGAGGACGGCCAAGGAGAAGCTGGAGAGAAGGAATAGACAGTGAAATAAGAATAAGAGGCCTAGATGATGAATTACGATGAAGACGTAGAACGTTGTGAAACCAATAAATATATATATATATATATATATATATATATATATATATATATATATCAAATAGCATAATAAACGACATCATTAAGCTTCGCCCCCCTGAGGCCTTGGGCCCCCCCTTAAGACATATTCCTGGGTGCGCCACTGAATAATAAATGGATCCATGACACATCTGATATAGTTTAAAGTAATGTAAATATAGTCATGACGTACCCACCAAAGTAAAAAAAACAAACTATACTATATTTCATATTTAATTTTTTTTTTGTTGTTTTTTGTATTTTTCGGCTTTGTCATAATTAGAGGCCCTCGATACATTCGACAATTGTAAAACAGTTGTCAAATGTATCGAGGGCCTCTAGTCATAACCAACTACATACGTTTGAAAAAATGCTTATCATTTTTTAGTACAAGAGTAAAAACCTTAGAGTAAGAAAAATATATTTTTTTTCTTATTGTGAGGTAAAAACTGTTTGTCGTAGGTAGTTATTTTTAGGAAATCCCATGGGGTATTGAACATATCAAATATATCTGACTTTCAACATTTTTTATAACTGTTTTCTTATTTCTCGAGTAACATTTTTTTTTCTGGTCTTGCCATTACTGCTCCACTCTCGTGTATTGATATTATTTTAACCTTAGGAATAAGTACAGGTCCAAAATAAAAAAAACTACAGTGAAACCTCTCCTTGCGGACACCTCCATTAAGCGGACACTCCCTTTAGGCGGACAAATTTGTTGGAATCAAGCTTTTGCCTATTTCCTTACATGTAAAATTCACTCCTATAACCGGACACTCTAATAACCGGACGCGGACAATTTTTTTAGGTTAAAAAATTCTGAAACCTTAACTTAACCGGATGCGAACCTCTGACAACGGGACGGAGCGCTGCACGACATGGGCATAAATATTATGTAGTATGTTGGCAACAACGCACTCTGTGGCCGGGGAATTACCTCTTTCTGTTTTAATTCGGAGACTAAATACTTCTGTCGTATTTACAACATATTTTATTCGGCGGGACTGCTGCGTTTTATTTTTATTGTTCAATTCAAACTTCTTATTTTACGTGAAAAAATTGAAGTTGTTAACGTTTCGGGAAGGAACATCTATCAGCACGAAAGATCGCTAAAAAATTTAATGTCGGAAAAACTAAAGCAGCTGAAATTGTTAATAAATATACAGGGTGTCCCAGAACTAATGGTACATAGCTAAACTGTAGATTCCCTGGGTCAAAATATTACGATTTAGCCGCACTTACCTTAGTCCAAAAGTTCGTACTAACCGAGATACAGGGTGTTAAACTTTATTTTTTCAATTCGATTTTCTTTAATAACTTTTTTACTAATTAATTGGAAAAACTAACAAGCGCGTAAGTTTTTTTAAAATTGGCAAGACGATTCCGTTGAAAAATTTGATGTACAGTGTACAGGGTATTGCTTGGACCACTACCATCGCATTAAAATCACTGTATTTTTTTTGTGCCTCGGTGTATACCAGTTTTTATGTAAAATAATGGTTTTCGCATCCTTTTTATGTAAAAAAGTTATACTGTTTTAAAGTCGCTCAGAGCAACGGTTTTTGAGATTTTTTCATTTATAGTTTTTATTGCATGTGAGTGAAATGCCTAATTTATGTATGATACTTTCTTCAATTCTTTCTACTAATTAATATTTGTGCAAAAACTAACCAGCAGGTAGGTTTTTCTGAAACTTGCAAGACGACTCCGTTGAAAAAGTTGATGTACAATGTACAGGGTGCTCTTTGGACCACTACCATTGCATTAAAATCATCAGTGTATTTTTTTGGTGCCTCGGGGTATACTTAAGCAGGTTTTTAAACAGAATATGATTTTAATTATTAAGTAATTTTACAAACAGTTCTGTAGTTTTAAGAAAGTTTGACAGAATAGACGCAGACAGCAACTTTTTTGGATTTTATTGTTTTTAATTTTCAAAGCCTACTATAATAAACAATTTTAAGTTTGATTTACTATTTGTCAATTTTAAAATTTGAACTTTGTTGCTGAGAGCGCCATGGTTAAGAAATTTTATATATTTTTTTAATAAATAATAAAATATTACTTTTATTAATAATTATAATTTTCTTTTAAAACAATAAAAAAATAGTTGAATTAATAAAGAATACGTACTATACGTAAAGTTTTTGTTCCTCATTAAAAACATCGCCCTACACAGTTGTAATAACGAACAATAACTTACAATTGTTTTAACACAGTTATGATAATTCAAGAACCATCCTGTATATTTTTTAACTTAATATTTCTTAAGAAAACATCCAATCTTAAAATGCTATAAAAAATTATTGATTATAGCTTATATGTATGAAGTAGGTAAGAATTTAATCAAAAATCTTTTACGCATACAATAAAAACTTATAATTTAAATATCTTCAAAACCGTTGCACTAAGCGACATCTAAACACTATAACCTTTTAACTTAAAAAAAATTAAAAAATTAATGTTTTTTATAGAATCTTGTATACACCGAGGAACAAAAAAGTTAGACCTATTTTAATGTAACGGTACCGAGCCAGAGAACACCCTGTATATTATTTTTATTTTTTTTAACCAAAATTAAATTGTCCATGGCCAAAAATCATCAAACCCAAATTTTTGTGCAAAATTATTACTTAGTAGAAAGAATTGAAGAAAGTATCATACATAAATTAGGCAAATCACTCACATGCAATAAAAACTTTAAATGCAAAAAACTCAAAAACCGTTGCTCTGAGCGACTTTAAAACAGTATAACTTTTTTACATAAAAAGGATGGGAAAACCACTATTTTACATAAAAACTGGTATACACTGAGGCAAAAAAAAAATAAAGTGATTTTTATGCAATGGTAGTGGTCCAAGGAACACCCTGTACACTGTACATCAAATTTTTCAACGGAATCGTCTTGCCAATTTTAAACAACTCTTGTTAGTTTTTGCAAAAATATTAATTAGTAAAAAAGTTATTAAAGAAAAATCGAATTGAAAAAATAAAGTTTAACACCCTGTATCTCGGTTAATAGGAACTTTTGGACAAAGGTAAGTATGGCTAAATCGTAATATTTTGACCCAAGGAATCTACAGTTTAACCATGTACCATTAGTTCTGGGACACCCTGTATATTAAAATGTCGCAGTTCACTCTCATAAGCGGACACCTCCAATAAGCGGACAAAATCGACGAAACCGTGAGTGTCCGCTTATAGGAGGTT
This sequence comes from Aspidapion aeneum, assembly GCA_963576565.1. NCBI lineage: Eukaryota > Metazoa > Arthropoda > Insecta > Coleoptera > Brentidae > Aspidapion > Aspidapion aeneum. The sequence continues at coordinate 4,523,650 of OY755047.1, forward strand.
TCACTGTATATATTTTTTAGTGTGATTAGTGTGATTCCTTACATAAATTTAATACTTTTGTTTATTGGCAATTTTTATACATGTATTTTTTTAATAACTCCTGCAGTTTTTGAGATATTTAGCTTAAATCAGACACACAGATTACGCTATAGGGTTTACATGGCTAAATAAGCGAACTGTCTTCCATAAATCTACAGGGTAATCTTTTTTCAGGTTGACTCAAAAAAAAAAAATTCAGGGGTCATGCCTCTTTGACTTTTTTAGGATACGTTAAATTCTAAAATATAAAATGCATTTTTTATTTTATTTACATTGACTCAAAAAAAATAAAAACGTAGATAAAAAAAATTATATTTTTTCAAATGTTTACGTAATAGACAAAAATTATCTATTTTTACCTACGAAATCATTCATTGTTTTGGTTGCTATATATATTTGTTTTGATCGCGAAACGGCGAATACATACCTCTATTTATACTACTACACAAAATACGCAAAATTACGTTCATTCATTTCTTCGAATTCTGCTGAAAAACAAAAACAAACCGCTTTGATGACTGTATGATGTAAAAATCTGGGTTTTCCTGATTCTTAAAAACACTAGGGAAATTTGCGTTTTAATTTTGTTTTGATTTCTACATCTTGTAAAGAAGGGGGCGTAAATGGCTTAAGGGTGGGGGTAATAGCTTTTTCAAGCAGCACTTAATTGAGTTTGGATATTCCTTTTGTCGCAAAATGCGAATCCAGTGCAAGATGATTTTTTTGCTCTGGAAGATTCATGTTTTCTTATTTATTCAGGAAGATCGTGCAAATGTTTCACACCCGTTCTTGCCCAATTAGGGTCAATAGGGTGTTTGACAGTAGTAAAAAATAAATATATATTTATTTTTAAATATCTCTTTAGGTCTTGGGAATGCTAAAAACAAACTTTTTTGTTAAATTTTTTTTCAAATTCATAGTTCTTTTAATTAAATAAATTCAATTGAATTAAAACAATTACCCACGTGATTCAAAATAAGCGGTCTACCAATCAGCTGCGAGTGACGTCACAAAACAGTAAACGCCTCGAGCGAACCTATTTTCTGTGTTATTTTCTTATGGAAGGTAATGTTTGCTTTGGTTTAAAGTGCGAATTATCATCCTAAATTAGATTTTATTTTGTGTTTTGCTTATAAAAAAGATTTTCAATGGAAAACGGATTCTCCAAAGCCGATAGCTTCAACTTGCCAATGCTGAACTCCTTTATGGTGGCAGGCTTCTTTGCCAACAACAGTGAGGGAGGGGACAGGTAGGCAAAAAATATACAACGACCAGCAATACTTGAAGTACTGCATAGGTTAGACTGCATAGTCCTGCGTAGGTACTGCCTAGTCCTGCGTATGCACTGCCTAGTCTTGCGTTTGCACTATGCACTGCTCAGTCCTACATTTAGCCTGCATGTGCACTGCCTAATCCTGCATTTAGAGGTACTCCCTAGTCCTGCCTAATAACTGCCTAGCATCGCCCAAAAATTTGTACACTTTTCTGCCTATTATAGTTGTTCGCCCTTTGTAAATATTGAAACAATTTAGTTATACTCACATCAAAGAGATCTTCACAAATGTAAAGTGAAGATGTATTAGATAAGGCCTTTGGGTCTCTTCGAACAAGTTCTAGCCACTTTTTCCGTTATTTTACTGCTGTAGGCACATGAATAAATAGTTTTTTAGGTGCTTTTATGCTAGTATACGAACACTCAGGCACTACACACCACTTATAGGACATTTTTTACATAAAAAACAGTAAAAACACAGACCAAAAACAAATAAAAACTTGAGGGCCGTGTATCTGTCCGCGAGTTTACTGCGCAGTGACGTCATTGCAACGCCGCTAGAAATGAGCGTTTTAGCGGCAAATTCAAAGCGGAAATTAGAAAACTTGATTTTAAATGTGTTCCATGATAAAATATACTATTTTAACAATTTTGCATAGCAAATTAGGGATCTATGTATCATTCTAAACTCTATTCTAAAATTTGTCAAGAATAGGGTATTTCTTGATGCCGCATTATAAAACAACACACACGGAAAACCGTACAAAAGGTTGGTTAAATCAGACCCGCAAATCCAGTTATTTTTTTTATAGATGTCTCTAGAGAAATGAGTCGTGAAAGTCTTGTTTTGTGCCCATCTTTGAGTAACTTGAGTTAGGTTTAGATCCGGTAAGGGCCTACCCAGTTCTTTAATCTTGATTTTATCTTCTAAGGAAAGACTGGAAAAATTGCTTTTAAGAATATTACTGATGCAATTCATTATCAAAGATCGATAATAAAAATTCGCGGTAAATTATAACACTACTAAAAATTAAAACAATATGAATAAGAATCAAACAAGTTTCGTGGCTAATCGGGTAAAGAGGAGTTTTTGTTTCTCTCATATTTTTCCGTGGGTAGCTTAAAAGCTTAACTTCACGGGGGTCCAAGATCTAATGGACACCTAATAAGTGTTAATAGTTAACTCTTTAGTCCTTATGGGACTCCTCAGAACACTGCTTGGTCAATCTGACACCCTTGCGAACAGTGTTGCCACCCTCGACCCTGAGGTCTTCGGTAGAAGGCTTCGAGAAAAATCGATAGATTTCGGTAGATTTTTTAATCATCTCAGCAAACAGTGCTGGAGAACTATAGATAGTTTGGATTGATTTAGTAGGTAAAGTGTATTTCCACGATTTGTTTTTACTGACAAAATACCAAAATTAAGAATTAAAGAAAAAAATTAGAGGGACCTATTGCAATAAAGTCAGGCACAAATTGTTCAATATATTGACAGTTTCGCATTAAAAACTGACAGTTGATCTTTCAAAATTGACATACCAAAGTCGAATTTAGAAATCCAGTCGTTTATTTTACATTAATTGTGGCGTCACTATTAATTCCGGCTCTTATAATACACAATGGCCTTATTTTGAAAGGAGACAGCTGTTCTTATAATGTGAAACTGTCAATATAATGCCCGGCACAATTTGTGCCTGGCTTTATTGCAATAGGTCCCTATTAGGTAGATAATATTATAAAAAAAACCTCAGGGTTTATAATAGCGTGATCTTTAATGCCGCTTGCGGCTGCCGGCTGAGTATATCGCAAAATCCAAGAGATGGCGCCATAAATACACTGGCTTGAAATAAAATTTTTATTCTACAAAGGATCTTACATAAAAAGAATATTTTATTTATGGTGTTTTTTTTATCGCGATTACGAGGCGTATCAAAAAAAAAACAAGTTTATATTGAAAACAAAAATCGGTAGAGGTGGCAACACTGCTTGCGAAGTTAATTAGACGGTTTTGTTTCTAATCCTATGTAAATAGTGAGAAAACTCTTGCAAGAAGCGCCATCTATCGAGATACGCGCGAAACTAGAACAAGAGCAGGCGAAAATAAACTGCTACACATATCGATCAATGAAAAGATCGATTACAAAGAAGAATAAACAAACCTAGGGACGTTCCTAGATTGTAGGTTAAGGCCAAGGCGTATCATGTCCGAAGGACGCCCAAGAGTGTATGTACGAGCGGGGACTTACTAGGTATGTCTCACGGATATCCAAGAACATATGTACTTGGTACGTATATTATAGAAACGTACATTTTAAGTCCTTTTAAGGGCACTGAATGTAGGTACGAATTGGTATTTACCAGGTACGTTTCAGAGATTGACGCATGTAGAAATTTTGCGTTTTGAGAAGAACATGTTTTATCCTTTTTCATTGTCTTACATAGAATTTTAAAACAAAAATGATGTGGTATTATTTTTTTAACTTTTTATTTCAAAATTATAAGACAGTAAAAAACTATAAACCCATTTTTCTCAAAACGAAAAATTTCTATGTGTGGCTTCTTTCTTAGGGATGGCAAATTTATACATTCAAACCCCCCCCCCCTCCACCATTGGATCTCTCGCGCTACGCTACTGGTTTTTAAAGATCTTATAATCTAAAAATGGATCAAAAATGATTAGCTATATTATGAAATATTTAATCTTGATAATGTATAGGCCTGTCAGGTGGGATGGCTTTATAATATGTTAGTTGATTGATAGAGATTAATAGAGATATAGATTTTTTAAAATTAAATAGTCGAAAACATTTTAAAAACCCAAACTCACTCAAACTCAAACTCAAAACATTTATTGCCGACAAAATCAAAACAATGTTTGACAAAGCAACGTCAAAAATTTGTACAAAATAGTTGGAACAATATGTTATTTCATTTTTAAATTAGTAAGTAAAACACTTAAATAAATACATATAAACATTTTTGGTAAAAGTAGTTTTTTGTAGCGTTTTTAAATTTTATTTCATTCTCAATTGATTTGATCTCTGTTGGTAAACTGTTGTAGGCTTTTATAGCTTTATAAAATGGTCCCTTTTCAAAAAATTTTGATTTATGCATAGGAATAGCGACCTCAGCTCTGGGTCTGGTTTCAACAGTCATATTACTGCCGTATCTGTCACTATTGAAAAAAGGGCTTTGTGTTTTTTAACAAAAATAACAAGTTGTAGGAAATATATAGATGGCACTGTCAGTATTCTTAGTCTGGTGAAGTGCTGAGCACATGAAGTGCCTGGTTTAAGTTTTAGTAAACACCTTATGATTCTTTTTTGCGTTCGGAAAACATCCATTGCAAAAGAGGAGGACCCCCAAAAAATAATACCATATGACAGTACACTATGTATACTCGCATAATAGTATGTTTTAAGACTGTCAAATGAAACCAGATCTCTAAGGCGTCTTATAACAGCACAAGAGCTATTAAGTTTGTTTTTTAATTTATTTATTTGTTGTTCCCAACGGAGACATGAATCTATTGAATTCTAAAACTGGTATAGACTTTCCATTGAACTGAACATATAAAGATTCATCAGTTTTGATTTGTTTGCGAAAAGTTAGTAAGCCAGTTTTCCCCATGTTAAGCCTAAGAGAATTTTCTGTACACCAGTTTGACATTTCATTGGAAGCTTGAGAGCATTTTTTAGAAAGTTCTTGACTATTACGTCCAGATGCAGTCACTGTTTTATCATCAGCAAACTGGGCTACTTTGCCAACTTTTATTTTTTCTTGAACCTCATCAACATACAACAGGAAGATAAGTGGCCCCAGGATCGATCCCTGAGCTGCATGTCACACCAGTTCGAAAAATACTGTCTGTGTTCTTGTGTTAGTGAAACAATTTGTTTTCTTTCTGTGATAAAAGAAAGTAACAGTTTTAAAGGCAGTCCTCTAATGCCAACACGTGGCAGTTTTTCCAAAAGTAAGTTGTGATTTATCGTGTCAAAGGCCTTTAAGAGGTCAAAGTATATACTTGCGGTTTTTTGTCCTTGTTCTAGGTTATTCTGAATTGTTGTTATGACATTGTAAATTGCAGACACATCGATTTATTTTTGAGGGTAGATACTTTTTGGCGATCCTGAGATATTATAATTTTAAACGTGAAATTTAGTACCAATGAATTTAAAAATCAAACAAGTTTCGTGGCTGATCGGGTAAAAAGGGGTTTTTGTTTCTCTCATATTTTTCCTTGGGTAGCTTGAAAGCTTAACCTCACGGGGGTCCAAGATCTAATGGACACCTAATAAGTGTTGAGTTAACTGTTTCGTCCTTATGGGACTCCTCAGAACACTGCTTGGTCAATGTGACACTCTTGCGAAGTTAATTAGACGTTTTTCCAAATTCGCAAGAAAAATACTCAAAAACACCTCTATTACCTTTTAGTTGAGACACCATGTATACGTAATATATCATTTTGTTCAAAAACAATTAGAAATTATTGCTGTGTATAGAGTTAAAGAATTTTTTGATAAAAAACTGTTACAAGCTTACAGTATTTGATTTTTTAATTTTTACTACTTGTTTTTCATAGATCAAGGCTGGCATACTAGTGATTTACAAAACTATTTATAAATAAATAAATAATTGTATAAGCCAACACGATATTTTTGCTAAAATTAACATGATTAAACATAAAATCTTTAAATGTTAATTTGACTTAATTTTCTAATAAACCCTATAAATTAAATTAATAGTTTATGCTCTTGAACTTTCAATTTAAAATGGCTTTTCAATATAACATAATATAATTTTCATACAGAGTGTTTTTTACCTTCCTAGCCCACGTAGCAATGTCCAGAGAAGGTATTGTTTTCGACAAAAAATATTTTTCTGAAATAACGCCGAAAATGTGTTATTTGGTTGTATTTTTGCCTATCTCGTCGTGACGTCTGTCTGTGTATGCGTGTGTGTTTGTATGTCTGTCCGACCTACGATCAGTGCCGGCTGGTGACGTTATAAAGTGGGGGGATCAAAATTTATATTGCATGGAAAAGGAGATAAAAAACTTACCTAAACAATTTTTCATACGACTGTCTTGTAAAAGGGGGTTTTGCGCACGGAGAACACGATCTGAAAATGACATTTTGCGCACGCTGTGTGAAAAACGTTTTGCACACGCCTATGTCATTTTTGCGCACGCCTATGTCATTTCTGCATACGGGTCTCCCGTCATTGTGATTTTTGTTGTTGTCACCCATCAATATAAGTTGGCTTAGTTTTGTAGCAACCGTCACTGCTCGTATGTTTTGTTGATTAGATACGTCAAAAAATTGTTGAATTGTTAAATTTTTGTTGTAAAAATGTCGGAAATAAAAACAAGTTAAATTAAAATTTGATTTTTCTTTCTTTATTAGCAGTCGTATAAAAAATATTGTAAAAAACTCGTTTGAAAACCTCTTTGCACACTTCCTCGATTTGTCTGAATGAACCAAACTGTCTCGATCGTGTGCAAAGAGTTGTTTTCAAACCTTGTTGTTTAAATAACTATTATTTTAGCATGCTACAAACAAGCAGCTTCTTGGTGCAGTTTTTAGTTTATTTGTTTATAGATAAAATCCATTCATGCTAATGACAGTTTTTTGACAGTATAAACATCGCTTTCGTTTCTGAGATATTTACAACAAACTGTTTTTCAGACTGAACTCTATCACTTCGAGTGTGCTAATTAGGGTATCCAAGTCCCGGGACCAAATATGTTTTCGGGACTTCGGCACCAAATGTCAGGTCCCGGGACTAGTCCCGGGACTGGTCCCGAAACTAAAATAAAAGTAATTAAATTAATTTAACACAGAACAGAAGACAGGTTTATTGATATTGGTAAATGGTTACCATAATAGTGGGTTTACACATGCATGAATTTAGTGGCGCCAGTGTTCGCGCCAGTTCTATTGGCACGCCAGTAAAGGTTTACACTATTGTGCGAAAATTAAAAAGACTGGCACGCCAGTTTCATTTTTAAAGTGTACACGATACGCGATATGTCGGCTGAACTCTCGGAAGCCTGCAAAATAGTCGCTAAACTTTTAATGAAAAAAAATAATAAAAGAGATTCAGGAAAAGGAACAACGAAAAGGCCGTATCTGCATGGGTTAAAGCATGGGTTGCTAGTCGATCTACTTTGGGTGCTTCCGAAAAACTTTTAGGAGAACTTGCAGCAGAAGATCCTGCGAGCTATAAAAACCATCTTCGAATGACAAAGCAACATTTTGATATTCTTCTAGAGTTTCTCTTATTTAAACAACATTCTTTAAAACTCGGTCTGCTACTTTAAACTATGGTACTTTTGGGGTGTATACTTCATTTGCACCGGCTCCGGAACGTTGGCTTTTTAAAATTTTTGTCAATTCCAATGCATATGTGTTTCTTATGGATCATATTTTTGCTTTTACTTCTGCAACTTCAAAGCCTTCAATAGTAATTATTTTACTAATTTTTTGGGAAGCATTATCTCGATTATCTTTGTTTTTATAAGAACTACTGTGTACATCCCATAAACAAGGAAAACATTCATAGCCTTCAAGAAACTGTATGGTCAGTTCTGCTGACCACTTTTTTTAGCCATATTAAGCTATAAAAACAAAAATAAACAAAATTTTTAAGCTCAAACACAATGAAAATAAAAAATAATGTAAAATAATGAACTTAAAACTGGGGAGCCGACGTGCAAGCACTTGTTTACACATGAAAATTTTCCTTTTCTGCGCGCATGCGTCACCACTGGCGCCAGCAAATTCAGTCAGCTGCAGACTTTTTTGATACATGCATGCAAAAAAATAACTTGTGTGCAAGTCGGTGTTTACACTTGCAAATTTAACTTACTGGCGCGCCAGTTTTTATTGGCGCCAGCAAATCCATGCATGTGTAAACTCTCCTTAAAAACAAATTGACAAACGTAGCAAATAAAAAGGTAAGTATAGGGAAACATTACTTTTGCCCAAAGTGAGATTTAGGTGCCACCAGTGCATTTAAGTACTCATTATTTAATCTTAAACGAAGCTTCTTACAAACACCGCCGGCCACTGAGAAAGCTCTCTCCTATTGGACGCTGGTAGGTGGTATAGTCAGTAAATTCTCGTAGCATAGCTGCAAATATTGTCCTCGACAACCGCCATCTTCAAAAAGGACCATTTCTTATTTTATTATTTTTGAAAATCGATCTGTTTTTGTACTTGATAACGTTTGTATAATTGCTCTTGTATTTGTTGAGGTAGTAGCAAATATTGCATTTTCAATAAATCCGTCTAACTTTTTTGCGATCCTTTCGCGTTCGTGCAATAGCCGGCGCTGCGTCACGCTTATTATGCATGTGTCTGGTATAATTTAGCGGTTTCGGGACCAAGTTGAGGTCCCAGGATCTTTACTGAGTCCCGGGACCACTTTTTTTCGGAAAAGTCCCGGGACCGTCCCGGGACCAGGTCCCGGTACTGGATACCCTAGTGCTAATAGGCTAGGAAGGTATCAGATCCATCATGGATCCATTAATTTTTATTGCGTTTTGATATGGAAAGCGTCAATAAATAAAATTACGCATAGTTTGCGGAAAATTGAATTTTCCGCCTGTAAAAAGTTTCTTTTGGGTTAGAATGTAGAAAAAAAATATATTTTTTTAACATGCTATTGCGTGAGAACTGACAGTATTTTTTGCCTCAAATAGGTACAAATTTACTACTCCTAAAAATGGCTAAAAGGTTAGGAGCAAATTAGGACTCCAACTGAAAAAAAAGAGGTCAACTTTACAGAATTTCGACTAAAAATAGACCTATGTATTATATGTAGGGGAAGGGGATGGGACAATTCGCCGCGGCCGATTCACCGCAGCGAACTTGCTGCGAGGCAATTCGCCGCCGACGAGGTTTAAGATTGCAATTTTGTTTATTTAAAAAAATATTTTTAAAATAATTCTCAAAAAAATTGTTTTTGTATTTTTTTTATAAATTAGTTTTTGGAAGAGTGAACGTGGACAAGACACAGAACTTATGTCTTGGAAATGAATCCAGTGAGTTAAAACTAGACAATGGACAAACAATATCTCCATGCAATTAGTATGTATACCTGGGTGTCACATGTGATAAGACAGGAACAGACTGTAAAGAACTGGAAAAAAGAGTAGTAAAAGCAAAAAAGGTTATTGGATGTCTTAACAGTATTTTATGGGGCAGAGAGATAAAAAAGAATATAAAATTTAACATATATGAAACAATGGTGAAAAGCACGCTGTTGTATGGAATAGAGACTTGTCGCGTAACAGAAAAGTACAAAACAAAAATGGAAAGTGTCCAAATAGATGCAATAAGAAGATCAATGAGAATATCTAGAATAGATCACATAAGAAATGAGATCATAAAAGAAAGAATGGGAATCGAGGGAAGCATAACGGATGACATCACTAAAAGGCAACTGATATGGTACGGCCATGTACAACGGATAAACGACGAAAGATTACCAAAGCAGGTCCTAGAATGGCAACCAATAGGGCACAGAAAAAGAGGGCGTCCTAAACTAGAATGGCAACAGTCAATCCAAAGATCCATGAGTCAAAAAAATCTGACCGAAGATGATTGTCAGGATCGAAGGAGGTGGAGAATAGGTGTCGGACAACGTAGAAAAACGTTCTAAACCGACATAGTAGTAGTTCTTGGAAAAACTGCTTTAAAAAAACAACAAAAAAGTTTTAAAAAAATTGTATAATATTTTTCCAATTTAAAAACTTTAGTTTTGGATTCTAGCTACTTTCTGTTGTACAATTTGACCATATTGCGACATAACGGTACAAAATTTGAACCATTGTCCACCCCCCTCGGTGGTGCAATGTGCTCCCAAAACCGCCAAATCATCTCTAACCCTATTCATTGAACAACAAAAAAAAACAATTTTTCTGTCCCAAAATCGGACTAATCATGTGTGGGAGTCCCATGAGTATTCAGTAAAATAGAATAGGTTTCCCACATCTGCCAATATTCTAATTCTATAGGATTTTCTATCCGAATTCTCAAAATGTTTCGAATTGCTTCCAAACTTATGACAATAATCCTTCATAAAAGGGTTTGCCAGGCCTCTATATGCACAATAAAATATCTTTAGACAAGGTATTAATTTATTTAATAGTTATTTAAATAACAAGGTTTGAAAACGACTATTTGCACACGATCGAGACAATTTGGTTGACCGAGCTAAAGGCGAGGTCTACAAGTCGAGGGAGTGTGCAAAGAGGTTTTCAAACGAGTTTTTTACAATATTTTTTATACGACTGCTAATAAAGAAAGAAAAATCAAATTTTAATTTAACTTGTTTTTATTTCCGACATTTTTACAACAAAACTTTAAAAATTCAACAATTTTTTGACGTATCTAATCAACAAAACATACGATCAGTGACGGTTGCTACGGAACTAAGCCAACTTATATTGATGGGTGACAACAACAAAAATCACAATGACGGGAGACCCGTATGCAGAAATGACATAGGCGTGCGCAAAAATGACATAAGCGTGTGCAAAACGTTTTGCACACAGCGTGCGCAAAATGCCATTTTCAGATCGTGTTCTCCGTGCGCAAAACCCCCTTTTACAAGACAGTCATATAAAAATTATTTTAAGGTACAGCAAGGGTATACAGTGAAACATCTCCTTACGGACACCTCTACTAAGCGGACACTCCCTTTAGGCGGACAAATTTGTTGGAACCAAGCTTTTGCCTATTTCTTTACATGTAAAATTCACTCCTATAACCGGACACTTTAATAACCGAACGCGGACAATTCTTTTTGGTTAAAAAATTCTGAAACCTCCCTTTACCGGAAGCGAACCTCTGACAACGGAGCGGAGCGCTGCACGACATGGGTATAAATATTATGTAGTCTGCTGGCAACAACGCACTCTGCAGCCGGGGAATTACTTCTTTCCGTTTTAATGCGGAAACTAAAGACTTCTGTCGTATTTACAACAAATTTTATTCGGCGAAACTGCTGTGGTTATTTTTATTGTTTTGTTGGGTAGTAATAGATCTCTTTGAAATGGCGCCTAGTAAAAAACTTCTTAGTTTACGTGAAATGGAAGTTGTTAACGTTCCGGAGAAGGAACATCTATCAGCACGAAAGATCGCTGAAAAATTTAATATCGGAAAAACTCAAGCAGCAGAAATTGTTAATAAATGTATATCCATAATTTTGAAGTTCTCTCTCCAAAGCGGACATCTCCAATAACCGGACAAAATCTACGAAACCGTGAGTGTCCGTTTATAGGAGGTTTCACTGTACTGGATTCACCGAGGCTATAGCAGTTTTTATTTATATAGAAGTAAAAAAACGAGGACTGAAAATAAATGAATGCAGATTTCTTATCACAATTGAACTCTATAACACCACGTGCGGATTCTAGACAGGGAAATTCTGGTTATGTTTTAGTTACAAAACTACTTATCGTATTTCCCGATGAAAATAATGTTTTTATGTTATAGCGTTTCACGGGGGATAGACTAGACCGGTGTTTGGATCTTATATATATATATATATATATATATATATATATATATATATATATATATATATTGGATCTTATATATATATATATATATATATATATATATATATATATATATATATATGTCGAATTTTCACGTCACTGGTGGTCCAGCTGATTTTTGTAAACAAAAGTTAGATCTGATATGATAATAAATAACGTTAAAAAGCGAATGAAATTCTCTAAATGACGTTTTTCCGAATCTCTACTCACAATGTGGCTTTTTGGCATCTCTATGGTCCCACTATACTGCAACTCGGTGCTTTTGTGCCTAAAGTGTATAGTTTGTAAAATATAAATTTTCAAAGTTTTGTCATTTTGGTTATATGGGATCTTATATGCTAAAATTCTCTAAATGACGTTTTTCCGAATCTCCACTCACAATGTGGCTTTTTAGCATCTCTATGGTCCCACTATACTGCAACTCAGTGCTTTTGTGCCTAAAGTGTATAGTTTGTAAAATATGAATTTTCAAAGTTTTGTCATTTTGGTTATATCGGATCTCATATGCTAAAATTCTCTAAATGACGTTTTTCCGAATCTCTACTCACAATGTGGCTTTTTGGCATCTCTATGGTCCCACTATACTGCAACTCGGTGCTTTTGTGCCTGAAGTGTATAGTTTGTAAAATATGAAATTCTCTAAATGACGTTTTTCCGAATCTCTACTCACAATGTGGCTTTTTGGCATCTCTATGGTCCCACTATACTGCAACTCGGTGCTTTTGTGCTTAAAGTGTATAGTTTGTAAAATATAAATTTTCAAAGTTTTGTCATTTTGGTTATATGGGATCTTATATGCTAAAATTCTCTAAATGACGTTTTTCCGAATCTCCACTCACAATGTGGCTTTTTAGCATCTCTATGGTCCCACTATACTGCAACTCAGTGCTTTTGTGCCTAAAGTGTATAGTTTGTAAAATATGAATTTTCAAAGTTTTGTCATTTTGGTTATATCGGATCTCATATGCTAAAATTCGCTAAATGACGTTTTTCCGAATCTCCACTCACAATGTGGCTTTATGGCATCTCTATGGTCCCACTATACTGCAACTCGGTGCTTTTGTGCCTGAAGTGTATAGTTTGTAAAATATGAAATTCTCTAAATGACGTTTTTCCGAATCTCTACTCACAATGTGGCTTTTTGGCATCTCTATGGTCCCACTATACTGCAACTCGGTGCTTTTGTGCTTAAAGTGTATAGTTTGTAAAATATGAATTTTCAAAGTTTTGTCATTTTGGTTATATGGAATCTCATATGCTAAAATTCGCTAAATGACGTTTTTCCGAATCTCCACTCACAATGTGGCTTTTTGGCATCTCTATAGTACCACTATACTGGAACTCGGTGCTTTTGTGCCTAAAGTGTATAGTTTGTAAAATATAAATTTTCAAAGTTTTGTCATTTTGGTTATATGGAATCTCATATGCTAAAATTCGTTAAATGACGTTTTTCCGAATCTCTACTCACAATGTGGCTTTTTGGCATCTCTATGGTCCCACTATACTGCAACTCGGTGCTTTTGTGCCTAAAGTGTATAGTTTGTAAAATATAAATTTTCAAAGTTTTGTCATTTTGGTTATATGGGATCTTATATGCTAAAATTCTCTAAATGACGTTTTTCCGAATCTCCACTCACAATGTGGCTTTTTAGCATCTCTATGGTCCCACTATACTGCAACTCAGTGCTTTTGTGCCTAAAGTGTATAGTTTGTAAAATATGAATTTTCAAAGTTTTGTCATTTTGGTTATATCGGATCTCATATGCTAAAATTCTCTAAATGACGTTTTTCCGAATCTCTACTCACAATGTGGCTTTTTGGCATCTCTATGGTCCCACTATACTGCAACTTGGTGCTTTTGTGCCTAAAGTGTATAGTTTGTAAAATATGAATTTTCAGTTTTGTCATTTTGGTTATATCGGATCTCATATGCTAAAATTCTCTAAATGACGTTTTTCCGAATCTCCACTTACGATGTGGCTTTTTGGCATCTCTATGGTCCCACTAATGCAACTTGGTGCTTTTGTGCCTAAAGGGTATAGTTTGTAAAATATGAAGTTTCAAAGTTTTGTCATTTTGGTTATATGGGATCTCATATGCTAAAATTCGCTAAATGATGTTTTTCCGAATCTCCACTCACAATGCGGCTTTTTGGCATCTCTATAGTCCCACTATACTGCAACTCGTTGCTTTTGTACCTAAAGTGTATAGATTGTAAAATATGAATTTTCAAAGTTTTGTCATTTTGGTTATATGGGTTCTCATATGCTAAAATTCGCTAAATGACGTTTTTCCGAATCTCCACTCACAATGTGGCTTTTTGGCATCTCTATAGTACCACTATACTGGAACTCGGTGCTTTTGTGCCTAAAGTGTATAGTTTGTAAAATATGAATTTTCAAAGTTTTGTCATTTTGGTTATATGGGATCTCATATGCTAAAATTCGCTAAATGACGTTTTTCCGAATCTCCACTCATAATGTGGCTTTTTGGCATCTCTATAGTCTCACTATACTGCAATTCGGTGCTTTTGTTCCTAAAGTGTATAGTTTGTAAAATATTAATTTTCAAAGTTTTGTCATTTTGGTTATATGAGATGTCATATGCTAAAATTCGCTAAATGATGTTTTTCCGAATCTCCACTCACAATGCGGCTTTTTGGCATCTCTATGGTCCCACTAGACTGCAACTCGTTGCTTTTGTACCTAAAGTGTATAGTTTGTAAAATATGAATTTTCAGTTTTGTCATTTTGGTTATATGGGATCTCATATGCTAAAATTCTCTAAATGACGTTTTTCCGAATCTCCACTCACATTGTGGCTTTTTGGCATCTCTATGGTCCCACTATACTGCAACTTGGTGCTTTTGTGCCTAAAGTGTATAGTTTGTAAAATATGAATTTTCAAAGTTTTGTCATTTTGGTTATATGGGATCTTATATGCTAAAGTTTATAGTTTGTAATTAGTTTTTAATGATACTGAGTGACTCAGGTATTTGCACCTTGGTGTAAAGACTCTGTACATCAAAACTTACAAATCTTTCGTCCTGATCTAATTCGATCCTTTTTAAAATCTCGACAAAATGTTCCTAGTTGTTCCGAAACGGCGTGTTTAAAATATATAAAGACAATAAAATTTTGTTTCTATGAATGTTTTGTCCCACGTCCCAAGAAAGCTATTAACGGGACGCCATTTGTCCCGTTTGTCCAACTAGACACAAAATTTTCTAACAATTCAACATTGTTTTTCAGGCAAAAAGCCTTTTTCCTCGAGCTTACTAGTCACTCATTTAAGTTACTCGAAATGACGTCACGATTACTCGGAGTAACCGCTGTATGACGTCAGACAGTCAGCTGTGGATGACATTTCCAATTGTTTGTTTTTGTTTTTACCAGCAATTTCCGAAATGCAGAAAATAATTCATTGTTTCCACCAATGCATGCCCACCCCGATTCAAAAAACGTATCACGGGCCATGGATTTGCACCAGTTTTAAATGCAGCGTTACCTGATGCGGTTTGAATCGGGGTGGAAACAGGGTGTTCCTTTGGTATTCTGTGGTAAGGCCGCAGTACCACAGAACACCAAAGGCAGTACATTTTAAGACTAGTTGCAGTTGAATTGATATAGTACCAACTTCAAGGGATGTGCTTCATTTTCTACCGTTACCAAACATAATTCGTTTAAAATCAAACATTTTGAAAAAAAAAACAAAAAAAAAACGATCTTAACTTCAAAATATTTCAGCAACCACGACTGCTACGCTAGTTACACTGTGTGGTTACTCGTGACGTCATAGTTAGTGTTACTCAGCGAAGAAAAACAGAAAACGAGTTACCAGGTTACCTGGTAACTTGTAGTTACTGCGAAGAAAAAGGCTTTAAATTAAAAGTGTGTTACTAGTTAAAATTTATTTTAAGTTTTTTGTCTTGCAAGGAATTTCATGCTAAAATTAAAAATAATAAAGATCTTGGTACTTTGTTATTTCAAAGTTTTTATACCAAATCTGTGAAACCCTTTTATTCCGAAAAACCAAAAATCACTCATTATTTGCAAAAAGGGTACCGCAAATTTGAGATTTTTTGACATTTTGTTCGGATACAATAGAAGCAAACCGTAGGGGGTTGATTTTTGATTAGCCACAGATAACGCGCTCTTGTGAGGAATTTTAAGATAAACCTAATCACATGTTGCCAATGTCAATGGATTAACAGTAAAATTTAAAATATATTTGGTCCACAAAAAAGCTTATTTCAGGGTTTCGAAATAACACTTTTTTGGGAAGAGTTTTGCAAATTTTGAAAAAATCTTTTTTTGCACACGATCGTAGGCAAAATAATTTATTAAAAAATGGCTCAAAATTAGGTAATCTAGGCACGTTTTTTGTGGTTTGAATTTTTGTTTTTATTACCCAACTGCAGGACGACGCACGGGGGTCAGCTTGTATAATTTAGACGATCGAAACCTCAATATCGAACTATTTTCTATCATAACCACTAAGTCTTAAAAAAGTGCCCAATTACCTTATTAGTAGACCCCAATTCAGAAAATCGATCAACTAACTCGTTATCAAAAACGACAAGTCATAGGCCGTTTGATAGCCTGCATGATCCGCAATTATTCAACGCGGAAAGGCGATTTTCAAAAGTGCTCCAAGTTGGTAAACCAGAGATTATATGGTGATTTCTTCACGTGTATTTAAAATATGGGTTAGTATCTTTAATTTTTACTATTAATCCATTTGCACCGTTTTAATTTGCTTATTAATAAAATTAGATAAAAGTTGTGTATTGATTTATTATAATTTTTCAAATATGTATTATATATATTGGACTGAAAAAGTCTGGATCGTTACGTATATCAATTGCGTTTTGACTTTATGATTTCAACCATGTTTCAGGGGTTGTATAGGTGCTACATTCAGCTGCCGCTTCTTGCCGCTGTATTAAAGATTTAAGGATAGTTTACACATGCATGGATTTGCTGGCGCCAATAAAAACTGGCGCGCCAGTAAGTTAAATTTGCAAGTGTAAACACCGACTTGCACACAAGTTATTTTTTTGCATGCATGTATCAAAAAAGTCTGCAGCTGACTGAATTTGCTGGCGCCAGTGGTGACGCATGCGCGCAGAAAAGGAAAATTTTCATGTGTAAACAAGTGCTTGCACGTCGGCTCGCCAGTTTTAAGTTCATTATTTTACATTATTTTTTATTTTCATTGTGTTTGAGCTTAAAAATTTTGTTTATTTTTGTTTTTATAGCTTAATATGGCTAAAAAAAGTGGTCAGCAGAACTGACCATACAGTTTCTTGAAGGCTATGAATGTTTTCCTTGTTTATGGGATGTACACAGTAGTTCGTATAAAAACAAAGATAGTCGAGATAATGCTTCCCAAAAAATTAGTAAAATAATGACTCTTGAAGGCTTTGAAGTTGCAGAAGTAAAAGCAAAAATATGATCCATAAGAAACACATATGCTTTGGAATTGACAAAAATTTAAAAAAGCCAACGTTCCGGAGCCGGTGCAAATGAAGTATACACCCCAAAAGTACCATGGTTTAAAGTAGCAGACCGAATTTTAAAGAATGTTGTTTAAATAAGAGAAACTCTTTGTCATTCGAAGATGGTTTTTATAGCTTGCAGGATCTTCTGCTGCAAGTTCCCCTAAAAGTTTTTCGGAAGCACCCAAAGTAGATCGACTAGCAATCCATGCTTTAACCCATGCAGATACGGCCTTTTCGTTGTTCCTTTTCCTGAATCTCTTTTATTTTTTTTTCAATTGAAGTTTAGCGACTATTTTGCAGGCTTCCGAGAGTTCAGTCGACATATCGCGTATCGTGTAGACTTTAAAAATGAAACTGGCGTGCCAGTCTTTTTAATTTTCGCACAATAGTGTAAACCTTTACTGGCAAGAAATAAGACTTGGGGCGAACACTGGCGCCGCTAAATTCATGCATGTGTAAACCCACTATTATTGTTTCAACGTTGGCGCATGGGATTGGCCGACGTAATTTATTTAAAATGTGGCACAAAACACCGGTTTCACAGGATAAAAATCAATCCGTTTTAAACTATATATGTGAAAATAGTGAATGTAAAGACTACGATAAAGAATATCAGTGCGTGGTAAAAAATTGATATATAGTATAGTAAGATTAATAAAGTTAGTTAAATTTTTATAAAAAAGCTATGTTAAATAAAAAAAGCTATAAGTTAGTTACGTACACACACTCTCAAAGTATCAATTTTTCAAGTTTTTTGTTTAAGAGGAAAAAAACGATATGAAAATTCACTTTTGGAGGCGACTGTACCATCTCCAGAATGCACAGTATATTAAAATCACATTTTTTAAACGCTAGTTGTCATTTCCTATCTTTCAGCATCAATTTGTCAAAATTAAAACCATTCGATCGTCCAGAACCGACAAGCTGACCACTGTGCGACGAAAGGAAGAATAATGTTTTTTGATTGGGATATGTATGTATGTAAATATGTATATTTGTGTCACGCTAGAGGCTAAACGGCTGAACCGATTTTGACAAAAAAGGTGTCGTTGAATTGTTATTGATCCCGAAGGTGCTATAGGCAATATTTTTTTAAACAGGAATCAACATGGCGGTCTTCAGACGCCATTTTGTCACATGATGTAGGCTTTAAGACATACAAATTATTTAAATTTCAGGCGATTCTAATGAAAAAAATCCTTGGATCACCCATTGCAAATGTCCTCTAATTTGCTGTTGTTACTTTGTAGTCCTCGCTGTTCCCACCCATATCCCCCTGTCATTCCCCCACCCTATTAAAATAGTAGTTTACCTAACTAGTGCG
Source organism: Aspidapion aeneum (assembly GCA_963576565.1). Taxonomy (NCBI): domain Eukaryota; kingdom Metazoa; phylum Arthropoda; class Insecta; order Coleoptera; family Brentidae; genus Aspidapion; species Aspidapion aeneum. The sequence continues at coordinate 4,542,359 of OY755047.1, forward strand.
GAAAGTGCCTCTTTTCCGCACGCGATTGCAGATGGCCAAACGACGCGATAGCGGAGTTTGGCCAGCAATCAAGTGCGGAAAAGACACTTTACGCACGAGTTAGGTACACTATTTTTTCTATAAGCGTGAGGAAAAAACTAAAAATTAATCAGAAAATTATTTATATTCAAAACGTTTTAATCAAATCAATTATTATTATTCACATTCTAGCGGCTTCTAGAACTGACTGGGGTAGATCTTCGTCCGAAGAATCCATTGAAAATCTGATTTTTTTGTTTGACAAATTCAAAAGACGCTTGTATCTGCAAAATTGGCTTTGTTTTGACAGTTTGTTTGTACTTTGTTGCTATGGTGATTTAAGATGCCAAATCTAAAACCACTAGTGTTCATTGTTGTTTGACATTGACAATGACGATATTTATACCGGGGAGGTTTAAAACTTATAATTTGAACCTATTTTACTGAAAACTTTATTTTATCGAAAATATTGAAAATATAGCAGAATTTTAGTCAATTTGAATATTTTTAGGATATTTCGTGTGCTAGGAAAGATACAAATGTATTTTGAACGGTCTAAATGTTATAGAACACCTCAAAATCGTAACAAATATACTTTTCCGCACTAGTGCGGAAAAAATATTGTTCCGCACTAATGCGGAAAAGTGGCACTTTCCACACTAAAATGCGTGCGGAAAAGTGGACTTTTCCGCACGCTTATAGAAAAAACAATATTCGCATAATTTTATCAAATATAGGGCGATTTCAAAAACTCTTTCGCATATGCTCTCAGATTTTTTTCCAACACTAGTTTAAAACTTATACAGGGGGTGCGGGAAAACGTGTTTGTTTATATGTTGCATGATGATTGATGTCACTTAACGCTGACAATTTAAATTATTTTACTGAAACGCCAATGAACTTGGCAAGAAAATAAAAACCAAAAAATGTTAATTTCAGTGACTTTGAGGGTTTGTCGCGTCTCTCTTTAGTAAAAATATGTCATACATACAGGGTATCTAATTTTAACGAGTTAAAGCGCGTTTTTACTTTTTGCTGCTATGTTCTGTTTCAGTTTTCTCGAAAAAACAGCGGCGTAGCGTGCCTGACGGGGCGGGGGGGGGCGACAGCTAAAAAGGGCGCTCTCACAAATATTGCGACCAAAAAAAAAAGGTTATCATGTCTTTAGTTTTCTTTACCGGCCCTGCTCCTTTTCTAATGCTTAGGGCGCTTCGGGCACCCATGGGGCGCCAGTACCCTCGGAACGGGGGAGTGGGGCGACGAACCCCCCCCGCGCCCTTCCTTCCCACGCTACGCCACTGCGAAAAAAATAAAAAGAAAATGATTGAGTAAACATCTTAATAATTATAAACATTTACTTTAAATTTAATATATTAATATACAGTGGAATATGGTGCAACGTGAGCGGCAGAATAACGCAACTGGAGTTCGAAAATATAATACAATGCTATCAGTATTGACCTTTTATTTTGATAACAGCAAAGAGGACATTCCACGAAAATTAACTGTAATATGACTCAGTTATCCCGAATTTTTATACAAAATAAATGGTGACGTTTTCCCGAAACATTTTTAACTTATAGGAATTTAATGCAATAAGTGAGACATATACCCTGTCTCCACCAATGCATGCCCACCCCGATTCAAAAAATGCATCACGGGATGGCCCATGAATTTGCACCGGTTTTAAATGCAGCGTCACCTGATAAAGGGTGATAGTCCAAGCTTTCCTAAATAACACTTTTTTTAGTTGTTACAGATACTGTTATCTTTTGGACTAAATTATATCCAGTGTTTTGGTTAAAGAAGTTGTGTTTTTGAAGTTTGTTTTGTACACGGTAAAAAATTTTGTGTAGAATGAAAACAGGTTCTTTTCTTGATGAATTTTTTTTAACCTTAAAACAATTTGTTTTGAATTAAAATATTTCTTTTTAGTTCAGCGCGGCGTTTAATCTTGAAATGAAGTTTTATTTTTCTTCTTTAATTGTTTTTTTTTTAGTATATTCCATTTTGTAACAAAGCAAATTGTCTTCATATAAGTAATATTTTTCTTCCAGAGAAAACGGTGCCTTAGATTAATTCAGTTCTAATTTATAATAAAACAATTTCTGTTTCACATATTATATCAAGAAAATATTCTCTTGGTGAATAGGAAAGCACAAATTATTTTACTTTTCTTAAATAGGTCATAACCTCCATTGACGGTAGAAAAATCTATTGAAAAATGCATAGAAAAACTTCAGGATGCAGTCACCCAAGTTCACAGTTGGACCACAAAGTGGCGAATAAAATTAAATGAAACCAAATCAATTCATGTTGATTTTACAAACAAAAATATAAATCACATACAAATTACAATTAACAACATTCCCGTACCATATTCAAATCAGGCAAAATATCTAGGTATGACACTTGATGCCAAATTGCGCTGGAAAGCACATGTTAAGAAAAAAAAAGAAGAACTTGAGATAAGGTATAGAAAAATGAACTGACTAATTGGAAGGAAGTCCAATTTAACAAATTATAATAAGTTACTGCTTTATAGACAAATACTGAAACCAGTATGGACATATGGTATTCAACTATGGGGTTGTGCTAAAGAGAGTAACATTGTAGTTGTACAGAGATTTCAAAATAAAGTATTAAGAAACATTGTGAATGCACCTTCATCGAGATCTAAAAATCGAAACTGTAGCAGAGACTATAAAAAAGTACGCAAAAAGCCATGAAGCTAGACTCCATCGGCATGTGAATGTGGAAGCAATTCAGCTTCTGAACAATACTATGCTAGTTCGAAGACTAAAAAGAGTAAAGCCGTTTGAGCTAGTAAACTAAGTGAATTACACATAAAACAAAATAATGCTATAAACACAACACAATTGTGAGTTACAGACTAAACAAAGCGGGGAGAACTGTTGAGTGAACCCTAAGTTTAAATCTGACTTTTCTAGTAAATTAAGTTAAAACAAAATTGCTAATTAGTCTTACTGACTAGATTGTAATACAATAAACACAGTGTGTTTAACAAATAAAAAAAAATAACCTCCATACTTTTAGGAATTTTTTAGATCTGCAAAATGTATGTTGTAGCTTAAACCGCATATTACAAACTCACTTGCCCCAGAAAAATGCAATGCTGTGTACAAAGCGGTCTACCAAGAGGAAACCCACTTGCCCCAATAGCCGGGGTAAGTGAGTTGCAGAGACCGCATTTATTATTTTTTTATCTTTTTTAATCTTGAATTGATAATAGCTACAATACCAGAGTTTATTAACAACATAACTAAGTGTTTCCTATTCAAGAATCAAGTCTATATCTTTTTTTTTTAAAGTTATATGATCTTAAAGTCAACCTTTTACATTTTTAGCACCCACTTACCCTACTTGACCTTATGTAACTCATGGGTGCACCCAGGGGGTCTCGGGCTCCCTAAACATAAATTTTTTAAATAAAATTTTGACATATTTCATTAATAAAAAAATTAAATAGCATAAAATAGTCTGTGGAGGCGGTCGGTGCAGGATTATATCGGAATAAAAATATTATTTTTTAGGAAATAGTCCATATTATGGTGGAGTTGTTTAATAGGAAATCAAACAGGTTATTGTTTTCCTCGACTAATTTTTAATTTGTTTTAAAAATATAGTCCCGACATGTTTCGTAAGTAAAAACTTACATCTTCAGGGGACATTACCAAACTAAATTAGCACAACATTTCGAAAAACTTGTTAAAAAACTATGTTTAGCTACTGCTTTACGGTTAAGTCATCGACATTTTTATATGTCGACATTTTTATATGTCAATGACTTTACCATAAAGCAGTAGGTAAACATAGTTTTTTAACATGTTTTTCAAAATGTGCTAATTTAGTTTGGTAATGTACCCTGAAGATGTAAGTTTTTGCTTACGAAACATGTCGGAACTATATGTTTAAAACAAATTAAAAATTAGTGGAAAAAGACAATAACCCGTTTAATTTCCTATAAAAATATTTGTAGGCAAAAATCTATTATAATGGTTTTAAAATCACACTTTTTTGGGAAGAGATTAGTTTTTAGTATCATGGAGTCTCGCTCCCTCCCAAGGCAGGTCCCTGGCTGCGCCGCTGTGTAACTTACATTATAATAGGTTATCAAGGAAATATCCGTAATTACTTATCATGCACTTTGTATGATAACAAAACGATATGTAAATGTAATATAATATCAATTTAGTTAAATTTTGTTTTATATTGGAAAATTTGGGTTTTTTCCTTGAAATTCGAATTTGATGACGACAAAAATTGTAGATAGGTATTGAAATATTTTTTTATGTTTATATATAGTTGAATAAAGTTTGTAATTAAACTACAGGGTGTAGTGTAGTGCACAATATTTTTATTTTTTGGAATGAAAGAGCTAGGGGGTCAAAATATAAAGAAAAATGTATGTCTACCTGGTCTTCCAAACTGATTCTTCAAAGCCAAAGTTGTACCCCGCCTTAAATAAGCCTTTAATAGATTCTATTGGATACAGAGACCCGCCCCTTTCCAGCTTTAACAGTAAAGTAAGTAAATTGGCACAAGGTCCGGCCCGGAATCTTTTAAAGGCGACGCGCAACGATGTAAGCCATTCCCGATTTCGGTGACTTTTGGTAGCAATAATAGAGGCTACTTTAAAAGGCGGGGTCTCGAAAAAAAAAGAAAAGTAAGGCTATCTTTGTTGGATACATTTATATTTCGGATTCCTTTCTCGCACTTCAATAGGAGAAGCTTTTAAGAATTACTTTGGGACAGGCTGTATAACATAAGTATGAGTAAAAACCGTTTATTTGTCGAGATGTAGAGCCTCAAATTTGACCATTTAAAAAAAAAATTATTCGAAGTTCTTTATAAAACGTACTAAAAATATGTAAATTCTAGAAACAAGTTATTTAAAAAAAATGTATGTTGTCAATATTTTTCATGCAAAACTGGTTTTTTTTTTGGTTAAAAATGCTATATAAAATGTAATGTTTGTTTCTTTGTTTTTACAAATTTAAGAAAGCAAAAATACTGAATAAAAAAAAATGGAGGTTATTTTCACAACTTTTTACAAGAAAGTGGTGGCATATTTTTTCTACAACATCCCTTTTCTTTTCCACTTCTACAACTTTAAAAATTCTAGATCTTAACAAAAACATTTTATATAAAAAAAAATCAAGTACGCCAAAATAGTATTCCGTAAAAAGAATTGAGATAAAAGTAAAACCAAGTTCTCCAATACAAATTTTAAAATGAAAGGTTCTTACTAGTAGAGGGAAGCAAATTAAAATTTCCTATTAGTCTGCCAAAGCTTAGCTCTCTAGCGTTTCTAAAAGTGGGCAATGTTACTTTTACATAATTTTACATGTATAGGGCAGCGGCGTGGGGGGGGCGCGGGGGGTTCGTCGCCCCCCCCGCCCCGAGGGTAGTGGCGCCCCATAAGGTGGGAGAGGCGCCCTTGTGCCGTATCGGCCGCCCCCGCATACATGATGACCTTTTTTTTGTTGTTTTTTTTTTAGTTGCAAGATTTCGTCAGAGGCGCCCGTGTGACTTATCGGCCGCCCGCTGACATATGATGACCTTTTTTTTTTTTTTTTTTTTTTTGGAGACGGCGCGGTTCAAATTTCTACGGCGCGGTTCTTTTGGTCGCAAGATTTGTGAGAGGCGCCTTTTTGACCTTTTGGTTTTTTTTTTGCCGTAAGATTTTTCATCAGTTTTCAGAGGCGCCCTTTTTAGCTGTCGCCCCCCCCGCCCTTTCGGGCACGCTACGCCGCTGGTATAGGGGAGGAGAGTAAAATAGAATTTTGGGGTTTTTTGATTTTTTCCGAAGGTTTGGTTATAATTTCTATCAGTCTGCCAAATTTCAGCTTTATAGCATGTCTGGAAGTACAGTAGAATTTTGATGATCTATACATGAGTGAGTCAGTGAGTGGCAATTTCGTAACTACTTTACTACTTTATGGGAGCCCATGAAACTTGGAGGGGTTGTTAACTCTATCAATATCTACGACTGTGCAAAGTTTGAGTTTCGTACCTCATTCGAAAGTAGAGTTTTAGATAGGCCAAATCTGGTCTAAAATGTTTCAAGAAAAAATGGTACAGCAGCTTACGCGAACTTGGCGGGGTGCCTCCAGATTAATCGTCACCCCTACACTTAAAAAATAAACACACTGTGGACTAAGTTATAGAAAAAAATATAATAAAATTTATTAATACCGCGCAAATTTTCGAAAAAAAATCACGACACTCAGTCAGTGTGTAGAAAGCAATAAAATCCAAGGTGCCCAACGAATTAGCATAGTTATTTTAATTTGATATTCAAACTAACATATATTCAGTGGCGGATCCAGGAAGGGGCAGAGGGCCCCGGGCCTCCCTCCCAGACATAAAACTTATTTTTTAGTTTTGCAGCATCACACAAATCTATCTTTCTATCAATCTTCTTCTTCCTCAATATCTTCCACTCTTCTCTGTCTGTCGCCGTGTTTATCCATCTGGTTCCCGCATGTTTCTTTAAATCGTCGGTCCGTCTCATCTGGGGTCTTCCCCTACTTCTTTAATTTTCCCAAGGTCCAGTTTACAATACATTTGTTGCATCGATCGTCTTTCTGTCTGATATTATAAACGGCAAATTTCCATTTTAATTTTGCTACCTCTCCTTTGACATCCCTTAATTTTGTCTTATTTCTTATCCATTCATTCCTTTTTCTATCTGTTAGCTTTACATGTGACATTTGTCTTTCCATTGATCTTCGGGCTTTTGTTACCTTATCCATGTTTCATTTTGTAAGTGTCCAGGTCTGGGATCCATGAATACAGGAAGGATACATTGGTTATTCACTTTCGTTTTAAGGTACTGAGGATATTTTTTATTTTTTAATATGTAGCTTAATTTACTGAATACTCCCCAAAACCTTCATCTAAAAAAAATTACTTTCTATTAATGCTAAATTTCATAACTACTCAAACCTCAAATCAAAAACCGCTAAGAAAAAATATTTTAATGTTTGTTGCTACTTTGGCCCCCCTTTCCGATAAATCCTGGGTCCGCCACTGCATATAGCGTAAACTGTGAATAGAGGTTGAATTTTTTTTTATTAATATTTTTTTTTCGTATCCACACACATTATACTAAACATGTCTCGACCTCCAGAACTCATCGATTAAATTTGGCGGAGATAAAAAAACGTAGGTATGTATACAGGGTGTCCTAAATTCGATATTTTTAAGGGAATTCAGGTGTTTCTAGAGGAGACAAATTGTATTTTTTTTTATATATGTGTATAGGAGTCCCATAAGGACGAAACAGTTAACTGTCAACACTTATTAGGTGTCCATTAGATCTTGGACCCCCGTGAGGTTAAGCTTTCAAGCTACCCACTCACTCATACTCAAATTTAAGAGAAATTCAAGCAGGCGTGCCCCAGGGTAGCGTACTAGGCCCATATCTATACTTATTATTCACTTGTGATATCCCAAAGCCAGAAAATTGCCACTTAGCAACATTTGCCGATGATACTGGTTTATTGACGGTAGAAAAATCTATTGAAAAACTTCAGGATGCAGTCACCCAAGTTCACAGTTGGACCACAAAGTGGCGAATAAAATTAAATGAAACCAAATCAATTCATGTTGATTTTACAAACAAAAATATAAATCATATACAAATTACAATTAACAACATTCCTGTACCATATTCAAATCAGGCAAAATATCTAGGTATGACACATGATGCCAAATTGCGCTGGAAAGCACATGTTAAGAAAAAAAAAGAAGAACTTGAGATAAGGTATAGAAAAATGAACTGGCTAATTGGAAGGAAGTCCAATTTAACAATTCATAATAAGTTACTGCTTTATAGACAAATACTGAAACCAGTATGGACATATGGTATTCAACTATGGGGTTGTGCTAAAGAGAATAACATTCTAGTTGTACAGAGATTTCAAAATAAAGTATTAAGAAACTGTAGCAGAGACTATAAAAAAGTACGCAAAAAGCCATGAAGATAGACTCCATCGGCATGTGAATGTGGAAGCAATTCAGCTTCTAGACAATACTATGCTAGTTCGAAGACTAAAAAGAGTGAAGCCGTTTGAGCTAGTAAACTAAGTGAATTACACATAAAACAAAATAATGCTATAAACACAACACAATTGTGAGTTACAGACTAAACAAAGCGGGGAGAACTGTTGAGTGAACCCTAAGTTTAAATCTGACTTTTCTAGTAAATTAAGTTAAAACAAAATTGCTAATTAGTCTTACTGAGTAGATTGTAATACAATAAACACAGTGAGTTTGACAAATAAAAAATAAAAAAGCTACCCACGGAAAAATATGAGAGAAACAAAACTTATTTTCGCCCGATTAGCCACGAAACTTGTTTGATTACTTAAGGAATTTAACACTAAATTTATGTTATTGAATTTTGAAACATTCCGTATGTCTGTGCGCCCCACTAAATTCTGCTGAAATAATTAAAATGTATTGTAAAGGGCGTAGATGGAAACATCCATGCTCCACGCACAAAAACAATACGAGAAATACGACTAACAGACAAAAAATGTTTTGATTTTTCCTATTTAAACAACGCTAAATGTCCAGCATTGGCCCTATCTCTGATAAAATCATTAACGTATAAAAATCTATCTCTGTTCGAAGGGGCCAACAAAAAAGTGGCACATATTTATTGGGCAGCGTGTTCTACGCTGCTTTTGGTCTTAGTGGTCCATTCATCGCGTCGCATCGGCTCGGAGTGTGATCCATATAATTGCACAGGGTTACCATAATTAATAAACTAAAAAGAAGTGTATAAAATAAAATAAAAACCTATAAAGATATTTTAAAAATGAAAAAGAAACGTGTTGTTACAAAAAAACAGGACGCCACTGGAGGAAACTGCGTCCTGGGCCCTACACTGCGCCAAACTCCTGTTTTAATTTAATCCAACGGTCATGAAACACCCTGTATAGTATTATACGTCTACCCTAGTACGTCTCAAGGTAGCATGAAAAATCTCAGTATTTTTTTTAACTCCGCAGTAATATAAAAAAATCTACGGAGCAAATTTTGCTTTCGAGAAAAGCCTACAGCTTTTTTCTCTTTCCCTTCTTCATGGATATCTTAAAAAGTAAATGGATTGCCAGCCCTTTGGTCAAAAAATCACAGTTAAAAGGAGGTTCTGCTACCGCGGACAATTTCTGTTGGCAAAACTGAATTTCTTTAAAAATATTGTAGTTAGGTAACTACTACTATTCTCTACCTCCTTCGATCCTGACGATCATCTTCTGTCAGGTTTAGTTGACTCATTGATCTTTGGATTGACTGTTGCTATTCCAGTTTAGGAAGCCCTCTTTCTCTGCGCCCTATTGGTTGCCATTCTAGGACCTGCTTTGGTAATCTTTTGTCATTCATCTGTTATACATCAGTTGTCTTTTAGTGATGTCATCAGTTATGCTTCCCTCGATTCCCATTCTTTCTTTTATGGTTCAGTTCTTATATGATCTGTTCTAGATATTATCATTGATCTTCTTATTGGATCCATTTCAACACTTTCAATTTTTGTTTTATATTTTTCTGTTATGCGACAAGTCTCTATTCCATGCAACATCGTCATTTTCACCATTGTTTCATGTATGTTAAATTTTAGATTCTTTTTAATCTCTCTGCTCCATAAAATACTGTTGAGACATTCAATAACCTTTTTTGCTTTTACTATTCTTTTTTCCAATTCTTTAGAGTCTGTTCCTGTCGTATCAAATGTGACACCCAAGTATACGTACTCATTGTATGGAGATATTTTTTGTCCATCGTCTAGTTCTAACTCACTTGATTCGTTTCCACCCTCCCTTAACACTTGTTACGCTCGTACCGAAGGGGTCCAAGAAGACCGAAACTAGTATGCGAGCTACTAATATCCCTTTTTGAGGAATTGCCCGCAATCTTTGTTGTTTTTCGTTAAGTATGTCCTCACAATATTCCTTTTAAACTGTCCATAATAATTTTTTTACTTGAACGGTATGCTTATACATGAAATTTCAGTTAGGATTTTTTACATGGTATTTTTTTAATGTCAAAAGTTGACTTAATTTGAACACATTTTTGTGAGTGTAGAAAAAATACTCTGCCAATATATGGGCCCCTAAGCTCACACTAGGTACTATAGTTATAGTTTACATGTGAGCTAATATAACTAAAAATGGAAATATATTTTATTCAACTCCAGACTAAATTACCTTTTGTTTGATACCACTCAAGCCATGTTTTGACTTAAACTCAAATTTTTAAAATCTACCCCCACCCTTAAAAAAAGCAAAAACTAAAATGTTATTTGTTAAACTCCAGACTCAATTACCTTTCGCTTGATATCACACACGCCATATTTTCACTTAAACTCTAATTTTTGAAATATACCCCCACCCTTTTTTTAAAATAAATTAAAATGTATTTTGTTTAACTCCAGACTCAATTACCTTTCGTTTGATATCACACACGACATATTTTCACATAAACTCTAATTTTTGAAATCTACCCCCACCCTTTTATTTGGTTTATGTTCTGTGGATTTTGCTCATTTTTAAATGGGACCATCTCGACTCAAGATCCAGCCTAGGTACCAAATTTCATTAAAATCGGCCAAGCGGTTTTTGAGTTATGCCCGTTGGTCGTTACAGACAGACATACAGACAGACAGACAGACAGACATACAGACAGACAGACAGACAGACAGACAGACAGACAGACAGACAGACAGACAGACAGACAGACAGACAGACAGACGGCGCAACAAAAAAGTTTCAAAATCATCTGAAACTCAAAGATATATAAAATACTCTGCCAATATATGGGCCCCTAAGCTCACACTAGGTACTACAGTTATAATGTACCTGTGAGCAAATATAACTAAAAACTGTAATATATGGTATTCAACTCCAGACTAAATTACCTCTCGTTTGATACCACACAAGCCATGTTTTGACTTAAACTCAAATTTTTGAAACTTCCCCCCCCCCCCTTAAAAAAACAAAAATTAAAATGTATTTTCTTCAACTCCAGACTTGATTTTGATTTTCTTCAACTCCAGACTCAATTACCTTTCGTTTGATATCACACATGCCATATTTTCATGTAAACTCTAATTTTTGAAATCTACCCCCACCCTTTTTTTTAACTAAAATTTATTTTGTTTAACTCCACACTCAATTACCTTTCGTTTAATATCACACACGCCATATTTTCACATAAACTCTAATTTTTGAAATCTACCCCCACCCTTTTACTTGGCTTGTGTTCGGTGGATTTTGTTCATTTTTAAATGGGACCATCTCGACCCAAGACCCAGGCTAGGTACCAAATTTCATTGAAATCGGGCAAGCGGTTTTTGAGTTATGCGCGTTGGTCGTTACAGACAGACATACAGACAGACAGACAGACATACAGACAGACAGACAGACAGACAGACACCACAACAAAAAAGTTTCAAAATCATCTGAAACGCAAAGATATATAAAAATTTTTGAAATCGGAGCAACTTTTTTTTTCTCGAAAAAATTAGGATCACCATAGCTCACACTACTATAGTATAGTATATGTGTGAGCTAAAATTTTGAAATCGGAGCAACTTTTTTTTTCTCGAAAAAATTAGGATCACCATAGCTCACACTACTATATTATAGTATATGTGTGAGCTAAAAAGTTTTTATTTTACGTTTTAGCTCACACATATACTATAGTGTGAGCTATGGTGATCCTAATTTTTTCGAGAAAAAAAAAGTTGCTCCGATTTCAAAAAATTTTATATATCTTTGCGTTTCAGATGATTTTGAAACTTTTTTGTTGCGCCGTCTGTCTGTCTGTCTGTCTGTATGTCTGTCTGTCTGTCTGTCTGTAACGACCAACGCGCATAACTCGAAAACCGCTTGGCCGATTTTAATGAAATTTGGTACCTAGACTAGGCCTTGGGCCGAGATGGTCCCATTTAAAAATGAACAAAATCCACCGAACACAAACCAAATAAAAGGGTGGGGGTAGATTTCAAAAATTAGAGTTTATGTGAAAATATGGCGTGTGTGATATCAAACGAAAGGTAATTAAGTTTGGAGTTAAACAAAATACATTTTAGTTTTTGTTTTTTTTAAGGGTGGGGGTAGATTTCAAAAATTCAAAAATCATGTCAAAACATAGCTTGTGTGGTATCAAACAAAAGTTAATTTAGTCTGGAGTTGAATAAAATATATTTCAGTTTTTAGTTATATTAGCTCACACGTACACTATAACTATAGTACCCAGTGTGAGCTTAGGGGCCCATATATTGGCAGAGTATTTTTTAGGATTTTGTGGGCCTCCATTCAGAAGTGATTTCTCCATTTTCTTTTTAAGAAATTCGTGTTCTCCTTACTCCAAGCAATCGAGTTATTATTTCAGACAGTCAGACGAGTTGAGGAGAGATGGGGTGGATCTACTTCAACTCTTATACTTGTACGTGGGAGTAATATACCCTTGAATAGATTACTCAACCCACAAGTTCATTAAAACTTCAAAGTGTACTGGGTTTCTTAATTAAAAATATAACACAAAAAACTGGATCCTTTTTTTTATAAAAACATTTTTTTATATTGCCGAAAATCTGGGGGCACGGCAGTGCCCCGCCAAGTTCGAGCGGAAACTGCTGTACCATCTTTTCTTGAAACATTTCAGCCCATATTTGACCTATCTAAAACTCTACTTCGGAATCAGCTACGAAACTTAAACTTTGCCAGTCGTAGATCTTTATAGAGTTAACAATCCCTTTTTAAGTATCATAGACTTCCATAAAGTAATAAAGTAGTTACGAAATTGCTACTCGCCTACTCCCTCACTCATCAACTCACTCATGTATAGCTTATCAAAATTCTACTGTACTACATGCTACAAAGCTGAAATTTAGCACACTGATAGAAATTGTGACCAAACCCTTGGAAAAAATCAAAAAACCCCAAAATTATAATTCACTCCGCTCCCCCAAAAATTATGTAAAAGTAACATTGCCCACTTCCAGAGGCGCTAGAGAGCTGAGCTTTAGCAGACTGATAGGAAATATAATAAAACTATAGGAAAAAATTTAAAAACCCCAAAATTTTAATTTTCTTCCCCCCCCTATAAATGTAAAGTTATACATAAAATTTTAAACAATCAAATAGACTGTGCAGACTTATTAGCCCAACTAAACTTCATAATCCCGCGCCAGGGATCGAGACAACTATCCACTTTCACTTTCAATGTGCGACATTTGTAACAATACTCCAGCTATCGATATATTTAATACCAATTTAAAACAGCTCAGAAATACGCACTTGCAAAATAATGCCTAAAAGTCCAACCTATTCTTGTACATCTAATTAATGCTTAAGACTACCTTTACTTGTATGCTACTTTTATTGTATATTTATGTAACTCTCATTTATTCCTGTCATTGTAATTGGGTTCGCCCGTAATGATATGGTAAATAAAAATAAAATAAAATAAAATAAAAATAAAGTTATGTAAAAGTAACATTCTCCACTTCCAGAAACGCTAGAATGCTGAGCTTTGGAAGACTAATAACTATGATAAATCTATGAGAAAAAAATTTAAAAGACCAAAATTTTAATTTACTTTCTTCTCCCATAAATGTAAAGTTATGTAAAATTAACATTGCCTACTTCCAGGAACACTAGAGAGCTAAGCTTTAGAAGGCTGATAGGAACTATGATAAAACCAATATAAAAATATTTAAAAAAAATCAAAATCTGTGCACCCCTTGGATCCGCCACTGCAATAATCTGTGTTATAACCAAAAACTTAGTAGAAGTTTTCCTTTCTGAGATATCCACTAAAAACTGTGTGTGCTAATGGGTTAGGAAGGTATCAGATTGGTCAAGGATCTATTTATTTCAGATTTGGTCTCCTGGTCTTTCGTAGTCAGAACAGTTTATTATCTGATTTTTTATCCATTTTTCTTATAAAAATATCTACAATTTTTATAAAAGTTTAATAAGATACAAATCAAGACTAAGTAAGTGAGTGGGATCCAAAAAAGATATATTCTTTAATTAGGTCTTGAGCCCTTTTTTATACAGTGTCCCCCATAATGTTTGCAACATATGGGAAACATTTTTATTTGTGAGATATGAGAAAAAATTTTATATACGATCAATCCTGCTTGTTGAATATCCTAAAAAGACATTTTAACATTTGTCACATGATCACTGTCATGGCGGCAAATTCAAAAAATTAGGCATGAAATCCCAAAAAGTGAGGTTAAATCGCAAAATATCGAAAAAAGTTATTTGAAAAAAGTGTTTAGAATGTCATTTTAGGGTCCTCTATTTGGAACAATAATAATAAAAAATAAGAAATACCCTATTTTTGGCCCCAGCCTTATTACATTGGCGCACCCAGGAATGTGTCTTGGGGGGGCCCGACAGCTCAAAGGGGCGCCTCTCAAAAATCGTGCGACCAAAAAACAAAAAAAAAAAAGGTCATCATGTGTGGGAGGCGACAGCTAAAAGGGGCAGGGGCGACCAAAAAAAAAAAAGGTCCTCATGTTTTTAGCGGGGACGCGACGAACTACGCCGCTGTTTGGGGGGGGCCGAGTCCTCATTATCATGAAATATGTAGAAAATATGTCAAAAATCTAAGGCTTGGGGGGGCCCGGACCCCGGGGCCCCTCCCCCTGGGTGCGCCCATACTTATTATGAATTAATTTTATAAAGATTTTATTATTGAAATAGTTTAATTAACGCAATATTTAATGGGTTGGGCTGTAGTACCAACTGAGTGGAAAACGTCATATATATCCACAATACACAAAAAAGGAAGGAAAGATATATGTGACAATTATAGAGGTATATCTGTAACTAGTACGCTAAGCAGAATATATGGCAAAATAATAAGAAATAAAGTGGAGAGCGAATATAAAGATATGGAGGCAGAAGAACAAGCTGGTTTCAGGGCGGGTAGATCGACTTCAGATCATCTCTTTTGTATAACCCAAGTTATTGAAAAGAAAATGGCATACGGACAAGAGCTCCATCTGCTTTACGTAGATTTGCAGAAGGCATATGATAGTATACCACTAAATCTACTTTGGAAAGCGTTGGAAAAGACAAACATAAGCGTACAACTAATTAAGGCCATCAAAGAGTTATACCGCAATAGTAAGGCAAAAGTTAAAATAAAAGCAAAACTAACCAAAGGCTTTCAAGTAAATAAAGATCTTAAACAAGGTTGCTGTATCTCGCCTACGCTCTTCAAGATATATTTGGAACAGGTCCTTAAAGTCTGGAAGAGAAAATGCCAAAACATGGGAATTCCGTTGAATGAAACCACCTTGTATACTTTATGTTTCGCCGATGATCAGATAGTGATGGCTCAGGATTATGACGACCTTGAATATATGACACGAAAACTAATAGACGAGTACAATAAGTGGGGACTAGAGGTTAATATCAATAAGACAGAGTATATGTGTATTGGTGGAACGAAACAGGATCTAATCTTAAATACTGGGCAGCGAATTCAGTCCTGTGATGAGTATAAATACTTGGGTCTAAAAATTACAGCTGACGGAACACTAGACAAAGCTATAAAAGATAGAAACGTACAAGGAAGAAAAGCAATAACTTTATTAAATGGAATAATTTGGGATCAAAGTATATCAAAACATAACAAAAAGCTTATATATAACACCATTGTAAAAAGTATTATTACATACGGCTCAGAAGTATGGCCAATCAAAGATAGAACAGAAAAAATGCTTTCCGCTACGGAGATGGACTATTGGAGAAGAACAGCAGGGAAATCAAAAAGAGAAAGAGTTACCAATCAAAGAATAAGAGAAATTATGACAGTGGGTGAACGTACTCTAGTGGATGATATAAGAACAAAACAACTGGTGTGGTACGGACATGTACAAAGAATGGATGATGGAAGACTACCTAAACAAATATTACAATGGAAACCAACTGGCCGAAGAAAACGAGGAAGACCAAGGAGAAGCTGGAGAGAAGGAATAGATAGTGAAATAAGAATAAGAGGCCTAGATGATGAATTATGGGCAAACAGAAACGAGTGGAGATTGGGTATCGGAAGACGTAGAACGTTGTGAAACCGATAAATATATATATATATATATATATATATATATATATATATATATATATATATATATATATATAATATTTAATGGACAAAGGTAAAATGATTCAAAATTCTATAGTAAAGTCATTCATAAAAAATTAAATATAAATATCCAATTAGCACATGATCCTTTCTTGTCGAAATGGCCTTTTTTTGACAAGTTTGTAAGGTTTCCGTGAATTTAGTATTATTACCACAATAGAAAAGAACCCCATCATTAATTATGTAAACTTTAATAAAATATTTAATAAATAATATTAATGGCATTGTTCTTTTCCATTGTGGTATTAATACTAAATTCACAGAAACCTTACAAACTGTCAAAACAAAAGGCCATTGCAACAAGAAACGTACATGTGCCAATAAGATATTTTTATTTAATTTTTTATGAATGACTTTAATACAGAATTTGGAATCATTTTACCTTTGCCCATTAAATATTGCGTTACTTGAACTATTTCAATAATAAAATCTGTATAAAATTAATTTATAATAAGGCTGGGCCCAAAATTAGGGTATTCCTTATCTTTTATGATTATTGCTCCAAATTTCATAGAGGACACTAAAATGACATTCTAAACAGTTTTTTCAAATAACTTCTTTCGATATTTTGACATCTAACCTCACTTTTGCCGTCATGACAGTGATCTCGTGACTAATCTCAAAATGTCTTTCTAGGTTATTCAACAAGCAGGATTGATCGTATATAATTTTGAATGAATGAACTTACAAATAAAATTTTTTCCCATAAGTTGTGAACATTATGGGGGACGGGACACTGTATATAAAAATATAAAAATAATATATATAAAAATATAACCCTGTTCAAAACATACCCCTCTTTTTTTATTGTTTTAGAACTCTTTCACTAATAATAATAATCGGCATCATTTTAATATTCAGTAAAAGGTTGTTCTAAAAATATTTGGGATATTTAGAACCAATAAAGGAGCAGGCACACTTTAAATGGGATTTTAAAAAATCCACGATTTTAATGAAATTCTAGTATGTAGTAGATCGCGATATCCTGATCAAAAGTTCTCATGGGCTCAAAGCGATCCTATGAGTGGTTTCCAAGATACCGTGGCGGGTATGGGGCTCCCCCAACATATGAATAAATTGATTTTTTATTTAAAAAATAAACTTTAATACAAAAAAGTGATAAAAATAATTGACTCTTATATTTGATGCTAGATGTCATGTGATAATTTTTATGTACAAGGGGTACTCAAAAAGTCCAATATTTCTATTTAATTCATAATTTTATTTAAATAAACGGATATATAATACTTTTTGAGTATCCCCTGTACATCAAAATTGCCACGTGACGTCTAGCATAGTTGTCAAATATAAGAGTCAATTATTTTTATCACTTTCTTGTATTACAGTTTAAGTTTTACAAAAGAATTTCAATTTATTTGTATTTTGGGGGACGCCCATACCCGTCACTGTATCTCGGAGGGTAGGGGACAATTCGCCGCTGCCGATTCCCCGCAGCCGATTCGCCGCGGGACAATTCGCCGCCGGCCGATTCGCCGCGGGGACAATCCGCCGCGAGATTTTTTATTTATTTTATGATGTTACCCCAGCCATTTTTCACATATTTCATGAATAAAAAGATTACAGAGTATAAAATTCGCCATCATGAGGCTTCGCCCCCTCCCCCAGAGAAATCAGCCCCCCCCAAATTTTGAGGCAAATCGGTTTATAAACAAGAAAGTGCGCCATTGTGGAACTGCCATTTTGATTTTTTGTAAATTTTAGTTAAAAATAATAATCAGCGAGCTGAAAGATCTCAAAGTTCCGAGTTTGATGCAAATCGGTTGATAAATGGGAAAATTCGCCATTTTGGATCCACCATTTTCATTTTTTTAAATTTAAGTCAAAAATTGTATTAAGTTACCTTAAGCGCCGCGATGTTTCAAGTTTGAGGCAAATCGGTTCATAAATAGGAAAATCCGCCATTTTATTTATTTTTCTAATAAAAAAAATATTGAATTGTATTATACTAACCACCAAATAACTAACAATTGCCAATGGTAATATCATGTCGCACAGTGGAACGTTTTGAAGATCTAGGTGGACAACCTCTGAGCAACATTAACACTCTTTAATGCTTGATTTTTTTAGCTTTAAAATAACATAAAATACTTAAAAGCATTTAGTATTTGCAATATTACCTACCTCTTATATAGGGTGATTCAGATTTTAACGATTTTAAGATTTGTAGTCATACTGTATGCTTTTAACGAAAATTGTTTCAACAAATTTTATAACAATGAAGTAACGGTATATTTTTTTTCAGTTTTTGCAAGAAGGAATTTAAATAAAACTGTTTTGCAATATACAAGGTGTTTCAGAAAAATTTAAATAAAGACGTTTGAGGCGGTAAGGGACGATCAAGAAAAAAATTCCGGTCTTATCTATCACTGAATTTGTAGTCATACTGTATGCTTTTAACGAAAATTGTTTCAACAAATTTTATAACAATGAAGTAACGGTATATTTTTTTTCAGTTTTTGCAAGAAGGAATTTAAATAAAACTGTTTTGCAATATACAAGGTGTTTCAGAAAAATTTAAATAAAGACGTTTGAGGCGGTAAGGGACGATCAAGAAAAAAATTCCGGTCTTATCTATCACTACCTGAAAAATAAATGCATTAAAAATTTTAAACCTCCCACCCCTTCCCGAGGTGAAACCAACCCCTAAAATTATAATGGGAAATGTTCATCGGATGGTATTATCTTTAAAGCGGTTTAATGTGAGAAAATTTAAGAGATATTTGGATTTTAATTTTATATAACGAAGAAAGTTTTAAAAAATATTTATTAAATTGGAAAATTCCATTTTTATTTGAAAAATATCATTACTTAACATAACAAATAATAGAAAAGGTAACTAACAGTCCATTTTATTATTATCTTGCAAACTAAACTGTGTTAATTAATTTCTCAATCTGACACAAAAAAGACAAGAAAAATATATTATCATATTTCTAAAACCGCATAATAATAACTCACTCCGTTTAAAACTTAATTTTTTGGATTTTTTAACCTCAAAAAACTTCCCTTGGGGTTTAGTGCAGATGCAGATTTAGAAGACGGTAAGACATGCCAATTTTGGTAAAAAAGTGGCGCTATTGTATCAAAGAAAACATTTTAATGCTTTTTCAAAATATTGAGAAATAAATGGATCCATGAGGGATCTGATACCTTCCTAGCTAGCCTATTAGCACACTTCAAGTGAAGCAATGATAATATATGAGCTTTGAAAAGTCTTTTGTATATATCTGAGAAACTGAAGCTCTTACTACTTTTTTAGTTATAACACGAATTATTGAGTAAAATATAGTCTACTATATTACGAAAACTGTATATTGATATGATGCTCCGTTAAAAAGATAGATTTTTAAAATTTTTATTGTTAAAAAACTGTCATTAGCATTCATAGATTTTGACCAAAATCTAATCAGCTCGTAAGAGTATCGAGCACTATTTTACCTGAAAATTTTATGAAAATCGGTTTAATAACACATTTTCGGCGTTATCTAAAAAAAATTTTTTTCGGCGAAAATAATACCTATTAATAATACCAATGCTATGCGGGCTAGAAAGGAAAAAACTAAAAATTGTGACTTTTTGAAAGAAAAAAAGTCCTAAAAAAAATTGTTAACGTCATTTTATTGGCCTAGTCATATTTATAGAATTTTATTCAATTTGTTTAAAAGAAGGCGACTATTTTAATTTTTCGAATAACTCAATTTAAGTTTTTAAGCATTATTTTGAAACCCCCTGTAGATATTTTTAACTTCGACACTGCATCCGATTAAGCTCGCAATAGCGCCACTTTTTTCCTTTTGAACGAATATCGTAAGTGTTAACGTTTCTGAAAATCCCACAAAGCCCTATGTACTTACTTTTATCTGGACACCCTGTAGACAAACAGACACATTGACTCATCGTGATATAGAAAAATGCACGAAGATTGACTAATTTGGGTTAGAAAATCCCCAAAGGGCACATTTGTGAAGGTGTCAAAAAGAAAATGTCATTAAACACAAATAATACGTTTTCTATTTTTAGAGTTGCAGGCTAACAAAATAATTAAGTACAAGTTTACCGCAAAAACAGGACAAAATTTCAATACTGCGTCAGAAAGTAGAGATTTCGGTTAATTGGAGAATAATAAAACTAACATCAACAAATTCTAACAAACTAAAGTTTCAGTCCAACAAAAAGTATATAAAAATAAAATTTTCCTTACCAAAACACCAGCGAATTCATAAAATCATAGCAAGTAAAACACTGCAAGAATGACAGTCAAAATGCTTCCCTAGTCTTAAGGACATGTCACTCTAAAAATGCCTGGCACTTGTTTTACTCCAGCGCCTACTACGCGGGAAAAAACAATATTGTTTTAAAGCATTGCCCATAATTAAGATTAAAATGTCTAAGCAGAATATTTTTAAGATGCAACTTTCAATGCAAATATCTTGACAACCAGAGGGGATAAAAAAATAATATTTTTGATCTAGGATGTATGGAATATGCTCTTTAATTGTAGGTAGCTGATATGTTAATTTATAGTACTTAACTATGTCCACCTAGATTAGTCAAACGTTCCACTGTGTGTCGGACCAGTGGCGGATCCAGGGGGGCCAGAGGGGCCCGGGCACCCCCCCCCTTGCCTGACATAAAACTTTTTTTAGTTGAAAGGAAGAAAATGCCAATGCATCAACTGCTAGTATCAATAAAATTTACCCCCAACATCACTTTTTTCATGTTTTTTTCTAAAACAGACTGAGTGTTTCAAAAATTTTCGCCAGCGGCGCATTTTGCCACCTGCATTTTAAATTTCAGACCTAAAAATTATTAACAACGAACGCAAACTAGAAATATTTTGGTTTCTGCATCCTTCTTGGCCCCTCCCCCCTGGAAATTCTGGATCCACCACTAAACCGGTCATTCTAATAACCGGACGCGGATATTAGTATGTTGGCAACAATGCATTCTAGAGCCAGAGAATTACCTCTTTCCGTTTTAATGCGGAGACTAAATACTTTTATCATATTTACAACATATTTTATTCGGTGGGCCTGCTGTGTTTTATTTTTATTGTTGAGTTGGGTAGTAATAAATCTATTTGAAATGACGCCTAGTAAAATCTTCTTAGTTTACGTAAAAAAATTGAAGTTGTTAACGTTTCGGAGAAGGAACATCTATTAGCATGAAAGATTGCTGAAAAATTTAATATCGGAAAAACTCAAGCAGCGGAAATTGTTAATAAATATATATTAAAATTTAGCAGTTCTGTCTCATAAGCGGACACCTCCAATAAGCGGACAAATTCGACGAAACCGTGAGTGTCCGCTTATAGCAGGTTTCACTGTATTTCAAAAAAGGCTCCTTAAAAAGTTACCAATTTTTTTTAATAAAAATCTCATTTAAATTCGTGCAACGGTACAACAAAGAAAAAAACTAAAATAAACTTCACAATTTAAATTAGATCCGCTTGCAGGTGGCCATTTTGTAAATATTTAATAAATGTTTAATTTGTAATAAATTATTTATTCCTAAATACCACAAGCTTATTAGTAATGCATATTATTTTTTCTAAGATATTTTGCTTTTATTTCACATTAACGTTAATTAATCTAATTAATAAATACCTATGGATAAGTTAATTTAATTTATCTAAAAATAATTGTTTGACACTTTGTTATACATATAAAGCATAATTAAATGTTATAAGCATCATGGGAAATTATTACTGTATATAAGATAAGAATAACTGCATTTAAATACACACGTAGGAGGTAGGTAGAGTTCTGAAGTATGGAAATTCATTGATACGTTGAAAAACCTAACAAAAGAAAAAAGAAACATTCATATCATCAAACCAGAACAATGGACAGAACACTACAAGAGACTGCTGCAGGATACAAGACCCGAATATCTGTCAGCCTCTCCGAGGAGAGACATAGAAGTTAATTAATAACATAGCATGGAGAGGAAGTAATTATCGAAAAAGAAATGATAAAGAATAGTATTAAAAAGCTTAATACCGGAAAAGTTAGCGGACCTGGGGAAATATACGCTGAAATGCTCAAATATGGATCAGGGAACTACTAGAAAGTCTCACATATATTATCAATCAATGCATAAACGGACATCCAGTACCTGATGATTGGAAAATAGCATTCATATTCTCAATACATAAAAAAGGAACAATTGCTGGATTGCAATAACTACAGAGGAATTTCCGTAACCAGTACTCTAAGAAGATTGTACGGTAGGATGTTGTTACCTTTGTGGACCTACAAAAAGCATATGATACCGTTCCAGTAGAAAAATTATGGACGGTGTTAGAACAAACTGATCATACATATATAAAAGAGATAAAAGAACTTTACAAAGGGTCAAAATCTAAAATTAAAATTGGAAATCGACGAAAGGCTTAAGACACGCAGGTTGTATCTCTCCAACTCTTTTTAAAATATCTGTAGCAGTAGCTCTAAAAAACTGGACACGTAAACGACCGATTTACCATATAATTACAGTTTGCTGACGACCAAATAATTGTAGCTAATGATAAAGAAGACATGGAGTATATGATGAGAAAGTTAACGGAAGAATACCAAATGTGGGGTGTAACAGGAATCGTGGACAAGACACAGTACTTATGTATTGGAAACGAATCAAATAAGTTAGAACTAGACAATGGACAAACAATATCTCCATGCAATGAGTATGTATACTTGGGTGTCACATTTAATAAGACAGGAACAAACTGTAAAAAACTGGAAAAAAGAATAGTAAAAGCAAAAAAGGTTATTGGTGGTCTTAACAGTATTTCATGGAGCAGAGAGATAAAAAAGATTGTAAAATTTAACATATATAAAACAATGGTGAAAAGCATGCTGTTGTATGGAATAGACACTTGTCGCGTAAAAAAATACAAAGCAAAAATGGAAAGTGTCGAAATGGATGCAATAAGAAGATCAATGAGAATATCTAGAACAGATCATATAAGAATTGAGATCATAAAAAGAAAAAATGGGAATCGGGGGAAGCATAACCGATGACATCACTAAATAACAACTGATATGATACGGCCATGTACAACAACGAAATATTACCAAAGCAGGTCCTAGAATGGCAAGCAATTGGGCGCAAAAAAAGAGGGCGTCCTAGACTAGAATGGCAACAGTCAATCAATCAATGAGTCAAAAAATCTGACAGAAGATGATTGTCAGGATCGAAGGAGGTAGAGAATAGGCGTCGGACAACGTAGAAAAACATGCTTAACCGACATAGCAGTGTTAGTGATGTAAAAAAAAATTGTTCTGAACTTCTTTTAGGGTAGGCAACCTTTTTTTTTATTTTTCGCTTTCATTGTATGCAAACCACTGATCTTAAAATAGAATAATTTATTAATTGTGCGACACTCTTGCTCTTGCTATAAGAATAACTAATTTTGTCGTATATTATATTTAGCTTTTGAGGCGTGCACATATTACAAGCCTCAATTGGTCTTAATTAAGCTATACTTTGTTAATGAATAAAATAAGACTGTTACGAAACGAAAATCTAAGGTTTATAGGCGCCATATTATAACAGATTTCATCCTTTATTTTAAGCAAAACCTACTTTTAAAAAATATGTAATAAAAATTTAAAAAAATTCTGTAAAGTGTTCATAGTTCACTGAAGTGTATTTATCTATTCCCGTGAAGTGTTTTAGTTTACTATTTTTCCTGATACTATTGAAATGACAATAGCACATTCTATAAAAATGTATTTTTATTAGTAAAAAACAAAGTAAGATTATAATTTGTTTATTAATTAATTTTCAAATATTTGTACTTGCTCTGTAAAAATTAGCTGTTGATGGTAAAAAATTTTGTTTTTGTTTAAAATGTAATTTGTTTAGAACCATTCCATATTTTTTTACCAATCTTGTAAAAAAAGATATTGTCAATAAAGATTTACTATTTGACGATATTTCTATGCAAATTTGAAAATAAATTATACCAAGATTTAGATGGAAAAGTCCTGAAAAAATTATATTTTAAACAGAAACAACCTTTTTACCTTCCACCGCTGATTTTCACTGAACAGCTGATTTTCATCAAACAGCTGATTTTGACTAAACAGCTGATTTATTTTGACAGAAACAGCTGATTCATTTAGAGTAATATCAGCTGATGTATTTTGATAGATATCAGCTGAATCCATCTGAGATTGATCTAGACAGAGCGTATAGCCTTCTCTCTTTCTGAAGCGTGTTAAGGTCATTCTCGTGTTGCCAATGGTTTAACTCGTAGTTTGCATTTCTTCCGCTTGGTGTTCTGTGTGTAAGCGTTTTGCCGAGAAGAGGTTTTTTTTAAATTAATTAATATTATCTTAAAGTAAGAAAGTCTTACTATAAGAATATTATTTTATGTATGGTGGACGCAATGCCCTTTCACATTTTGTATACACTCTTAAATATCTCCTATTACAAACAGGGACACAAAAGGTGGGCTATTATCCTCATTCCAGATTATCCCTATTAGAACTCAAATAACCTGTCTAGTTATCCCAAATCAGGGAGACCCTCGGAACAATTTTACAGACGCAGTTTTCCGCAAAAGCGGCCTTTCATCTTTTGAGGTAATAATTTGTCCCCTTGCCTTCTTTGTATACCCCAATCCTCCTTTTTTCCATTGATGGAATCAGATTTATTAGTATTTCTAAAATGCTTCCTTGGAAACCAAAAAGTCATTTCCTTATCTCTAGTATTTAATTTCATTTTTGGGCAGCATCCGGCAAATTAAGCTACATATTAAAAAATGAAAAATATCCTCAGTAACTCAAAACGAAAGTGTATAGCCTATGTATCCTTCCTGTACTTACATATGGATCCCAGACCTGGACATTTACAAAACCAAACAGGGATAAGGTAACAAAAACCCAAAAATGGAAAGACAAATGTTACATGTAAAGCTAACAGATAGAAAAAGGAATGAATGGATAAGAAATAAAATAAAAGTAAGGGATGTCAGAGGAGAGGTAGCAAAATTAAAATGGAAATTTGCCGGTTATAATATCCGACAGAAAGACGATGGATGGAACAAATGTTTTGTAAACTGAAGAACTTGGGAAAATAAAAGAAGTAGCGGAAGACTCAATGACCCCAAATGAGATGAGCGGACGATTTGAAGAAACATGCGGGGACTAGATGGATGAGCACGGCGACAGAGAAGAGTGAAAGATACTGATAGCCAGTTATCGCCTGCGCACACTGTTAGGAATCACTTTTAAGAATTTTTACAGAGGAAAAAGTGGGACATCCTAGGAAAGATTTACGAAAATTCAACCTGTTACTTATCATTTAAAAAATAGATCAGTGTACAGGGTGTCCCAAATTGGGCACTTTTAGGGGGTTTAAGGTACTTCTAGGGGAGACAGAGAAAAACTGACCACGCATTGCGACGCTCAAATTTCAAGAGAAGACTTATAGTGAAAACAGCATTTTGAAATATCGTCTCGTCTTTGAGCTACGGGGGCTTTTTGAAAAGTCTGCATTTTTGAAGGGGGTCTATAACTTCGTTATTAGTGGACATTTTGATTTAGAGTAAATTGCAGTTTTATAGACTTTGTCACGAGGAATTCACCCGCTAAATTATATTTTAACTGTCACTTTTAGTTTTTGAGATATGACATAGAGTTGCATTTTTTTTTATGGAATGTCCTATAATTTAAATAATTTTCGAATTCGTCATTGAATTCTTTTCAAAATGATGTATCATATGCCATAGTTTGATTGAGCGGTTTAGGAGATATTCAGCTTTTTCACTTATTTCTAGTGCGCTATGATTTGCTGCTGAGGCAGATAAAGGTACTCCAGTATTTTTATTATTTTACACAGTCACAAATATAGTAAGGCTGGTTTGGAAAAATTACAATTCAGCTGACGGCCCTCAAAGTCTAGTTATAAAAAGTTTTAAAAAAATGATACATATTTCAAAATAAAATTAAAACGCTTTTGTGCAAAATAATTTCATATCAAAGCGTAATGTCAAATTGTTTAAACAATTGAAAACAATGACAAAATGCCAAGACGTAAGGCAAACTTGATTTGCATAGTATAAGACAACAAAACTATAGGAGCATTGAAGTAGAATTTGACCGCAAGGCTTTCACGTCAATGGCGCATGACGTCATTCAACGCACACTAGACAAAAATAAAATACTTTAATTATCTCCGAAACCGCTCAATCAAACTATGACATATAATACATCATTTTGAAAAGAATTCAATCACGAATTCTCGAAAACTAATAAAAATATAGGCCATTCCATAAGAAAAAATGCAACTTTATGTCATATCTCATAAACTAAAAGTGACAGTTAAAATTTAATTTAATTCCTCGTGACAAAGTCTATAAAATTTCAATTTACTCTAAATCAATATTTCCAATAATAACGAAGTTATAGACCCCCCTTCAAAATGCAGACTTTTCAAAAAGCCCCCGTAGCTCAAAGACGAGACGATATTTCAAAATGCGGTTTTCACTATAAGTCTTCTCTTGAAATTTGAGCCTCGCAATGCGTGGTCAGTTTTTTTCTGTCTTCCCTAGAAGTACCTTAATCCCCCCAAAAGTGCCCAATTTGGGACACCCTGTACAGTGCAGTGGCGCACCCAGGAATGTGTCTTCGGGGGGGCCCGAGGCCTCTTGGGGGCCGACAGCTAAAAGGGGCGCCTCTCAAAAATCGTGCGACAAAAAAAAACGGTCATCATGTGTAGGGGGCCCGACAGCTAACAAAAATCGTGCGACCCAAAAAAAAAAAAAGTCATCATGTGTGGGGGCCCGACAGCTAAAAAGGGCGCCCCTCAAAAACCTTGCGACCAAAAAAAAAAAAAAAGAACAAGATCATCATGTCTTTAGCGGGGACGCGACGAACTACGCCGCTGCTTGGGGGGGGCCGAAGCCTCATGATGTCAAATTTTAAGCTATTGTTTGTGTTTTATCATGAAATATGTAAAAAATATGTAAAAAATATGTTAAAAAATCTAAGGCTTGGGGGGGGGGGGCGGTCCCCGGGGACCCCCCCTGGGTGCGCCCATGGTACAGTGGACTATTCTTCTAATGATAACTTATCGCATACCTTTTTTTTATTTTCTTTAAAAGGCGATTTATTTTTACAAACAAGTGTTTTTTAGTGAAATTTAAAAATGGAAATTTATGATTTTATCCATTAAAAAAGACAGTATCATGAATAATCTGACCTTGATTCGCCCACAAAGAGAGTGATAGAAAATGGGACGTAAAGAATCTTTAGGGAATTGCCATGTTGCCACATGTTTTATTTATTTATTTTCTGGAAGAACATACCCTATCAATTTTTGAATTTAAGAAAGGTGAGATGGAGGAAGATATATTTCTCCATATCTACTTTACTACTGCTATGTTGGTTTAGAATGTTTTTCTACGTTGTCCGACGCCTATTCTCCACCTCCTTCGATCCTGACAATCATCTTCTGTCAGGTTTTTTTGACTTATTTATCTTTGGATAGACTGCTGCCATTCTAGTACATAATTCAACTTATCCGCCAATTTTTGCACTGGTCAAAAGATCTTACAAAGAATATTGTTTCGTTCAATTATTTTTAGTTGTTCTTCTTTTGTGCTTTTGTAAGTGACTATACAGGGTGTCCCAAGCAAAAGCAACGAGATACGAGTTTGTTTAAATGAGAAAAAAGTTGCACTATTCTAAGCCCAATCAGGTGCTGTATCAATATTAAAGATATCTACAAGGGTTTTTAAAATATCGAACAAAAACTAAAAATTTTGTTTTTTGAAAAATTTAAATATCGCCGCCATCTTGCAAACAAATTTAATGAAATTTGGTAGTTTTGTATAAGCAACTCCGGCCAATTGAATGACGTTAACAAATTTTTTCTAGGCCTTTTAGTTTTTTTGAAATCATAGCCAACTTTGTTATTTCTTATGACCGCCATATTGAATTTATACGTCAATAAATAGAGAATTAAAAGAGCTTTTTAACCATGTATAATAAGCCTATCTTTGAATGACGGAAAATGTGAATTTATTAAAAAAACTATTTTTTACTTGGTTGACTGTAAAACAAAGGCCGTAGATGCGTTTGTTGTCATACCTATACGTAACTATCTGTCAAAACTTTGTCATATCTTAGAATAGCGCAACTTTTTTCTCCTTTAAACAAACTCGTATCTCTTAACGTTTCCGAAATCTCCATGTAGTTGCTTTTATTTGGGACACCCTGTATACACAACTAAACACTTAAAACCATGTCATCCAGTTTCCAGAGGTTACGATCTAATCTAAATCTAAAACTAACTAACTAACTAACTAATAGAAGAGTACAATAAGTGGGGGCTAGAGCTTAATCACAATAAGACAGAGTATATGTGTATCGGTGGAATGAAACAGGATCTAATATTAAATACCGGGCAGCAAATTCAGTCCTGTGATGAGTATAAATACTTAGGTCTAAAAATTACAGCTGACGGAACACTAGACAAAGCTATAAAATATCGAAACGTACAAGGAAGAAATGCAATAACTTTATTAAATGGAATAATTTGGGACCAAAGTATATCAAAACATAACAAAAAGCTTATATATCACCATTGTAAAAAGTATTATTACATACGGCTCAGAAGTATGGCCAATCAAGGATAGAACAGAAAAAATGCTTTCCGCTACGGAGATGGACTATTGGAGAAGAGCAGTAGGGAAATCAAAAGGAGAAAGAGTTACAAATCAAAGAATAAGAGAAATTATGACAGTGGGTGAACGTACTTTGTGGATGATATAAGAAGAAAACAACTGGTGTGGTACGGACAAGTACAAAGAATGAATAATGAAAGACTACCTAAACAAATATTACAATGGAAACCAACTGGCCGAAGAAAACGAGGAAGGCCGAGGAGAAGCTGGAGAGAAGAAATAGACAGTGAAATAAGAATAAGAGGCCTAGATGATGAATTATGGGCAAACAGAAACGAGTGGAGATAGGGTATCGGAAGACGTAGAACGTTGTGAAACCGATAAATATATATATACGATCGAATCAAGAGGAAGAAATCTTACTTTGTACAAAATATGGCAACAGCTAACCACTCAAAACCATGTCATCCCGTTTCAGACAACTCTGGCCTCCCTGGAGAGGAGGCTAATATATTAATTTTCCTGGCCCCCGCCCCCGTTTTTATGCGGCGGCCTACTAGATAGTAAACACAGGCCCGGAGGCTTGTGGTGTCCGAGTGACCTGATTTCCTAGTATGACGGTTTTATAGTAGAGATATGAGAGGGGAATAATATACAGGGTGTCTGTAAAAGGTCTGTACAAAATCTTAGCACATATTCCTGAGGTCAAAATAAGTTGATTTAAAGCAACTTACCTTAGACCGAAATTGCCCCGTTTCAGAGATACAGGGTGGTGAATTTAAAAATTAATTAAAAAATTTCATAAGCGAAATTGCCGAAAACAGCAAAAACTGGCCGTTGCTATGACATTTTGCCAGTGTAAAATACTCTAGTGAAATAGTCATTCAAAATAATTTCAGTATTCCGTTGCGGCATCGAACAATAAAAACGGAAATATCTCGAAAACGACTTACTTTAGCGCATGTCAACAAGAGTACCTTTTCATAACAAGATTGAGGAAAAAATTTTAAAAGTTACACTGAGAAAAAGTTATAGTCATTTTAAACTATAAAAAGAGGATTGTGAAGCGCCCTCTAACGGCCACGGTGAAAAGGAATCCATATTTAGGTTTCGCATCCTAAAAAACCCCCAAGTACCAATTTTTAAAGTAATGCGTTGAGATATGTTCATAAATTTTAAGACAATCGATTTTTAATTTTTAAATTTACCACCCTGTATCTCTGAAACGGAGCAATTTTGGACTAAGATTAGTTGCTTTAAATCGAGTTATTTTGACCTCAGGAATATGTGCTAAGATTTTGTACATACCTTTTAGAGACACCCTGTATAGCTTTTGGAGGAGTGTACAGCAGTGGCAGTTTGTGTATAAGGGCACTTGTGCACGTGTACTCTCAAATTTTAATATTCAAATTTGATCCTTTTTTAATTAATAATTTCATCCAAATACGTTGGAGGATAAATATGGGGCATACCCATGCATTCTCACATGCGATACTTGAAGCCAGGACCCCTATTTAATTCTTAATGTTCCTTTTTCGGGTAGACAGGATTTCGGTTACTGCGCATGCCTTAGTTTTGATGGTTTTGGAACATACTCCGATATGTCACTACGTTATTTGACAATTGTCAAAAGTTTAAAACTAGTTGATTGGGTAAAAATGTATCAAATTGAGGATTAAAATTGTAGTTTTTCTAAAACTAATTGTGCAGATTTCTTGTGAACACTATGAAGATTGTTTAATGACATTTATAAACCACTCTTAACTTTATTAACGAATTATGAAGTAAAATACAAGTCGTTAATTCAATTCAATTCAATTCATTTATTAGTCAACGATTTACAGTGTAAATATGGACATTGTCAAAATAGTAAAACTAATTAAAACAATTTCATTACAAAAAAAAAAACTTCACCAAAATTGAACATTGAACACGGCAAAAAAAATTGTCTTACCTACGGAATGGCACTTCGTTACTTCTCCCGAATATTTTTCCAGAAACCGCACTTGTTACATGAATTATTTCCCATTTTTTACAGGAAAAAACATAATTATACACGACAAACGCAAAACACAGCAAAACGTAAATAAGCAACAAAGATGGCCTCAACCCACACGGCAGCTGTGTGTCTACATGACAAGACACACGCCTGCGCACTTGAAAATCCGCGTCCGCGAATTGCCAGCTATGAGGGCTTTACTTTAAATCTATCAATATAAATAAAGAACCGAAACCGATAAAGAAGAACTATTTTCTATAGGTGATATTAAACTAGGTATCTTACTCTTTAGTTCCTTTGGAACATCTTTTATTGTAGAATCTGGCACTCACCTGAAACAAAAATTAGAAAAATATATTAGCAAATTAAAAATAGAGCATATCACGTTATATCACATCTTAAATCACATGTGAAATTCATTGTTACATCACATATTATATCCGATGTTACATAACATATTACATCATATGTTACATCACATGTGATGTAACATGTGATGTAACATGTGATGTAACATGTGATGTAACATGTGATGTAATATGTGATGTAACATGTGATGTAACATATGATGTAATATGTTATGTAACATGTACATCACATGTTACATCACATGTATATTACATGTTACATCACATATTACATTATATGTTACATCACATGTTACATTATATGTTACATCACATGTAACATCACAAGTTACATTACACCCGTTTGAATGTATTATTGGACTGTCAAGGCTAAAACTTGATTTTTCTGGCCTTGAAATTGAAGTCTTAGGCCCCGTTTAAACTCACTCCATTTTTGGAAAATTGGCCGTCCTATGACGTAGACATTCACGGGAACGCGGCACATCATAACTCTCGCACCAACGCTTTCTACGTTTACATATTTTCAACGAAGTTTTAATGTTGAATAAAAAAATAAATAAATTCGAAAAATGAAATAATATGCAGGGCGAGGGGTGGTTCGGTATTTTCTTTTGGTGTATAGGTTAGAGGAAATACTAGGAAATACTTAGGAACTACTGGGAAATATACTAGGAAATACCGGGAAGTGCTTGGGAAATACTAGGAAATACCATTGAAATTTGAAAAAATACTGGGAAATACCGTAGGTATTATACTGTAGGTATTTCCTTTTGGTGTACAAAAATCGGCGATCTAACCACTCCTCGATACAGGGTGTTTTATTTAATATAAAAAAGTTGATGTCAAATTTTGACTTATACCGCGTGGCCAGTCTTCTATCTAGGGGTAGGATTTTTGTATGGGCCATAACGATTGCATGGGAGAACAGACCAACGTTGCCAGTTTAGCGAAAATATCAGTATACTCCGCTACTTGGTTCGCGAAAGATCAACTTTTCAGTTTTATGTAGGTGCATTCATTAAACAGGGTGATAAATAACCAGAATAATACCTTAAAATTCTGTTTGTTCCTAAATGTAAATTATTCACTTACTTTTACAAACAAACAGAATTTTAATTC
Organism: Aspidapion aeneum; assembly: GCA_963576565.1. NCBI lineage: Eukaryota > Metazoa > Arthropoda > Insecta > Coleoptera > Brentidae > Aspidapion > Aspidapion aeneum. The sequence continues at coordinate 4,574,724 of OY755047.1, forward strand.
TTGTTATTAATTTTCGTTTCACATTCACTAAAGTCAATTTTTTTACACCACAGTTTACGAATCTATTGGTAAGCTAACTATTATTTATTTTATTTTTAATGCATTTTTAGTCTAACCCTAACAAAGGTTATGGTAGACCACAGTGAACGCAGCGTGGTTATAGGACGCGGGAGGGTGGTCGAGACCTTAGTGGGGCGGCAGAGGTGGTATTGAGCCTCAAAAATAGTTCCGCGGAGCTCATTTAGTACTTTTTCAAGACAAATATCATAATTATGAAAAGTTATGCCTTTTAAACTAAAAACGAATATTTTCAGAAAATCTTGAAGTAATGTGACTTTTAATGCCCACAGGCAAAAATGTTTTAAATACAAAAGGAACATTTTTAAATAAAAATCGATACAGTAAAACCCCGATTATCCGTTCTCCACGGGACCGAACGAGGCACGGATAAGTGAAAAGCACGGATAATCCGAACATTTATTTATTACATGTTACATACATATTATGTATATATACTCAAAATATGACAGAATAAAAAGATCCCATAAGTTCAAACTAAGTTTATATGTATGTATTGCATAAAAGGAAAACAGAACAAAAAATATAATTCTACATAAGGTTTTGGTCGAGTGATTTCCGGTAATGCTATTTCGATAGAACTTCAAAAACACAATTTCGATGATGGGAAATCATAGCACGGATAATCCGCAGCCCGGATAATCCGCGCTTGGATAATCGGTGTTCTACTGTACAACAAAAAAAGTTGATAGTAAAGTTGATTATTTTAAGGTAAAATTGGTTAAATAATACTTTTAACTAACCCTTTTTTTGAACCAAAATCTAATGCCGACATAAAACTTGTGTATCATATTGGGTTAAAATCGTTTAAGGTGTTCTTGAGTTATCGTGGTGGTTTATTATCCGATCTAGGTGTTTTGGGAACTAAATAACTCACTTTTAATAAAATATTAAAAATAAAATGTTCACATTTTTAATAGTCCACTTCTTGTATGGTGACAAGTCAAGTAATAATTCTCGCCCTAAAAAAAGGTTTCAGATTGACCGCCCCTTGATGAGTGCAACCGCGTGCGCCTGTAGTAATTTATCAAGGTTACCCTTGACAACGTTGCAAAAGCTTTCTGCGGGACTCGGACTTATCGCGGTCTCTTTTTAATAAATGCTATACTCTATCTGTTTTTTTATCTTCTTATGGTAATTTATAACCCTAGAGCTTGTTCACGTGATAGAATGACATTTCACAACAGCTGAACATTAAAGGCGCTAATCGAGGGTTCAAAATACAGGGTGTTTCCTAATTGAATGTCAATATTTATGGGGGTGATTTTTGGGCCCATTTTAAGAAAAAATCTATATGTCCCAAACGTCTTGCCTTTTGAGATACAGGGTGGTAAATTGTTCAAAAATAAATCATTTATTATTAATATCTACAATACCACAGATTTTTTAATGAAATTTGTCATACATGTACTATGAATCAAGAGGCATTTTTTAGTGTATCACTTTTTTTAAATTTCCATCAGTGGCGTTCGTACGTAATTTGACCTGCCTATTTTGGCAGACATTGATGGCAAGCCACCGATTTTTCCTGAAATAAAAATTATTTTTGAAATCCCCAATCATTTCTAACCAAAGTTGATCACTTGATTTCTTTCAATCCGATGCACGGTTTTCGCTTAAAAAAATAAAAACCGTTTCTCTGCATGATCATAACAATATCGTTAATATGACAATATCATCATCCACCCTGTATCTCAAAAGGTAAGACGTTTAGGACATATGTTCATATGAAGTTTTTTTCTTAAAATGGGCCCACAAATCACCCTCATAAATATTGACATTCAATTAGGAAACACCCTGTATAGTGCCCAGGTAGCAAGGGGTCATCAAATGACGTCTTTTTTTCGTCGAAAAGTAGTCATTTGGGTGACCAGCAGGTCATCTACCAAAAAATGTTGTCTTTAAGGCGTCAATTATTTGACGTCTTTTCGTAGTGTAGTTTTTGACGTCTGATATTGGTCACTACTGCACACTTTCTCCAAGGGACATACACTCATACTTACATAGATGGTGTCCCAGTCAGAACTTGACCGGATTTATACGAAATGTGGGGGTACATATGTAAAATAAATTAAATATGAAATCTAGACAAACTTCGAGGCTTCTTTCGCTTCAAGGTGGAGATGTGTAAATCTAGATTTAGGTCTATTTTGATCTGTCCCTCACAGAACACCGCTGTACCTGTTCCAGTACTTCCAGGTCTAAGTCACAGAAGAGTCGCCTTCTGTGTCTAAGTTTCCTTCAGTGTTCTCAACTGCAAGGAATATTTCATACATTCAGGCGAGTTTAAAAAAAGTCGTAAATAGGTCTGTGTGTGTCTGATGTTCTAATTTGGTCCCAAATACGTCATATTGCTGACGTTAAAACGTCTGAAGATGACGTCATTTTAGGTGTGTCTTTTGAACGTCATTTAAAGGTCATTTACACGTCAGTTTAGAAACGTCAATGGTCATTAAAAATGACCTGTTTTTGACGTTTAAAAAAGAACCTTGTTACCTGGGTGAAACACCCGGTACCTTTAGGTTGGCTTAAAAGATGTCATAGAAACGTAGATTCAAGGCGCCGCGACGGTGCGTATCCGTGGCGACGCCGAATCGCCGTTGCCGTGGGCAACGTAATGCTGGCGTCTTTTTGAAAAGAGACGCCGCCGCCGGCGGCGGTAACGGTGTTTCAGCCGAGCTTCGAAAATGCTCTTTTTATTTCTCTGCCTATCAGACTATAATTTTTATATTTTATTTATTTATTTAACCTGCTCATTACATTTACTAGTAATATAAACTAGAATTTGATATGGCTTATGCAATTTCATAAAATAAGGTTTTAAAAACTTTTTTTTGAATGCACGTTTTTTTGAAAAATTGTTTTGTAAAACACGTTTTCAAAAAAAATTTCCCGACCCAAAATCGCTTTATGACATTTTGCCGAATGGTTTTTTCGCAACTATATTTCCACACCATCAAGCAACTTGCTTTTCGAAAAACCTAGTTGTAAAAAAAAATCGCAAAAATGTTTCAAAAACTATTCAAAATTTCGTAAATTATTTGCAAAAACAAAAGTTTTTAAGCACATTTTTTTCAAAAATCACTTTAGAAAAATTATACCATTATTATGGTACATATGAATTTTCAAAGTTTGGCAATTTCCCCACCCTGAAATTCGCTAAATGACGTTTTGTCGAATCTTAACTCAGGGTGTGGTGTTTTCGCATCTATATGGCCCCACCATACTGAAACTCGGTGCTTTTGTAGATAAACTGTATAGTTTTTAAAATATGAATTTTCAAAATTTGGCAATTTTGATCTTATGGGTTTCCCTACCCTAACATTCGCTAAATGACGTTTTTTCGAATCTTAACTCAGGGTGTGGTTTTTTCGCATCTATATGGCCCCACCATCCTGCAACTCGGTGCTTTTGTTGATAAACTGTATAGTTTTTAAAATATGAATTTTCAGTTTGGCCATTTTGATCTTATGGGTTTCCCTACCCTAAAATTCGCCAAATGACGTTTTTTTGAATCTTAACTCAGGGTGTGGTTTTTTCGCATCTATTCGGCCCCACCATACTGCAACTCGGTGCTTTTGTTGATAAACTGTATAGTTTTTAAAATATGAATTTTCAGTTTGGCCATTTTGATCTTATGGGTTTCCCTACCCTAAAATTCGCCAAATGACGTTTTTTTGAATCTTAACTCAGGGTGTGGTTTTTTCGCATCTATTCGGCCCCACCATACTGCAACTCGGTGCTTTTGTTGATAAACTGTATAGCTTTTAAAATATGAATTTTCAAAGTTTGGCAATTTTGATCTTATGGGTTTCCCTACCATACTATATTTTTTTTTATTTAAACAAAATAACGTTAAGGAAAGGCGGGTAAGAAAGAATTCGAACCAACAAACTTGTTCAAACTTAAATAATAATTGAAATAAAAAGATTTTTTTTTCGTTGTACTTTCTTATATTTGTTTGTAATAAAATATTCAAAAGACACTAAGTGCTCGTCTTTCGAATATGAAAAATGTGAACGCAAAATAAAAATTACCCCCGCTTCCTTTGTTGGAAAAATATTTGTGTTGAACACAACCTGTCCTCCTTTTGAAACTCGAAAAGCTCAGACGTTTTTGTTTGTACAGTTAAAGTACTTTTTTACTTTCAATATAATAAAAAAGTCTTAGATAAAAAAAAATTACATTAAAACGTATTTCAAGATTTTAAAAAATGTATCTTAACCTGTCTAGGACGTTGGTACTTGAAATCACTTAGGTCTTGAGTTCCACCATCTTTTTCCACGGATCCGAATATCCCTGTTATATATATATATATATATATATATATATATATATATATATATATATATATATATATATATATATATATATATTTATCAGTTTCACAACGTTCTAGGTCTTCCGATACCCAATCTCCACTCGTTTCTGTTTGTCCATAATTCATCATCTAGGCCTCTTATTCTTATTTCACTGTCTATTCCTTCTCTCCAGCTTCTCCTCGGCCTTCCTCATTTTCTTCGGCCAGTTGGTTTCCATTGTAATATTTGTTTAGGCTACCTAGTCTTCCATCATTCATTCTTTGTACATGTCCGTACCACACCAGTTGTTTTGTTCTTATATCATCAACTAAGGTACGTTCACCCACTGTCATAATTTCTCTTATTCTTTGATTTGTAACTCTTTCTCTTTCTGATTTCCCTGCTGCTCTTCTCCAATAGTCCATCTCCGTAGCGGAAAGCATTTTTTCTGTTCTATCTTTGATTGGCCATACTTCTGAGCCGTCTGTAATAATACTTTTTACAATGGTGTTATATATGTTTTTTGTTATGTTTTGATATACTTTGGTCCCAAATTATTCCATTTAATAAAGTTATCCCTTTTCTTCCTTGTACGTTTCTATTTTTTATAGCTTTGTCTAGTGTTCCGTCAGCTGTAATTTTTAGACCTAAGTATTTATACTCATCACAGGACTGAATTCGCTGCCCAGTATTTAAGATTAGATCCTGTTTCGTTCCACCAATACACATATACTCTGTCTTATTGATATTAACCTCTAGTCCCCACTTATTGTACTCCTCTATTAGTTTTCGTGACATATATTCGAGGTCGTCATAATCCTGAGCCACCACTATCTGATCATCGGCGAAACATAAAGTATACAAGGTTCGTAATTACCCAACGGAATTCCCATGTTTTAGCATTTTCTCTTCCAGACTTTAAGGACTTGTTCCAAATACATCTTGAAGAGCGTAGGCGAGATACAGCAACCTTGTTTAAGACCTTTATTTACTTGAAAGCCTTTGGTTAGTTTTGCTTTTATTTTAACTTTTGCCTTACTATTGCGGTATAACTCTTTGCCTCAATTAGTTGTAAGCTTATGATTGCCTTTTCCAACGCTTTCCAAAGTAGATTTAGTGGTATACTATTATATGCCTTCTGCAAATCTACGTAAAGCAGATGCAGCTCTTGTCCGAATGCCATTTTCTTTTCAATAACTTGGGTTGCCAACTCGAAATATCGACAGGGACGGAGAAAATCCCACCCAAACCCCCAGAAACCTTTTTTTTCAGTTTTATTCAATGTTCTCGAAAAGTAACCTTTTTAGCAGGAGGAGGATGACGAAACAGTCAGACATGTGTGAATGCTCGGCTATTGCACGTTTACGTCAAGACACTTTCGGTAAACCTCAGATTGACTTAGAAGATCTGAACAGTGTGTCACTCAAGCTGATAGCCGGCCTTTTTGGAGGATTAGGCATACAGTGGTACGAAAACACTCAAAACTGAGTCACTGGTGGTCCCAGTGGAAGAACTGCAAAGTTCACTCACATATGAATCATCATCATCATCAATCTTTTTATCAAAAACTACACTTCTTGGGACAAAATATGTAATATAGTTTGTTTTAGAAAATATGATTTCCTTTTAAAAAACTTTTTAAAAAGAAACTTTTTCGAAAAACATAAACAAACTGGAAACCTACTAAAAAGGCTTCACCCTGTAAATCCATCTTCATTATTATAACGTCAATACTGCTTAAGAATTCCGCCGCTAAAAGACCTACAACTCCTACATTTGAATACATTAAAACAAAAAAGGAAACTTTGCTATTCCTTGTAATCGGTTCCTGAGAATCAGCTTTTATCAAAACCCATTATTCAGTGATCTTCAAGCCACGATTATATACTTCGTCGACCCCTTAATTAACCATACCGTATATTTATAGAAGATCTCTAATTTAAAACTGTTCCTAATTACCTTTAAACTGTATATCATTTACATCGAGCTTGAACGATAGTTATAAGAGGCATTTTTCTATTTTAGAAGGCACTGAAAGCGGCAATTTACAAAGGAGAGCTGTTCAGTCCTCCGTTCGCGGTCATACACTTCGGTGCACCACGAATCTTAGTGTAAGCATCCTGATTAAAGATTCAGTATCTTAATTAATCTAACTTAAAACTGTTCCTAATTGCCCTTAAACTGTATATTATTCAAATCGAGCTTGAACAATAGTTTTGAGAGGCTTTTTTCTATTTTATAAGGCACTGAAAGCGACAAATTACAAAGAAGAGTTCAGTTCTCCATTCGCGGTCACACACTTCGGTGTACGACTAATCTCAGGGTAGGCATCCTGATTAAAGATACAGTATTTTAATAAAATATCTCTCTAATTTAAAACTGTTCCTAATTGCCGTTAAACTGTATATCATTTACATCGAGCTTGAACAATAGGTTTGAGAGGCTTTTTTCTATTTTACAAGGCATTGAAAGCGGCAAATTACAAAGAAGAGACGTTCAGTCCTCCATTCGCGGTCATACACTTCGGTGTACCACGAATCTCGGTGTAGGCATCCTGAATAAGGATACAGTATCTTAATAAAATATCTCTGTAATTTAAAACTGTTCCTAATTGCCGTTAAACTGTATATCATTTACATCGAGCTTGAACAATAGTTTTGAGAGGCTTTTTTCTATTTTACAAGGCACTGAGAGCGGCAAATTACAAAGAAGAGACGTTCAGTCCTCCATTCGCGGTCATACACTTCGGTGTACCACGAATCTCGGTGTAGGCATCCTGAATAAGGATACAGTATCTTAATAAAATATCTCTCTAATTTAAAACTGTTCCTAATTGCCGTTAAACTGTATATCATTTACATCGAGCTTGAACAATAGTTTTGAGAGGCTTTTTTCTATTTTACAAGGCACTGAGAGCGGCAAATTACAAAGAAGAGACGTTCAGTCCTCCATTCGCGGTCATACACTTCGGTGTACCACGAATCTCGGTGTAGGCATCCTACTTTAAGATATAGTATCTTAATGAAATATCTCTCTAATTTAAAACTATTCCCAAATCTCTTTAAACTGTATCTGGGGGCACGGCAGTGCCCCGCCAAGTTCGCGCGGAAACTGCTGTACCATCTTTTCTTGAGACATTTCAGCCCATATTTAACCGATTTAAAACTCTACTTCGGAATGAGCTATGACACTCAAACTTTGCACAGTCGTAGATCTTCATAGACTTAACAACTCCTCTAAGTTTCATGGAAGTAATAAAGTATTAAAGTAGTTACGAAATTTCAAAAAACGTCGAAATTGCCACTCACTCATACTCATGTATAGATCATCAAAATTCTACTGTACTTCCAGAGATGCTACAAAGCTGAAATTTGACATAATTAATTTTAATTTAAAATTTAGGTATTAAATATTTTACGATTATATTATATTTTTACTTTTTTCAGCTAAAGTTACGGTTAAGGAAATAGCGGTATTACGAATGTCAGCATCGAGAAAGAAAAAGAAGTTGAGAAAGGAAAATAAAAAATAAATAAAAAACATAGCAAAAGGCGGATAAAACAAGAAATAATTTAATGAAGTATGCGAATTTTTGTGCAAACTTAGACCCTAGAAGGAATATTAAGCAAACTTGTGTTTCTGTGACAGTATTAGAGCAAACTAATATCAATCATACATACATAAAAGCGATAAAAAAACTATACAAAGGGTCAAAATCTAAAATTAAAATTGGAAATCGACTTTCAAAAAATTCCTGGTATATATCGCAGTAGCTCTAAAAAACTGGAAATGTAAAGTACACGGTGTGGGAATACAACTTGACGACCGATTTATTATATATACACTACAGTTTGCTGAAAACCAAGTAATTGTAGTTAATGATAAAGAAGACATGGAATATATGATGAGAAAGTTAACGGAAGAATACCAAAAGTGGGGGTTAAGAGTGAACCTGGACAAGACACAGTACTTATGTATTGGAAATAAATAAAATGAGTGTGTGTACTTGTATGTCACATTTAATAGGACAGGGACAGACTGTAAAGAACTGGAAAAAATAATAGTAAAAGCAAAAAAGGCAGTATTTTATGGAGCAGAGAGATAAAATAGGGTGTAAAATTTAACATATATGAAACAATGGTGAAAAGTATGATGTTGTATGGACTAGAGACTTGTTGCGTAACAGAAAAATACAAAACAAAAATGGAAAGTATAAAAATGGTTGGAATAAGATAATCAATGAGAATATCTAGAACAGATCATCTAAGAAATGAGACCATAAAAAGAAGAATTGGAATCGAGGCAGGTATAACGGATTACATCACTAAAAGACAACTGATATGGTACGGCCATGTACAACGGATGAACGACGAAAGATTACCAAAGCAGTTCCTAGATTGGTTTCTAAACTGGAATGGCAACAGTCAATACAAAGATCAATGAGTCAAAAAAACCTGACAGAAGATAATTTTCAGGATCGAAGGAGGTGGAGAATAGGCGGATAGTTTGGATTTGCCACTGTAGCTTTGAGGAACACCCCTTTATATTTTTACTTACAGAAAGATTTAATATAATTTTGATATTGGTGCTTTCTATATTTCGTCTTTGAGTATCTTTAAAACTTTTTAGTGATAAACAAAATCAAATGCTTTCGCTAAATCAACAATTAGATTTGTTTTATCATTTAATAAACAAACTAAAAGAACATAGTTTTCGAAAGTAAAAACCACCAGAAGAAGAGGAGATAATAGAGACATTTTTGGTTGAGTTAAAATAACAGAAAATTTGACAGCGATTACCGTTATTATTACTAAGAATAACGGCAACAATCAGGGTACAAAAGGTAGGTTTTGGAACACTAAAGATGACATAACACAAACGTTAATTTAATAGTTTCACACTCCTTTAACTTTTTGTTTATTTATAGTTGTTTATTTATTTTTATTAGATTTATGGTTTTTTTGCAAACCAAACTACCGAATTTTAGTAAAAAATTCGACTGCATTAAAAGCTAACCTTAAAAAATAACGATAATATTAAAGCACGCCACCGTAACTACCGGGCGCCGGCCGTTACCGTACATAACAAAAAAGGAGCAAAAAGCTACAAATATCTCCTGGATTATTTTAAAGTTCCTAGATTGTTGTAAGTGTCTTCTCGATTATCTAGAAATAATATTTTCTATCCTCTTCCCCCATAAAAGTCACTACATTGCTACAAATATCCCCCAGATTATTTAAAAGTCCCTAGATAGCTACAAAGATATTCTAGATTATCTGAAAGTCTAGATTGCTACAAATATCTTCTAGATTATGGAAGTTGAATATGTTTGGACCACACCACACCAACAAACTATAAACAGCGGCGTAGCGTGCCCGAAAGGGCGGGGGGGGGGGGGCGACAGCTAAAAAGGGCGCCTCTGAAAACTGATGAAAAATCTTGTGACAAAAAAAAACAAAAAGGTCAAAAGGGCGCCTCTCACAAATCTTGCGACCAAACAAAAAAAAAAAGGTCATCATGTGTGAGGGGGCGGCCGATAAGTCACAAGGGCGCCTCTTACGAATCTTTAAAAAAAAAAAACAAAAAAAGGTCTTCATGTCGTTAGTTTCCTTTGGCACCCACTCAATTGGCCGTTACCGGCCCGACTTAATAAAGCTGAGGGCGCTTCGGCCACCTATGGGGCGCCACTACCCTCGGGGCGGGGGGGGCGACGAACCCCCCGCGCCCCCCCACGCTACGCCGCTGACTATAAACTACTCGACCCAAAATGTCCCTAATAAATAAACTTTATGAAGAATAAGATAAGCTTCGATTTGTTGGTAAATTGACAACTCTTGTTCATCTGATCGTAATGAAGAAGCTTTAAACAAGTTTAAAGATGCAGAGATCAGGTCAGGAGAAGATATATATATTTCTTTTATGCGGTATATAACTGCACTTGTGTAATAAATGATGGTACTAGTTGTACGTCCTTGGGCTTTATATAAGTAGGAGAATTAGAAATCTAAATGACCTTCTTTAGTATTTCAAGACGACAAGAGCTGCATCTGCTTTACGTCGATTTGCAGAAGGCATATGATAGTATACCACTAAATCTACTTTGGAAAGCGTTGGAAAACACAAACATAAGCGTACAACTAATTAAGGCCATTAAAGAGTTACACCGCAATAGTAAGGCAAAAGTTAAAATAAAAGCAAAACTAACCAAAGGTTTTCAAGTAAATAAAGGTCTTAAAAAAGTTTGCTGTATCTCGCCTACGCTCTTCAAGATATACTTGGAACAAGTCCTTAAAGTATGGAAGAGAAAATGCCAAAATATAGGAATTCCGTTGGACGAAACCACCTTGTATACTTTATGTTTCGCCCATGATCAGATAGTAGCGGCTCAGGATTATGACGACCTTGAATATATGACAAGAAAACAAATAGAAGAGTGCAATAAGTGGGGACTAGAGGTTAATCTCAATAAGACAGAGTATATGTGTATCGGTGGAATGAAACAGGATCTAATCTTAAATACCGGGCAGCGAATTCAGTCCTGTGATGAGTATAAATACTTAGGTCTAAAAATTACAGCTGACGGTACACTAGACAAAGCTATAAAAGATTGAAACGTACAAGGAAGAAAAGCAATAACGTTATTAAATGGAATAATTTGGGACCAAAATATATCAAAACATGTCAAAAGCTTATATATAACACCATTGTAAAAAGGTTTATTACATATGGCTCAGAAGTATGGCCAATCAAACATAGAACAGAAAAATGCTTTCCGCTACGGAGATGGACTATTGGAGAAGAGCAGAAGGGAAATCAAAAAGAGAAAGAGTTACAAATCAAAGAATAAGAGAAATTATGACAGTGGGTGAACGTACTTTAGTGGATGATATAAGAACAAAACAACTGGTGTAGTACGGACATGTACAAAGAATGAATGATGAAAGACTACCTAAACAAATACTACAATGGAAACCAACTGGCCGAAGAAAACGAGGACGGCCAAGGAGAAGCTGGAGAGAAGGAATAGACAGTGAAATAAGAATAAGGGGCCTAGATGATGAATTATGGGCAAACGGAAACGAGTGGAGATTGGGTATCGGAAGACGTAGAACGTTGTGAAACCGATAAATATATATATAGTATTACAAATTTAATTCAATTGCGTCTTCAGAGGATTGGAGGTTTGCACACTTCTTATGCAAAACTTTTGTGTAATCATGGGTTTCACCTACATATAATTTACCACACTTACACTGGGTTTAATAAATTGATTCCATATTATTTGAGGGATTTTCTTGTTTTGTTTTAGTTACAAAACTCCTAATCGTATTGCCCGATGAAAATACTGTTTTTATATTAAAGTGCTTGGCAATTCGTCTTATGTTTTCTGAAATCCCTTCAACACATGGAATGTTAATAATACCCAATGGATTATTATTTTGAGAATTTGTTACATTTGGTTAGTTTTTAATTTTAGAGATCGTTGAGTTTATTAATTTCTCGGAGTAACCATTCTGTTGTATGTCCTTTTTAATGTTGTTAATTTCTGTGGTGAATTCTTCATTACATACAATACAAACTTTTTATAACTCCAGAATGATTAGACTTAATATGTATTAACCAAATCCCGTGTGAGTGTGGTAAATCATATGTAAATGAAACGAAACTCCCTCTTCAGTAAATGAGGATCAGACTTTCTATATGCATTTTGTCCATTTTTTATAATTTTGGTAAATAAAAACAACTGCTATGCGTTTGACAAGAAATTAACCGAAAAGTTCATGTACCTAAAATATGGATGAAAAATTATTCAAGGATTATACCTATATAAGTCTTCTGTGGCATAATATTGTTGCTCTATGTATGTAGTTGTCATGTCATCTTTGGTTAAAAATGTGAAATAATGAACAAAATGCATATAGAAAGTCTGCTCCTCAAATCAACATCTAAAAAGTACCCAAGTAGGGGATATTGAAAAATCCGGTTTAGCGGATCACGCAAAGTCAAATGATCACAGGCTTCAGTGGTCAGAAGCTAAAGTGTTGCATAAGGAGCGAAAACGAAAGTTTATTGAAGCTGCGTTTATAATGCAGAATAAAGAAGTTTTTAGTCAACCAAGCACGGACCTACCAAACATATGGAAACCACTCCTTAAGCTGCTCACCAAGTAATATAGGTATTAGCCTATAGACTCGATTCTTTAATTTACACTTCAAAACGGTTAGAGATACTTACTAACCGAAACGTCGTGTTTAAAATAAATAAAGACAATGGAAGTCCGAAATTTTCTGTCAACTTATATTATAATTGTTTAAATTTTGGTAATGGCTGGGGTGATGAACACACACCGACGAAGATAGATATATCTAAACAAATAAATTTTCAGCTAATTTGCAGCTAGATATATGTAGCTAGCTGGCGGGGGTAATTTAAATTTTAACATCGCTAAAAGTATTTACGCGTCGAAGATCAATTATTTTCGACCACCAATGCACACATTAAGGCTGCACATCTAGCTATTGACCATCATTATACAGGGTGAAATAATATAGTGTGTCCCCGGATGGAGTTGACAAGAGGAAAAATCTTTTAGTTTTGATTTTACGAAAAAAACTCCATTTTTATAAAAAACTCTGCTTGTTAAAAAATTAAGATTACCATAACAAAATCTTTGTAGATGTACAGGGTGTTATCAAATTAATTAATCACTCTTTATAAAAAAATTTGCTTGTCAAAAAACTGAGATAATGATATTAAAATCTTTGGTTTTAAAATTTTCAAATATAATTTTTTTTTTAATCATTTGGAAATAGGTGGGTATTTAAACTTTTTGAAAATTCTGAAATGTTTAAATACTTTAAAATTTTCAAAATTTTTAAATGTTTTAAAATTAAAGAAAAATAATCTTCAAGAATTGTCAACCTTCCAAAATTAATTTTGTAAAAGTTTCCGAGATTTTTATGAATATTTTTTTATATTTTTTGGATTTTCGAAAATTTTTGACTATTTTCATAATTCTAAAAATATTTGAAAAAGGTATTTTATCTCTTTAAAATATTCATACATTTTTTTGAAATTTGTAAAAATTCTTTAGAATAATTCTGAAATTGTCATATATTTTCAAAACATCTTAAAAATTTTAAAACCAGAATATTTTAAAAGTCTCAAAATTCTCAATTTTTTGAAATTAAAAGAAATATATTTTTAAAAACTTTAAGTTTCGTATAGTACCAAACTTCTGAAACTTACTAAAACCCGATTTTTTTTTGTTTTTTTTTGGCTTCATTGCATCGAACCCTCCTCCCATTACTGGTTATGGGGCCCTTGGCTCTGCTCTCCCGCCGGGGCCCCTACGTACTTCAGTCCGGACATTAAATAATACACCACCCTGTATATAGGCAAATTTTAGGGTATAATTATAAACTCACCCCAATATGGTGAAAATTTTATTAGTCATTATATAGAATTCTGCCGAATCTCCGCGTTTGTTAAGGCACTAGCATTGCTATACAGGGTTTTTCAAAAGAAAAGCAACTAAAGTTCTTTCAGCAAAAATAAAAAAAGAAGACAAGACAGCGAGCGGACTCATTTAGTTCCTGCCTCTTTCTTTAAATCGTCCGCCCATCTGATTTGGGGTCTTCCCCTACTTCTTTGATTTTCCCAAGATCCCCAGTTTCAAATACTTTTGTTTCATCGATCGTCTTTCTGTCTGATATTATGACCGGCAAATTTCCATTTTAATTTTGCTACTTCTCCTCTGACATCCCTTATTTTTGTTTTATTTCTTATCCACTCATTCCTTTTTCTATCTGTTGGTTTTACATGTAACGTTTGTCTTTCCATTGATCTTTGGACTTTTGTTACCTTATCCATGTTTAATGTTGTAAGTGTCCAGGTCTGGGATCCATAGGCAAGTGCAAGAAGAATACATTGGTTATACACGTTCGTTTTTAGGTACTGAGGATATATTTTTTTTAATATGTAGCTTAATTTACCAAATGCTGCCCAGGCCAATATTGCTCGTCTCTTGATTTCAGCTGTTTGATTTTCTTTTTTTAGTTTAATAATTTGTTCCAGATCCTATCTTTATCTCTGTTTGTTATGATTTTAGTTTTAGTGTAGTTCATACTCAAGCCTATATTCCAGTTCTTTTAGCATTTTTAGCATTTTTATCAATTCTTCTTTCTTATCTGTTATTAACGCGATATCATCAGCATATCTTAGGTGGTGCAAGTAATTGTCCGCTTACTTTGATGCTTTTACTACCCAGTGCTCAATGCTATCGAAAGCTTTCTCAAAGTCTTTAAACGCATTATATAGTATTATATATAGATTGTTGTATTTGTTGGCTCGTTCTATTAGGATTTTCATGGTTAATAAGTGGTCAACTGTACCGAAACCTGTTCTGAAGCGTGCTTGTTCTTTTGATTGATATAAATCTTCATGGTTTCTCGCGATGGTTCCCTTTCTGTTTGGTATAATTCTGTTTGTCATATCCTTTACTAAAGTCGACGTTAGACATTTCATATTTCTGTTATTTTCTATAACTCTCTCAACTTTTATTTCTTCGCTCTTTCTTTTATCATTTTTCTTATAGTTTTATTTATTTCTGTGTATTCTATCAATGTTCTTTTACCTTCTTTCTCCAGGTTTCGCCTTTTTTCCATCAGTTTCTTTATTTCTTCTGATATACAATCTTCTCTCTTTTTATCATTTTGTGTGATATCTTTCCCTACTTTGGTCGTACCTCTTGTCAGCGTATCATTTATTACATCTATATTTTTATTTTCGCAACTTAAGTTTTGGGTTAGCTGTTCCTTTAGCCTTTCTTTGATTATAGCTTTATTTTGTGTAAGTTTTATAAAATGTTTCAAAGGCTGTTAATTATTTTTGAGAGACCATGTAAAACTCATATAAAATTCACTGTATAAAGTATAATAATGTACTTGGAAATTCGTATTGCTAATTAAATATTATACAGTATAAATTCGTAGGTTCCAATTACCCAGACGCGAAAGGCATCACACCAGACCCCCCAAAAAGTGTTTTATTATTTAGAAGTGCGATGGTCACATATAGAAGGGCGTCAAACCCCCTCTTTGGTCAGACTTAAAAATCTTCGTTTATCCAATGAAATTTTCGACAAGCAATTAAATGGATTGATTGACGTACGGTTTAAATTAAGTTTGAATCTGAGGGGATTGGGTTGATCCTTTCTAAAACTCATTTAAAATGCATTCAAAGCTAAATATCGTTTGAATTGTTAAGGAAAATCCCTAATTTCAGTTAATCTGATGGATTTTAATATGCATTCAATGCTTTTGGGCTAATCTAGTTAATCTCAGCACTACCTATTTTCAAAATAGTTTAAATTTAAACAATATATATATATATATATATATATATATATATATATATATATATATATATATATATATATTTATCGGTTTCACAACGTTCTACGTCTTCCGATACCTAATCTCCACTCGTTTCTGTTTGCCCATAATTCATCATCTAGGCCTCTTATTCTTATTTCACTGTCTATTCCTTCTCTCCAGCTTCTCCTTGGCCGTCCTCGTTTTCTTCGGCCAGTTGGTTTCCATTGTAGTATTTGTTTAGGTAGTCTTTCATCATTCATTCTTTGTACATGTCCGTACCACACCAGTTGCTTTGTTCTTATATCATCCACTAAAGTACGTTCACCCACTGTCATAATTTCTCTTATTCTTTGATTTGTAACTCTTTCTCTTTTTGATTTCCCTGCTGCTCTTCTCCAATAGTCCATCTCCGTAGCGGAAAGCATTTTTTCTGTTCTATCCTTGATTGGCCATACTTCTGAGCCGTATGTAATAATACTTTTTACAATGGTGTTATATATAAGCTTTTTGTTATGTTTTGATATACTTTGGTCCCAAATTATTCCATTTAATAAAATTATTGCTTTTCTTCCTTGTACGTTTCGATCTTTTATAGCTTTGTCTAGTGTTCCGTCAGCTGTAATTTTTAGACCTAAGTATCTATACTTATCACAGGACTGAATTCGCTGCGCGGTATTTAAGATTAGATCCTGTTTCATTCCACCGATACACATATACTTTGTCTTGTTGAGATTAACCTCTAGTCCCCACTTATTGTACTCTTCTATTAGTTTTCGTGTCATATATTCGAGGTCGTCATAATCCTGAGCCACTACTATCTGATCATCGGCGAAACATAAGGTATATAAGATGGTTTCGTCCAACGGAATTCCCACGTTTTGGCATTTTCTCTTCCATACTTAAAAGGACTTGTTCCAAGTATATCTTAAAGAGCGTAGACGAGATACAGCAACCTTGTTTAAGACCTTTATTTACTTGAAAGCCTTTGGTTAGTTTTGCTTTTATTCTAACTTTTGCCTTAGTATTGCGGTATAACTCTTTGATGGCCTTAATTAGTTGTACGCTTATGTTTGTGTTTTCCAACGCTTTCCAAAATAGATTTAGTGGTATACTAGCATATGCCTTCTGCAAATCGACGTAAATCAGATGCAGATTAAAAAATAACTTCACTCAAAATTAATTAATTTTCTAAAAATTAGGCTTTTTCGTAGTTTAGAAGGCATTTTAGGCGGTGTTTCATAAAAGACTAACGTTCAGTGATCCCTTCGGGTCGGAAAGAATAAAAAGAATCAGTGCTTAATAGAATATTATTAAAGCTCAGTAACTGTTAAGCGTTATGAAAGTTTGGTTACTGACACATGCTTTAAATTGAGTTTAAATCTGAGGGGATAGGGTTGATCTTTTCTAAAATACATTTAACAGGCATCCAAAGCTAAATATCGTTTAAAGTGTTAAGGAAAATCCCTAATTTTAGATAATCTGATGGATTTTAATAGTTATTCGATGCTTCTGGGTTAATCCACTTAATCTATGCATAAATATTAAATAGTTTAAATTTAAACAATAATTTCACTTAAAATTAATAACTCATTCATTCACAAAACAATAATGTTGAGTGCTCCCTTCAGGTCAGAAGGAATGAAAAGAATCAGTTCTTAATAACATTATCTTCACTCAAAGTTAATCTTATAAGGCTTTTCCGTAGTTTAGAAGGCATTCTAGGCGGTATTTCGTACAAAAAGAACGTTCAGTGATCCCTTCGGGTCGGCAATATTGAAAAGAATCAGTGCTTAATAGAATATAATTAAAGCTTTGACATTTTTAAGCGATACAGTAGTTTGTTTATTAACGTATATTTTAAATTAAATTTAAATGTGAGGAGGTGGGCTTAATCCTCGCTAAAATTCATTTGAAATGGATCCAAAGCTAAATTACCTTTGAATTGTTAAAGAAAATCCCTGATTTGAGATAATCCGACGGATTTTAAGACGGATACCAGGCTTTTGGTTTGGTTCACTCATCAATGCATTAAATATTTTCGAAATAGTTTAGTTTTAAACATTATCTTCACTCAAAGTTAATCTTATAAGGCTTTTCCGTAGTTTAGAAGGCAGTCTAGAGGTGTTTCATACAAAAAGAACGTTCAGTGATCCCTTCGGGTCGGCAAGATTGAAAAGAATCAGTGCTTAATAGAATATAATTAAAGCTTTGACATTTTTAAGCGATACAGTAGTTTGTTTATTAACGTATATTTTAAATTAAATTTAAATGTGAGGAGGTGGGCTTAATCCTCGCTAAAATTCATTTGAAATGGATCCAAAGCTAAATTACCTTTGAATTGTTAAAGAAAATCCCTGATTTGAGATAATCCGACGGATTTTAAGACGGATACCAGGCTTTTGGTTTGGTTCACTCATCAATGCATTAAATATTTTCGAAATAGTTTAGTTTTAAACATTATCTTCACTCAAAGTTAATCTTATAAGGCTTTTCCGTAGTTTAGAAGGCAGTCTAGAGGTGTTTCATACAAAAAGAACGTTCAGTGATCCCTTCGGGTCGGCAAGATTGAAAAGAATCAGTGCTTAATAGAATATAATTAAAGCTTAGGCATTTTTAAGCGATACAAGTGTTTGTTCTTTGGCGTATAATTTTAATTAAATTTAAATGTATGGAGTTGGGGTTAATTATCGCTAAAACCCATTCTAAACGAATCCAAAGCTAAATTACCTTTGAATTGTTAAAGGAAATGCCTGATTTGAGATAATTCGATGGATTTTATTACGGATACCAGGCTTTTGGTTTGGTTCACTCGTCAATGCATTAAATATTTTCGAAATAGTTTAATTTTAAACATTATCTTCACTCAAACTTAATTTTATTCAGTGAAACCTCTCCTTGCGGACACCTCTATTAAGCGGACACTCCCTTTAGGCGGACAAATTTGTTGGGAAGTTGTTAACGTTTCGGAGAAGGAACATCTATCAGCACGAAAGATCGCCGAAAAATTTAATATCCGAAAATCTCAAACAGCGGAAATTGTTAATAAATATTTATCAAAATTTCGCAGTTCTCTCTTTTAAGCGGACACCTCCAATAAGCGGACAAAATCGACGGAACCGTAAGTGTCCGCTTATAGGAGCTTTCACTGTAATGCTTTTTCGTAGTTTAGAGTGAATTATAGGCGGCGTTTTTTAAAACAATGAAGTTCAGTGCCCCCTTCGGGTCGGAAAATAATTAATACTTAGGATTTATTAGAATATGATTGATGCTCAGGAATTTATAATCAAAATAAGAGTTATGTTTGTTTTTCTAACTTTTTTTCTAATCGCGGAAAATTAATCTATTTTTTACCGCACCTAACGGCAAATTTTTGATATAATTATAGATTCCAAAATAAACTCATTTTCGAGCCCACCTTTCGAACTAACTTCGGTTGGCGTCTGGCGTTTTGTGTTCCAGGCATTTTGCCAAAAACTTCTCGCTCGCATCTTGTGGAATTCTTGTTTCGTTAAAAAATTACTCAAAGAATTTAAGTATAGCCTCAACTATGTATCATTTGATTTGTATTTTAACAGCTGTTTTTTGATTTAGTCCATGATAAAAAATAATTTTGCCGCGAAACTATCCAACTTTTACTTTTTACACATCTATTTAAGGAAGGTCTGGAAGAGACAAAACAAAACAACTAAATTTTAATTTACAATATAAACAAAACAGAGATAGCTTTAAAATTATATAAGTTAAGATAAATTTATTTGCTGAATAGTCCAGTCATTATAGAATTTTAGCTTGTAAAAGGCGCGATTTTGTCATATGTTGTTCACAAAAATTTGAGTTTTCGCCTTGAGGGGGGGGGCCGGCTCCCCCGCCATCTTGGATTTAGTCGGCCCTAAAGATTTGCCGCACCTGCCTTCAATGTTTATTTTGTTGTTTTTGATTTGGTTTTAGAAATAATGCTTTGGTGTTCTTTTTTTATAAGAAATTAGTAATCAAATCTAAACTGCTTTCTAAATAAGCTATTTCTTCTAAGAATGAATTTAGTGTGGCGGTTTCGCTAATGTGACTAGCAGTGCAGGAAAGCTGCGTAAGACAAGTAGCTTATAAATTTTATAAATGAATTGGGGGCTTGTCTCACTGATTTTCGTTACGAAACATCAATTTTATAATACACGTTCTAAAAGCAGTTAAAAGATTTTATAGCAGTTATAGTGGAAAGAAAAATAGTGAGATACCTGCTTGCACTATAACTCTAGATACATATTGTTTTAAAGATAATTTTATTTTCAACAATATATGGTTTAACAGTATTTTTTAGAATGCTTAGTTTTTAAGAAAATTGGACAAAACAAATAAAATTTAAAAAAACAGGTAATTAAAATAAAATTACCTCAATATGCGGACACCCCTGGAGTGTCAATAATAGCTTGAATACAACTTTGTGATACGACGTTTAAAAGAATATTTTATTTTCTCCAAAAAAGATTTTTCCCTAAAATGAATAGTTTTTTTAAAAACTGAATAAAACCTAAACCTTGGTCCACTTCGATGATACATCATTTAAAAGATATAAAGTTAATTACATACTTTCGGTAAAATGCTTAGTTTTTGAGAAAATAACATAAAACTGAATAATTTCGGTTTATTTTGCATGTATGTTTGGGTGTCTCATTATATTTTTTCCCACCATTTTAGACCATTAATAACTGATATAGGAATATACAAGAAACTGTGTTCGAATTCGCGAAATTTTTACTTTTAAATTGTATCTTGACTTTATTCCTGATGCTTACCATATTTGACAGGCGCTTAAATTTATAGTTTTTGTAAATTGGATGCTCCTTATATTATTTAAATAATAGATTAGGCTTGGAACATATTTTCCAAAAATACCCGATATACCTTAGGTTAGAGCCATAGTTTCTGACATATTAGCAATTATAACAGTACCGCTCTTGTGTTAATTTTAGTATCCTTATTCTAAATTATGTTAGTCCCCATGTATCAACAGTGGCAATGACACAACTTTGTTGTCGTTACCGGTTGTCATTTTGAGCGTCATTAAAAAAAAAAAAGTTGTCATTGTCACTGTTTATACATGGGGACTAACATAGTTCGAAATAGGGACACTGAAATTAACACAAAAGTGGTAATGTTATTTTTTTATCATTTAAAAGTTTATCGCTAATATTTCATAAACTATTTATCAAAACTGCGACATATGGGGTATTTTTGGAAAGTATATTCCAAGCCTAATCTATTAATTAAATAATATAAGGAGCATCCAATTTACAAAAACTATAAATTTGAGCGCCTGTCAAATACGGTAAGCATCAGAAATAAAGTAAAGATGCAATTCAAAAGTAAAAATTTCGCGAATTCAAACACAATTTCTTTTATATTTCTACATCAATTATTAATGGTCTAAAAGGATGGGAAAAAATATAATGAGACACCCTGTACTATGAAAATATATAGGAAATGCGTGTACTGCTAACACTTCAGGATTCGTATCTCAGCAAGGGTACTACCCAGAGAACTCAGTAATGTCTCGTTTTATAGGCTATTAGTTCGTCTTTATTTTCTGTTATTACATATTTTTTCAAAAATAAGCAGTTTCGAAGTTAAAGGCCACTAAATTAAAAAATTGGTCAAAATCCAAAATGGCGGCGTAATGTTTAACGTCATAACTCAAAAACTATTCGTTTGACAAAAACACATGCAATAGCGTGTTTGTAGAAAATTTTATTGTCTTCAACTTTTGTCAAAAACTTTTTTTTCTAAAATGTACAGGGACTAAGTAGTTAAAAAAAAAACTTTTTGTGCACACTAAATCCAAGGTGGTGGAGCCGCCCCGAACCAAGGTCGAAAACTTAAAAAAAACATTACAACTCCAATGTGAACAAGGTATGTCAAAATCGTGACTACATCACCTTTGGTAAGCTGGAAGTCTTTTTTTCGCTTTTATGATCAAATTGATACAAAATTTTGTGTGTATCAAAAATATACAATCCTATATTTGAAAAAAAAATGTGTATCAAATATACAGGGTGTCCCATAACTTAGGGGCCATATTGCAGCTGGTAATAGAGGAGGTTATTTCCGAGAAAAAAGTTTATATAACATGGGGGTCTACACACATCTGTTTTAAAGATGTAGGATTTTTAAAGTTAGAGGAGTGGAGGAAAAAGGGTTTTTGAAAAAAAAGAAAATTTGTTACAGCCAGATCAATACTCAGCTAATTTTAGTTCAAAAATGTGATATTCTTTTTTTTGATAAAATTACAAGTTAAGAAAATACAAGCTGTCAAAGTAACCTTCAAAAATGTATAAAAAATAATAATTTTGTTAATTTTTGCTTACCTATTTTTTAAAAAATATCAAAAATATTTTATTACTATGTCTCGCTAGAGACTTGTTTTTATTAACAAAAAATATAAAAAAAAAACATTGCGTTTAATATGGCATTCATAAAAATTTATACCAAAAAAATAGTTTTTTCTAAAAAAAAATTGACCAACTAATTTTTTTTTAAATTATTTTAATTTCAATATATTGCTCTTGTTCTAATATACGACTTTACCCAATTTCATATTTTTACTGCGGTTTTTAAAAAAGTTATTATCAAAAAAGTTTTAAAAATCGCCAACTTTGATCCTCTGTATCTCGACAAAGAAAGAGTTTTGACCCATGCATTATAGGAACTTTTTTATCAAAAATGACCTTCTCTATCACCTGTTGGCCTATGGCCCCTAAGTTATGCGACACCCTGTATATACACATCGTCGTTAATCTTACAAACTGACGTATCTAAAAAAAATGCAGCTTTGAGATGACCATAATAATACTACCTTATGTGTGTCGTTCTCTCATCTCACAAAGTGTCGTAACTCATAAAAATCCTTTAAATAGCACCAAAATCATTAGATCCAAGAAGAAACTTTCCCTAAAACTTGAAATTGTTTTCTTGTAAAATTACAATAAATTAGTTACGTCAGTTTGTGAGATCAACGACGACATGGGGCTTAAAGCTTTTAAAGAAGTCACTCCATATATTTTTACCTTCTATTCTATTAGTCTTATTTAATATATACAAAGCTAGATAGATTTTATAGATGTGGTTATAATTAGGCGCCTGGATGAAGTAATATAGGTTTGAAATTCTCAATGTCGATATAACGAGTTTTTTTTTGCAAAACGATATAATTCCGTATGCTACTGCGTAGAAGTTTATGATTGCCTTCAAAACAAAATGGAATTTTTTTGTTTTATTTTTAAACTAAAAATTAAATTTTAAAAAATGGATCTATGTTGGATCTGATACCTAGCTTGTTGGCACACTCAAAGTGAACTTCACGCTATATCAGCCTTATAAACAGGTAAATATCTCACAAACGAAAGCTCCTACGAAGTCGTTTGTTATAACACAAGTTATTAAGAAAAATGTGTTTTACGAGAGTTATCTTTTATCGGTAAAATAAAAAGAAATAAAGTGGAAGGCGAATATAAAGACATGGAGGCAGAAGAACAAGCCGGTTTCAGGGCGGGTAGATCGACTTCTGATCATCTCTTTTGTATAACCCAAGTTATTGAAAAGAAAATGGCATACGGACAAGAGCTGCATCTGCTTTACGTCGATTTGCAGAAGGCATATGATAGTATACTACTAAATCTACTTTGGAAACCGTTGGAAAACACAAATATAAGCGTACAACTAATTAAGGTCATCAAAGAGTTATACCGCAATAGTAAGGCAGAAGTTAAAATAAAAGCAAAACTAACCAAAGACTTTCAAGTAAATAAAGGTCTTAAACAAGGTTGCTGTATCTCGCCTACGCTCTTCCAGATATACTTGGAACAAGTCCTTAAAGTATGGAAGAGAAAATGCCAAACCATGGGAATTCCGTTGGACGAAACTAAAGATAAGATAAGATAAGATAAGATACATTTATTTCCTTTAAGACAATTTACAAATTGTATAGGACACGTCAAAATTTTTACAATCTCTTCTAAACACAATGTATTTTAAAGAAGAGAAGTTTGACTCTCGGAGAGTCGAAAAAAAGATAATAATAAAAATATTAATACGAACAATAAAAATTAGGATGCCCATTGCACAAAGTCCTTAACATCATACAATGTTTTTTCACACAAATAGCACTTTAAAACCCTTTTAAAACTATTTATACTATCACATTCTTTAATTTTCTTTGGTAAACTGTTATACATTTTAACACTTAAATAATTTGGCCTTTTTTTAGTTATTTCAAGCCGAAACGATTTCTCGCGCAGATTTCCTTTTTGACGTGTATTTACACTATGGACACATTCGTTAGACATAAATTTATTCTTATTACTAAAAACGTACACATATAGTTCAAATACAAAGAGGCCAGGCAGGGTTAAAATGCCCAATCTTTGAAAATGTGCTCTACATGAGTCGGTTAAACTTAATCCTAACATACTTTTTAGAACATTCTTTTGTGAGATAAAGACATCCTGTGACTTGGTAGACCACCCCAACTACCTTGTATACTTTATGTTTCGCCGATGATCAGATAGTAGTGGCTCAGGATTATGACGACCTCGAATATATGACACGAAAACTAATAGAAGAGTACAATAAGTGGGGACTAGAGGTTAATCTCAATAAGACAGAGTATATGTGTATCGGTGGAATAAAACAGGATCTAATCTTAAATATCGGTCATGTGATGAGTATAAATACTTAGGTCTAAAAATTACAGCTGACGGAACACTAGACAAAGCTATAAAAGATCGAAACGTACAAGGAAGAAAAGCAATAACTTTATTAAATGGAATAATTTGGGACCAAAGTATATCAAAACATAACAAAAAGCTTATATATAACACCATTGTAAAAAGTATTAATACATACGGCTCAGAAGTATGGCCAATCAAGGATAGAACAGAAAAAATGCTTTTCGCTACGGAGTAGGACTATTGGAGAAGAGCAGCAGAGAAATCAAAAAGAGAAAGAGTTACAAATCAAAGAATAAGAGAAATTATGACAGTGGGGAACGTCCTTTAGTGGATGATATAAGAACAAAGCAACTGGTGTGGTACGGACATGTACAAAGAATGAATGATGCAAGACTACCTAAACAAATACAACAATGGAAACCAACTGGCCGAAGAAAACGAGGACGGCCAAGGAGAAGCTGGAGAGAAGGACTAGACAGTGAAATAAGAATAAGAGGCCTAGATGATGAATTATGGGCAAACAGAAACGAGTGGAGATTGGGTATCGGAAGACGTAGAACGTTGGGAAACCGATAAATATATATATTGTTTCTCAAGTATTCTGCACGAAAATTAATGCACTTTTGCATGTGCTCAAAGCAGTTGTCAAAGCCGTAATTCCACTCGTTTGATGGTACTGTCAAAATTGCATTCTTGAAGGCATCGATTGTTTCCTCCGGTGATCGAACTCTTCCAGTCCATTCTTGATTTTCGGACATGTATCATATCATAATATTCCAATACCCACGGTAACTGCCCATTCATGATACGAACATGAGGGCTTTGGAGTCTTTAAGCAAAAAAGACCTGATTGGTTGCTTTCAAAGTCATATGCATATTATTTCCATATAGTACGTATTATTGCAATACCTACGGTACCTTACGATGCAGAATGCAAACATATTTGAAATAGCAATATCAATGGGTATAAGTCTATCCTTTTTGCGGTCCTTAAGATAAAATGTCCTGATTGGTTATACTTTTACGCATGAATATTATTTTATTCTTGTATTCGTTACATCAAATCATCGGCGTACAGTTGACAAAAACTCTATTTATGTAAATTTGGTATCTGTGCATTTTTCGTACCTTTATTTCTGAATGTTTGCATCAAACGCCAACCATTGTGTAAAAAGGTAACAGGGAGTATTAGATTATTACGTATATGCTTAGGTTGGGACTGTATGGAGGATGGTCAACAATTCATCGAAAACAATACCTTCTCTAGCCATTGCTGCGTGGCTTAGGAAGGTAAAAATACGATATCGTCGGTCCAATGCCAAAATCACGAATGTGCATAATTGATGTTTTGAGAAAAACGCGTTTTAAACATTGAAGATACATTGCGAGAAATAGAGATTTCATTTTTAAAATTTTTAAAGGAGGGGGAGAGAGAGAGCAAACACTTTCACGCTTTTGGCATTGAATACTATGAATAAAATTGTACATACTGCTGCACATAGTCGAAAATTGCCAAATTTGCACATTCGTGGCGTTGGCATTGGACCGACGATATGATACGTACGGTTTTAAGGAAATTTTATGAAAATTTTCCAAAAAATTCTACATAGTGCAAAATAGTTTATTAATCAATCTATCTACCCACCAAATCAATCAACTAATATCGACTGTTTTCAAGGAAGTCATCGTAGGAATTTTACAATTAGTTCATACACTCATTATTTTGAGATGAGGTGGTTTTGTTTATTTTTTTGACTGAAATTATAATTATCAAGTGTTTTTGAGTTTCAGCTCGCCTTGTTTGGAATGGAATATTGATATTTCCTTTATTACCTTCCTAGCCCGCGTAGCAATGGCTAGAGAAGGTATTATTTTCGATGAAATTTTTTTTTTCAGATAACGCCAAAAATGTGTTATTTCGTTTTTTTTTTTAACCTTTATTAACAACTATATATGTACATAATAACAATAAAACATCTTAGCTAAGATGGAAAGTTTAACATTTCAACCTAATATCTAAAAATTTTCTTTGATACTAGATGTAATTTATTATTTCTTATCAATTGTAATCTTTGAAATCTCATTCTGTCCAAGAAACTATTAATGTCAGAAGACTTTTCTTCTATATTAGAGTAAAACAAAGCACTTACATAAAACAACCATACATTATTAGATAGTTTAAGTTGTGCTACGTATTTTTACGTAAGCATGAGATTTGACAGATACGCAAGCGCACTTCGTCACACCGTCGTCAAGGTCACGTTAGGAGCTTACGTATTTACGTTAGCTTACGGCAGTCTGCGGGCACCTTAACGTTACCAAAGAATAGAATTGGTTGATTGACCGATCAAAAAATGAGGCCTAGACGATAATTTCCGCTTCCAGTACCAAAGCTATCAAAATGGACGGGCCACGATCCTCCACTTTGTTGACGTCACATCCGGGGCTGATTTTTTTTTGATGGTCACGTTATGACACAGCTGATTGTCTTTAAAATATTGAAGTTGGAATGACGGTTCATGGATATTTGATTTTTTTAAAAATAAAGCCGTTTTTGAGATTGTTTTTACTTTATTCTGGCAGAACAATTTTTGTAAAATGTATAGTAAGCCCTAATTTTTCATAGCCGCGTCATTAGCTCACACAAAAATTAAAGTTTAAAGCAGAAGCGAATGTGACAATCACATATGACAAAGTCAAATACATGTCAAATATAACAGTTGGCATGTGGTACATGGCGGGTAATTTGAATTCAAAATAAGGAATGCTAAATCTTAAAGATTTTAACCTTTTAATCATGTTGCTTCCTTACAAACCTTTGGTGGAATATCGGGATGGTGTCTGAGAATATTTCACTGAAATTTTGCGGAAATCTATAGTGCCATTTTGAAAATATCATAAAAAAACGTCTGACCTCCCATAAGACCCAATGTAAAATTCAGCCCCGGGAGAACAGCTGATTTTTTCAGGGTCGTGCCTCTATTTTTGTGTTGGCCTTGCCAGTACAAACGATTCTTTGCAAATATATTCCTACTGTAGTTGAAAAGATAAAAAACAAAATTGTAACATCAAAAAAACACAGTGACGCATTCCATATTCTCTGCTATTAGTAGACTTGTTATAACGTCAAAACATTCAACTTAAACTCAAATTTGGGACAAAACGTAGAGCGCTTAACGTGCAGTTTTACATAAAAGTACTTAGCACAACTTAGACTATCTATTTTCTTTTTTATTTTTGAGCTTCATTTCCAAAATTTCACCGTACTGACTAAAACTAGCTAAATTTTTTCCGTACATTTTTATTAGTTTTTTTTTGTACCCATTCCCAAGTTCTAATCGAATGTCTACAAAATTTAATACGGTGCATAATATTTTCGGTGACATTACAAATGCTGCAATTATCATTTTGAGATATCCCATGTCTTTTAGTTTTTTCAGCAACTGGAATAACTTCATTAATTACTTTATACACCGTACTACGCCATTTTGTAGGCAAGACAGGGTTATAACCAAAAACTTCGTAGAAGCTTTAGTTTCTGAGATATTAAAAAAAAACTATTTTCAAGGCTAATATATTATAATAGGCTAGCTAGGAAAGTAACAGATCCGTCTTGGATCAATTTTTTTTTTTTTAATTCCATGTATAACCGACAACCATTCAGATCACAATGTAGATTTTACTGCGAGGTTTGAAGTTTAGCCTACAGAGGGCACTGGCCTTATTAGAGAATTATTGAAATACAGCCAGGCTATAATTGTGCCAGGCACTATTTTGACACATTCACATTGAAAACTGACAGTTGATCTTTCAAAATTGACATACCAAAGTCGAATTTAAAACTTTCGTCGTTTATTTTCAATTAATAAAAGAAGGCACTATTTATTCCGGTTCATATAGTAAACAAAGGCCGTGTGTTAAAAGATCACAGCTGATATTACAACGTGAAGGTGTCAAAATAGGGTATTTGAGAAATTTTAGAAAAGAGTTTAGAATGATACATAGATCCCTAATTTGCTACGCAAAATTATTAAAATAGTATATTTTATCATGACTACATTTAAAATCAAGTTTTCTAATTTCCGATTTAAATTTGCCGCTAAAACGCTCATTTCTAGCATGGTATTGCAATGACGTCACAGCGCAGTAAACTCGCGGACAGATACATGGCATTCAAGTGTTTATTTGTTTGTGGTCTGTGTTTTTACTATTTTTTATGTAAAAAAATGTCCTATAAGTGGTGTGTAGTACCTTAGTGTTCGAATACTGGCATAAAAACACCTGAAAAACTATTTATTCATGTGCCTACAGCAGTAAAATAACGGAAAAAGTGGCTAGAACTTGCTCGAAGAGACCCTAAGGGCCTTATCTAATACAGCTTCACTTTAAATTTGTAAAGATCACTTTGATGTGAGTATAACTAAATTGTTTCTATTAATTTTTCTCACGTTGTCTATAATATATTTAACTATTTCGTAAATGACGATGAAATTTTTGAGGTTATGTTTATTACAAGGGGTGAACAACTATAATAGGCAGAAAGGTGTACAAATTTTTAGACGGTGCTAGGCAGTTATTAGGCAGGACTAGGGAATACCTCTAAATGCAGGATTAGGCAGTGCACATGCAGGCTAAATCTAGGATGGAGCAGTGCATATGCAAGACTAGGCATATTTGTTATAAAGGGTCATAAGAATTCTTTGAAACAAAATGTATTTAGAAAATGTTGTTTTAAAAAAACAATTTTTGATTGTTTCTTAATGCTTAAAATAATAATGATTGGGTATTTAATTAAATCTATTGTAAGTGGCATATTAAACAAAAAAGCAAAACATATAACCTAACCTCAAAATCTAAATGAGTAAAAGTAGGCGAAGAATATCGTAAAAAAACTTTCAGTTATATACAAAACAACTCATCGAATACTTACATCTACATTTTAACGTTTCTAAATTCCGCAGTACACAGTTGTTGGCAAAGATAAAGGAATAAAGCATTGGCAAGTTATAGCTATCGGCTTTGGAGAATCCGTTTTCCATTGAAAATGTTTTTTATAAGCAAAGCACAAAATAAAATCTAATTTAGGACGATAATTCGCACTTTAAACCAAAGCAAACATTACCATCCATAAGAAAATAACACAGAAAATAAGTTCGTTTGAGGCGTTTACTGTTTTGTGACGTCACTCGCAGCTGATTGGTAAACCGCCTGTTTTGAATCACGTGATTAATTGTTTGAATTTAATGAATTAATTTAATTAAAAGACCTATGAATTTGAGAAAAAATTAAACAAAAAAGTTTGTTTTTAGCATTCCCAAGACCCAAAGAGATATCTTAAAATCATTATATATTTATTTTTTACTACTGTCAAACACCCTATTGTGCCTGGCACTATTATAGCCTGTCTTTATTTCAACAATTCTCTATTAACTGCATGACTTTATTTGGATAAGTTACCATACTTTTAAAAATGAGAAAAAATCACTTAGATAATGAAAACGCTAATGTGCTGATAATTAACATGTTTAAACTAAACTATTTTCGAAAAAATGTGAACTGAACGACATTTTCTGATAATGGTAATAATGGTAATATAGATTAATGAGTTTAAAAGGACATTAAAACCGTTTTAATTTTGATTAAAATCAACATTTCATTATTAAACAGTAGGTAATGGATATTGTATCCGGATATAATATTATTTTGATCCTTTAGATACTTGGAAACCCTTTAATTCATCGGAAATAATTATAATGCTCTGGCATTTAAGTTAAAGCAAAATTTCCAAAAATCGACTTTCTAAAAGCATTTTATCTAGGGACACGGTAGTAGCGCGGAAACTGCTGTACCATCTTTTCTTGAAACATATCAGCCCATATTTGTCCTATCTAAATAATATTATATATAATATTATAATACTACGGAATGAGCTACGAAACTAAAACTTTGCACAGTCGTAGTTATTTATAGACTTATCAATCCCTCCAGTTTTATGGACTTCCATAAAGTAGTAAAGTAGTAACGAAATTTCAAAAAACGTCAAAATTGCCACTCACTTACTCGCTTACTCACTCATCTACTGACTCATGTATCATCAAAATTTTACTGTACTTCCAGACATGCTACAAAGCTGAAATTTGGCACACTGATAGAAATTGTGACCAAACCCTTGGAAAAAATAAAAAAACCCAAAAATTCTAGTTGACTCCCCTCCCCCATACATGTAAAGTTATGCAAAATTAACATTGCCCACTTCCAGAGGCGCTAGAGAGTTGAGCTTTGGCAGACTGATAGGAAATATGATAAAACTATAGGAAAAAATTATTTAAAAACCCCAAAATTTGAATTTGCTTTCCTTCCCTTCAAAGCTCAGCTTACATAAGTGCAAATTTATGTAAGCTGAGCTTTGGAAGGCCGATAGGAACTATAATAAAACTATAATAGAAAATTAAAAAACCGCATATTTAAATTAACTTCCCTCCGCTATAAATGTAAAGTTATGTAAAAGTAACATTCTCCACTTCCAGAAACGCTAGAGACCTGAGCTTTGGAAGACAGATAGGAACTTTGATAAAACTACAGGAAAAAAGTTAAAAACACCAAAATTTTACTTTACTTTCCTCTCCTATAAATGTAAATTTATGTAAAATTAACATTGCCAACTTCTAGGGAAAACTAGAGAGCGGAGCTTTAGAAGGCTGATAGGGCCTATGATAAAACCTTAGGAAATTATAAAAAAAACTCAAAATTTTTAATAAGACATTGCAAAAGTTTTGAACAATATTCCGCATAGTTTACTACTTTAAAACTTAAATATTATCCAAATCCTTTAAAAAAGGAGTGAAATCATATAACAAAAACATTTCATGTAAAAAAAGCCAAGTACGCGAAAGTGGAATTCCGTTAAAAAAATTGAGATAAAAGTAAAGCAGTTCTCCAATACAAATTTCAAAATGAAAGGTTCTTACTAGTTTGGAAATTTTTTTAACGAAATTCCACTTTCGCGTACTTTTGCCATTTTTTACATGAATAAATGAATACTGCGTCCTAGACGAATTTATTTCAGAGCCATCTGCCCCTCAATGTTGCAAGGCTCGCCGGTTGCCAATCTATTGGGTCATATACTCATCAGGGGCGGCTCGTCCATAGGAGCGCTGGTGCGCGCGCACCCCCAGCAAAAACAAGAAAAAAATAAATACAAACTATTATTAAATAATTACTGTTGTTTTTTATTTATTTTTTAATGATCCCGATCCCGCTAGTGGCATCTATCGGCCATTAACGGAAGTAATTAATATCTTTTCGACTTGATGCTTGCTGCCGCAGACGGTGGCCTTCGATCGCCTCGCCTCGCTTGAATCTAGAGATATGAGAGGGCGGGCTTGAATCTGGAGGTGCGCGTGGATTCGGTGTTCCTTTTTAATCCAATTTTTGCCACGCAATTGGATCGGAAATGCTCGGGATATCGGCCGAGAAAAAGGCGAGGTGGTGCGCTAAATCAATACACACTTGCATCGTTTTTTTATAGTTCTCAGCTGATTACTGTTTATATTATCGTTAGTATGCGTGTATTGGGCGTAATTAAAATTTATTTACGCAGTTTTTAAGTGAATTTTATGCTGTTTTCGGCTTCTTGTTTGTAATTTTTGGGTTAATTATTATCTACAAGTGTCGAATATGTCTGAGGCAGTTATAAGTTCGGGTCCGGGTAATCCTGGAAGTAATTCAAGACTTAATTGTGTACAAAACATTATAGCAAGCTTTTCCTCCTTTAATTTAAATAAAAAAATTGAAATTAAAAGATTAGGAAGGCCGACTCCAGAACTAGAATTATCGCAAACTTGCTCTAAAAGAAAAGAAGGTAGGAATTTTAAAAGATATTTACCAAAAAAACAACTGGATTTGTGGATGTGATGTTACAAACTCGTTATTTTGTTTTGCATGCTTATTATTTTTCAATGCAAGCATGGATAAAAGCTGGAGCCGCATAGGGGTAACTGACTTAAATCATCTACAGGCAAAAATTAAAAAGCATGAATTTTTGAATCAACGTATACGAACATTACAATATGAAATGGTATTTGAATCAAAAGCTAAGATAAAACGGTTTTGTACATTGAATTAATGTTATCCATCGTTGGCTAAAAACTAATATGTATGTATACTGTAGGTAACATTTTTTTTTGTGTAGGCATATTTTTATTTATTGGAGACCTGCGTTTTTTTACTTTGACAATCTTATTACCTAGTGGGCACCATAAGTTCTTTTATTTGGCTACAAATTAATATGCAAATTTTTTTAACTTTATTTATTTTAAATTTCTTTCGACTCACTTATTACAGCGCACACCCATTCTTATACTTCACGAGCCGCCACTGATACTCATTGATTATAACTTTTTTTGGTAAAGAGTCCTACGTGACGAGTCTCCACTGTCCTATACGTATAGGCGTTGTCACAATAGGGGTCTAATGAAAGACGGCTCTAAAACAACAGGCCTTGATACCGCTACTGGATTCACATTGAGTGGCTGACAATTGACAATCGACTCGTAATTAAACAGAGCAAGCTGCGATGATAATAATTGACAGTCCTATTTACAGGGTCAAATTTCAAACACATTTTTAACAATACAACGAGAATTATATAGGCTTTGACCATACCTATTACCAAAGACTGATTACCATTTTTTTAGCCTTCTGAGCTCCCCATACTACCTAATTCGTTAAAATTTTCAGCTTTTGATTATTTTGATATTTATCTTTCAGTATCTTCCATAAAAATTCGGACATTAAATGGACTTCCCTTGTATTTACAAATGGTTGAACATTGGACCTTAAATTGGCAGTTTCTGGACCGAAAATGAATATATATCAATATCTTCTTCTGTTTATGCAAATCTGTTAAAAAATAATTGAAACAAATGCCCTTTTTAAACAAATATTATTTTTAAACAAATTCTTGAAATTTTAAATCTACAGCATTTTCTAACCCAAAACCATATGACTACCATCCTATCGTACAAGACGCTAGCGCTACCAAGTCCAATCCCTGACTTCGCATGCGCAGATCTACCAATATTATTTTCCTCATGTATTAGAATAGATGAATACAGGGTGATTTTCACTTGAATGATTCTAACCACATGAAAATAGAAAGTTTCAAAAACCTAACCTAACAAAACCTAATCAAATCTAGCCGAACCGAACCAAAGGAAACTGAACCAATAATTTTTTTCAAAAAAAAAACTTTCCTGACTTCCTGCCCGGGATCCTAGAGGATGTGAATCCGAACGGAACCAAACCTAACCTAACCAAACTAAACTACAACACGTACTGCTAATTAGGTTTAGTTGGGTAGGGTTAGGTTCGGATAGGTTCGGTTCGGTACGGTCCGGTTCGGATTCACATCATCTAGGATCCCGGGTAGGAAGTCAGGAAAGTTTTTTTTTGAAAAAAAATATTGGTTTAGTCTGCTTTGGTTCGGATCGGTTAGATCTGATTAGGTTTCGTTAGGTTAGGTTTTTGAAACTTTCTATTTTCATGTGGTTAGAATCATTCAAGTGAAAATCACCCTGTATATCTATTCTAATACATGAGGTAAATAATATTGGTAGATCTACGGATGCGAAGTCAGGGATTGGAAGTGGACTTGGTAGCGCTAGCGTCTTGTTCCTATTGTCAGTCTGCCCGCTCAGTGAGTTGATAGGCCTTGTATTCTCGTAGGTAACGATTTCATTGTAACGCTAATCAAGGCAATGAAAATGGACGGGCCACGATCCTCCTTTCTTTGTTGACGTCACATCGGAGGCTGATTTTTTTTTTGATGGTTACGTCACGACACAGCTGATTGTGTTTAAAATATTGAAGTTGGAATGACGGTTCATGAATATTAGATTTTTTTTAAGCTGGTTTTGAGATTGTTTCTACTATATTCTTGCAGAACATTTTTTTTTTAATGTATAGTAATCCTTAATTTATCAGGGCCGGTTCATTAGCTCACACAAAATTAAATTTAAAGCAGAAGCGATGTTTTCGTTTCTGCGTGAAAAGTAATCGGATTACCTACCTATCTATTTTTTTTTTGTTATATTTAAAAACTTTATTTTAACATTAAATAGGTATAAAACAAGAAATAAACAATAAAAATAAAATTAATAAAAGTTAAACTCTAAACTCACACACGCAAGCATACATCCCCAAGCACACATTTAAAGATTGAAAATTTCGTCCAACTGCTGCATGTCGGGAATGGTTCCTATGACTGAAGCTGCATTTCCTCTTTGAATGGCAAGGCTTAACCTCTGAATCAAAAATGAGGTTGATCTAGGTTCGTGGGACTTACATTCGATTTTGGCACCAAGTTCTTTGACAAAATTTTTAGCTTTTTCCGCCCAAGGTCCAAAAGTCTCTACAGAAAAAGGAACAAAAATATAATTTTGAGATAATTCTGAATATTTGTTTATTTTAATTTGTTCCCTTATTTTTGCCGCTTCTCTATCTATTTGTTTATATTCGGCACTTGGCAGACTTTTTAATACAGTTGTTTACATGTGTTTACAAAAATTACAAAAATTTTTTGTAGTGTAATTTTGTTTTAAAAAAATTAACGCTGGTATTTTTGGGATTCTAAACGAAGTTTATTGTAAAAAATTATTAAAAAATCGAAAAAGTTTTACAATACAAACAAATAAACAAATGCTCTGACAGACACAGATGACAAAGTCAAACACATGTCAAATATAACAGTTGGCCAGGGCTATCAAAATGGACGGGCCACGATCCTCCACTTTGTTGACGTCACATCCGGGGCTGATTTTTTTTTGATGGTCACGTTACGACACAGCTGATTTTGTTTAATAAAGCCGTTTTTGAGATTGTTTTTACTTTATTCTGGCAGAACAATTTTTTTTAAAAGCCCTAATTTTTCATAGCCGCTTCATTAGCCCACACAAAAATTAAGTTTAAAGCAGAAGCGAATGTGACAATCACATATGACAAAGTCAAATACATGTCAAATATAACAGTTGGCATGTGGTACATGACGGGTAATTTGAATTCAAAATAAGGAATGCTAAATCTTGAAGATTTTAACCTTTTAATCATGTTGCTTCCTTAGAAACCTTTGGTGGAATATCGGGATGGTGTCTGAGAATATTTCACTGAAATTTTGCGGAAACCTGTAGTGCCATTTTGAAAATATCATAAAAAACGTCTGACCTCCCGTAAGACCCAATGTAAAATTCAGCCCCGGGCAGCGTCGTGGCCTCTATTTTTGTGTTGGCCTTGAGTTGGCATGCGGTACATGGCGGGTAATTTGAATTCAAAATAAGGAATGCTAAATCTTAAAGATTTGAACCCTTTGATCATCTTGCATCCTTACAAAAGTTTGGCAGAATATCGGGATGGTGACAGAATATTTCACTCAAATTTCGCGGAAATCTGTAGTGCCATTTTGAAAATATTATTTCTGACCTCCCATAAGACCCAATGTAAAAGTCAGGCCCCCGAGAAGAGATGATTTTTTCATGGTCGTGGCCTGTATTTTTTTGTTGGCCTTGGTTATACTGCTCCACGATCAGTAAAGGGAGTAGTACATCACATTATGTGAGAAACAAAGATAGATCTATTTAAAAGTCGGAAAAATACAAAAGTTTATTAAAAAATTAAATTATTAAAAAATTTATGAGTAAAATTCCAATAATTATATAATTATTAAATTAAGGACACTATTATAAATAATTTTTCTAACATAAATAGTCTCTGTTGTTCAATTTAATAAAACTTTTTTGACCAAACATTTTAGTCCTCCAAAGTCCCAACGATTTCTATACTTTTCTAAAAATCAAGAATGGACTGCGTGGTCAAAGATTTCAGTCGCCAGAAGAAGCAGTTTACGCCTTCAAGAATTCAATTTTGACAGTACTAAGAAACGAGTAGAATTACAGCTTTGATAACTGGTTTGAGCGCATGCAAAAGTGCATTAATTATAAAGTCTTTAAAAGCTATCTACTGTTTTATTCCATATTTATCGGTTTCACAACGTTCTACGTCTTCCGATACCCAATCTCCAATCGTTTCTGTTTGCCCATAATTCATCATCTAGGCCTCTTATTCTTATTTCACTGTCTCCTCCTTCTCTCCAGCTTCTCCTTGACCGTCCTCATTTTCTTCGGCCAGTTGGTTTCCATTGTAGTATTTGTTTAGGTAGTCTTTCATCATTCATTCTTTGTACATGTCCGTACCACACCAGTTGTTTTGTTCTTATATCATCCACTAAAGTACGTTCACCCACTGTCATAATTTCTCTTATTCTTTGATTTGTAACTCTTTCTCTTTTTGATTTCCCTGCTGCTCTTCTCCAATAGTCCATCTCCGTAGCGGAAAGCATTCTTTCTGTTCTATCCTTGATTGGCCATACTTCTGAGCCGTATGTAATAATACTTTTTACAATGGTGTTATATATTGGCTTTTTGTTATGTTTTGATATACTTTGGTCCCAAATTATTCCATTTAATAAAGTTATTGCTTTTCTTTCTTGTACGTTTCGATCTTTTATAGCTTTGTCTAGTGTTCCGTCAGCTGTAATTTTTAGACCTAAGTATTTATACTCATCACAGGACTGAATTCGCTGCCCGGTATTTAAGGTTAGATCCTGTTTCGTTCCACCGATACACATACACTCTGTCTTATTGAGATTAACCTCTAGTCCCCACTTATTGTACTCTTCTATTAGTTTTCGTGTCATATATTCGAGGTCGTCATAATCCTGAGCCACTAATATCTGATCATCGGCGAAATATAAAGTATACAAGGTGGTCTCGTCCAACGGAATTCCCATGTTTTGACATTTTCTCGTCCATACTTTAACGACTTGTTCCAAGTATATCTTGAAGAGCGTAGGCGAGATACAGCAACCTTGTTTAAGACCTTTATTTACTTGAAAGCCTTTGGTTAGTTTTGCTTTTATTTTAACTTTTGCCTTACTATTCCGGTATAAATCTTTGATGGCCTTAATTAGTTGTACACTATTGTTGTAATTATTGTTTTATTCCAGCTGTATGAAAAACTTAAAATACAAGCCTAGTATATGACACGCAAAATTTATATTTTATCGTCGGTGGTCTGTTCATCTCTGCATCTTATTCTATTTCGATAAAAAAAAATATTTCTGAAGGTGACTACTGACACTTTACGATACCTATTCAAAATGATAAAACCTTTAAAACATAAAAAATGTTAATTTTATCTTTCTTTAAAAAAAAATGTCCTATATGTTTGGATAAAATGTTGAATATCTCTTATCAAACATTATTAATCAGTTTCTTGTGGCCTGGGCTTATCTTATCAACTTTTTTTATATTTTATTTTATTCATTAACTGGCAGATAAGGGCCTGTCAGAATTTTGGTGCACTGAAACACAGTTAAAAATTTGTAGAGAGGAAGTTTTTTACATATACAAGGCTGGCTTGCTTCCAGCCTTTTGGCGATATCGTCAGAATGTCGTAGGTGGTTCAAGTTTTTAAAAACATCTTTTAGGGCCTGGTTAACTAGTTTAGGGGTTATTGTGTCACACTGTCTGACGCCTCTTCTTATGCAGATTCGCTTCGTTATTTCGTGGAGATTGATTAATGTAGTTTCTATTAATTAAAAATGCTTTTACTGCTCAGTGCTCAATGTTATCCAAAGCTTTTTTAAGTATATTTTATGTAATTATATTTTAGCTCACACTACTACTATACTATAGTAGTGTGAGCTATGGTTATCCTAATTTTTTCGGGAAAAAAAAAGTTGCTCCGATTTCAAAAATTTTTATATATCTTTGCGTTTCAGATGATTTTGAAACTTTTTTGTTGCGCCGTCTGTCTGTATGTCTGTCTGTGTGTCTGTATGTCTGTCTGTAACGACCAACGCGCATAACTCAAAAACGGCTTGTCCGATTTTAATGAAATTTGGTACCTAAGCTGGGTTTTGGGTCGAGATGGTCCCATTTAAAAATGAACCAAATCCACCGAACACAAGCCAAATAAAAGGGTGGGGGTAGATTTAAAAAATTAGAGTTTATGTAAAAATATAGCGTGTGTGATATCAAACGAAAGGTAATTGAGCCTGGAGTTAAACAAAATACATTTTAGTTTATTTTAAAAAAAGGGTGGGGGTAAATTTCAAAAATTAGTGTTTAAGTGGAAATATGGCGTGTGTGATATCAAACGAAAGGTAATTGAGTCTGGAGTTAAACAAAATACATTTTAGTTTTTAAAAAAGGGTGGGGGTAGATTTGAAAAATTAGAGTTTAAGGCAAAACATGGCTTGTGTGGTATCAAACGAAAGGTAATTGAGTCTGGAGTTCAATAAAATATACTTCAGTTTTTAGTTATATTAGCTTTCACGTAGATACACTATAACTATAGTATCCAGTGTGACCTTAGGTGCCCATAGATTGGCAGAGTATTTTATTTATGAAATATTTATCTCAAAATATCTAAAAAAAATGTTGCGGTTGGGGGGAGGTCCAGGCCCCGAGCCTCCCTGGGTGTACCCATGAATATGAAGTATTTTTATTTTTGCTAGTTTATGTTTCCATGTTCTATATATCCCACCTGTCTTTACACAGTGGAGTAAAAAAATAGTATAATAGTAGTTTACCTAACTAGTGCGGAAAGTGCCTCTTTTCCGCACGCGATTGCACGAGTTAGGTACACTATTTTTTCTATAAGCGTGAGGAAAAAACTAAAAATTAATCAGAAAATTATTTATATTCAAAACGTTTTAATCAAATCAATTATTATTATTCACATTCTAGCGGCTTCTAGAATGTGAATAATCCGAAGAATCCATTGAAAATCTAATTTTTTTGTTTGAAAAATTCAAAAGACGCTTGTATCTGCAAAATTGGCTTTGTTTTGACAGTTTGTTTGTACTTTGTTGCTATGGTGATTTAAGATGCCAAATCTAAAACCACTAGTGTTCATTGTTGTTTGACATTGACAATGACGATATTTATACCGGGGAGGTTTAAAACTTATAATTTGAACCTATTTTACTGAAAACTTTATTTTATCGAAAATATTGAAAATATAGCAGAATTTTAGTCAATTTGAATATTTTTAGGATATTTCGTGTGCTAGGAAAGATACAAATGTATTTTGAACGGTCTAAATGTTATAGAACACCTCAAAATCGTAACAAATTTACTTTTCCGCACTAGTGCGGAAAAAATATTTTTCCGCACTAGTGCGGAAAAGTGGCACTTTCCACACTAAAATGCGTGCGGAAAAGTGGACTTTTCCGCACGCTTATAGAAAAAATATTTAAACATAATACTTCTAATCATTAAAAATAAAAATAAAGCCCACATAAAAATGAGCCAACGGGTTAAATATTTTGAACTTTGAATTAAAATTTTGGATTCGAACGTACGCTAGTTATAACCACTGCAACAGTGTGTTGGTTAAGCACGTTGTTGGACTCAGTCAATTTTCAAATATAGATTCTTTTTATTAGTATAAAAAGATTAGGTTATCATGTGGGTACATACATAAATCGGTATATAATTTACTGACTTTACGTAAGTAATGGGTGATCGATTGAGTGTCAAAAAAAACTTGGTTTTCTTTTTAAATAAATGGATCCATGACGCTGTCGGTTCATTATATCATTAAATTAAAGGATAGATGAATTTGCCTCACATACAAGCAGTAAAATTTAAATTAAACTGCAATTGCATCATCGTGAACCTTTTACCTACCTGATTTCGTTGAATGTAGATCCTTTATAGATTAAGTATTTATATTATTAGCATATTATAATATTTTTATTTTTTATATGTGTGTTTAAAAAAAGGGGGGGAGGGAAATGCTTCGTCACATATTCCAAAAGTCACGAGCCTCCTCTGATTTATATACGGTTTTTTTAATGTTTTGGTAATTTTCTTTTGTATATTTATTTTTTAGCACACACTGTATATAAGGTGCTTGATTCATACACACGCAAAAAACATTCAAAAACTTTTAGAGCAGCCTTTGAAAAACTTTCCTCTGGGTTTTCTTTCACATTTCAAACCTTTTGGGAATTTTCTATGGATACCTTTCGTTTCTTTTCTTTTTTTTATATATATAATAATACAAAATGATGTATTGCCTGATCTCTGGGGGATCAATTAGAGTTCTAAAATAAAATAAAATCCCTCTCCCTCAATTTAGATACAGGGTGGTCCAAATACTACTACTACTTTGTCGGTTTAAAACATTAACATATTAACCAGAGGAGACTAGGAAATAAACAAAAAAATCGGCCGTCTAGATAAACAATTTGTTTTAAAAAACGTACTTCTGCAGAAAATAACTCAGCGAC
The DNA here is from genome assembly GCA_963576565.1 of Aspidapion aeneum. NCBI lineage: Eukaryota > Metazoa > Arthropoda > Insecta > Coleoptera > Brentidae > Aspidapion > Aspidapion aeneum. The sequence goes on from OY755047.1 coordinate 4,615,555, forward strand.
TATTTTTGTTTGGTCCATAGAAAACTCTATTTTCTTTCTCTTTAAGAATGACCAAAATTATCCGATCTTTCCTTTACTTTTATTTCTTTTTTAAACCAATGCACCGGAAAAAGACGAAACTGTTCTTCTTACAAATCCTTACCAGATTAATTATACACGACCAAATATGGATATATAACAAGCGGTGATCACTTTAACTTGTGCTTCCAGCATTTATTTTGCTACTCCTTCGTTTTCCTTTATTAAACCAGTGCGAGAGAAAAAAACAAAACTATTCTCGATTACAGTCCTTCACTAAAACAAAGGAATTAGAAAGATGCCGCAATCGTCTAGGCCCGCGTAAAGTATATTATTTTGTTCCTCTTTTGTTAAACTGATGCGAGAAAAAGAGACAAAACTATTCTTGATTAGAAGGTAGTCCCTTTGGACCCATTAGTATTTTGTAAAGGGTCAATGCGGTGTTTTTGACCTGTCTCTTTACGGTTCGGAATTGTTTTCGTGTTTTTTCTTAAAATATATTTTCGATCTGGACTCAAATTTAATCTTAAAAGACTTTAAAATGGTGTGGGAGTGTATTTTGTGCTAAAATCTCGACTATCTTAATCTAGAAGTTTCGTTTTACAAGTAAGTTAAATAACTTGTTTGACCTTCAAAACAAAACAAAGACCAGTGCCGTAGAAATCAATATAAAATCAGAAAAAAAATTTTTGGGTATTATATAAATAATTATTTATTTGTTAAAACTGTTTAAACATAAGTTTAGTTAAAAATGTACAGGGGTCCCAAGTTTTGGTGTTTTGATACTTTTAACTGAACTACGAGCCTTGATTTTCAACAGATAAGGTAAAAAAGGTATCTTATTAATATGGAAAGTAATTTTTTTATGTATACCATTTTTATTTAACCGTTTTTTTTGTGTAAACAGTTTTTTTAGATTTGGATTAAGGCAATTTTTTAGGTTGGGTTAGTCCTTTTTACCTACTCTGAATTTTTAACGTTCTCTAACCTAAAATAAAATACACCAAGCTAAAAGCATCCTAATCAAACATCTAATTGTCAATGGGTATCTATTCAGCTGTAAACTAAATTAAATTGCTTGTTTTAATAAGTTAGGTATTTACTTTTAATAAATAAATATTTTGCCGCCGTCATTGGTAAATCGATCGACCATAAAGAATAAACATACGTCTGCTGTGTGTCGCACAGCGTTGCCATCGTCTTTCCAAAAAATATTTCTATTCTTTTCCAACTTATTGAAGCATCTAGGGGTCAAATCGAATTGTTTTGATGAATGAATTTTTGCCGCGGTTCCTGGTCTCCTCCGGTTAATACGTTAATGGTTTAAAACGTTTTTCTAAGATGCCCGACGCCTATTCTCCACCTCCTTCGATCCTGACAATCATTCTCTGTCAGGTTTTTTTGACTCATTGATCTTTGGATTGACTGCTGCCATTCCAGTTTAGGACGCCCTCTTCTTCTACGCCCTATTGGTTGCCATTCTAGGACCTGCTTTGGTATTCTTTCGTCGTTCACCCGTTGTACATGGCCGTATCATATCAGTTGCCTTTAAGTGATGTCATTCGTTATGTTTCCCTCGATTCCCATTCTTTATTTTATGATCTCATTTCTTATATGATCTGTTCTAGATATTCTTATTGCATCCATTTCGGCACTTTTCATTTTTGTTTTGTATTTTTTTGTTACGCGACAAGTCTCTATGCCAACAGCGTGCTTTTCACCATTTTTTCATATATTTTAAATTTTACATTCTTTTTAATCTCGCTGCTTCATAAAATACTGTTGAGACATCCAATAACCTTCTTGCTTTTACTATTCTTCTTTCCAGTTCTTAACAGTCTTAACTGTAGTGTCTATATGTTAAATCGGTCGTTAAGTTGTATTCCCATGACGTGTACTTTACGTTTACAGTTTTTTAGAGCTACTGTGATATATTTTAAAAAGAGTTGGAGAGATACAATATCCCTTTCTTAAGCCTTTGGTTACCAGGAATTCTTTTGAAAGTGGATTTCATATTTTAATTTTAGATTTTAACCCTGCGTGTATAGTTCTTTTATCGCTTTTATATATTATAGTGTTAGAGCAAACTAACATCTCAATCATACAATAATTACTTAACAGAAGAAAATAAAAAGGTGAAAAAAAGAGAAAAAATACAAAAAAAGAAACAATAAAAAAAGGATTATTACTCGAAAGAAGAAAATAAGAAAAAAAAAATAAAAAAAGAAAAAGCAGAAAAATAAAGAAAAAAGAAGACAGAGGAAAAAGAATTAGAAAATGCATAATCTCACAACAGTAAAAAACAGTAGAAATAAAATTTCGGACTTCCATTGTCTTTATTTATTTTAAACACGTTTCGGTTAGTAAGTATCTCTAACCGTTTTCAAGTGTAAATCTTCTAAATTATTTTATGCCACATATAAAAAAAACATTGAAAATATTTCTAGTTAAAAAAAAATGGGGAAACTAGATCTTATCTAACAAATATAGTTTTATATTTTGACAAGACCAAATAATACATATTTTCACATATTTTACTCGGAAAAAAAGATTGGAAAGAAAATGGAAAGCTTTCTAAATAGTTTATAGTTTTTGGAGGTGGCAGGGAGGTGGGCGGCAGGCGTCCCTCCCCCACAATTGGAGAGCGCAACAGGTGGTGGTTAGCTCCCGCCTCCATTTGGCCTTGGTAAGTATAAACCACTAGATAATAATAGGAGATACCTACGTTTAAATGAGGAGGTGGAGGTTTAGAATTAAGTAGGCTAAATCAAATGAGAATGGGACAATTCCCCGCTGCTGACTCGCCGCCGCCAATTTGCCGATTTTCCTCGGGCCGGCTTGCTGCGAGAGTTTTTGTTTAATTTTTATTTTAATATTCCGTGTGTACTAAACATATTCTCTAAAAAAATATAAAAAAAAATCAAGAAATTTTGTTTAGTTTCTTTACATACAATCGAACTTCGATAACTCATAAAAATTTCGACTTATCGAGACTTCAACTTATCAAATACTAAACAAAAATTTTTCCGGCGTTTTTCGTATTTTGTGTGAATTAAAATTTACGTGTTTTTTTTAAAGGAAAAATTGGTATACTTGCAATTATTCTGATACAGCCAAGTCTATGTTAAAAACGTTCACCTCTAATACAGGTGAATACATATTTTTTTTTTATACATATGTATGATTGTACATATTTATTTTATCGAAAAAAAGTTGGTTTTTGTGACATAGTATCATACACACAACCCCTAAACGTATAGCAAATCGAATACAAGTTACACTCAGGGGCGGCTAGTGCATAAGAGCTGCAGAACCCCCAAAATTTACTCATTATTTGACTATTTTTCTAGTATAATTATTTTATTTCTAAAATTATTGGAATAGCAGTATATTTTCGGTCCGGTGTTGGTATAGTAGGCCTGCAAATCGCGTACGTGTGTTGAGTATGATGCCGCGACCCGTCGCCGAAGGCCCCATTTCACAGTCGGTCAAATGAAGTTATTGGCATTGTTGCGCTGCGAAATTGCAACACAACGTAGCTGGGCGGCTAACGAGATCTGTGCTCGGCTAGGAACCCCTTCCTTCACCCCGCACCGCACTTGCTCATGGGTTTAAATAGCGAAATCTAGGCAAAAATAGAGCTGCAAAACTTGCAGTTCCAGTACCATTCCGGGCGGGCGGGCGGGCTCAGCGTTGCGTGTTTGCGGGCGCATTTATTTATTTAGAAGGCGCCAAACGCATGAGCGGGAGGTTATGGTCGTGCTTGTTGTTTGTTTTTGTATAATTGTGTCACAAAATAATTATCTCTCTTTACTTATGAAGAAAACTAAAACTGAAAGAAGAAGGACGGCCATTACCCGATATTTTAATAGAAAAGTGTGGTTCAAGCCGGGGAAAATCGTATAAAAAGATTTTTACAAGAGACATTTATGCCAGAAACGACTGGATATGCGGATGCAATAAAAATAATTATCTTTTTTGTTTTCCGTGCCGTTTGTTTGGTGGGGATAAATCTTGGACCGTCCTTGGTGTAACCGATTTAGTACATCTTAGCGAAAAAATCAAACGCCATGAAACATCAAAAAAATCACTTAAACAATGTAATGAACCTGGGTTTGTTGGGTAATGTTAATATTCGTGAGAACCTGGACACTGCATATTGGACAAATATTCGGCTGTTTAACGAGAACGACTGTAAAAAAATAGCATTTTTTATACCCTATCGGCAGAACTCACAAACTTTACTGTCACTGGTTACACTGAATTGTATCTTTAAAACATTCTGATTCAAACAAACAAGTTAGAACGATTCGTGATTAGGGGATTCCCCCAGAAAATTCGACCTATCGAAGTTGACGCCACATACAATGTTCGAGTTATCAAGATATTCGACTAATCAAAGTTTGAGTTATCAAGACCAAATTACATATATTTCTTACCCTTGACGCTATTGCCAACAGTTTTGTTCGACTTATCAAAGATTTCGAGTTATCGAAGTTGGACTGTATTACTTTTTGAAAAAAACTGTTTTTTGAAAAAGTATTATTATTATTATTTTTTTAATTGGTTTTTGGAAAATTTTTCTGTATCATTACAATATTCCTTACTTTGTGCTATAAGTAAAGTATAACAGAACTTTTTGACAATCATCATAGGTTATTGGGAGGCGAAGGTAAGGAACAAGCTATCATTTCTGTCTGATGGAAATTTTTTTAAACGATCGTGATATGTAACTGGTATTCTTCTTGGTATGGTGCGTATGTCAAGACTGCATCTGACACAGATTATTTTATAGCATACCCATTACCCACTGTTGAAGAGTGTTGCTTCTTTATAAGCACACCAATACTATATTTACCTGGTAGAACAAAAGTCGGTGTTCAATTCAAACTGAATCATATATGAGCATTCATTTCCCACTTTCTTCTGAAAGGGTAATTCTTTTAAAGTTCTTTCATTTTAGAGTATTTGCTAATACTACGTTGATAAGTTTAACTATATTTACCTGGTAGAACAAAAGTCGGTGTTCAATTCAAACTGAATCATATATGAGCATTCATTTCCTACTTTCTTCTGAAAGGTCAGTCCTTTTAAAGTTCTTTAATTTTAGAGTATTTGCTAATACTACGTTGATAAGTTTAACTGTATTAGTCCATAGTACACAGGTCTATTTTTTAAGTCATACCCATTAAGCACTGTTGAAGAGTGTTGCTTCTTTATAAGCACACCAATACTATATTTACCTGGTAGAACAAAAGTCGGTGTTCAATTCAAACTGAATCATATATGAGCATTCATTTCCCACTTTCTTCTGAAAGGTTAGTCCTTTTAAAGTTCTTTAATTTTAGAGTATTTGCTAATACTATGTTGATAAGTTAAACTGTATTAGTCCATGGTACACCAGTCTATTTTGTAAGTCATACCCATTATCCACTGTTGAACAGTGTTGCTTCTTTATAAGCACACCAGTACTATGTTTACCTAGTAAGACAGAAATTGGTCTTCAATTCAAACTGAGTCTTATATGATCACTCATTTTCCACTTTTTAGCTCACACTACACTATAGTAGTGTGAGCTATAGTGATCCTAATTTTTTCGAGAAAAAAAAGTTGCTCCGATTTCAAAAATTTTTATATATCTTTGCGTTTCAGATGATTTTGAAACTTTTTTGTTGCGCCGTCTGTCTGTCTGTCTGTCTGTCTGTATGTCTGTCTGTAACGACCAACGCGCATAACTCAAAAACCGCTTGCCCGATTTTAATGAAATTTGGTACCTACGCTGGGTTTTGGGTCGAGATGGTCCCATTTAAAAATTAACAAAATCCACCGAACGCAAGCCAAATAAAAGGGTGGGGGTATATATCAAAAATTAGAGTTTATGTAAAAATATGGCGTGTGTGATATCAAACGAAAGGTAATTGAGTCTGGAGTTAAACAAAATACATTTTAGTTTAAAAAAAAGGTGGGGGTAGATTTGAAAAATTAAAGTTTAAGTCAAAACATGGCTTGTGTGGTATCAAACGAAAGGTAATTGAGTCTGGAGTTCAACAAAATATATTTCAGTTTTTAGTTATATATTAACTCACACGTATACTATAATTATAGTACCTAGTGTGAGCTTAGGTGCCCATAGATTGGCAGAGTATTTTCTAAGAGGTTAGTCCTCTTAGAGCACTTTAACCGTAGACTATTTGCTAATCCTACACGGTAAAAATTTTTGTCCACAATGAAAACACGTTCTTTTCTTGAATAAATTGTTTTACCTTAAAACAATTTGTCTTAAATTAAAATATTTCTTTTTAGTTCAACGCAGCGTTTCTCTTGGAATGAGACTTGATTTTTCTTCTTTAATTGTTTTGTTTCAGTATACTCCATTTTGTAACAAATAAAATTGTCTTCATATAGGTAATATTTTGCTTCCAGAGAAAACGGTGCTTTAGATTAATTCAGTTCCAATTTATAATAAAACAATTTCTGTTTCACATTAAAATAAAGAGGCAAGACATTTTTTGTGCTAAATCAAGAAAATATTCTCTTGATGAATAGGCAATCACAAATTATTTTACTTCAAAGCAATTTGCTTTGATCTAAGACAATTTTTTTACCGTGTTTGTTGATACGTTTAACTGTGTTAGCCGAGAAGAGCGAACACACGCTCTTCTCGGGTGTTAGTCCATAGAACACCAGTCGATTTTTAATTTTAAGTACTCTAATTTTTAAAATGAGTTTTAGGTTAAAGATACGATATTAATATACACATGAGCTCAAAAATAATGCTTAAAGACCCAGATTTAAATTAACTTGGCAACAATGCCTCTCTTATTGATCAAAACGAGGTTAAAAAGCCATCTCGTTCTCTTCTCCCTTGCCAAATCGTGCTAAATTTCTTTGAATTTGTTTAGTCTAGGGAATTTCATGTGAAGTATTTTTGAGGTTGTGTGTCCCTAATTCTAAATAGATTGAGCTCAAATCGGATGTAAACCAAGTACAAGTTGCATCTTCTTAATCGCACTTTTCCTTAATCGAAAAAGGTAGTCCCGATCATGCGCTGATTTTATACTAGAAAAATAGATAATTTATTTATTATTTTTAAAAATATTTTAAAACAATTAGATTTTGCACACTTAACAACAGATTAAGATTTTGCAAACAAAGCAATCGTGTCATAAAACAAAAATTAGAAAAACATGTAACACTTTGTGCTTATGAACCGGTGACTGCTTTCAACCAATCAAAAATATGGTGAAACTAGCAACATAGTAAAGAGTGCAACCAACGCAACGCAGGGTTTGTTAACTTAACCCACGGTGGCTGCACAACCACGAGTTAATCCTAGGTTAAAATTTACGGCGGGTTGGTTAACCTTCCAGAGTTATTCGCAATTGAGAAACCGGCCCTAAGAGAGATAGATATCTATGAAACATGAATAACCGTAAATTTAAAAATCAAACAAATTTTCATGGCTAATCGGGTAAAAAAAAGTTTTTGCTTCTCTCGAATTTTTCCGTGGGTAGCTCGAAAGCTTAACCAAGATCTAATGGACACCTAATAAGTGTTGACAGTAACTTTGTCGTCCTTATGGGAATCCTCAGAACACTGCTTAGTCAATGTGACACCCTTGCGAAGTTAATTAGGTGGTTTTGTCTCTAATCCTATGTCTATAGTAAGAAAACCCTCGCTTGAAGCGCCATCTACCGAGATACGAGAGAAACTAGAACAAGAGCTGCCGAAAATAAACTGCTATATAATATATCGATCGATATATATATAGCAGTTTATCTATGTTTTTATAAGGAATCTACGTCGAATATCAAAGTCTCAGCATTCTTGCCAATCAAACGGTACTTCGCTACGCAGCAGGACTTGGCAGCAGTACTGCTTGTAACCACATGGCGCATGGCGGTACCCAGTGATGCCAATGCGTGCAAAGTTTCTTTCAAAAAAATTAATATAGGTAGGCGATATGTGAGTCGATTTATACTCACTTTAGGTCAGAGATTACGTAGTCCAGTTTTGGATATTTTTCATTGTGAAAAAGGAAAAATATTTAGATTTGGAGATCCATGAGCTGAAGCAGTAATAGTGCCGGGCACTATTCTGACAGCTTCGCATTATAAGAACAGCTGTCTTCTTTCAAAATTAGGCCTTTGTGTATTTTAAAAACCGGAATTAATAGTATCGCCTTTATTAATAGAAAATAAACGACAATTTTGAACGATCTACTGTCTGTTTTCAATGGTAAACTGTCAGAATGCTGCGCGACACGGCAATAAGTCTCTAATGTCAAATTAGTATGATTTTTAATTTCACGGGTACTAAAATTTACGTTTGTTAGTATTATTTGGCCTAAAAATTCCGCTGATTGACGCTCACATGTCCGATGGCGGGTTAAAACGCTAATCAGCGTTACTCTGGCCGGAAAGATAGAAGTGCTGTCGTAGGTTGCGGATGGTTTCTTGTTCCTTGCAATCGATCTTTTCATCGATCGATATATATATAGATAGCGGTTTATACTCGCCTGCTTTTGTTCTAGTTTCTCTCATATCTCGATAGATGACGCTTCTTTCGAAGGTTTTCTCACTATGGAGGTAGGATGAGAGACAAAACGGTCTGATTAACTTCGCAAGGATGTCACATTGACCAACCATAAGGACGAAACAGTTAACTGTCAACACTTATTAGGTTTTCATTAGATCTTGGACCTACGTGAAGTGAAGCTTTCGAGCTACCCACGGGAAAATATGAGAGAAACTAAAACTTATTTTTACCCGATTAGACATGAAAACTTGTTTGTTGTTTAAATTAACGCGTACTAAAATTTACGTTTGAAAAGCTAGTATATTAACTAAACGGCAACGTCGAGCTATTTCCGTAGCAGAAAATTTATTTTTGTACAAAAGTTGTGGTTTGAAGAAAATTTTGCGTTACGTCATTCGAGATAAACAGCCGCAGTTCACATTTTGGTTTTAAATTCGCTTGAAGGACGCAGACTTATCGTCAGCGTTGCCACCTCTACCGATTTTTCGGTAGATCTACCGATTTAGCCTTTTACTTTACGATATACCGAATTACCATAGTTTTTTACCGATTTTTTTTTCAATATAAACTTGTTTTTTTTTTGATACGCCTCGTAATCGCGATTCAAAAAAAAACACCACAAATAAAATATTCTTTTTATGTAAGATCCTTTGTAAAATAAAAATTTTATTTTAAGCCATTGTTTTTGAAAGTGTATTTATGGCGCCATTTCTTGGATTTTGCGATATACTCAGCCGGCAGCCGCAAGCGGCATTAAAGACCACACGATTATAAACCCTGAGGTTTTTTTTATAATATTATCTATCTAATAGGGACCTATTGCAATAAAGCCAGGCACAAATTGTGCCGGGCACTATATTGACAGTTTCACATTATAAGAACAGCTGTCTTCTTTCAAAATAAGGCCATTGTGTATTATAAGAGCCGGAATTAATAGTGACGCCACAATTAATGGAAAATAAACGACTGGATTTCTAAATTCGACTTTGGTATGTCAATTTTGAAGATCAACTGTCAGTTTTTAATGCACAATTTGTGCCTGGCTTTATTGCAACAGGTCCCTAGTATGTACTTAATTTTTTTATATAATTCTTAATTTTGGTATTTTGTCAGTAAAAACAAATCCTAGAAATACAATTTACCTACTAAATCAATCCAAACTATCGATAGTTCTCCAGCACTGCTTGCTGAGATGATTAAAAAATCTACCGAAATCTACCGATTTTTCTTGAAGCCTTCTACCGAAGACCTCAGGGTCGAGGGTGGCAACACTGCTTATCGTGGCGGCTAGGAATTACAGAAGAAAAAATTGCGCCATTAGGCACGTCCAGCTATCCATAATATTTGATAAACTTTCAAAAATTTGTCAGAAATAAATACATAAACAAATAAGAAACATAAAGCAGAGTAAAAAGTATTGGTAAAATAATAATAATTTGTCTTAAGATATAAAGCGTACTAAAACGATAACTCAATTGTTTTATTGCAAACAAAACACAACCTATACAATGTTTCTATGAAGTTAATATGGCAAAAATTTGTGAAAAAACATGAAAAAAATCGCAAAACATTTCGTTGATACTGTGCGACAAAGAAGCTACCGAGTCCCTTATACTAACCTGAAAATATTACAGTTACATGTAATGGTGTTCGAGAAAAATAAAATCAAAAGTTGTAAATTTTCAAAAAATTAAAAATTTTGTCAAAAAAAAGTTAACTTTTTTGCTATTGGATATACGTCAAAACAATTGCTATATTTTTATTGCTTGTCTCACAAAGAAATAAAAAAGACCCCAAAAGTTGGTCTAAAGGTTTGTGTTTGTAAGAAATAAATAAAAGTTTAAATTGCCAAAACTCAAAACTGAAGTGACTTTGGCGGTCTCTCTCGGCATTATTATAAATACCTGTCCTTTAACTTTTACATCGTTATATAGAGGGGTCCGAGAAGATTAATTTAATGTATTATAATATATATTTTTACAAAGTTAACAATTTAAAAAATTAAAAAACTGCACTTTTTGGGTACCCCTTTGGTCAGGAAAATTTTCGTCAAAAATTTCAAAAAAAACATTTAGTTGATACTGTGCCACAAAGAAGCTACCGAGTCCCTTATACTAACCTGAAAATATTACAGTTGTAGATGTAATGGTGTTCGAGAAAAATAAAATCAAAGTTGTAAATTTTCAAAAAATTAAAAATTTTGTCAAAAAAGTCAACTTTTTTGCTATTGGATATACGTCAAAACAATTGTTATATTTTTATTGCTTGCCTCACAAATAAATAAAAAAGCCCCCAAAAGTTGGTCTAAAGATTTGTGTTTGTAAGAAATAAATAAAAGTTTAAATTCCCAAAACTCAAAACTGTAGTGATTTTGGCGGCCTCTCGCGGCAATATTATAAACTCTTGTCCTTAGCCTTTTATATGGTGATATAAAGGGCCCCGAGAAGTTTAATTTAATGTATTATAATATATATTTTTACAAAGTTAACTATTTAAAAAACATTAAAAAACTGCACTTTTTGGGTACCCCTTTGGTCAGGAAAATTTTCGTCAAAAATTTCAAAAAAAAACATTTAGTTGATACTGTGCGACAAAGAAGCTACCGAGTCCCTTATACTAACCTGAAAATATTACAGTTGTAGATGTAATGGTGTTCGAGAAAAATAAAATCAAAAGTTGTAAATTTTCAAAAAATTAAAAATTTTGTCAAAAAAAAGTCAACTTTTTTGCTATTGGATATACGTCAAAACAATTGTTATATTTTTATTGCTTGCCTCACAAAGAAATAAAAAAGACCCCAAAAGTTGGTCTAAAGGTTTGTGTTTGTAAGAAATAAATAAAAGTTTAAATTGCCAAAACTCAAAACTGAAGTGACTTTGGCGGTCTCTCTCGGCATTATTATAAATACCTGTCCTTTAACTTTTACATCGTCATATAGAGGGGTCCGAGAAGCTTAATTTAATGTATTATAATATATATTTTTACAAAGTTAACAATTAAAAAAAATTAAAAACTGCACTTTTTGGGTACCTCTTTGGTCAGGAAAATTTTCGTCAAAAATTAAAAAAAAAACATTTTGTTGATACTGTGCCACGAAGAAGCTACCGAGTCCCTTATATTAACCTGAAAATATTACAGGTCTAGATGTAATAGTTTTCGAGATAAATAAATTCAAAAGTTGTAAACTTTCAAAAAATTAAAAATTTTGTCAAAAAAAAGTAAACTTTTTTGCTATTGGATATACGTCAAAACAATTGTTTAATTTTTATTGCTTGCCTCACAAAGAAATAAAAAGACCCCAAAAGTTGGTCTAAAGGTAAGTTTAAATTGCCAAAACTCAAAACTGAAGTGACTTTGGCGGTCTCTCGCGGCAATATTATAAACACTTGTCCTTTACCTTTTATATGGTGATATAGAGGGCAACGAGAAGTTTAATTTAATGTATTATAATATATATTTTTACAAAGTTAGCAATTTAAAAAAATTAAAAACTGCACTTTTTGGGTACCCCTTTGGCCAGGAAAATTTTCACCAAAAATTAAAAAAAAAAAATTTTGTTGATACTGTGCTACGAGGAAGCTACCGAGTTCCTTATACTAACCTGAAAATATTACAGTTGTAGATGAAATGGTGTTCGAGAAAAATAAAATCAAAAGTTGTATATTTTCAAAAAATTGAAAATTTTCATCAAAAATTTCAAAAAAAAACATTTAGTTGATACTGTGCCACAAAGAAGCTACCGAGTCCCTCATGCTAACCTGAAAATATTACAGTTGTAGATGTAATGGTGTTCGAGAAAAATAAAATCAAATGTTGTAAATTTTCAAAAAATTAAAAATTTTGTCAAAAAAAAGTAAATTTTTTGGCTATTGGATATACGTCAAAACAATTGTTATATTTTTATTGCTTGCCTCATAAAGTAATAAAAAAGACTCCAAAAGTTGGCCTAAAGGTTTGTGCTTGTAAGAAATAAATAAAAGTTTAAATTGCCAAAACTCAAAACTGTAGTGATTTTGGCGGCCTCTCGCGGCCATATTATAAACTCTTGTCCTTAACCTTTTATATGGTGATATAGAGGGCCCCGAGAAGTTTAATTTAATGTATTATAATATATATTTTTACAAAGTTAGCAATTTAAAAAAATTAAAAAACTGCTCTTTTTGGGTACCCCTTTGGTCAGGAAAATTTTCGTCAAAAATTTCAAAAAAAAACATTTAGTTGATACTGTGCCACAAAGAAGCTACCGAGTCCCTTATACTAACCTGAAAATATTACAGTTGTAGATGTAATGTTGTTCGAGAAAAATAAAATCAAAAGTTGTAAATTTTCAAAAAATTAAAAATTTTGTCAAAAAAAAGTCAACTTTTTTGCTATTGGATATACGCCAAAACAATTGTTATATTTTTATTGCTTGCCTCACAAAGAAATAAAAAAGACCCCAAAAGTTGGTCTAAAGGTTTGTGTTTGTAAGAAATAAATAAAAGTTTAAATTGCAAAAACTCAAAACTGAAGTGACTTTGGCGGCCTCTCGCGGCTATATTATAAACACTTGTCCTTTACCTTTTATATGGTGATATAGAGGGCAACGAGAAGTTTAATTTAATGTATTATAATATATATTTTTACAAAGTTAACAATTTAAAAAAATTAAAAAACTGCACTTTTTGGAACCCCTTTGGTGAGGAAAATTTTCGTCAAAAATTTCAAAAAAAACATTTAGTTAATACTGTGCCTCAAAGAAGCTACCGAGTCCCTTATACTAACCTGAAAATATTACAGTTGTAGATGTAATGGTGTTCGTGAAAAATAAAATCAAAAGTTGTAAATTTTCAAAAAATTAAAAATTTTGACAAAAAAAGTCAACTTTTTTGCTATTGGATATACGCCAAAACAATTGTTATATTTTTATTGCTTGCCTCACAAAGAAATAAAAAAGACCCCAAAAGTTGGTCTAAAGGTTCGTGTTTGTAAGAAATAAATAAAAGTTTAAATTGCAAAAACTCAAAACTGAAGTGACTTTGGCGGCCTCTCGCGGCTATATTATAAACACTTGTTCTTTACCTTGTATATGGTGATATAGAGGGCAACGAGAAGTTTAATTTAATGTATTATAATATATATTTTTACAAAGTTAACAATTTTAAAAAATTAAAAAACTGCACTTTTTGGGGCCCCTTTGGTGAGGAAAATTTTCGTCAAAAATTAAAAAAAAAAAACATTTTGTTGATACTGTGCCACGAAGAAGCTACCGAGTCCCTTGTATTAACCTGAAAATATTACAGGTGTAGATGTAATAGTTTTCGAGAAAAATAAAATCAAAAGTTGTAAACTTTCAAAAAATTAAAAATTTTGTCAAAAAAAAGTAAACTATTTTGCTATTGGATATACGTCAAAACAATTGTTATATTTTTATTGCTTGCCTCACAAAGTAAGAAAAAAGACCCCAAAAGTTGGTCTAAAGGTTTGTGTTTGTAAGAAATAAATAAAAGTTTAAATTGCCAAAACTCAAAACTGAAGTGACTTTGCGGCCACTCGCGGCATTATTATAAACACTTATACTTAAACCTTTTGTATGGTGATGGTGATCGAGAGGGACCCGAGAAGTTTAATTTAATGTATTACAATATATATTTTTATAAAGTTAGCAATTTAAAAAAATTAAAAAACTGCACTTTTTGGGTACCCCTTTCGTCAGGAAAATTTTCATCAAAAATTTGAAAAAAAAACATTTAGTTGATACTGTGCCACGAAGAAGCTACCGAGTCCCTTACACTAGCCTGAAAATATTACAGTTGTAGATGTAATGGTTATCGAGAAAAAAAGAATCATAAGTTGAAAATTTTCCAAAAATTAATAATTTTGTAAAAAGAAGTCAACTTTTTTGCTATTGGAAATACGTCAAAACAATTGATATATTTTTATTGCTTACCTCACAAAGAAATTAAAAAGAACCCAAAAGTTGGTCTAACGGTTTGTGTTTGTAAGAAATAAATAAAAGTTTAAATTGCCAAAACTCAAAACTGAAGTGACTTTGGCGGCCTCTCGCGATATTATTATAAACACTTGTCCTTTACCTTTTTTTATTGGTGATATAGAGGGCACCGAGAAGTTTGATTTAATGTATTATAAAACATATTTTTACAAAGTTAAGTTTTTTAACCGAACATTCAAACGGACTACAGATCAAAGCTAATTTTTTCTGCAATTATGTGTATTTTTTTAACCGAACATTCAAACGGAATACAGACCTAAGCGAAATTTTTCATGATTAAATTTAACCCAGGAATACGAATAAATTATATGTGTTGAACGACGCCCCACGAAATCCGGTCAATAACCTCGGCCGGTATAGGGATTCTTATCCAAGCTCTTCTGAAAATGGCAGCGGCCATTTATCAAGTCCCCGACTGTACAACGGATGACCGACGAAAGATTATTAAAGCAGGTCCTAGAATGGCAACCAATAGGGCGCAGAAAAAGAGGGCGTCCTAAACTGAAATGGCAACAGTCAATCCAAAGATCAATGAGTCAAAAAAACCTGACGGAAGATGATTGTCAGGATCGAAGGAGGTGGAGAATAGGCGTCGGAAAATGTAGGAAAACGTTCTAAACCGACATAGTAGTAGTATAAGCCAAAGCTTGTAAAAAAAACATGAAAAGAAACCGCCATCCTGGATTTATGACGTCACTCCGGACCTCCTACTAAAATTGGAGGCAAACATCCGGTGACTTCAAATTGTGTGATGTATTACAAATCGATCTAGGGTAGTTTTAAAAATCTTCCAATCTTCCACAACCCCCCCAGGGGATACCACAGGCCACTCAACCAATATAAAATATATCGAGTCTCTAATTTTAGCAAAACGAAAAAAGTAAACAATTTATTAGCGAACACGAGTAAATTCTGAAATTGCGACGCATAATATTCACGTGGTCAAGCCAATTTAGTCGATGAAAGTCAGTCGGATTCTCATATTTTACACCAAACTGTTCTGGGGGGCACTGCCAGTGCCAACGATCCTAAACGCACAGGATTGCCTATTAGCTCGAATCTTTCAGCGGTAGGCTGCGCCTTGCTTACGTCACTAGTGGACCTCTGCTCAGCGCGCTTCATTTAATACACATTTCAATCGTGAGTTTTCCCGCTTTTTTCTTGCTTATTTGCAAACAAATTTTTTTATTCGTGTTAGTAAATATAATTAATAATTTCATTCATTCAAAACAAATGATTTGATAATTCAAGAGTTTGCTCTGAGAGCTTAATTTTTAAATAGTTGAAAGTTTTAGAATTGTAATGGGATTTTTTCTAAATGTTTAATCAATTTAAATCATTAGTTGTATATTGTATTGTTTTTGTTGCGGATATAATAAAGTACACTTATATTATGTAGTAACAAAAAGGTATTTATTTGATATTACGGATCTAAAACTAGAAGGTATTTTATCATACAATTTATACAAAATACAAATTAATTAACAATCTTTTTTAATTTTTTCAAATAACAGTCATCTCCAGTCCTGTAGGTAGGACTTTCTCTTCAAACATTTTTTTTCTGGGATTGTTAGTTATTATAATTTATTTTCATTATAGTACTTAACTTACAAAATAGAAAAATTATACCATAAGTAAAATTAGGCTCTCCTTTTTTTATTTTTCGTGCTAATTGAGGAACAATTTTCAAAGGGCAACGGACGTTTACGCACGATGATGATGGCCGACTTCAACTAAAACACACATTCCTCCCGACCCCGCTTGAGAACATCCACCCATACCCCGCTAAAAAACGGGTGAAATTGAAACCTTGCCCCGCGCGCCGCTGCCAGCTTGCAATTATTTACGCTATAAAAGTTCACCCAACTAATCGCTTGATGTTAACCACAGATAATAAAAAGAACTAGACAAGGATTTTTTTTTATACTAGAAACAGTGGTGCTGATTTATAAAAAAATTAAAAATCACACATTTGAACCAACCTACCAAACAAGAAGTCAAGAATATAACAGCATACCACTGCCTATTCCTAGGTCTCAATTAACCCAAAACTCGATAATCTACCGCAGTATTAAAATTTTTAATAAGCTTCCAAATAGACTCAAAAGCATTCACTCGGAAAAAATATTTAGGGTTAAGGTAAAAGATTTGCTATTGGAGAAGGCATATTATAGTCTTAATATATTTTTCGAAGACCAGTTATAGGATAATTGACAAATATATTTAAACATTTAATTTTTTTTATTTTACTTGTGTATGTATCAGATTGTTCTGTTTGTTGTTTCTTGTGTTTTATATCTAAATTTAACATATTTTATTTTTAACATATTTTGACGTTTTAACATATTTTAACATGATTTGACATATTTTAACATGTTTTTACGTATTTTAACATATTTTAACATGTTTTAACATATTTTAACATATTTTAATTTAATGGTCAAAGAATTTCGTTGTATTTCGATAATAGTAAGTGAATAGGTGTGATAGGTGGAAAGAGAGGATATTTGCATAGGAGAAATATTTAAAAAAAAATATATATCGCGAAATTTATAGACTGTTACACTATTTTAAATGACTATTCCGTACCTCAACTTAGACTTGTAAGCAAGTGTTTATCTTATATTTACAATTAAGGACCATTTTTTGCTTTGTCTGTAAAACTCTACTTTTTTGACAATAAAGCATAATTTGATTTGATTTGATAGGTAGGCCAAAAGCGACAAAGCGTTGAAGAGGGGTCAGAAGACCATTTTAGAAGGGAATATTAGAATCCGATAGCAGTGTAGAGTCTAAATTTGGGCCAAATAACGCACAACTTCACAAAATAACGTCATTAAAAGTTCGACACGAAACCGGAAAATTCGCACCGGTCAACAGAGTGGAAAAACTGCCACTAAACTTCAATTTTCATGAAAATTATAAAATTTTAAAGTTTCCATACCGTTGAACAC
The DNA here is from genome assembly GCA_963576565.1 of Aspidapion aeneum. Classification (NCBI taxonomy): domain Eukaryota; kingdom Metazoa; phylum Arthropoda; class Insecta; order Coleoptera; family Brentidae; genus Aspidapion; species Aspidapion aeneum. Next base: position 4,633,057 of record OY755047.1, read on the forward strand.
TATTAATTCCATTAACTCTAAAGTTTTTTTTTGTACAGGTGCAGGCGTTAACACTTAGGATGCATTGGTCATTCTAACCAAACGGGAAACTGAACTAAGAAGCTGGATTCTAAACTTGCATTACCTTCTTAAATTTGTTATAAAGTCTTGTTATGATGTTAGTAAATCCATTTTTAAGCAGAGCTATCAGAGAGAAACGGTCACGATCTTCCACTCAACAATCTTTTTAATTTTCAACCTAACCTAGTGTCTAGTTTATTTATGTTCTGTAATCCTAGACTAACACTAAAAGTGCGTAGCATTATTTTTTTCATCGCTTCGTCATAAAAAGAACGGCCAAACGATCTTAAAGAGGATCTAAGGGTAATGAAAATGGTTATAGGTTGATGAATAAAAAGAGGAAGAGGATATTAGAATCCGATGGCTGTTTGGCGTCTAAATTTAGGCAAAATAACGCACAACTTCACAAAATAAGGTCGATTGTTTCGCGGAAACGTCATTAAAAGTTCGACTCGAAACCGGAAAATTCGCACCGGTCAACAGAGTGGAAATACTGCCACTAAACTTTAATTTTCATGAAAATTATAAAATTTTAAAGTTTCCATACCGTTGAACTCTCTATTAATTCCATTAACTCTAAAGTTTTTTTTGTAGAGGTGCAGGCGTTAACACTTAGGATGCATTGGTCATTCTAACCAAACGGGAAACTGAACTAAGAAGCTGGATTCTAAACTTGCATTACCTTCTTAAATTTGTTATAAAGTCTTGTTATGATGTTAGTAAATCTATTTTTAAGCAGAGCTATCAGAGCGAAACGGTCACGATCTTCCACTCAACAATCTTTTTAATTTTCAACCTAACCTAGTGTCTAGTTTATTTATGTTCTGTAATCCTAGACTAACACTAAAAGTGCGTAGCATTATTTTTTTCACCGCTTCGTCATAAAAAAAAACGGCCAAACGATCTTAAAGAGGATCTAGAGATAATGAAAATGGTTATAGGTTGATGAATAAAAAGAGGAAGAGGATATTAGAATCCGATGGCTGTTTGGCGTCTAAATTTAGGCGAAATAACGCACAACTTCACAAAATAAGGTCGATTGTTTCGCGGAAACGTCATTAAAAGTTCGACTCGAAACCGGAAAATTCGCACCGGTCAACAGAGTGGAAAAACTGCCACTAAACTTTAATTTTCATGAAAATTAGAAACATTTTAAAGTTTCCGAACCGTTGAACTCTCCATTTAAGTTTTTGTATAGGTGTAGGCCTTAACACTTGGGATACGAGTCGTTAAATACCGAGATGAATTCCAAAACGTGCGCAAGCGTTGATCTGTCACTTTTGCCAACCAATCAACTGAGAGATATATGAGTATGGTTTTATACAGCAAAACTTTAATAATTCCCAGTTCTTTTTGATGAAAATTCGTCGTTTTTGTGCTGTGAAAATGCCGGTGACGTGCAAGTTGTGTGACAAATTATTTAGTGCCAAATTTAATTTGAATAAACACTGTCATCGGGGTTCTACTGTATGTCTATGCTACGATAAACATTTTTTTAAAAGATTTAGCGCATTTAAATTTGTCAATACTCCCATGGCAAAACAAAATAAACGTGAAATGTATATAGAAGAAATACTGCATATACCTTAAAAAAAAAGAATCGCAGCACATAGATATTGTTAAAATCAAAAAGAAAAGACAAATCTTAAAATGCAAAAATATACAGGGTGTTCCCTCTCAAAAAATCGACTTTATTGTCACACCCTGTACAGGGTGTCCCAAATTCGTTGTTTTTTTGTGGTGTCGGGTATTTCTAGGGGAGAAAGAAAAAAACTGAGCCCCCTTTGCGACGCTCAAATTTTAAGAGAAGCCTAAAGGTGAAAACTACATTTAGATATAGCAAGTCGTTTTTAAGCTACGGAGTGTTTTTGTCTGCATTTTGCTTTTGTGTAAATAGCTTTCTTATAGATCTTTTCTTGAAGAATTGACAGATGTAAACGGTTTTTATTTATCTCTTTTGGTTTTTAAAATATTGCATAAAGTTATTGTTATTTTTCTTACAGAATAACTCTAAAACTCTCTCTAAAATTTCTTATGTATCACACTCAATATTTTAATTTTTTTTTTCTTTATTTTTATTTTTTAATCACCTCTTTATTATTTTTTTATTTTTATAATTTTATAATATTAAAATATTTTTAACCCATTAAGCAAACTAAAATATGTGGTAAAAATAAAAAAAGACAAAAATATAAAGAAATCCCACTAATCCCATAAAGAAAGATTAATTTTATGTGATATCTCAAAAACTAAACGTGACAAATGAATTTAACAGTTGAATTCCTCTTAAAAAAGTGTCTAAAGAATGTTTTCACAGAAATAAAAATATTAATAAATAAACAAGTTATAGACCCCTTCCCAAAATGCAGACTTTTTAAAAACACCCCGTAGTTTAAAAACGGCTTGCTATATCAAAATGCGATTTTCACCTTTAAGCTTCTTTTGAAATTTTAGTGTCGCAAAGGTTGATCAGGTTTTTTTAGCCCCTCTAGAAATATCCGAAACTCCCCAAAAACATCGAATTTGGGACACCCTGTACATGGTGACGGACAGAAAAAAATTATGTTGGCTTTTAAAGTTCATCATCATCATAATTAACCAAAAAAAATCTACAATTTATTATAGCCCTTTATTTTCAATGATAAAGTTGCTGAGCTCCGGTTATAAAAATCACCCGGTACCTACATAAAATCATACCTAAAAATTAGAATTGACCATTATTTTATACCTTGAATTTTTTATTATACGTTAAGCTCTTCGATCTCGCGCCAATCCCGGTATTCGCGCCAATAATTTAAATTAGACATTTTGACGTTAATTTTGGCGCATGCTTCTTTGATGGAATTCATCTCGGTATTTAACGACTCGTCTTGGGATGCCTTGATCATTATAGCCGAACGGGGAACTGAACTAAGAAACTGGATTCTAATTTTGCATTGCTTTCTTAAATTTGTTATAAAGCCTCGTTATGATGCTTCTAAAGGTATGTTTATGCAGAACTATAAAAACGATCAACGTTTGAATAATTTTAATCTGAAAATGGGTTTGTGAAACTTACTTATAAATATTGTGATTTTAAGAAAAACAAGAGCAAAAATAGTGCAATTTTGCTAAAAAAAGCTGCCTATCATTAACGTGTATCTTTTATTGGACTATTTAAATTTCTATTTTTCCTAAAGAAGTTTATTAGAAATGCCTATAAAGTATTTACAAAACAAATTTACAAGCCTCAAAAAACTATTTTTCTAAATATTTCAATCGTTTAGTAATATTTTATGATAATAAAACTAGGTGAAAATACGGGATAAAGCTGGAGAATATTTTCTTAGAGTTTCGTAGAAATTCATAAATCCGTTTTAAAATTATCGCGAAAGACCCGCAATAGTCACGTGAAAACTTTTATGTAAAAAAGAATACTGCGAATAAAGCTCATTTTTTGAAGATCAAAACTTTTATTTTTTTATTGGCTACACAATTGCAGGCCTTTAACAGATATATGATGAATAGATTATGCAATTATTGGATTTAAAAAAAAGTTTAAATTTAATAAAGTTACGCAGCCAGCGCTAGCTTGGTAAACTAAAAGGTGCTTTATTCGGGACCGTGCCTCTGTTGCCATAGGCTGTATACTTTGTGGTAGAACTGGCAACGTGTGTTGACGGTCCTACCCGAATGGGTGACTGAACGGCGAAGCTTGTGTAATGTAATGAAACTGCCTTCTGAATTCGCTACAGAGCATTGCAATATGTTTAAGGAGTGAATAAAATAGGATTATTGGGATTTTTTTGAGAATTCAAATTTTTTAGAAGTCGATCGATTTTAGATCATCTCTTTTGTATAACCCAAGTTATTGAAAAGAAAATGGCATACGGACAAGAGCTGCATCTGCTTTACGTCGATTTGCAGAAGGCATATGATAGTATACCACTAAATCTACTTTGGAAAGCGTTGGAAAACACAAACATAAGCGTACAACTAATTAAGGCCATCAAAGAGTTATACTGCAATAGTAAGGCAAAAGTTAAAATAAAACTAACCAAAGGCTATCAAGTAAATAAAGGTCTTAAACAAGGTTGCTGTATCTCGCCTAGGCTCTTCAAGATATACTTGGAACAAGTCCTTAAACTATGGAAGAGAAAATGCCAAAATATGGGAATTCCGTTGGACGAAACCACCTTGTATACTTTATGTTTCGCCGATGATCAGATAGTAGTGGCTCAGGATTATGACGACCTCGAATATATGACACGAAAACTAATAGAAGAGTACAATAAGTGGGGACTAGAGGTTAATCTCAATTAGACAGAGTATATGTGTATCGGTGGAATGAAACAGGATCTAATCTTAAATACCGGGCAGCGAATTCAGTCCTGTGATGAGTATAAATACTTAGGTCTAAAAATTACAGCTGACGGAACACTAGACAAGGCTATAAAAGATCGAAACGTACAAGGAAGAAAGGCAATAACTTTATTAAATCGAATAATTTCGGACCAAAGTATATCAAAACAGAAAGCTTATATATAACACCATTGTAAAAAGTATTATTACATACGGCTCAGAAGTATGGCCAGTCAAGGATAGAACAGAAAAAATGCTTTCCCCTACGGAGATGGACTATTGGAGAAGAGCAACAGGGAAATCAAAAAGAGAAAAAGTTACAAATCAAAGAATAAGAGAAATTATGACATTGGGTGAACGTACTTTAGTGGATGATATAAGAACAAAATAACTTGTGTGATACGGACATGTACAAAGAATGAATGATGAAAGACTACCTAAACAAATACTACAATGGAAACCAACTGGCCGAAGAAAACGAGGACGACCAAGTAGAAGCTGGAGAGAAGGAATAGACAGTGAAATAAGAATAAGAGGCCTAGATGATGAATTATGGGCAAACAGAAACGAGTGGAGATTGGGTATCGGAAGACGTAGAACGTTGTGAAACCGATAAATATATATATATATACATAAATTTTTAGAGCAATGTAAACTTCAGTGGTGGAGAGTTAGATGCAACTCCAGGGTCATTTTAGAGAGAGGGTTGCTGATGTTTACTGGAGCGCGCTTTTATGATACGAAAATCGTGCTATCCAGCAGTGGTTTGTGTATTTCATCGCTTCGCGCCAATTTTTAGCCGAATTGACGAAGTATTGTATTTTATAGGAATAACCACGATAAACATACACACGGTTTGTTTGTAACACCTGATTCCCACCTACGAGTTTCTCGTGGGTGCCAGCTCACGCGTCACATGATCTCTATATAAAATCATATGACAGTCATGTGATGAGTGCGCGGGCACGCACGAGAAAGTCGTAGGTGGGAACCGGGTTTTAGACGGCTCCACGGTTCCTTGAGGCGGCTTATCTATTTCGCGCGTTACATTACACTGTGAATAGATTTTGATTTTGGCCGTAAATGTTGCAAAAAATTATTAGAGGTAGGGAGTCCCATAAGACTAAAATGGCGAAATTTTGAAAATTCATATTTTAAAAACTATACAGCTTATCAACAAAAGCACCGAGTTGCAGTATCGTGGGGCCATAGAGATGCGGAAAAATTACACACTGAGTTAAGATTCAAAAAAATGTCATTTAGCGAATTTTAGGGTAGGGAATCCAATAAGACCAAAATGGCGAAATTTTAAAAATACATATTTTAAAAGCTATACAGCTTATCAACAAAAGCACCGAGTTGAAGTTTGGTGGGGCCATAGAGATGCGAAAAAACCACACACTGAGTTAAGATTCGAAAAAACGTAATTTAGCGAATTTTAGGGTAGGGAATCCTATAAGGCCAAAATGGCGAAATTTTGAAAATTCATATTTTAAAAACTATACAGCTTATCAACAAAAGCACCGAGTTGCAGTATGGTGGGGCCATAGAGATGCGAAAAAACCACACCCTGTCTTGAGATTCGAAAAAACGTCATTTAGCGAATTTTAGGCTGGGGAATCCCATAAGACCAAAATGGCGAAATTTTGAAAATTCATATTTTAAAAACTATACAGAGTATCAACAAAAGCACCGAGTTGCAGTATGGTGGGGCCATAGATATACGAAAAAAATACACACTGAGTTAAGATTCGAAAAACCGTCATTTAGCGAATTTTAGGGTAGGGAATCCCATACCAAACTTTTAAAATTCATATTTCAAAAACTATACAGTTTATCAACAAAAGCACCGAGTTGCAGTATGCTGATGCTATAGAGATGCAAGAAAACGACACCCTGAGTCAAGATTTGAAAAAACGTCATTTTAAAAATTAAAGTTCACGTTTCTGGCCCAGTACCGCAAATACCTATTATAATAATTTCAGGAAATAGTTCATATTATGGTGGGGTCGTTGAATAGGAAATCAAACAGGTTATTGTCTTCCTCCACTAATTTTTTAATTTGTTTTAAACAAATAGTCCCGACATGTTTCGTAAGCAGAAACTTACATCTTCTGGGTAACTGCCAATTCATGATGCAAACATGAGGGCCTTGGGGTCTTTAAGCAAAACAGACCTGATTGGTTGCTTTCGAAGACATATGCATATTATTTCCATATAGTACGTATTATTGCAATACCTACGGTACCTTACGATGCAGAATGCAAACATATTTGAAATAGCAATATCAATGGGTATAAGTCTATCCTTTTTGCGGTCCTTAAGAAAAAATGTCCTGATTGGTTATACTTTTACGCATGAATATTATTTTATTCTTGTATTCGTTAAGTCAAATCATCGGCGTACAGTTGACAAAAACTCTATCTATGTAAATTTACCTTTATTACGTATATGGGGGGACATTACCAAACTAAATTAGCACAACATTTTGAAAACTGGTCTTTTCAGTAGCTAGGCATAGTTTTTTTTAAACCAGTTTTCAAAATGTTGTTCTAATTTAGTTTGGTAATGTCCCCAAAAGATGTAAGTTTCTGCTTACGAAACATGTCGGGACTATTTGTTTAAAACAAATTTTAAAAAAATTGTGTGTGCTTAAGACCACACGGCAGAAGTGTAAACTTCAACAAGGCGAAATTAATAATACTAGCCTTCATCTGCATCATCATATCGCTCGCTGAATGTTCCTCTCTTAGTTAGCCGACTCGAGCCGACTTCACCCGGATGAACGTTACATAGCCGAGCCTGACGGCTCAGTTTAATTCACAACTCACAAAAACTGCTAAAGGCCCCTAAAGAAGTTTACACTTCAATTAGTGGACGAAGAAGTGATTTCCTACTAATTATAATGTTAATGAAATTGCGTTTAATTTAATACTGTTTTGCTCAATAGAATTTTGTATCGTGTTTCGGAACCTGTTGATCCCGATTCGTGCTTTTATTACGCCATGCAGAAGGGCCTTTATGGAGCCAAATTTTCAAGGCTAGTTTAAAATGGCTTCTGGCAATTTACCACTAAAAAACCTTTGAAAAGCCTTTGCTTGCTGTATTAATAATTTCCTTTACTTAATTTTTACCAATTTTTGAAAAAAATACTCATTTTGTTTGCTCTCTAACGTCGTAGAAATATTTATTTTTCTGTCAATGGGCGTAGTCAGGGTCTCGCTCAGGGTGGGGCAAAAAAGCAAAAAAATGTACAATCAAATAACCTAAATTTAATTTAATATTATATTGTGAGGAAACGTCTTACTAAATGAGCTAAAGCCAAGATGGGGCAGGTGACAAGGTAGGGTGGGGCAAACGCCCACCCTGTCCACCCTGACTACGACCATGTTTCTGTCTTCTCCATTTTCTTCTTTTTCCTGAACAACTGCAGATGTATAAAATATGTAAGAAAATATGGATCGAGAAACTACTCGAAAATCTCACATATATTATCAATCAATGTATCAACGGACATCCAGTACCTGATGATTGAAAAATTGCATTCATATCCTCAATACATAAAAAAGGAAACAAGTTGGATTGCAACAATTACAGATAAATTTCAGTCACCAGTACTCCAAGTATATTGTACGGTAAGATTCTTAGAGATCTAATAGAGAATGATTTTGGAGTGTTAGAGCAGACTAATATCAATCATACATACATAAAAGCGACTAAAGAACTATATAAAGGGTCAAAATCTAAAATTAAAATTGGAAATCGACTTGTAAAAGAATTCCTGGTAACAAAAGGCTTAAACAGGGATGTTGTATCTCTCCAACTCTTTTTAAAATATATATGGCAGTAGCTCTAAAAAACTGCGTAAAGTGCACGGCATGGGAATACAACTTAACGACCGATTTACCATAAACACACTACAGTTTGCTGACGACCAAGTAATTGTAGCTAATGATAAAGAAGACATGGAGTATATGATGAGAAAATTACCGAAAGAATACCAAAAGTGGAGATTAACAGTGAACGTGGACAAGACACAGTACTTATGTATTGGAAACGAATCCAGTGAGTTAGAATTAGACAATGGATAAACAAAACAATATCTCCAGGCAATGAGTAACATTTGATAAGACAGGAACAGACTGTAAAAACTGGTAAAAAGAATAGTAAAAGCCAGAAAGGTTATTGGATGTCTTAACAGTATTTTATGGAGCAAAGAGATAAAAAAGAATGTAAAATTTAACATATATGAAACAATGGTGAAAAGCACGCTGTTGTATGGAATAGAGACTAGAAGAAAAATACAAAACAAAAAAGGAAAGTGTCGAAATGGATGCAATAAGAAGATCAATGAGAATATCTAGAATAGATCACATAAGAAATGAGATTATAAAAGAAAGAATGAGAATCGAGGGAAGCATATGTACAACGGATGGACGACGAAAGATTGTCAAAGCAGGTCCTAGAATGGCAACCAATAGGGCGCAGATAAAGAGGGCGTCCTAAACTAGAATGGCAACAGTCAATCCAAAGATCAATGAGTCAAAAATATCTGACAGAAGATGATTGTCAGGATCGAAGGAGGTGGAGAATAGGCGTCGTACAACGTAGAAAAACGTTCTAAACCGACATAGTAGTAGTAGTTTTTTATTATACGCACACCCGATATAAAACAGACTACTTAAGCGCCATCATTCCACTAAAACATTATTTTGGTGGAATTTCGACCAGCGTCCATTCCGGGAAAGCTGTGAAAATCATATCCAACAAAAATCTGAAATTGCGAAAAACGTGATCGCTTACAAAAAGCATTTTATTTAGGAATTTATTTCGTCGAATTTTTTTTTAAAAGAAGCTTTACTATAACAAAATTCATTGTCACAAAAAATAAATAAACTTCAACAAAGCATGTTTTTTTTAGTGTACGTTTTACTGACCTTCAACTCTCAAATTTATATCTAACACATACTCACGTACATCGTGCACATTTAATTTCATAAAATCCAAAATTCAACCTTCAAAATTTATCATACATACATAAAATAAACACGTAGGTACGTATACGAACTATTATTATTATTAAACCAAACATTTTTAAAAACGAATAGATATACTACATTGACAGACTGATCGACGTAAGAAAAACACAAACGATTAAATCGGTCCTTTTTTGCGCTAAAAATAACAAAAACAATTCAAAAAAGAGGTTATTCCGTCTCTCAACGTAAATAAGCGAACCTTCTAGCTTTAACCCCTTGATTGGGGACACGTCACCACGTTTTGTAGGCGGGGTTTGTTATTTATTAGAACGTCATTGGTTTAAATCAAACCCGAACGAAGGACTGAACATCGCGTCGTGTCGTCACCATGGTCATCACCATCAAAATTACAAGGCCCATCGGCCCATTTTTTTTTAAGGAAACAAGCTGGACTGCAACAATTACAAAGGAGTTTCAATAACCAGTACTCTAACTAGATTGTACTGTAGGATTATTGGAGATTTAATAGAGAATGATTTTCATGAACAAGAAGAAAAGCAAAGTGGGTTTCGTGCAGACACATCTTGTAGTGATAATATTTTTTGTCTTAAACAAGAAATTGAGACAAGGAGTGCCAGAAATATAGAGACTTATGTTACCTTTGTGGACCTACAAAAAGCATATAATACCGTTCCGGTAGAAAAATTATGGCCAGTGTTAGAGCAAACTAATATCAATCATACTTACATAAAAGTGATAAAAGAACTATACAAAGGGTCAAAATCTAAAATTCAAATTGGAAATCGACTTTCAAAAGAATTCCTGGAAACGAAAGGCTTAAGAGAGGGATGTTGTATCTCTCCAACTCTTTTAAAGTATATATCGAAGTACCAAGTAATTGTAGCTAGAAAACCAAAAGTAGGGGTTAACAGTGAACATGGACAAGACGCAGTACTTATGTATTGGAAACGGCCCAAGTGAGTAAGAACTTGACGATGTACAAACAATATCTCCATGCAAAGAGTATGTATATACTTTGTGGTGTCACATTTGATAAGACAGGAATAGACTGTAAAGAACTGCAAAAACAAATGGATGTCTTAACAGTATTTTATAGAACAGAGATATAAAAAAGAATGTATAATTTAGCATATTTGAAACAATGGTGAAAAGCAAGCTGTTGTGTTAAATAGAGACTTGTCGCGTTACCGGGAAAACAAAAATGGAAAGTGTCGAAATGGATGCAATAAGAAGATCAACGGGAACATCTAGAACAGGTCATGTAAGGAATGAGACCATAAAAGAAAGAATGGGAATCGAGGGAAGCATACCGGATGACATTACTAAAAGACAACATATATGGTACGGCCATGTACAATGGATGAACGTCGAAAGATTACCAAAGTAGGTCCTAGAATGGCAACTAAAAGGGCGCAGAAAAAGAGAGCGTCCTAAACTGGAATGGCAACAGTCAATCCAAAGATCAATGAGTGAAAAAAACCGGACAGGAGATGATTGTCAGGATCGAAGGAGGTAGAGATTTTGTTTTCTTTTTTAGAATCAATTAATTCATATTTTAAATACAAAATAAATCGTTATAAATTAATAAATAGTCTTCAAAATATACATATAAGTATTTTTAAGTTACTGATAAGAGTAACTTACTGTATTTCACAACAAATGACAAGAAAAATATTTTGATTTTAGAGGTCAAAATTGCGTCATTATCTCAGCATGTGTCTTCGACATCGGCGTAACCAGAGGGGGGCTTTGGGGGCTTAAAAGGGGGTTATGCCTGGGGGATAGGGATCATGCCTCCCCTAACTCCTACTAGTAAAAAAAGACAAATATAATTTATTTGTAACCCACACAGTGGCGGCCCGTTAGTTGTAAAGCTGGGGGGTGCAAACGGCTTAAGGGTGGGGGTAATGGATTTTTCAAGCAGCATTTAACTTAGTTAATATTCGTTTTACCTTACAATGCAAATCCAATGCAAGAATTCATATGTTCTCTGGAAGATTCATGTTTTCTTATTTTCTCAGGAAGTTCTTGCCAATTCGGGTCACTTTTTGATGCCGAATGATAAAAAACACACACGGGAAATAGTACAATTTTGGTTAAATCACACGCGCAAATCCAGTTATTTTTCTTATAAATGTCTCTAGAAAATGACGCGTAAAACTTCTCTTTTATGTCCTTTTTTCAATAACTTGAGTTAGATTTAGGTGAGGGCCTACCCAGTTCTTTAATTTTGATTTTATCTTCCAAGGAAAGAATTGAAAAATTGCTTTTAATAATATTATTGAAGCAACTCATTATCAAGATCGTTAATAAAAATTCGCGGTAAATTATAACACGACTAAAAAGGCAAAACAATATGAATAGGGGACAAAACTACCATATTTTCATGTTATATTAATCAGACTGTGTCCCATAAAACCTGACCTGAGCCTGGGCAACCCTGGAAACTGAGACACGCTACGCCAGTGGTCTTGGAAACGAGGATAAAGAGTTAATTATAATATTTATGATGTCTAGACATGCGCACAAATTCACTGATAGCAGCAACCTGCACTCTGATATAGAAATATAAAAATAAATCTTATACATACTACCTATTGCATAAAGTACTATGATGACTATAGGTTCAAGCCGATTTCAAAAAAGACTGTTGGATTCACCTGTGTGCAATATCAGTGCCAGAAATATTACTAACATACATTCCCTCAAAAAATTGAATAAAAAAGAGATTTGTCATAGAATCAGACTAGAAATCTCTGTAAGTCCTTCTGCAATAACTCTGTTATAGCTAGAGCCGATTCTAAGCTTTTGAATGCCCGGGTAGAAAGAAGGCCTCTGTTGCTACTACTATGTTGCTACTACGGTTTAGAAGGTTTTTCTACGTTGTCTGACGCCTACTCTCCACCTCCTTCGATCCTGACAATCATCTTCTGTCAGGTTTTTTTGACTCATTGATCTTTGGATTGACTGTTGCCATTCTAGTTTAGGACGCTCTCTTTTTCTGCCCCCTATTGGTTGCCATTCTAGGACTTGCTTTCGTAATCTTTCGTCGTTCATCTGTTGTACATGGCCGTACCATATCAGTTGTCTTTTAGAAATGTCATCCGTTATGCTTCCCTCGATTCCCATTCTTTCTGATCTCATTTCTTATGTGATCTGTTTTAGAAATTCTCACTGATCTTCTTATTGCATCCATTTCGACACTTTCCATTTTTGTTTTGTATTTTTTTGTTACGCGACAAATCTCTATTCCATACAACAGTGTGCTTTTCATCATTGTTTCATATAGGTTAAATTTTACATTCTTTTGTATCTCTCTGCTTCATAAAATACTATTAAGACATCCAATAACATTTTTGGCTTTTACTATTCTTTTTTCCAGTTCTTTACAGTCTGTTCCTGTCTTATAAAATATGACACTCAACTATACATACTCATTGCATGGAGATATTGTTTGTCCATTGTCTAGTTCTAACTCACTGGATTCGTTTCCAATACATAAGTGCTGTGTCTTGTCCACGTTCACTGTTAATCCCCACTTTTGGTATTCTTTCGTTAACTTTCTCATCATATACTCTATGTCTTCTTTATTATTAGCTACAATTACTTGGTCGTCAGCAAACTGTAGTGTGTATATGGTAAATCGGTCGTTAAGTTGTATTCCCATGCCGTACACTTTACGGTTCCCGTTTTCTAGAGCTACTGCGATATCCCTCTCTTAAGCCTTTCGTTACCAGGAGTTCTTTTGAAAGTCGATTTCCAATTTTAATTTTAGATTTTGACCCTTTGTATAGTTTTTTATCGCCTTTATGTATGTATAATTAATATTAGTTTACTCTAATACTGTCCATAATTTTTCTGCTGGAACGGTTCGGTTCGGTTCATATTTACAATGAAGAGATAAAAAATAAGAGAACAATAAAAGGCATAATTACTTGAAAATTTCAAACTAGAGAGGGGGGCGAAGTAAAGAACAAATTATTTTAAAGAAGTTTTTTTGTGCTCAGCAGAAGAAAACCTTTTTTCATATTTTTTCTCTGATAGTCCGATAAAAAAAAAGCTCTAAACCAGGTACTGTTTCGGTCTAAAGCCTCCTGACATATTGAAGGCGTTTTGAGTCATTCCGATTTTATATTACAGAGAAGAATAAAAACCAAGGAAAAACAAAGGCTTTCTGTGATTGATTTAGGAATTGTTCAATATAAAAAGAAAAGCGTTGAGTTTATTTATTAAAAAAAAAATTGAAAGGCTTATACTCAATTTCAGGAAGTATTAACTTAAAACAAGATGACCGGAGGCGAATTCTCGTACTGTGTTTTGAAACAGTGTGTACGTCATCAATTTTATTGGTGACGTTTCATATCTGTATTTTCGATTTTATGGGCCTTATACGATGAAATGCCGTTCACAGAGATTCGGAGATAACATTGATTTTTTAATATTGATTTTTCAGCTAAACGTCAAAAAATTAAATACCATGTGTCATTCAATGTCATGTTTTGAAACTATTGTGTCACATGTTATGTCATTTTTTGACGTTTAGCTGAAAAATCAATGTTAAAAATTTGGTTTTTTAATTGAGACATTGTTTTTTAATTTTATTTAGTTTTTACTAAAATATTGACAATACATTCACAAGTTCACACCTCTGTGAACGATATTTCATCGTATAACGGCCATAAATTCGAAAATATCGATATGAAACGTCACCAATTGATGACGTATTTATTGAACCACACTGTTTCAATACATATAGCACGAAAATTCGCCTCAGATGACCGGAATGGAGGACTGGACGTAAAATCGTGACCCCTTTTATGTGTAAGGCCTTTTAAATGTAAATGTGAAGTCTAAAACTTGAAAACAGTTTTTTGTAAATACAGTGAAACCTCCTATAAGCGGACACTCACGGTTTCGTCGACTTTGTCCGCTTATTGGAGGTGTACGCTTATGAGAGAGAACTGCGAATTTTTTATATATATTTATTAACAATTTCCGTTGCTTGAGTTTTTCCGATATTAAATTTTTCAGCGATCTTTCGTGATGATTGAAATGTTAACAACTTTCATTTTTCCACGTAAACTAAGAAGTTTTTTACTAGGCGCCATTTTAAAGAGATCTATTACTACCCAACTGAACAGTAAAAATGAAACACAGCAGTCCCGCCGAATAAAATAAGTTGTAAATACGACAGAAGTATTTAGTCTCCGCATTAAAACGGAAATAATTAATTCCCCGACTGCAGAGTACGTTGTCGCCAACATACTACATAATATTTATGCCCATGTCGTGCAGCGCTCCGTCCCGTTGTCAGAGGTTCGCATCCGGTTAAGAAAGGTTTCAGAATTTTTTTATCAAAAAAAAATTGTCCGCGTCCGGTTGTAGGAGTGAATTTTACATGAAAAGAAATGGGGAAAAGCTTGGTTCCAACAAATTTGTCCGCCTACAGGAAGTGTCCGCTAAATAGAGGTGTCCGCAAGGAGAGGCTAGAGCTAGAGCCTCTATATCTCAGAAACGAAAGCTTATACAAAGTTTATGGTTATAGCACAAATTATTGAGAAAAATGTGTTTGACTATACGCCAAAAACGCATTTAGTTTAAAAAAAAACATCTGTGGAATTTTTTTGCAAATTAATTTTTTTTTAATAGGTATAATTTTTACAATGTTCTAAACGTCATGGGCAAAAACCGGCGCAATATTTTTAACGTAAAAAAAAGATAATCTAAAAAAAAATTAAAATTAAAAGGTATGCAATTAGCTAGCGTAAGATCGTAAATAATGTCTTAATTAGTGCAATCAAAATTAATTATTATTAAACTAGAGGAAATAAAAAAGGTATATATAATGCCTACATTTTCTGTATTACGTCACCACGAGGTTGAAACCGGAAACGACTAAAGAATAAATTTTATGTTAAAAAAATGTTTTTGAGATTCAGAATTATTTTAGCTACACACACAGCACCTTTTGCATATGTTTTGGGCAGTACGGCACGTGATTGAGACAAGTTTAGAAAAACATATCCAAACTAGTAAGAACCTTTCGTTTTAAAATTTGTATTGGGGAACTTGGCTTTACTTTTATCTCAATTCTTTTTACGGATTACCATTTTCGCGTACTTGGCTTTTTTTTGCATGAAATGTTTTTGTTATGATTTCACTCCTTTTTTAAAGGATATGGATAATATCAATGTTTACACGACTCTGTAAGCATTGATAATATTTAGGTTTTTAGGTAATAAAATATGTGGAATATTGTTCAAAACTTTTGCAATGCCTTAGTTAAAATGTTTTCAAGCCAAATAATACTAACAAACGTGGAATTTCTCACCCGTGAATTTAAAAATCAAACAATGGATTTTTAAATTCACGGGTACGAAATTCCACGTTTGTTAGTATTATTTGGCTTAAAACTTCCGTTGATTGACGCTCGCGTCTTGATGACGGGTAAAAATGCAATATGCGTTGATCCGGCCTGAAAGACAGAAGAGCTGTCGTAGGTCACGGACTATAGTTTGTTTTCTTTTGTTTGTATTCCATCTTCCACCCACTCAGTGTCTATCCGCACGTGAATTCCATCATCTTAGACTAACTCAAATATCGCAGATAAAAAGCGACCTGGAGATAATAGAGGACTGGGGCAACAAAAACCTTGTACAGTTCAACGCGCAGAAAACCCAAGCAGCCCTGTTTTCAAAAAAGACCAGCACCGGTGAGCCAAACATCATGCTATCTGGAAGTGCTGTCACATTGCAGAGCCAGTTGAACATCTTAGGAATCACTGCAGAGACCAACATGTCTTGGCACAGTCACGTGGCAGATATAGCTAAAAGGGCGTCCCAAAAGCTTGGGGTGCTATTTCGTACAAGACATCTGTATACACCAAGCCAACTGCTGACACTCTACAAAGCCCAGATTTGACCAACTATGGAGTACTGCTCACATATATGGAGTGCGGCACCCAAACATACCTTAATGCTTTTGAACACCGTGCAAAAACGAGCTATCAAGCTGATCAATGACCCCGCACTTACCCGTAGCATAGATAGTCTCGAACATCGAAGAACTGTGGGCGATCTATCTCTCTTCTACAGGTATTATCACGGAAAATGCTCTGAAGAGTTGGCACGTATGATCCCCCCGGGAGTAGCACCTACTAGGCGAACACGTCAAACAGACGGTAACCATCAATTTACTGTCAATATAGAGGCACCAAGAACCTCATTATATCAGAATTCATATCTCTGGAGAACAGCATCGCTGTGGAATAAACTCCCTGCGACAGTTTTCCCTGCAGGTTACAACCTGAACCGTTTCAAAACCAACACACGCCAACATTTCCGCGCACTGGCCGCTTCTCGAGCGTGATAGGGATCTCATTGCGAGTGCGCTTAACCGTAAAAAAAAAAAAATCTTTGATCTTTTCATGTATCGCAGTTTTTCGCCTGCTTTTGTTTTTTGTTTCTTTCGTATCTCGGTAGATGGCGCTTCTTGCGATAGTTTTCTCACTATTTACTTATGATTAGAGATAAAACCGTCTAATTAACTTCGCAAAAATTGTCAAACTGACCAAGCAGTGTTCTGAGGAGTCCCATAAGGACGAAACAGACTGTCAACACGTATTAGGTGTTCATTAGATCTTGGACCCCCGTGAGGTTAAGCTTAGCTACCCACGGAAAAATATATGAGAGAAACAAAAACTCCTTTTTGCCCGATTAGCCACGAAACTTGTTTGATGATTAAAATGTTTTTTAAATATTTTCTATGGTTTTATTATAGTTCCTATTAGCCTTTCAAAGCTTAGCTCTCTAGCGTTCCCGGAAGTTGACAATGTTACTTTTATATAACTTTACATTTATGGGACAGGACAGTAAATTAGTTTTGGTGTTTTTAAATTTTTATATAATATTTTTCCCATAGTTTTATAATATTTCCTATTAGCCCGCTAAACCTCCATTTTCTGGCGCTTCTGGAAGTGGGCAATTTTAATTTTACATACACAGAAAAAAAATGTCTTCAGCCAATGCAAATTGCTTTGATCCAAAAAAAAATGTGCTTTCCTATGCACGAAGACGATATTTTCTTCAAAAAAAAACTATTCTCTTGAACTGCTGGTTTCCGCTGAAAATAAAAGTTGCCTTTATCCAAGAAAATTGAGTTGTTTTGAAAGGAAGCGGCAACATTCTTGTTTTGTGTTTTCTAGTATTAAGGAATAAATCGCCATTTTCGTTTTGAGATGCCGGATATTTTGAGTTAAAAAATTAAAAGTCTTGACGCAAAGTAAAGCTTTATTTGTGTTAAGAAAATATTAGTAAGACATTTTTTATCTTGCTTCAAAACCACTTTTTCTTCGCGAAAGGCGTTTGTTTTGAACCAAAACAATTTACCAAGACAATCATTTTTTTTCCCAAAACAAGCGGTTTGCTTAGATGAAGAGAAAACAATTTGTTCGGAGACTTTTGCTTTTGGGCCAAGATAATTTTTTCAAGAAAACTTCTTTTCTTAACTGAAAACCTTCTTTTTTTCTGTGTAAATTTACATGAATAAGGGAGGGAGTAAATTAGAATTTTGGGGTTTTTACATTTTTTCCTATACTTTTACATAACTTTACATGTATAGGGGAGGGAAATAAATTAGAATTTCGGGGTTTTTTTATTTTTTCCAAGGGTTTGGTCATCATTTCTACCAGTCTGCCAAATTTCAGCTTTGTAACATATCTGGAAGTACAGTACAGAGATTTCGACGTTCTTTGAAATTTCGTAACTACTTTACTTCTTTATGGAAGTCCATGAAACTTGGAGGGATTGTTAACTTTATAAGCGTCTCCGACTGTCCAAAGTTTGAGTTTCGTAGTTTTAGATAGGTCAAATATGGGCTGAAATGTTTCAAGACAAGATGGTACAGCAGTTTCCGCGCGAACTTAACGGGGCACCGCCGTGCCCTCATATATAGATTTTTTTAAATTTAAGGTCAAAGCGTGATGTTTATTCATCTACATGGCCACAAAATTTACTTTTGTTCATAAAATGTGCTAAGTTTGGGACTTTTAAAAAACCGTTGACATGCAAATACCTACATATCTTAATAAAATATGGTGCACATTATTTATTTACTTATTATTATGTGCAATAAAAGCAAAATTATATCGTCTTTATGCAAACTTGGTATATTTAAATAAAATATTATATTTCATACGCTTTTTGCTTGCGTTTGACATTCCCAGAATCTGCGCATTACATACCAACAATCATATCTACACTATTTTTACATAAAGAATTGGCTATAATTTTAGTATATTATAGTAGGATATATGACAAAACAAAATGTAAGTAAAGTCAAGTCTTCCTGTGTACAGTTTTTGAGGTATAAACGGTCAAATTTTGTTATATCGTGGTTTTTGAGTATGTTCTAATCAGTGACGGTTCGGTTCCAACAACAGACAACAAACAGTATTTTTAATTAATTTATTTAAAAAAAGTTAAATCTTCCCTTACGACATGATTGTCTAGTTCTTTTTATTATCTGTGGTAAACATCAAGTGATTAATTGGGTGAACTTTTTTAGCGTAAATAATTACAAGCCGGCAGCACTGCGCGGGGCAAGGTTTCAATTGGATTGGAGGAATATGTGTTTCAGTTGAAGTCGGCCATCATCATCGTGCGGAAACGTCCGTTGCCCTTCTACACGATGCCGGTTTTATCCTTGGTGAAGACGTATGAGTTTGTTTTGATTTGGGCTATGTCAGTAGTAAAAAGCATTGCCGGTCGCGTGTCATTGTTTTTGTTTATAAAATGGAAATAAAAACGTCGATTACATAATTCACTATGCAAATTTAAATACGTTGACCGGACCTAAAATCCTAAAAATTAACCAAAATTTTTGTGCAAGTAATAGAAAATTATACGATGCTGAAAACTGGTTGTATGGTTGTGAAAAACAAAATATTTTTTTTTGCTTTATTTGTCTTATTAGGAACTTTACGAAGTGACCCTGCGTGGGTGGCAAAAGGAATGTGTGTGTGATCTCTAACACTTTAGTGAAAAGTTAAAGACACAAAGTAAGTGCTACTTATTTAAATAACCACATAAAATTTTCTATGCTAGGCAAGACTGATATTAGTTGCCAATTGAATAGTGCCTATAGGCAAAACATTACCGAACATAACGAAAATGTGGCAAAAAATAGACATATACTTGGTAGGTTAATAGACTGGATAAAATTCTGTGGGATTTTTGAGGTTGCTCTACGGGGCCATGATGCGTCTGAAACTGGCGCTAATCTGAGCACTTTGCGCATGTAAAAGAAGGGCGAACAGACTTTATCTATAAACAAATAAACTAAAAACTAAACCAAGTAGATGCTTGTTTGTAAAATGCTAAAATAAAATTGTTTAGGTCAGTTTTTTTTCTCCTCTTTTCCATGCAATATAAATTTCTGCCCCCCCCAATTTATAACTAGCCGCCACTGCCTACTGCTATTTATGTAGGGTTTCCATCTTCCCGGATTTGCCCGGACATGTTGGGGTTTTTAAGGCGTCCGGAGATGTCCGGGCGGATTTCGAAAAAATGTCCGGGTTATTGTCAGCAAATTTTATAAATTTATTTTAAGTGTTAGGTAGAATTTACCCACTGACTACATTCTGTATATTTTCCGTTAATTTGTAGTTTTATTGTTATACATAAAAATGTATAGTACTTTATCAGTTTTTTAAAAGTGTCTGGTTTTCGTCCGGGTTTTAGGTCTTAAATGTCCTGCACCGATAAAACAAATCATTGGGGCAAATGCATAATGCATTTGATATATGCCAAATGCCTAAGATGTAAAACTGATGACACCATGGTTTTGAGGGCAAAACATAAGTAATTTAGACAATAGAATGGCTCTTCTTTCCAAAGAATTGTCTTTTTCTAAAACCATTGTATTCTCAGTTCAAAATCAGCAGTCATTTGGCATATATCAAATGCATTATGCATTTGACCCAAAGATTTGTTCTTTCAGTGTGGGTTTTAAAAAACTGATACAAAAACTAGTCAAAGTACCCACCTAGGTACTAAAATCCACGATTTTATAATTTTATATGAACTTGCTAAAGTCATGGCTGTGTGAAGTCGTTACATAATAGACAAGACAATGCTTATTACTGGATGGTAAATGAAGAAAAAAATAAGAATTTGACCTTGAAAACCACACCGTACTTAACATTCTTAATGTGAGATGGAAGATTTTTTTTAGTAGAATTAAGACTTATGTATAGGCATTTTTTTAAATTAAATTTAAATGGATAGGTGGTATTCCACAGCATACACAGAAGCAGTAATAGCATCTTTAATTAATAGCCTTAAAAATAGTCTTAAACAAGGTTGCTGTATCTCGCCTACGCTCTTCAAGATATATTTGGAACAAGTGCTTAAAGTCTGGAAAAGAAAATGCCAAAACATGGAAATTCCGTTGGATGAAACCACCTTGTATACTTTATGTTTCGCCGATGATCAGATATTGGTGGCTCAGGATTATGACGACCTCGAATATATGACACGAAAACTAATAGAAGAGTACAATAAGTGGGGACTAACTAGAGGTTAATATCAATAAGACAGAGTATATGTGTATTGGTGGAACGAAACAGGATCTAATCTTAAATACTGGGCAGCGAATTCAGTCCTGTGATGAGTAAGGAAGGAAGAAAGGCAATAACTTTATTAAATGGAATAATTTGGGACCAAAGTATATCAAAACATAACAAAAAGCTTATATATAACACCATTGTAAAAAGTATTATTACATACGGCTCAGAAGTATGGCCGAGAAAAAATGCTTTCCGCTACGGAGATGGACTATTGGAGAAGAGCAGCAGGGAAATCCAAAAGAGAAAGAGTTACGAATCAAAGAATAAGAGAAATTATGACAGTGGGGGAACGTACTTTAGTGGATGATATAAGAACAAAGCAACTGGTGCGGTACGGACATATACAAAGAATGAATGATGAAAGACTACCTCAACAAATACTACAATGGAAACCAACTGGCCGAAGAAAACGAGGACGGCCAAGGAGAAGCTGGAGAGAAGGAATAGACAGTGAATTAAGAATAAGAGGCCTAGATGATGAATTATGGGCAAACAGAAACGAGTGGAGATTGGGTATCGGAAGACGTAGAACGTTGTGAAACCGATAAATATATATATATATATATATATATATATATATATATATATATATATTAGGGTTACCAGATAAAAACGTCTCTACCCAGGACCAGCCGTCAAGAAAATCCGGACAAAATCCGGACGTCAAAATTTTTTCGATGCCACACACAAAAAATCAACTTTTTTTTTTATTGAAACAATAACTAATAAATAACATAATATACCTACTATTTTATAGGTAATTTTCACTGCTTTGTATTTTATTCAACAGCGTTGAATTTTTAGGCAGAAGTACAAAATCGTAAAATTCTGAGCAGCTCATATTTCTTAAATTGTATGAAGTCATGAGTATTCCTTTTACAGAAGATAAAAGCAGCCTATTTCTTTCTTTGGTCCACTGGGTAGAAATACTTGCATTAAAATATTTTGCCCATTTTTCGTGGGTAGGCAGATTGTGGTCATCAGAAGTAAAATTGTCTGATATGTACTTCTTTAGATTACAAACTTCTTCAAAAAAATTGTGTGTGCTTAAGACCACACGGCAGAAGTGTAATTCAACAAGGCGAAATTAATAATACTACTTTAAGCGGGGTCTTAACATAACGTTTTACCTTACGTCTTGCCTGTCAGTCAAAAGGGTCCAGTATGACGGTTGAAAGAAGCGTAGACACTTGATAGTTCTAAAGTACGTTTTTAGATCAGTTATTGATACAAAACGATGGTTTTATTGGAAAACAATGCGTGATCCGGTCAGTTCTCTAGGCGGTCTTTCGTCTTAAATCAGTTCAAGTAAAACGTCCGTTTTTCCGTCTACACACAAAGTTTTACTTGATGCGTTTTGACTGAACAGGCAAGATGTAAGGTAAAACGTTATGTGAAGACCCCGCTTAAAGGTGAATTAACACTGCTAAATTTATCGACGATTATTGTTTAATTACATTTTTTGAATTTTTTTAAACTAGTTTATTTTGCATTATTTGATGTTTATAAAGGCGGCTACTTTAAAATCCGGACGTTTATGAAAAATCCGCCCGGACCCACCCGGACGTAGTAAAAATCCGGACGTCTGGTAACCCTAGTCGCAGTGGAAGGGCTGCAAGGCCCACTCACATATGAATCATGATCAGTCATCATCAACAGTAAAATGTACGAAAGATGGTAAATTACTTAAAAAATATTGAGTCTACTGTGGACTATTAGGAACTTATTGCAATAAAGCCAGGCAGTAATTGTGCCGGGCACTATTCTGACAATTTCGCATTATAAGAACAGCTGTCTTTTTTCAAAATAAGGCCTTTTTGTGTTATAAGAGCCGGAATTAATAGTGCCGCCATTATTAATGGAAAATAAACGACTGGATTTATAAATTCGACTTTGGTCATGTCAATTTTGAAAGATCAACTGTCAGTTTTCAATGGAAAACTGTCAGAATAGTACCCGGCACTATTACTGCCTGGATTTATTGCAATAAGTCCCTATTGTGTTAAAATTCTTCCTGAATCGGTGATATCTCGTTGCATGAGGTTTGATAAAAATAATCCTTGAAACGGCAAGGTCCAGACAAGGACGTTTGAAAATAAAAGCCCAAAAAAGTGATTAATTCGGCGCCAAATTATACTCGAAAAAGTTGAAGCCAGAGAGCGCTATAAACCCACGCGTTTTAAACAACTTTTACAAAAATTAAATTTAAATAAATTTCGACGGTAGGTATGGAGACAAGCCATTATTTTGTACTAATTTTTAGCGTTTCATACACAGCAAAGAATACAGTAAAACCTCTCCTCTCTTAAGCGGACACTCTTTTTAGGAGGACGAATTTGTTGAAACCACGCTTTTGTCTATTTCTTTACATGTAAAACTCACTCCTTTAACCGAACATTCTAATTACCGGACGCAGACAATTTTTTTTGGTTAAAAAATTCTGCAACCTCTCTTAACCGGATGGAACCTCTGACAACGGGACGAAGCGCTGCACGACATGCGCATAAATATAATCTAGTATGTTGGCAACAAGCGGAGAATTACCTCTTTCCGTTTTAATACGGAGACTAAATACTTCTGTCGTATTACAACATATTTTATTTAGCGGGACTGCTGTGTTTTATTTTTATTGTTCAGAAAATTTAATATCGGAAAAAATCAAGCAGCGGAAATTGTTAATAAATGTATATTAAAATTTCACAGTTCCCTCTCTTAAGCGGACACCTCAGTGGCGGGTCCAGGGGGGGGGGCACTAGGGGCACTTGCCCCCCCGAGAATTTTTTAAATATGCAAAAAATTAATAAAAAGTAAGGTTTTTGCTAATAAAAATTCAAAATTTTTGCTTGCAGCGCGCATTAAAGTGTCTATTGTTATTATTATCGAAATTACAACCACTTTTATTAATAAATTATCCTGAATTTGTAGCCTAAACTTGCAAAATGTTTCACCTGGTGTAGAAAATAATACATATACCAGGTATTAAAAGAAACAGGGCGAATCCAGGGGGGACACTAATACCGTTTTTTACCAACAGAGAAAGTCACCTAAAGTGCCCCCCTCCGAGAAGCAGCACTGGATCCGCCCTTGGGACACCTCCAATAAGCGGACAAAATCAACGAAATCGTGAGTGTCCGATTATAGGAGGTTTCACTGTATTTAAAACTAGAGACTTGTTGAAGGTGAAATAAGGTCTAGTAGTAATAGGGACTTATTGCAATAAAGCCAGGCACTAATTGTGCCGGGCACTAAACCCTATATCATTAATTTTGAGACAACTTTTTTTCGTTGGTCTATGCTATCTGTTATGGTAAACAGCTAATAACTGTCAAAAAGTTATCTCAAAAATTATAATATGGAGTTTATTCTGATGAGTTTAAAATTATAAGAACAGCTGTCTTCTTTAAAAATTAGGCCCTTGTGTACAAGGGCGGATCCAGAGGTGCTTCTCGGGGGGGGGCACTTTAGGTGACATTCTCTGTTGGTAAAAAACGGTATATATTTTTTTAAGCAGCATTTTATTGAATTAGTCAGTGGTTGTAATTTCGATGATAACAACAATAGACACTTTCATGCGCCGCAGGCAAAAATTTTGAGTTTTTATTAGCAAAAACATTACTTTTTACTCATTTTTTGTATTTTCAAAAAATTCTCGGGGGGGCAAGTGCCCCTGGTGCCCCCCCCTGGATCCGTCACTGCTTGTGTATTATAAGAGCCAGAGAATTAATAGTGCCGTCATTATTAATGGAAAACATGGATTTATAAATTGGAAATGTCAACTTTGAAAGATCAACTGTCAGTTTTTAATGAAAAGCTGTAATAATAACTGGAATAAGGATAGGGACAGGTAAGCCGTTTTTCCAAACAAAAAATAAATAAAATACAGGGGGTTGCATTTAAAATAAGAAAGTTGGTGTTGGCCACTGTCACATGACACACCCTATATAATTTTTTTGTTAAATGATTTTAAAATAAAAGTTTACTAGATTTTTTTAAAAAAATACACTGCATACCGACAATTCTAGAAAAATTACCTATGCACTGTTCAATGGTGAAAAGCACGCTATTGTACTTGTCGTGTAACAGAAAAATATAAAGCAAAAATGAAAAGTGTCGAAATGGATACAATAAGATCAATGAGAATATCTAGAACAGATCATATAAGAAATGAGATCATAAAAGAAAGAATGGGAATCGAGGGCACCATAACGGATGACATCACTAAAAGACAATTGATATGGTACGGCCATGTACAACGGACAACAAAGCAGGTCCTAGAATGGCAACCAATAGGGCACAGAAAAAGAGGGCGTCCTAAACTAGAATGGCATAACAGTCAATCCAAACATCAATGAGTCAAAAAACCTGATGATGATGATGATGATTGTCAGGATCGAAGGAGGTGGAGAAGAGGCGTCGGACAACGTAGAAAAACGTTCTAAACCGACATAGTAGTTGTACTTTTCTTTAAAAAATGGTGCCGCATTTTTTTTAAATGCCGGTGCTAGCAATTTTTTTTAAATAAGATATTTTATAGAAAAAATGTTGCTTATAATGAAGGGTCTTTTGTGTTTGCCGGCCCGAAATTTTAATGTTATATTAAAATACTTTATTCGATCACTAGTCGTCCTTGGTACACAGTGTTACCTAATAAAAAATTCTAAATTTTTTCTTCCTTTATTCTAACACAAAAAATCTCGCGTATAGAGAAAATGTAATAATATACACAAAAAAAACGAAATGTGTTTAAAAGTAAATGGCAAGATTGTCTCCAAAATCATATGAATTGGTTTAGTCAGTCCGAGGCTCAAAAGATTTCTGCGCGCGCGCATTCTGTTGGGAACCAGCGGCGTAGCGTGCCTGAAGGGGCAGGGAGGTCGACAGATAAAAAGGGGGCCCATCAAAAATTTTGCGACCAAAAAAAAAACAAAAAAAAAGGTTATCAGGTTTTTAGTTTCCTCGCGACAGTTTTGCCCTCTCAATTTGCCGTTGCCGGCCCTGCTGCCGAATAAAGCTTAGGGCGCCAGTCATTGGCGTAGCTAGCCTTGCTTTTCAGGGGGGCCGTGGCCCCGGTCTATCTTGAACAAAAAGCAAACATAGGTTTTAAAGAGTCGTGCAAAATGTGCCATGAATAAAAAAAATACGCGCATTAAATGTTCTAATATTTTAATTTAACAAATTTAATAATACATTTACCAACTTATTTATATGTATACACAGGAAGTATGTAATTCAGCAATTCTACAAAGAAAGTTTTCTACGTCGCTGACTGAAAGCGTCTACCACACTGTCAAGTCGACCTCAACATCTTTTTCTATGAATAACAATGACAAACCTGAGTGTCTCTCTTGAGTCATAGTTGTTCTAAGCCAATTAAAAACTCTCCTCATGGCAGAGAAAGACCTCTCGCAAGTTGCACTTGAAATTGGAAGAATACTCGCAACTTTATAAAGTTGGTAGAGGTTTGGATAGGTGTTTTCTGCTATATGTTGTTTGATAGAATCATGACCAACAGTTTAATTTAACCGAAAAATACAATTCTTTAAAACGGTCATTTCTGCTCTTAGAGCAGAAGTATTAATATAAAAAATTTCCCGGTATTGCTCGACGAATTTATTCCATTTAACGACGTGGGAAAACTTAATATGAAAATGGTTATGAAATTGTCACCAAAATCGGAAAATTTCCATAAGACACTAAACGCTAACCTCAAAAAAACTAAAAAGATTATTATATTTATTTTAGAAAAACAGTTTAAAAAGGTCTTTTATAACCTTACGACATCTACAACCCGATTTCGGAAACAGAGGGGCAAAGGTCGCTGTCTTTATTAAATGCGAAATTCAACTTACACTTCTATAATATTTTACAAGATGTCGCCAATATGTATGAAATATTCAATATGCATAATTATGTTTAAATTTAAAAAATATTTTCGGGAAATTGCATAAGTGCAGAAAAGTTACCGATAATTTAAAGAGAAAAAGCCTAATTTCGCAAGACAAGGGCTTTTTCCTGAAATGTAAACATTATCTGAATGATTTTAAATTTTAATGCACCTAAGTATTTTATTTGAATATTTCCCGAATAATAATAGAAAAGTATGTATTTTCAGCGTCATGTTCTTTTACTAGTAGTCGGTAGGGGAGGCCTAAAATATCTTAGGGGGGGCCTAAGGGACTTCAGGGGGGGGCCAGCCCCCCCCCCTAGCTACGCCAATGGCGCCAGTACTCTAGGGGCGGGGGGGGCGACAAAACCCTGACCTTCCAAAATCAAAACAAACTCATACGTCTTTACTATAAATAGGATAGAACCGGCAACACGTAGGACGGGCAACGAACGTTTTCGCAAGATGAGTATGGCCGATGTCAACTAAAACAAACATTCCTCCCGCCACCGCGCGGGAACAGCCACCCATACACTGCTGAAAAACGGGTCAAATTGAAATTTTGTCCCGCGCGGTGCTGCCAGCTTGTAATTATTTACGCTAAAACAGTTCACCCAATTAATCGCTTGATGTTAACCATAGATATTTAATAATAATAAAATACGGCCTCATGAGGTCTTGCCCCCCCCCCCCCCGAAACTGTCTAAACTGTGTCGGGCCCCCCCGAAACTTTCTTCTATATACGCCACTGCCTGTAACAACCGTCACTGATCAAAACTGTCTTACATAACCACTCTCGAGAGTAGTTTTCAAGTGTATTTTTCTCAAATTGACACGTAATCTAATAATCCAAAATACAGGAAAACAACCATTTTACGCTTTTTTATATGGGTTAATTGCACCCATTTTACATTAAAAGTTGACAATCAATGGCTTTTTCTAATAACCGTAATTTTCTGGAAAAAAACAGCTCGTAAAATTAATTTTAAAATAGTACTACACATATCATTAAAATGGTTTACCTACGTAGCTATAGGTACTTGATAAAAGCTAGTATATATATACGTCTAACAGTTTTAATTTTACTTTTTTGCGTTTTTTTATAAAAAAGATGACGTTTTTTGTTATCTTGAACGTCACATTTTATTTTTAGACCTTAGAAAGTTCGCAATAAAAGTTGTTAAAACTGTTTTTTTAATATTTTTGGGGAAAGCATGGGCGTACCCAGGGGGCAAGCCTTAGATTTTTTTACATATTTCATGATAAAACACAAAAAATAGCTTAAAATTTGACATCATGAGGCTTCGCCCCCCCCCCCCCAAGAGGCCTCGGTCCCCCTCCAAGACACATTCCTGGGTGCGCCACTGGGAAAGTGCTCTAAGATGGCGTACTTTTTCGAAAACAATTATAAAAATTTTTGGATTTATTAACTTTGTATGACAAGTCTAAGAACAAAAATTATCTTTAGAAAAAAACCATCTCACCAGACCCATAATCTAATAAAACTAAAATAGAGAAAAGTAAACAAAGTTAAGAATCCATTTTTAGCATTTTTTGCTACAAAAGACTATTTTTCTTCCAAAAGCAGTATTTTGAGAAAGGACCTAAAAATCCTAAAAATTAACCAAAATTTTAGTGCAGGTAATAAAAAATTATACAATGCTGAAAACGTACGGTTGCGAAAAACGAAATGCGTTTTTTGCTTTATTTGTCTTATTATGAACAATCCACGAAGTGATCCTGCATGGGTGGCAAAGGGAATGTGTGATATCAAGCACTTTAGTAAAAAGTTAAAGACACAAAGTAAGTGCTACTTATTTAAATAACCACATAGAATTTTCTATGCTAGGCAAGACTGATATTAGGTGCCAATTGAATAGTGCCCATAGGCAAAACATTACCGAACATAATGAAAATGTGGCAAAAAATAGACACATACTTAGTAGGTTAATAGACTGTTTAAAAATTTATGGGATTTTTTAGGTTGCTCTACGGGGCTATGATGAGTCTGAAACTGGCGCTAATCCGAGCACTTTGCGCATGTAAAAGAAGGGCGAATAAACTTTATCTATAAACAAATAAACTAAAAACTAAACCAAGTAGCTGCTTGTTTGTAAAATGCTAAAATAAAATTGTTTAGGTAAGTTTTTTTATCTCCTTTTCCATGCAATATAAATTTCTGCCCCCCCCCCCCAATTTATAACGTCACCAGCTGCCACTGCCCCCAAGACATATTCCTGGGTGCATGAGCGTAGTCAGGGTCTCGCTCAGGGTGGGGCAAAAAAGCAAAAACATGTACAATCAAATATTTATTACTAAATGAACTAAAGCCAGGATGGGGCAGATGACAAGTCAGGGTGGGGCAATGAACCTTGCCCCACCCTGACTACGCCCATGCCTGGGTGCGCTATTGCTAATAAGCTATTAACTAATTTTGCGGACATAATTATCTATTTAAAAGATTATAAGAAGAATAGGTATCTACTTCGTGATTTTTCCAATTACCTATTATTATAATTTTTTTGGAATTTTTAGTTATATCAAATTTAGAGATAACTTAAAGATAAGGTACCTTTTTCCTTAATGAGTTTTATTATCAAATTCGGTACTTAAATGGTATTATATTATCAAATTTATCTTAGGAATTAATAAGACCTAAACAAACAATACAATATATAACAATATAACCAGAGAAATTATATATTTTCCCTTATATAACGTAATTTTGTTCACAATATTTAATCAATTATTTTTTAAATAATGTAATGTTAAAAAAGAGAGAGGTCCGAGATCAAATACTAATTCAGGGTAAGAGTCATATACATAATATTCCAATACCCACGGTAACTGCCCATTCATGATGCAAACATGAGGTCCTGGGGGTCTTTAAGCAAAAAAGACCTGATTGGTTGCTTTCAAAGACATATGCATATTATTTCCATATAGTACGTATTATTGCAATACTTACGGTACCTTACGATGCAGAATGCAAACATATTTGAAATAGCAATATCAATGGGTATAAGTCTACCCTCTTTGCGGTCCTTAAGATAAAATGTCCTGATTGGTTATACTTTTACGCATGAATATTATTTTATTCTTGTATTCGTTACGTCAAATCATCGGCGTACATTTGACAAAAACTCTATCTATGTAAATTTGGTATCGGTACATTTATCGTACCTTTATTTCTGAATGTTTGCATCAAACGCCAACTATTGTGTAAATAGGTAACAGGGAGTATTGGAATATTACACAGACTTCGAAAAAATTGGTTCATTCAATTTTTTTGAAGTCTGTGGAATATTACGTATATGGTAAGAGTCAGTTTGAGCGAAAGTAGCGACTTATAGAAATAAAACCTGACTTTATTTTAGACTTGACCTCTCAAAATTGACATACCAAAGCCAAATTTAAAAATAAAGTCGCAATCTTTCATTTAATAAATACCGACACTAATAAATCCGGTTTTTAAATACACAAAGGCCGAATTTTGAAGTAAAACAGCTGGTTTTTATATGTAAATCTGTCACAATACGGTCGATTTTAAAATAAGGTCAGGTTTTATTCCAATAAGTGTCTAATACTTTAAGAAATGCTCTTGAGAGTAGGGGAAAAGGGGGCAATATGATGTACTTAATTTTATCAAATTATTTTTCCTATTTTTCCTGTAAAATTTTCGTCATTTGGAATTAAGTTGGCTATAGTTCAAATTATACCCATTTGTAATGACGTCATTTTTGTTTATCATTGTTTAGTATATTATAAACAACGGTGACAATAAACTTTTGAAAAAAAGTAGTGTCTATGATTTAAATAGGTAGGTAATTGGTTATGTGAAGTATCCGTCACTGTCAATCAAAAACACTGATTGGCAAAAATATCTACGCCATACGTTTTTTTCTTACCTGGTGACGTCATTACAAATGCGTATAATTTAGACTATAGTTATGTTACAAGACGCTAGCGCTACCAAGTCCACTTTCAATCCCTGGCTTCGCAAGCGCAGATCTACCAATATTATTTACCTCATGTCTTAGAATAGATGCATACAGGGTGATTTTCACTTGAATGATTCTAACCACATGAAAATAGAAAGTTTCAAAAACCTAACCTAACAAAACCTAATCAAATTTAACCGAACCGAAGGAAACTGCACCAATAATTTTTTTCAAAAAAAAAACTTTCCTGACTTCCTGCCCGGGATCCTAGAGGATGTGAATCCGAACCGAACCAAACCGAACCTAACCAAACTAAACTACAACACGTACTGCTAATTAGGTTTAGTTGGGTAGGGTTAGGTTTGGATAGGTTCGGTTCAGTACGGTCCGGTTCGGATTCACATCCTCTAGCATCCCAGGTAGGAAGTCAGGAAAGTTTTTTTTTTTTTAAATATTGGTTTAGTTTGCTTTGGTTCGGTTCGGTTAGATCTGATTAGGTTTCGTTAGGTTAGGTTTTTGAAACTTTCTATTTTCATGTGGTTAGAATCATTCAAGTGAAAATCACCCTGTACATCGATTCTAATACATGAGGTAAATAATATTGGTAGATCTACGCATGCGAAGCCAGGGATTGGAAGTGGACTTGGTAGCGCTAGCGTCTTGTTAGTTATGTTATCTTTACGTTTTAATTTTCAGTTTAATCGATTTAGAACTCCATCATACTTTTATCTGGGAGCACGGCCGTGAGACGCCAAGTTCGCGGAAACTGCTGTAACATCTTGTCTTAAAACACTTCAGCCCATATTTGACCTATCTAAAACTCTAGTTCGGACTGAGCTACGAAACTCAAACTTTGCACGGTCGTAGATCTTCATAAAGTTAACAACCGCTCCAAGTTTCGCGGACTTCCATAAAGTAGTGAAGTAAAAGTAAAGTAAAAAAAACGCAAAATTCTAATTTAATTTCCTCCCCTATACCAGACCAGACTAATGAGGAAATATGATAAAACTATTTAAAAAAAATCAAATCCCCAAAATTTTAATTTGCTTCCCTCCCCTATAAATGTTAAGTTATGTAAAAGTAACATTGTCCACTTCCAGGAACGCTAGAGAGCTTTGGAAGACTGATAGGAACTTAAAGTAATAATATATATATATATATATATATATATATATATATATACATATATATATATATATATATATATATATATATATATATATATATATATATACAGGGTGAGGAAAAAGTACCGGGACCCCTTCAAACAAGAAACAATTTGCGATTTGTTTTGACACAATATTGAGATATAATGTCATTGTCACAGCTACACGCATAATAAAATACAGGGGTAATTAAATAATCTACGAGTTTCTTAAAGTGTTAAGGCCACTTTAAGAACAATTATTTAATTTATATTCTTCGAAATGTCATTCTGACACAAAATTACAATGTCATTTTAAACGTAGATTTTTATTCTCCATCGAATGGTAAAAGAAAAAATATGGTTTTCATTTAAATTTTTAAATTTGACCTCCGAAAAACTCCTAATGCTGACAGATACGTCAATGTCAATGTCACGACCAAATAGAACAAATTCAATCCTAAAACTTTTATTTAGACCATTTTTGCAAATAACTCTTAGTTATCGAGATATTTAGGGGTCCCGGTACTTTTTCCTCACCCTGTATACATATATATATATATATATATATATATATATATATAATATATATGTTATTACTCTGAGGATAGGAACCATGATCAAACAATGGGAAAATGTTTAAGAACACCAACATTTTTATTTATTTTCCTCCCCTATAAATGTAAAGTTATTTAAAAGTTTCGAACAATATTCCGTACATTTTACTACTTTAAAACATAAATATCCAAATCCTTTAAAAAAGAAGTGAAATTATAACAAAAACATTTCATATAAAAAAGCCACGTACGCGAAAATGGTATTTCGTAAAAAGAATTGAGATAAAAGTAAAGCTAAGTTCTCCAATACAAATTTCAAATGAAGAGTTGTTACTAGTTTGAAAATATTTTTCTAAACTTGGCTATTACGGCTGCAAATGACTCTTAGGCACAGTGCTAAATTGAACATAAAGAAGTTTGGCTGGAATAGCAAAGTTTAAAAAACATTTCCAAACTAGTAACAACCTTTCATTTTGAAATTTGTATTGGAAAACTTGGCTTTACTTTTATCTCAATTCTTTTTACGGAATACCATTTTCGCGTATTTGGCTTTTTTTTACAAGAAATGTTTTTGTTATGGTTGACAATTTTTTACAAGAGCAGAGTCTATTAATTGTGGATTAACCAACAATTTTAATCTTAATATTGATCAGAGCACGTGAAGCGGTGTCTAAAATTAGGCTCGTCGAAAAAATTCCATTCGAAATCCGAATAATCGAGGTCAGGAACGCCGATTTCTTAATCCTACGAATTAAAACGATCTGGTGTCCAAACGTAATTTTTTTTTTATTAAAGAACGTTTCTCGGATCTTATAACGACGGTTTTTAGTTTTTATTTTTTATTTTTACCTTCCTAGCCCGCGCAGCAATGGCTAGAAAATGTATTGTTTTCGATTTTTCGCTCACCTCAAGTCACGGGCAGTCAAGAATATATGTCATATTAGGTGGAAAAACCCTGAAATTTCTTTAAAAAATAGGTGCAAGCTGGATTTTTGTATACAGTGAAATCTCTCCTTGCGGACACCTCTATTAAGCGGACACTCCCTTTAGGCGGACAAATTTTGTAGAACCAAGCTTTTCCCTATTTCTTTACATGTAAAATTCACTCCTATAACCGAACAGTCTAATAACCAGACGCGGACAATTTTTTTTGGTTAAAAATTCTGAAACCTCCCGTAACCGGACGCGAACCTCTGACATCGGGATGGAACGCTGCACGACATGGGCATAAATATTATGTAGTATGCTGGCAACAACGCACTCTGCTGCTGTGAAATTACCTCCTTCTTTTTTAATGCGAAGACTAAATACTTCTGTCGTATTTATAACATATTTTATTTGGCGGGACTGCTGTTTTATTTTTATTGTCCGGTTGGGTGGTAATATATCTCTTTGAAATAGAGCCTAGTAAAAAACTTCTTAGTTTTATTAAAGTTGTTAACGTTTCGGAGGCTACATGTATCAGCACGAAAGATAGCTGAAAAATTTAATATCGGAAAAAAACTCAAACAGCGGAAATTGTAAATGATTATTATACACGGTGAGGAAAAAGTACCGGGACCCCTAAATATCTCGATAACTAAGAGTTATTTGCAAAAATGGTCTAAATAAAAGTTTTAGGATTGAATTTGTTCTATTTGGTCGTGACATTGACATTGACGTATCTGTCAGCATTAGGAGTTTTTCGGAGGTCAACTTTAAAAATTTAAATAAAAACCATATTTTTTTCTTTTACCATTCGATGGAGAATAAAAATCTACGTTTAAAATGACATTGTAATTTTGTGTCAGAATGACATTTCGAAAAATATAAATTAAATAGTTGTTCTTAAAGTGGCCTTAACACTTTAAGAAACTCGTAGATTATTTAATTACCCCTGTATTTTATTATGCGTGTAGCTGAGACAATGACATTATATCTTAATATTGTGTCAAAACAAATCGCAAATTGTTTCTTGTTTGAAGGGGTCCCGGTACTTTTTCCTCACCCTGTATATTAAAATTTCGCGTTCCCCCTCATAAGCGGACACCTCCATTAAGCGGACAAAATTGACAAAACCGTGAGTGTCCGCTTATAGGAGGTTTCACTGTAATTATTCCTTAGTATCTGGGACACATCCCCACATATTCTCCACCAAAATCACCCTTGAGCTTCGAACTCCCCAAAGGTCCTAAAAATCAGTATTTTGCAATTTTCTCGAAAACTAATGACTTCTTTCAAAAAGTGGAAATAGAAAAAATACGCAAAATCATTCGGTCTATAATGCAAAATTAAGAAAAAAACATAACCTAACGTTTTAAAAAATACTCTGCCAATATATGGGCCCCTAAGCTCACACTAGGTACTATAGTTATAGTGTACGTGTGAGCTAATATAACTAAAAACTGAAATATATTTTATTCAACTCCAGACTAAATTACCTTTTGTTTGATACCACACAAGCCATGTTTTGACTTAAACTCAAATTTTTGAAATCTACCCCACCCCTAAAAAAAAAACAAAAACTATAATGTATTTTGTTAAACTCCGGACTCAATTACCTTTCGTTTGATATCACACACGCCATATTTTCACTTAAACTCTAATTTTTGAAATATACCCCCACCCTTTTTTTAAAATAAATTAAAATGTATTTTGCTTAACTCCAGACATAATTACCTTTCGTTTGATATCACATACGCCATATTTTCACATAAACTCTAATTTTTGAAATCTACCCCCACCCTTTTATTCGGTTTGTGTTCGGTGGATTTTGTTCATTTTTAAATGGGACCATCTCGACCCAAGACTCAGCCTAGGTACCAAATTTCATTAAAATCGGCCAAGCGGTTTTTAAGTTATGCGCGTTGGTCGTTACAGACAGACAGACAGACATACAGACAGACAGACAGACAGACAGACAGACGGCGCAACAAAAAAGTTTCAAAATCATCTGAAACGCAAAGATATATAAAAAATTTTGAAATCGGAGCAACTTTTTTTTTCTCGAAAAAATTAGGATCACCATAGCTCACACTACTATAGTATAGTATATGTGTGAGCTAATTAATTAAAAAAAAATATATTTTATTTTTTTTTCTACCCTGTATTTAACTTGTTTTAAAATTGTAAGACTTTATAACATTAAGCTTGATTCCCACTTGTACAAAACAGCATGCATTTAAATTTAGTTTTTGTTTCTGAAAAGTTAAACAACTTTCAGTAAGGCTTAGGCCAATGGTCCATAATATCCGGACCGCCAACAGGACAAAAAAAATATTTTCATACAATTAAGCACTTGTATAAGAAAAAAAGGCGTACATACAAAAAGTTCAACTTCTGGGTAGAAACAGCTTTAAAATATGCGCAAATATGCACACTTTTATTATATTTGAAATTCTAGCCAAACTGCTATAGCAAAAATAGTGTTCACTAAACTTTAATGGAACAAAGGGGTGTAAACACAATAAATGTCGTGTGAAACCACCAGAAACAACTACTCCGAAGGAAAATACCCCTACCGGCATTGAATTATACTGATGGTTTGAGGCTTGCGTTGGGAACTTGTTAAAACTGTTTGGTTTTCACTTTCTTCAACGTCGATCACGAGGATACGAGTGATACCCGTCTGGAACACGTCCTGATAGTCAGGAACAAAGGTTCCATGCCAATCCACGACCAACAACACAACATTTGTTCCTGACTATCAGGACGTGTTCCAACCGGGGATCACTCGTATCCTCGTGATCGACGTTGGAGAAAGTGAAAACCAAACAGTTTTAACAAGTTCCCAACGAAAGCCTCAAACCATCAGTATAATTCAATGCCGGTAGGGGTATTTTCCCTCGGAGTAGTTGTTTCTGGTGGTTTCACACAACTTATGCTTTATACGGAGCTATCGCCTACATTCACCTGAGGATGGCCCAAAAGGTCGAAACCGGTCCGGTCGTAGATTGGCATGGAACATTTGTTCCTGACTATCAGGACGTGTTCCAGACGGGGATCACTCGTATCCTCGTGATCGACGTTGGAGAAAGTGAAAACCAAACAGTTTTAAAATAAATGTCACCTGAGGGTGGTTTTTTAAAGGCTGAAAATTATAAATATGAGTATATAAAGTTTTACCGAATAGTCGGCGTATCATGATTTTTCCCCAAATATAAAAGTATAAAGTTTTAGTAAAAATATTGACATAGAAAACTGAAAATTGCATATTAATACGAGTATTTGTCAAAACATTATGTAAGTACTTCTGTGTATAATTTTCAACCATTAATAAACCACCCTTATAATAGAGACCATTACCCTTAACGCCTTTGTCACATTTAAGTTTAGTCAAACACATTTTTTTTTAATATCTCTTAAGCTGGAAATTCAAATAAAATAATCTGCCAATATATGGGCCCCTAAGCTCACACTAGGTACTATAGTTATAGTGTACGTGTGAGCTAATATAACTAAAAACTGAAATATATTTTATTCAACTCCAGACTAAATTACCTTTTGTTTGATACCACACAAGCCATGTTTTGACTTAAACTCAAATTTTTAAAATCTACCCCCACCCTTAAAAAAAAAACAAAAACTAAAATGTATTTTGTTAAACTCCGGACTCAATTACCTTTCGTTTGATATCACACACGCCATATTTTCACTTAAACTCTAATTTTTGAAATATACCCCCACCCTTTTTTTTAAATAAATTAAAATGTATTTTGTTTAACTCCAGACTTAATTACCTTTCATTTGATATCACACACGCCATATTTTCACATAAACTCTAATTTTTGAAATCTACCCCCACCCTTTATTTGGTTTGTGTTCGGTGGATTTCGTTCATTTTTAAATGGGACCATCTCGACCCAAGACCGAGCCTTGGTACCAAATTTCAATAAAATCGGTCAAGCGGTTTTTGAGTTATGCGCGTTGGTCGTTACAGACATACAGACAGACAGACATACAGACAGACAGACAGACAGACAGACGGCGCAACAAAAAAGTTTCAAAATTATCTGAAACGCAAAGATATATAAAAATTTTTGAAATCGGAGCAACTTTTTTTTTCTCGAAAAAATTAGGATCACCATAGCTCACACTACTATAGTATAGTATATGTGTGAGCTAATAAAAATGTGCGCAGAAGTTAAATATTTTTAATATTACGCTTTTTTGTGTCGCACAGTTCCTTTTTGTATAAAAATTAAATATTAAAAATCCCAATGGTGGTCCGGTTGGTATTAACTACTTTCCTAACCTTTACTTAAATTTGTATAACTTAAAAAAAAACAAAAACTAAATTTTAGAAATTGGGGTTTGACACAAGTGAGGATCAAGCTCCATATTACAAAGTATTAACATTTTAAAACAAGTTACCTACAGAGTGAAAAAAAAATTAAATAAAAGACAATCATTTTTTTTTAATATATTTTTTAAAATGTTAGGTTAGGTTTTTTTCTTAATTCTATAGTATAGAATATATGATTTTGCGTATATTTTCACTCTTGACTTTTTTTGAAAAAGTTATTGGTTTTCGAGAAAATCACAAAAAAACTAATTTTTAGAACATTTGGGGCCTTATATCTAGCGAAGCTCAAGGATAATTTTGGCGGAGAATATATGGGGACGTATCCTGGACAGTCCTAAATAACACGCATCAAAATTTGACGCAAACTAAGAGTTCCTACTTATAAACTAAAATACCCTGAATGCTTTTTAAACAGAGATAAAGTCACTTAAAGATACTTTTAAAAAAAGGTCAGAAAGATCACAGTTATAAACATGAATGATTTTAAAATCTGAAAAATCATCTTATTCAAAAATAAAACAAACATCTATTCATTAATAAAATAAAAATATTTTCTAGTTGATGATTATTGTTTTTCATTTATGAGTTTCAAGGCTTATGCATTTTTCTAGATAGCAACAAAACTTAAGGGTGTCAACCAATGACAAATGGTGAAAGTGACTACACTTAACCCCTTATTGGACAGCTTTCTTAGTCTAGCGCCTTCTATACTGAGAAATGGCCTTACAAAATATGGACATTTTAAATCAGTATTATATACAGGTATTATTGGATTTGGCTCAGGACTATCAATGCATAAACGGACATCCAGTACCTGATGATTGGAAAATTGCATTCATCTCCTCAATACATAAAAAAGGAATCATGCTGGATTGCAACAATTACATAGGAATTTTAGTAACCAGTACTTTAAGTAGATTGTATGGTAGGATTCTTAGAAATCTAATAGAGAATGATCTTCCTGAACAAGAAGAAGAAGAGCAAGGTGGTTTTCATGCAGGAAGATCTTGTAGTGATAATGTTTTTTGTCTTAAACAAGTAATTGAGAAAAAGAGTGCCAGAAATATAGAGACTCAAGTAACCTTTGAGGACCTACAAAAAGCATATGATACAGTTCCAGTAGAAAAATTATGGACAATGTTAGAGCAAACTAATATCAATCATACATACAGAAAGACTATAAAAGAACTATACAAAGGGTCAAAAATTAAAATTGGAAATCGACTTTCAAAGGAATTCCTGGTAACAAAAGCCTTAAGACAGGGATGTTGTATCTCTCCAACTCTTTTTAAAATATATTGCAGTAGCTCTAAAAAACTGGAAACGTAAAGTGCACGGCATGGGAATACAACTTAACGACCGATTTACCATATACACACTACAGTTTGCTGACGGCCAAGTAATTATTGCTAATGATAAACAAGACATGGAGTATATGACGAGAAAGTTAACGGAAGAATATCAAAAGTGGGGGTTAACAGTGAACGTGGACAAGACACAGTACTTATGTATTGGAAACGAAACAAGTGAATTAGAACTAGACAATGGACTAACAGTATCTCCATACAATGAGTATGTATACTTTGGTGTCACATTTGATAAGACAGGAACAGACTGTAAAGAACTGGAAAAAAAATAGTAATAGCAAAAAAGGTTATTGGTTGTCTTAACAATATTTTATGGAGCAGAGAGATAAAAGAGAATGAAAAATTAACCATATATGAAACAATGGTAAAAAGCAAGCTGTTGTATGGAATAGAGACTTGTCGCGTAACAGAAATCGGGTAAAAAGGAGTTTTTGTTTCTCTCTCTTTCTTTTTTAAATTCACGGGTACTGAATTTCACGTAGGTTAGTATGATAAATGTCATAAAAGGAATATTTCAAAGGTGACATTTTAAAATAGTGAATTTTAACAGGATTTAAAATGCATTTATTACAGATTATAGCGGCAACACGTGGTCTTACCTCAAGGCCTAATAATTTTTAATGACTTCAGTTTAATATTTACTTAATCATTATCTTACTTAGATATGAGTCTCGACCTTTTTTATATGTGTAATTTAATTTTGTTAATTGGTTTCGTAAAAAAATTAAAAAAGAAAATAATAAAAAAATTAATTTTTTATTAAATTACATTATATTTTGTGTTAGTCCACAACTACACTTGTCTATTTTTTAAATAATGAAAACAGACTGAATTTTCGTAAATAGGGGAAACGGGGGTAAATGGGATTTACTATTATGTCGATTTAGAACGTTTTTCTACGGTGTCCGACGCCTATTCTTCACCTCCTTCGATCCTGACAATCATTTTCTGTCAGATTTTTTTGACTCATTGATTTTTGGATTGACTGTTGCCATTCTAGTTTAGGACGCCATCTTTCTCTGCGCCCTATTGGTTGCCATTCTAGGACCTGCTTGGGTAATCTTTCGTCGTTCATTCGTGGTACATGGTCGTACCATATCAGTTGCCTTTTAGTCATCCATTATGCTTCCCTCGATTCCCATTCTTTCTTTTATGATCTCATTTCTTATGTGATCTGTTCTAGATATTCTCATTGATCATCTTATTGCATCCATTTCGACCTTTCCAGTTTTGTTTTGTATTTTTCGGTTACGCGACAAGTCTCTATTCCATACAACAGCGCGATTTTCACCATTGTTTCATATATGTTAAATTTTTCATTCTGTTTTATCTCTCTGCTCCATAAAATACTGTTAGACAACCAATAACCTTTTTTGCTTTTATTCTTTTTTCCAGTTCTTTACAGTCTGTTCCTGTCTTATCAAATGTGACACTAAAGTATACATACTCATTGCATGGAGATATTGTTTGTCCATTGTCTAGTTCTAATTCACTTGTTTCGTTTCCAATACATAAGTACTGTGTCTTGTCCACGTTCAATATTAAGCCCACTTTTGATATTCTTATGTTAACTTTCTCGTCATATACTCCATGTCTTGTTTATCATTAGCTATAATTACTTGGCCGTCACCAAACTGTAGTGTGTATATGGTAAATCGGTCGTTAAGTTGTATTCCCATGCCGTGCACTTTACGTTTCCAGTTTTTTAGAGCTACTACGATATATATTTTAAAAAGAGTTGGAGAGATACAACATCCCTGTCTTAAGGCTTTTGTTACCAGGAATTCCTTTGAAAGTCGATTTCCAATTCTAATTTTAGATTTTGACCCTTTGTATATTTCTTTTCTCGCTTTTATGTATGTATGATTGATATTAGTCTGCTCTAACACTGTCCATAATTTTTCTACTGGAACGGTATCATATACTTTTTGTAGGTCCACAAAGGTAATATGAGTCTATATATTTCTGGCGCTCCTTTTCTTAATTACTTGTTTAAGACAAAAAACATTATCACTACAAGATCTGCTTGCACGAAACCCACTTTGCTCTTCTTTTTCTTGTTCCTGAAAATCATTCTCTATTAGATCTCTAAGAATCCTACCGTACAATCTACTTAATGATGAATAACAGACTGAATTTTCGTAAATAGGGGAAATGGGGGCAAAATTGGATACAGGGGAAAACGGGATACCGCAGTCTTAGCTAAACTGCGCAAAAATAAAACCTCTTAATATCAGATATTTTATTTCCATGACTGGTTCAACTCTCTGCAATATATTTGGTGCCGCTCGGCTGAGCTTAAGTTGGTTTTTGTTCAACATGTAACTGACTTTTCAAAATTTTGTTTAGATTGAACAATTAATGGGTTTATGTATTATTCATCATTAAACGCCTTTTCTGTAAAATTGGCCTTTTACTGTGTATGATTCTTGTTTGAATTTAACTGGTGTTTTGGGGCAAAAATAAGTTATATGTCTGGGAGGGGGGGGGGGCTGATCCCTCTGGCCCATCCCTAGATCCGCCACTGACCGCAAATCGGAGTATGTTTGTAAATAAAGATACCCCTATATAAACACAGCAAGTGTCCAAAAAAATGTTGGCAATCCAAAACAATTGAACACTACTATTTTTAAATAGACACAGCCTTCACAAAACGTCAGTTTTTTTCGAATAAAGGAAAGTAAAAAGAAACACTCGCTGAGAGGTAGAGGTATATAAGCAGTGTCGTACGCAAGAGGGGGATTAGAGGCACCAGCGCCCCTCCCAGATCTACACAATATTGAACTCTAAAAATTGAAAGTGGGTTTCGTGCAGGCAGATCTTGTAGTGATAATGTTTTTTGTCTTAAACAATTAATTGAGAAAAGGAGTGCCAGAAATATAGAGACCCACGTTACCTTTGTGGACCTACAAAAAGCATATGATACCTTTTCAGTAGAAAAATTATGGAGAGTGTTAGAACAAACTAATATCAATCATACATACATTAAATCAATAAAAGAACTATTCAAAGGGTCAAAATCGCAAATAAAATTGGAAATCGACTTTAAAAGAATTCCTGGTAACGAAAGACTTAAGACAGGGATGTTATATCTCTTCAACTCTTTTTTAAATATTTATCGCAGTAGCTCTAAAAAACTGGAAACACAACACACAACTGAACGTTTACCATATACACACTACAGTTTGTTGACGACCAAGTAATTGTAGCTAATGATAAAAAAAACATGGAGTATATGATGAGAAAGTTAACGGAAGAATACCAAAAGTGGGGGTTAACAGTGAATGTGGACAAGATACAGTACTTATGTATTGGAAACGAATCAAGTGAGTTGCAGCTAGACGATGGACAAACAATATCTCCATGCAATGGGAATGTATACTAAGATGTCACATTTGATAAGACAGGAACATATGTACTGTAAAGAGCTGGAAAAAAGAATAGTAAAAGCAAAAAAGGTTATTGGATGTCTTAAAAGTATCTTATGGAGCAGAGAGATAAAAAAGAATATAAAATTTAACAAAGGTATATGAAACAATGATGAAAAACATTCTGTTGTATGGAATAGAGACATGTCGCGTAACAGAAAAATACAAAACTAAATTGGTAAGTGTCAAAATGGATGCAATAAAAAGGTCAATGAGAATATCTAGAACAGATCATATAAGAAATAAGACCATAAAAGAAAGAATGGGAATCGAGGGAAGCATAACGGACGACATCAATAAAAGACAACTGATATGGTACGGCCATGTACAACGGATGAACGGCGAAAGATTACCAAAGCAGGTCCTAGAATGGCAACCAACAGGGCGCAGAAAAAGGGCGTCCTAAACTAGAATAGCAAAAGTCAATCCAAAAATCAATGAGTCAAAAAATCTGACAGAAGATGATTGTCACGATCGAAGGAGGTGGAGAATAGGCGTCGGACAACGTAGAAAAACGTTCTAAACCGACAGGAGTAGAAGTAAAAATTATTTTTTTTTTTTTAATAAAATTATTGTGATCCGCATAAGCCCTCACCTCTCTACAGGATGATTTTTTGCAGACGCCACTGGATTTAGATATATCTATACACTTACACGCCCAAGTTTATTTTTGACAGGTCGGACGATATTTTTAGCGAACATTTAATTATAAAGCAGAGGCAGTGCCAAGATGGTTAAATTTTGAGAAAAGCGTACGCCATGAATCAAAATATTAATAAATAAATTGTGTTCAAAAAATTATCACCTCAAACCGTTTTACTACTGCGAGAGCTGTTTTTTTATATTTTCCATATAGCAACATCAGAGGCGGCTGGAGACGTTATAAATTGGGGGGGGGGCAGAAATTTATATTGCATGGAAAAGGAGATAAAAAACTTACCTACACAATTATATTTTAACCACGAATGGACCAACAGGACAATAAAAATCTTCTGCGACAGTCAAGCAGCCTTAAGAGCGCTTGATTCCTATACGGTCTCATCGAGAACCGTGAGGAGCTGTAAAGATTGGCTGAATGCGCTTGGTAGCGCTAACAATGTATCATTAGTGTGGATACCAGGGCATTCTGGGCACGAGGGAAATGAGGCCGCAGACCTAGCAGCGAGGGAAGCGGCATCTGCCGAGTTTTTCGGCCCCGAGCCAGCCCTGGGGATATCATACAATGCTGCTAAATCAACCATATTAAAATGGATGGAGAATAGCTTCCAACAATACTGGATAAATATACCAGAACTGGCTCACTCTAAAGAGTTCGTTAAAGGACCTTGTAGAAACAGAGCCAGGAACATTATTGGACTTACAAGACAGGAGATACGTACTGGTCTTTATACGGGTCACTGTCGACTGAGAGTGCCCATGCACAGAATGGGACTAACAGAAGAGACCGAATGTGGACTCTGTATGGAGGATGACGAAACAGTCAGACATGTACTGTGCGAATGTCCTGCTATTGCACGTTTACGTCAGAATACTTTCGGTAAACCTCAGATCGACTCAGAAGATCTGAACAGTGTCTCACCCAAACTGATAGCCGACCTTTTTGGAGGATTAGGCATACAGTGGTGAGAAACCACTCAAAAGTGAGCCACAATAGACCCACTGGTGGTCGCAGTGGAAGGGCTGCAAGGCCCACTCACATATGAATCATCATCATCAATCATCATGTGACCCTAAAGTTTTCATTTGTAATCTAAGTTCATATATCAACGTATTTAAATTTGAACAATTAAATATATAATCGATGGTATTTATTTCCATCTCGAAATCGAAAACAAAAACAAACAATGGACACGCGACCCGCAAGTTCTGTTTTTCACGGAGCAGCCGCTTGCACAGATGACTAGTTGTAGGCAACTTAAACACTCTACCAAGTTTCATTGCGTAACTATATTTTTAAAGGGGATTTTTGAATTTTTTTGGATTTTTTATTTTTTTCCAAGTTTTTCAAATTCTCCATTTCTCAGCTTTAGTAAGTCGGGCCGGTAACGGCCAATTGAGTCGGCGCCAACGGAAACTAACTAAGACCCTTTTTTTTTTGTTTGGTCGCAAGATTTGTGAGATGCGCCCTTGT
The DNA here is from genome assembly GCA_963576565.1 of Aspidapion aeneum. NCBI lineage: Eukaryota > Metazoa > Arthropoda > Insecta > Coleoptera > Brentidae > Aspidapion > Aspidapion aeneum. The sequence goes on from OY755047.1 coordinate 4,677,820, forward strand.
GACCTGTCGGCCGCCCCCTCACACATGGTCACCTTTGTTTTTTTGGGCGCAAGATTTGTAAGAGGCGCCCTTTTGACCTGTCGGCCGCCCCCTGGTGACTTTTTTTTTGTCTCAAGATTTGTGAGGGGCACCCTTTTCCGCCCCGTCACACATGGTGACCTTGTTGTTTTTTTTTTGGTCGCATGATTTTTTTCAGTTTTCAGAGGCGCCCTGTTTAGCTGTCGCCCCCCCCCCCCGCCCTTTCGGGCACGCTACGCCGCTGCCCTAACCGACGTCATGCCCAACACGGTGTACAGCAGAAAGCTATACAACATTATCCTCCCGGAGAGGGAGGACTGGTTAAAGAACAGGACCAATTTTTCAAACAACGATAGCTTCTGGTATACCGACGGATCCAAAATGCCTTCGGGCGTTGGATCTGGAGTTGTTTTCATTTAATTCAAGAAAAAGTCGAGATTAAACATAGTCTCGGCCAATTGGCTACTATATTTCAGGCCGAACTCGTAGCCATTGAACTGTGTGCCCGGTGGATTACTGACCACGAATGGACCAACAGGACAATAAAAATCTTCTCCGACAGTCAAGCAGCCTTAAGAGCGCTTGATTCCTATACGGTCTCATCGAGAACCGTGAGGAGCTGTAAAGATTCGCTGAATGCGCTTGGTAGCGCTAACAATGTATCATTAGTGTGGATACAGGGCATTCTGGGCACGAGGGAAATGAGGCTGCAGACCTAGCAGCGAGGGAAGCGGCATCTGCCGAGTTTTTCGGCCCCGAGCCAGCCCTGGGGATATCATACAATGCTGCTAAATCAACCATATTAAAATGGATGGAGAATAGCTTCCAACAATACTGGATAAATATACCAGAACTGGCTCACTCTAAAGAGTTCATTAAAGGACCTTGTAGAAACAGAGCCAGGAACATTATTGGACTTACCAGACAGGAGATACGTATAGTGACTGGTCTTTATACGGGTCACTGTCGACTGAGAGTGCCCATGCACAGAATGGGACTAACAGAAGAGACCGAATGTAGACTCTGTATGGAGGATGACGAAACAGTCAGACATGTACTGTGCGAATGTCCGGCTATTGCACGTTTACGTCAGAATACTTTCGGTAAACCTCAGATCGACTCAGAAGATCTGAACAGTGTCTCACCCAAACTGATAGCCGGCCTTTTTCGAGGATTAGGCATACAGTGGTGAGAAACCACTCAAAAGTGAGCCACAATAGACCCACTGGTGGTCGCAGTGGAAGGGCTGCAAGGCCCACTCACATATGAATCATCATCATCAATCATCATGTGGCCCTAAAGTTTTCATTTGTAATCTGAGTTCATATATCAACGTATTTAAATTTGCACAATTAAATATATAATCGATGGTATTTATTTCCATTTCGAAAACAAACAAAAACAAAAACAAACAATGGACACGCGACCCGCAAGTTCTGTTTTTCACGGAGCAGCCGCTTGCACAGATGACTAGTTGTAGGCAACTTAAACACTCTACCAAGTTTCATTGCGTAACTATATTTTTAAAGGGGATTTTTGAATTTTTTTGGATTTTTTATTTTTTTCCAAATTTCTCAAATTCTCCGTTTCTTAATAAAAAAAGTCATTTTCCAAGGTTTTTGCAGCTTCTCAATAAAATAATTTTTGAAAATATATTTTTTTGTTAGGCTGCCAAATATGGCTGCTAACTTCACATTTTGGCTGCTGTAAGGTGGCTGCTAGTTTCACACCGGTTTTATTCCAGCTGTAGCACCTTAAAGGATTCATAACAATTTTATGAAATATCTCTGACTTATAAAATTCAATTTGACAGATGGACTGGATAAAAAGTCTTTCACACCAAAATGAAATTTTCAGAAACAAAAAAATTACGGGCCCCCTCTTTAAATGCATATTTCTCAAAAACCCTCATAGCCAAAGACCTATGAAAAGTTTCATACATCTTTGCTATTGCTCAAATAAGCTTACATTCCAGTGGCGCACGCATAAATATTTCTTGGGGGGGGGGGGCCGAGACGTCATGATATGCTATTTAATATTTTTATTCTTGAAATATGTGGAAAATATCTTAAACAATCTTAGTTTTGGAGGGAGGGGCAAGACAGACCCCCTGGATGCGCCCATACATTCAATAATAAACTTGTTTGCAACCAACACACGAGTATTAACGTCAAACAACACAAGATTTTTGTTTTGAAAACTTAATGTTTAACGTAACTATATACCCTTATCAAATCTGTCCTAATTTTGAAATAGCCAAGTGTTTATGACTTAAAAAACAGATATAAATATAAAATAAAACGTCACCAAAAACACCAAGATCGAATGTTTTGATGATGTGCGAAATTTTCGCCATGTTTAGGTACTCAATTTTTTTACGTCAGCATCGGAATAGATTTATAAACTTTTTATTTAACATGTTTACTTGAAAAATACGCATCAGTTTTACAACAAAATTTTATACTTATGACAGTGTGGGCTTTCTAAAATAGATATTTGAGGTTTATTATAACAGTAGTACAATATGAATATGTTTTTTTGTGTTTTTATGTTTACAAAACATTCAGTTATCCATCCAATATACAGGGTGTCCCATAATTTAGGGGCCATAGTGCAGCAGGTGATACAGGAGGTTATTCCGAGAAAAATCTTTATATAACATGGGGATCAACACAATTTTTTTTGACGTCAACATCGGAACAGTTTTGTAAATTTATTATTTAACATGTTTACTTGAAAAATACGCATCAGTTTTACAACTAAATGATGTTGATTAACGCTCACTGTCTTGAAGACGGGTAAAAATGCAATCTGTGTTGATCCGGCCTGAAAGACAAAGAGCTGTCGTAGGTCACGGACTATAGTTGTTTTCTTTTATTTGCATTCGATCTTTTCATTGATCGATATCGTATAGCAGTGTTTTTGCCTGCTTTTGGTTTTTTGTTTCTCTCATATCTCGGTAGATGGCGCCTCTTGCTATAGTTCGCTCACTAATTACATTTAATTAGAGACAAAACCGTCTGATTAACTTCGCAAGATTTGTCACATTGACCAGCAGTGTTCTGAGGAGTCCCATAAGGACGAAACGGTTAACTGTCAACACTTATTAGGTGTCCATTAGATCTTGGACCCCCGTGAGGTTAAGCTTTCAGGCTACCCACGGAAAAATATAAGGGAAACAAAAAAAACTCCTTTTTGCCCGATTAGCCACGAAACTTGTTTGATTTTTAAATTCACGGGTACGAAATTCCACGTTTGTTAGTATTATTTGGCTTAAAAATTCCGTTGATTGACGCTCACTGTCTTGAAGACGGGTAAAAATGCAATCTGTGTTGATCCGGCCTGAAAGACAAAGAGCTGTCGTAGGTCACGGACTATAGTTGTTTTCTTTTATTTGCATTCGATCTTTTCATTGATCGATATCGTATAGCAGTGTTTTTGCCTGCTTTTGGTTTTTTGTTTCTCTGATATCTCGGTAGATGGCGCCTCTTGCTATAGTTCGCTCACTAATTACATTTAATTAGCGACAAAACCGTCTGATTAATTTCGCAAGATTTGTCACATTGACCAGCAGTATTCTGAGGAGTCCCATAAGGACGAAACGGTTAACTGTCAACACTTATTAGGTGTCCATTAGATCTTGGACCCCCGTGAGGTTAAGCTCTCAGGCTACCCACGGAAAAATATAAGGGAAACAAAAAAAACTCCTTTTTGCCCGATTAGCCACGAAACTTGTTTGATTTTTAAATTCACGGGTACGAAATTCCACGTTTACTAAATTTTATACTTATGAAAGTATGGGCTTTCTAAAAATAGATATTTGAGGTTTATTATAACAGTAGTACAATATGAATATGTTTTTTTTTGTTTTTATGTTTACAAAACGTTTAGTTATCCATCCAATATACATAGTGCAGCAGGTGATAGAGGATGTTATTTCCGAGAAAAAACTTAATATAACATAGGCGTCAACACACATTTGTTTTTAAGATATAGGATTTTTAAAGTTAGAGGAGTGGGGGAAAAGGATTTAAAAAAAAGAAAATCTGTCACAGGCAGCTGAATACTTAGCTAATTGTGATTCAAAAATGTAGATTTTTTTTTGATAAAATTATAAGTGGAAAAGATACCGGCTGTCAAAATAACTTCTAAAAATTTATAAAAAATAATAATTTTTTTGAAAAATAATTTTTGCTTATTTATCCTTTTTAAGAATATCAATAATATTTTATTAGTATGTCTCGCTAGACTTGTTTTTATTAACAAAAAATATAAAAAAAAACATTGCGTTTAATAAAATTCATAAAAAATTATAGATACCAAAAAAAATGTTTTTTCTAAAAAAAATTCACCGACTAATTTTAAGTAAAAAATATTTAACTCAAGTGTTTGAAAAAATAAAGACTTTATGCAATGTTGCCATGCACTAGACACTCTATATTCTAAGTATACACTGTTGCCATGTGCTTTCAATTAGAAAAAATTCACAATCCGACATCAGCGCTTTATTTACCAACAGTCAATATGTGTTTTTTGATCTCATGAAAGTCTCAAGACATGTGACCTCTAGAAAATATCCGATATTATTATTATTAACATAATTGGTTGAATATGAATATCAAAATAAATATGAATCAGTTCATTTTATACGTCTCCTGGTACATTTCATCTCTTTTCAACGCGTCAGAAACTAGAAAAGAAAAGTATATATCAGTGTATATAAGATTGAAAAAAGATTGCAATTTCACATGATTATAATGTGTGATTTTAAACGTTAATAAAAAGTTGGTAGGCTTAAATGTAATTCTAGAAGTCATTAATTATGCTAAATTTTGAAATTGAGCAAGGCAACAAAAAAATAAAGGCTTAATTCCCGAAAAATCTGGTATTTTGTGAATATTAATTTTTATTTCCAACAAACTTTTTTTAATAACAATGGCAGGATGGGAGATGCATGAGTGGGAGTTCGAAGGACTACAAAGTAATTACAGCAAATTAGAGGAAATTTGCAAAGGGTTTTCATAGGCATTTCATTAAAATCGCCTAGAATTTAGGTAATTTGTATGCTTTAAAGCCGACATCATGTGACAAAATGGCGTCTAACGACCGCTATATTGACTCATGTTCAAAAAAATATAGCCTATAGCACCTTTGGGATCAGCAGCAATTCAACGACACCTTTTTTGTCAAAATCGGTTCAGCCGTTTGGCCTCTAGCGCGACACAAACATACATATCCCAAACGAAAAACATTACCCTTTCTTTCACCGTGCTACAGTTGGAGAAAAACAAAATAATAACGAATCTTGTTCGGCCTTTTTCTAGATGATGGTTGACTGTTAATTACCTAAAAGTTTTTTTTTGTCGCCGTCGTGGTGTAGTGGTAGCAATGTTTGTTTTCCATACCGGCGGTCCGGGTTCGATTCCTGGCTAGGTACTTGGTTGTTTTTTGTTTAAAAATGCTTTAACCTTGCTTGAACTTTGCGAAACTGAGCGATTGATCCTGATTGGATGAAAAGTTCCAGTATAAATTTTAAAAACTAATAAAAAAATATTATTTACTTAATTTTTAGGAGATAAAACTGCAGCTTTCCAAATATTTTTTGTTATAAAATTAAAATAAGAAGTACAAAATATGTACACATACATGTAAGTAATGATAAATTAACATTATTTATCATAAAATGTGGTGTTTGAGGTTTTAATTTTTTTTTAATAAATTTTTTTAACTGGTACTTCCCATGGTTCAGTCACATCAACGCTGCGGTTTTTTTAATCAAATGAAGAACAACTGAAGCGGGATAACCTTGCTGTAGCAAAAAAAAATATAAAAATCGGTTAAAAACCAGTATTTTACAAAAATATCTCTTTTTACAAATGATATTAGCTCACAGTACTACTATACTATAGTAGTGTGAGCTATGGTGATCCTAATTTTTTCGTGAAAAAAAAAGTCGCTCCGATTTGAAAATTTTTTATATATCTTTGCGTTTCAGATGATTTTGAAACTTTTTTGTTGCGCCGTCTGTCTGTCTGTCCGTCTGTCTGTCTGTAACGACCAACGCGCATAACTCAAAAACCGCTTGCCCGATTTTAATGAAATTTGGACCTACGCTGGGTTTTGGGTCGAGATGGTCCCATTTAAAAATGAACAAAATCCACCGAACACAAGCCAAATAAAAGGGTGGGGTATATTTCAAAAATTAGAGTTTATGTAAAAATATGGCGTGTGTGATATCAAACGAAAGGTAATTGCGTCTGGAGTTAAATAAAATCCATTTTACTTTAAAAAAAGGGTGGGGGTAACTTTAAAAAATTAGTGTTTATGTGGAAATATGGCGTGTGTGATATCAAACGAAAGGTAATTGAGTCTGGAGTTAAACAAAATACATTTTAGTTGTAAAAAAAAGGTGGGGGTAGATTTGAAAAATTAAAGTTTAAGTCAAAACATGGCTTGCGTGGTATCAAACGATAGGTAATTGAGTCTGGAGTTCAATAAAATATTTTCCGTTTTTAGTTATATTAGGTCACACGTACACTATAACTATAGTACCTAGTGTGAGCTTAGGTGCCCATAGATTGGCAGAGTATTTTTCTTGATGTTATTTATGAAAAAAACTCAGTATTTCAAAACAAACTTTGAAGTTTTATATTTTTTTAATAAATTTTTTTCATTGGTACTTCCCATGGTTCAGTCACATCAATGCTGCGGTTTTTTTAATTAAATGAAGAACAACTGAAGCGGGATAACCTTGCTGTAGTATAAAAATCGGTTAAAAACCAGTATTTTACAAAAATATATCTTTTTACCAATGATATTTTTATATCTGCATTCTTAAAAAAAGCAAGTTAAGGCGACGTCTACTTTCAAGTAATTTTAGGGACATTTTGTGTCAGTCTCCTTTAACTTTTTGTTTATTTATATTTGTTTATATTTGTTTATTTATTTTTATTAGATTTATGGCTTTTACAAACCAAGCTACCGAACTTTAGTAAAAAATTCGGTTATAATAAAAAAAAACAATACAAAACTAACCTTAAATAAATGATCCATGACGGATCTGATACCTTTCTAGCCCATTAGCACAACAGTTTTTGTCTCATTTTTAAAACGTTTTGACTGTCAAAAAACTGTCATTAGCATTGATAAATTTTGACTAAAATCTAATCAGCTTGTTGCAGTATCAAGTACTATTTTACCTGAAAATTTCATGCAAATCGGTTAAGCGGTTTAGGAGCTGTCGCGATACGGACAGATATAAACACACACAGACAGACATCACGACGATATTGCTAGGGTAGGTAAAAATACACCCAAATAACACATTTTCGGCATTTTCTCAAAAAAAATTTTTTCGTCGAAAACAATACATTCTCTAGCCATTGCTGTGCAGGCTAGGAAGGTAAAAATGCAAAAAAAGACTCACCTTCCATCCTGCAGAGCTATTACTGTCCCCTTTATCCTTGAAGTACGGTACATTGGTAACCATCCATTCATAGATCTGACTCAATGTCAACCTCTTATCAGGACTTGTAGTGATCGCCTGAGTTATCAAGTCCGCATAACTCAAATTTCCCCACGCGTTTCTTCTACTCGAGTTTTTCTTCGTCGGTACCACCGGAATGGGTACCGGACACTTGTTTCCCGGTACCCCGTTCATCGCGGAACCATCTTCAGGCGGATCTACGAAGTTTTCCGGCCTCGGCAGAGGCCAAGTGTTGGACCTGGCCCTGGACAACGGTTCCATGGTACCATCATCGAGCAGAGCGTTCTCTGCCAGTGGTTCTAGCATGTTTAGGTTCATTTTGGACAACGGGGAGTACGAATAATCCCCGTTCATTTGTACGAAAATTTCTTTTTGCACTTTAAACCTCAAAACAAAGTTATTTTTAAATCTTCTAGGATTTTAGCGGAATAATGTTTATTATTACTCTGCCACTGGATTGTTCACGTTAGTTTAAAGAGTTTTTGAGCGGTTAAACTAAAAACCGATGGTATTTTTGGCGGGAAACGCTGAAAATCCCACTTAATTTCAAACGATTTTTTTTTTAAATACGCACTTAACTGTTGAGTAAAACAAGTTTTTCTCAATTTTTTGTTCTAAACTTTATGTTAAGTTCTAGTTCCTAATTTGTTTTATAAACAGTTACTTACGTCACGTTAGTTCTGGAGAAAATTATTCCTTTCAATTCACTAAATATAGATCACAAAATTTCACTAACTGTTTGAATATGCAAAAGTCCCGGAAAAAAGTTTAGTAGACACCATTTTTGTAGTTCGCACTTTTGAAAAATTTTATTTTACTGTAGAAAGACTTGAATATACTCCGCCCAAAACAAAATCAACAAACTGTTGCGTCCGCCAAAATTCCTGCCGAAAAAAACGTGCAAAAAAAAACCTGTCGCGTATTGAAAACTTGTGACGCAGTTACCACATAGTCGTATAATTTATAATCTACAGAAAATTCACTCAAAATTAAGTCGTAGTTCGCGCGGCGACCGATTTCTAGGTTAAGTTTCGCTGTCTGTTCAGCAGGATTCGTTTTACTGAGCGGGACGGGACGGCCTGCCACGAGAACGAGCGAGGTTTAGCGAAGATAGACGATCGTAATGCCGTGCACGAGGTAAGAGACGTGGAAGTGGAATGAGGATTGAGGCGAGTCGCGGACCGAGTAGACAAGGTAACGGCGTGGCGGAGGCAAAGTATCATTTCTGAACTGTGTGGAAAGTTTTGCACTGACCCGGTAGGCCGCGAGGCAAAATCACATTCGCACAGCACTTGTACGGGTTGTCTTTTAAATCTTGCACATACAGCTGGAATTTTTATTTTTATTTGTCAAACACTGTGTTTATTGTATTACAATCTAGTCAGTAAGACTAATTAGCAATTTTGTTTTAACTTAATTTACTAGAAAAGTCAGGTTTAAACTTAGGGTTCACTCAACAGTTCTCCCCACTTTGTTTGGTCTGTAACTCACAATTGTGTTGTGTTTATTATTTTGTTTTATGTTATTCACTTAAGTATTGTTCATACTCGTCTTAGTCTTTTGTTTTTGATTAGTCTTTGTCCTTTGATTAGTCTTAGCTGTCTTAAACAAAATCGGGTGTTCATACTCGTCTTTTGTTTTTGATTAGTCTTAGTCATAACCCACTGAAAAAAAAATTCAATTTCAATAAAAAGGGCCCTTTTCAAAAGTCATTTTCTACACCAAACAATCTTATTTAACCTAATCTGTGCACGAAACACAGACACGAAAGAACAAAAGCGAAAAATAAAATAAAAACAAATAACATTTTGAGGTTAGGTTGAGATTTTCTGTTAAAAACATGATTAATGGCGGTAAATTCAAAATTTCGGCCGCGCGCTTGCGCTCTTCGGACGCCCTGTAAAAAAAACTACAAATATCAGCTGATGTTTGTCACTCGTCTTAGTCGTTGTCCTAAGGATTGAAAGTTGGCAACTCTTAAGACAAAGACTAATCAAAAACAAAAGCAAAAACATTGTATGAACACTCCCATAAGAAACAGTGGTTTTAACTTTCTTATGACGAGTATGAACGATCCATTAGTTTAATAGCTCAAACGGCTTCATTCTTTTTAGTCTTCGAACTAGCATAGTATTGTCTAGAAGCTGAATTGCTTCCACATTCACATTCCGATGGAGTCTATCTTCATGGCTTCTTGCGTACTTTTTTATAGTCTCTGCCACTGTTTCGATTTTTAGATCTCGATGAAGGTCACTATTTCGAACGTACCAAGGTGCATTCACAATGTTTCTTAATACTTTATTTTGAAATCTCTGTAAAACTAGAATGTTACTCTCTTTGGCACAACCCCATAGTTGAATACCATATGTCCATACTGGTTTCAGTATTTGTCTGTAAAGCAGTAACTTATTATGAATTGTTAAATTGGACTTCCTTCCAATTAGCCAGTTCATTTTTCTATACCTTATCTCAAGTTCTTCTTTTTTTTTTCTTAACATGTAATTTCCAGCGCAATTTGTGAACTTCGGTGACTCCATCCTGAAGTTTTTCTATGCATTTTTCAATAGATTTTTCTACCGTCAATAAACCAGTATCATCGGCAAATGTTGCTAAGTGACAATTTTCTGGCTTTGGGATATCGCAAGTGAATAATAAGTATAGATAAGGGCCTAGTACGCTACCCTGGGACACGCCTGCTTAAATTTCTCTTAAATTTGAGTATAAGTCTTCCTGTTTTACTCTAAAATGTCTATCAGAAATGTATGATTCCAAAATATCCGGGTATTGTTTTGGCAGAAATTGTTTTAGTTTAAAATTAAGGCCTTTATGCCATACTTTGTCAAATGCTTGTGCTACATGTAGAAAAACTGCAGAACAAACTTTTCCCTCTTCTAGTGCTTTTTCTATTATATTAGTAATTCTGTGTACTTGATCTATCGTGGAATGCTTGTCTCGAAAACCAAATTGATGAGATGGAATAATTTCTTGTCTTTCTATGATAGGTTTTATTCTTTTAAGCAATAATTTTTCATAGAGCTTGGATATAATTGGCAGCAAAGATATTGGCCTGTAAGATGACACATCATGGAGTGGTTTTCCCGGTTTTGGAATCATGATAACTTCTGCAACTTTCCACAGTTTAGGTACATACCTAAGCCTAAAGGACCAATAATTAGGTTGCATAGTTTTACGATAGCTTTTCTGGGGAGTTGTTTTATGACTACCTCGTTAATAAGATCATACCCTGGGGCTTTTTTCGAATTAATATTTTTGAGTTCTGTTGTTATTTCTTATGATGATGTAAGCTTCTTCATTCTGGTGCTTCGTGGGGCTGAAATGTTTTTTTCTAAATGATTTTGAATCTACAGCTGGAATAAAACAGTAGATAACTTTTAAAGACTTTATGGTTTCTCGTAGTATTCCCACGAAAATGAATGCACTTGTGCATGCACTCAAACCAATTGTCAGAGCTGTAATTTCACTCGTTTAAATATTGTCCCATTTTCAATGGGATTAAATGGGAAACTCGGTTGTTACTAAAGATATAGATTTTCTGATTGTACCTTACCGTGCTCTTTTTTTTGAGCCCTAAAAATGGTGTAATCAAATTTTTGCTACACCTCGTGGTTTCGCTAATACAAGTATGCGAAAGTGGTATTCCATAAAATGAATTGAGATAAAAGTAAAGCTAAGTTCTCCAATACAAATTTCAAAATGAATGGTTCTTACTAGTTTGGAAATGTTTTTTTAAACTTTGCTATTCCAGCCAAACTTCTTTATGTTCAATTTAGTGCCTGTGCCTAAGAGTCATTTGCAGCCGTAATAGCCAAATTTAGAAAAACATTTCCAAACTAGTAAGAGCGTTTCATTTTGAAATTTGTATTGGAGAACTTGGCTTTACTTTTATCGCAATTCTTTTTACGGAATACCACTTTCGCGTACTTGGCTTTTTTTACATGAAATGTTTTTGTTATGATTTCACTGCTTTTTTAAAGGATTTGGATAATATTTAAGTTTTAAAGTAGTAAAATATGCGGGATATTGTTTAAAACTTTTGCAATGCCTTATTAAAAATGTTGAGGTTTTTTTATATTTTCCTATTGTTTTATCATAGTTCCTATTAGCCTTCTAAAGCTCAGCTCTCTAGTGTTCCTGGAAGTAAGCAATATAGGGGAGGAAAGTAAATTAAAATTTTGGTGTTTTTTCCCATAGTTTTATCATAGTTCCTATTAGTGTTCCAAAGCTCAGCTCTTTAGCGTTTCTGGAAGTGGACAATGCTAATTTACATAACTTTACATTTATTGGGAGGGAAGTTAATTAAACTTTGGGGTTTTTTAATTTTTTTATAGATTTTTCATAGTTCCTATCGCCCTTCCAAACTCAGCTCTCGAGCGTTTCTGGAAGTGGGCAATGTTACTTTTACACACTTTACATTTATAGCGGAGGAAAGTAAATTATAATTTTGTGGTTTTAAAATGTTTTTTCTATAATTTTATCATAGTTCCTTTCCGTCTGCCATTTCTGGAAGTAGGCAATGTTACTTTTACTTTTTGATTTTTTCCAGGGGTTTGGTCATAATTTCTATCAGTCTGCCAAATTTCAGCTTTGTAGCATGTCTGGAAGTACAGTAGAATTTTGATGATCTATACATGAGTGAGTGAGTGAGTGAGTTTCAATTTCGACGTTTTTGAAATTTCTTAACTACTTTCTACTTTATGGAATTCCATGAAACTTGGAGGGGTTGTTAACTCCATTAAGATCTATGACTGTGCAAAGTTTGAGATAAGTTGCTCACTCCGAAGTAGAGTTTTAGATAGGTCAAATATCGGCTGAAATGTTTCAAGAAAAGATGGTACGACGCGCGAACTTGGCGAGGCACTGCCGTGCCCTCAGATCTTTAATAATAACCGAGTTTGCCATTTAATCCCATCGAAAATGGGACACGCTGTACTTTGGAGTAGTGTAAGGCCGGTTTCACACATTCACGGTCACCGTCCAAACGGAGCCTATTACACGGTGCCGTTCTATTATATTGACGTTTCACACATTACCGGTTTGCTTTCTAGTGAGTGCATGATGATCATTTTTTCATTCTGTCCTGTCTGTCTGTTCCTCTGTTTGTCAATCTATATTTATGGATCGTAGAGGTCTAATAGCAATGCCGATTTTATATAAACGTATGAAAAGAAAAAGAAGAAACAGAATTATGTGGGTTCATCCTATAAATATGGCAAGAACACAGTTTGTAGCATTTTATACTCTTTTTAACCAGCTTAGAGAAGACGCAAGGAAGTTTTTCAACTACTTTGGGATGTCTACATCCATATTTTCCATTTTTAATGGTATGAGTAGTCTAGCCGCTCAACAAATGACGATTTTAAAACGCAAGATGAAGTACACAAATCTAACGGAAATACGGCAAGTGTGAAAGCTTCCGAGCTATTCAGTAACCGACTGAATCAAACTGCGCCGTTCAAACGACAACGGTGGCTGTGAAATCCAGTGGGGAGCCACGGCAGCACCACGGACGAACGGCACCGTGTAGACGGTAACGGAGCATGTGAAATGCCTCATTTGCTTCCTAATCCCTGGACCGTGTAGACGGTCTCGTTTACACGATCACCGTATATGTGTGAAACCGGCCTTATTCTTGTCTTGCCTCCGGTCCTAGAGAACTGATAAAAACTGTACGAGTCAGTTTGCGAAGCGAGCGCAGCCACTGTGTCGCGTTGGAGGCGCGCTTTCGCAGCAAGTGGCAAGCATGCCTCCTCCTGCTGGCTGGGGTACACAGGACCGTTCCTGCTCTACCACTTTGCGTTGGCGTTCCGGTGGCTTAGGCCAGTTAGGCGGGAACTGAATTTAATATTTAATGTGATTCGGGGCTGATGTGTAGAGGGATAACCGGAGCTATGAGAACTACCCCGATCCTGGCCCTAGAGACAATTCTGGGACTACCATCGCTACCAACTTGGATCAAGAGGGAGGCGATGGGGACCTACCTACGTCTAAGGGACACGGATCAGTGGAGAGGAAGGGGGGAAACAGCTGGTCATCTAGCTATACTCCTAGAAGAGCTGACAATTAGAGAAATCCCCCTCACGTCAATGACGGTCAGCAGAGCGCACGCACCTTGGAGGCTCGAGAAGAGGTACAAAATCCACATCCCAGACAGGGAACCGTGGCAGAGAGACGAAATGATGTTTGAGGAGAGCGCTTTAGTTTGCTACACTGATTACAGTCGAGCTTCGATAACTCGAACTTCGATAACTCAAAATCTTTGATAAGTCGAATCAAACTGTTGGCAATGGCTTCAAGGGTAAGAAATATAGGCAAAATTAAATTTGGCCTTGATAACTGAAACATTAGTCGAATATCTTGATAACTCGAACATTGTATGTTGCGCCAACTTCGATAAGTCGAATTTTCTGGGGAAATCCCCTGATTACGAATCGTTCTAACTTGTAACACAATTCAGAATTCAGTGTAACACACAAAGGTTAAAAGTAAATAAAATTGATATATTTTAATTTAAAAATGGTAACTATGTTTAAACCTTCAAACGTCACTAGGAGATGTCCAATAGATAATTTTTTAGACAAGTTAGCGATGATTAAACCGATGTTCAATTGTTTTGCTGGATGTGTAATTGAAAACGGATTCTAATATATCTTGTGCTTTTTACAATATTTAAATATTAAAATATGTATAAGTATAATAATAATAAGTATTTAATTAGGTAATGCATCTACATACATAGTTTTAAGTTATTGATGTAGGTATAATTTAGGTTTGAAAATTTGTATGTATAAGTTTGTTTTATCAATCATGGATTATATCTACTGTTTTTCGAACTTTAAACCACCCCTCAGGGGTGGTACTACAATTTGAGATTATGTTTGACGGGAATCCTACGACTGCACGGAGTAAATTTCCAAAAAATTTCGTTAAAAATTTTTTATGTTGTTTTTCTTTATTTCTAAAGTTAATTTGAATTTATATGAGATGAAACTCACTGAGAAATGCTTACTATTATATTGCACATTAAGGTAAACCAAATGTTTGCAGTTCTCTGACCTGTGAGTATTAAAAAAATACAGTCGAACCTCTATAACTCGAACTTCAAGGGACAACCAAATCAGTTCGAGTTATGGAGAGTTCGACTTATAGAAATTCGAGTTAAAGAGGTTAAAATTCATATAAAAAGTGCAGGGACCACTTGAAAGTTTCGAGTTATAGAGAGGTTCGAGTTATAGAGGTTCGAGTTAGAGAGGTTCGACTGTACACTTAAACCGGTCGGATCAAGTCTATAGACTTGATACTTAAACCCGGTCTAATATGCTAAGTTTTAAGGTCTTAGGAAATACTGGTGAAAACATTTTCTTTAAAAAATGGTACAGTTTTACTGGCCTATTAGTCTATAGACTTGATGCTTAAACCCGGTATACTGGTGAAAACGTCTTTCAAAAATGGTGCATTTTTACTGGCCTATTACTGATCGAACTCGTCAAACACGGGCTATTATAATAATGTTGTCTTTGTTTAGCATACTATTCAACAGGTTTCTAAGTACAAAAAAAATAGACGTTTTTTGTTCTCGAACAAGATATAATTTTTTTTTTAATTTTATGAAAAATAGACTTTTTTATACAGGGTGTTTCAAGTTAAGTGTCAAACTAGTGGAATTAGAATGCTTTTTAAGACACTTAAAACAAAAAAAAATATCATCGTTTTTTCGAGTTATTCAGTTTTTTCAAAAATCATAAAAAAATAATTGAACACTTGGTATTTTATAATTTTTTCTGATAGGTCTTTTAATTCTAAATAAAAATTGTCTTTTGATTTTTTTCCTAAAGTTAAAAATAACAAAGATATTTTAAATTCAAAATTACGTTTTGCAATTTTATTTGGTAGAAAGAAGGCTAAGGAGTGTAATTTGGAATTTGGCATAACTTCGTTATTTTTAACTTTAGGAAAAAAATCAAAAGATAATTTTTGTTTACAATTGAAAGAGCTATCAGAAAAAATGATAAAATACAGGGTGTTCAATTATTTTTAAAAATTTGTTCTGTTTTTTGAAAAAACTCGAAATCTCGAAAACGCGATCTTTAATTTTCTTTTGATTTAAGCATTTTAAAGAACGTCAAAAATTCTACTAGTTTTCCAATTTAAACTTTTTTCTATCATCAACACCCTATATATCTCTGTAGGCTCCAGGCAGATAAAATAATAACAAAAGTCCTATGAAAAGTTTATAACATACCTCCTATTTGAAAAGCAAAATTCAAAAATTTTAAGCTTTTACAAAAATTGTAGAAAAAAAATATCTCAGAGAGGAAACTTCCTACGAAGTTTTTGGTTATAATACAAATTATTTGGAAAAATATTGTTTTCTACTATATTTCAAAAAGCGCATATGGATGTGATGCTCCGTTAAAAATAATTTTTAAAAAATTTTCAAAAAACTGTATTGGCATTTATGGATTTTGATCAAAATCTAATCAGCTTATTCTTACAGTGTCAAACATTATTTTTGTGAAAATCTCATGAAAATCGGTTTAGCGTTTAGGAGCTATCGTGTTACGGACAGACATACACACAGACACACATACACACTCAGACGTCATGACGATATTGCTAAGATAGGTCAAAATACATCCAAGTTAGACATTTTCGATAAAAAAATTCCATTGAAAACAATATCTTCTCTAGCCATTGCTGCACGGGCTAGGATGGCAAAAATTGTTTGTTTTTTTTTGTACATCGACTTTTTTCAGTGATATTTACAAGTTCATTGCTTTTTATCTACCTAGGTAGGTATGTGTAATATAAAAATGTATTTTTGATAAATCTTTTATTATAAAAGTTTTTAATGAAATTAAAAATTATAATAAATTAATAAATTTCACCCTCGAATTTGACGACAGTTCATTGAGTTAATTTACTAAACTCTTACTTCAGTGGCGTACTCAGGAATATTTACTTGCTAAATCTTTAAAGAGAAGGGTGAGCAGGGGAAATGTCGAATTACTTTTTTCGAAAAAATTACATTCTTTTAAAAAGCATTATTCTCGAAAAACATTTTTTGTTTTTGAGAAATTTTTGTTTTGTTGTTTTTTCCTCCAAATAAATGTCCTCAATGGACAGGTAAAAATGTGTTTGCGATCAATTTATGCAGGCGCGTATCTACGGGAGGGGAAAAAGGGAAAATTCCCCCCCACCAAATCTTAAAATATATTTTGGTTTTTACACACGGAATACACCTTCTAATCCGCCCCTAATTTTTGAAGGTTCACTTATCAGTCTTATAGACCTTTTCATTCTGATTTCAAGAATATATATGTTGGGATTATTTGGTTTATTAGTTTTGGAGATATATGCGGTTAAAAGTTTTACAAACTTAAATTGGTACTCTTTAAAATATCAATGCAGCCATGAAAAAGACAACCGCATTGACACAAAAAGTGATGCTATTGTTTTGTCAACTTGTCAAATTTAGTTTTAGGAGCGGTTAAAAATGTTTTTTTTCGGAGAAAGAAAAACTGGCAGTGGCGGCTCGTGACCAGCGTCGTAGCGTGCCCGAAAGGGCGGGGGGGGGTGGGCGATAGCTAAAAAGGGCGCCTCTGAAAACTGATGAAAAATCTTGTGGCAAAAAAACCAAAAAGGTCAAAAAGGCGCCTCTCAAAATCTTGCGACCAAAAAAAAAACAAAACAACATAAAAAAAAAGAAAAAAAAAAAGGTCATCATGTGTGAGGGGGTGGCCGATAAGTCACAAGGGCGCCTCTCACGAATCTTGCGACCAAAAAAAAAACAAAAAAAAAAAGGTCTTCATGTCGTTAGTTTCCTTTGGCACCCACTCAATTGGCCGTTACCGGCCCGACTTAATACAGCTGAGGGCGCTTCGGCCACCTATGGGGCGCCACTACCCTCGGGGCGGGGGGGGCGACGTTTTTATACGATTTTCTCCGGCTTGAACCACACTTTTCATACATAAGTAAAGAGAGAGAATTTTTTTACATTAATTAAATTATCCACCACATTCATTGTGACACAATTATACAAAAACAAACAACAAACACGACCATAACCTCCCGCTCATGCGTTTGGCGTCTTCTAAATAAATAAATGCGCCCGCAAAGACGCAACGCTGAGCCCACCCGCCCGGAATTGTACTGGAACTGCAAGTTTTGCAGCTCTATTTTGCCTAGATTTCGCTATCTAAACCCATGAGCAAGTGCCGTGCGGGGCGAAGGAAGGGGTTCCTAGCCGAGCACAGATCTCGTTAGCCGCCCAGCTACGTTGTGTTGCAATTTAGCAGCGCAACAAAGCCAATAACTTCATTTGACCGACTGTGAAATGCGGCCTTCAGCGATGGCGCGCAGGGTCATACTCAACCCACGTACGCGATTTGAAGGGCTACTATACCAACACCGGACCGAAAATATACTGCTGTTCCAATAATTTTAGAAATAAAATAATTATATTAGAAAAATAGCAGCGGCTGAAAAATAGTCAAATAATGTGAAAATGGTTCTGCAGCTCTGCAGCCTTATGCACTAGCAGCCCCTGATTAAATTGTTTTTCTCAAATAATAAAAACGCATCTATAGCTCGCAACCATTCAGTTTTCCGGCAGAAGACAGCCAACCCGCCAAACTATATTAAATGCAGTAAAAAAATTATTATGGCCAGCAAATAGGCATGATTTTTCTCCCCTTGATTTTCGTTGTGGGGCTACCTAAAATATAAGGTGTATTACAACAGGCTGGAAACACTTCAAATTCTACAAGAGAATATGGAATAGACA
This sequence comes from Aspidapion aeneum, assembly GCA_963576565.1. NCBI lineage: Eukaryota > Metazoa > Arthropoda > Insecta > Coleoptera > Brentidae > Aspidapion > Aspidapion aeneum. Next base: position 4,696,128 of record OY755047.1, read on the forward strand.
ATCGTTGATCTTAATAGAAAATCTTACTCTATATATCAAGCTATTCACAGAAAATTGATGAGGAATTCAAAATTGTATTCATAATCCAGTGTATGTGGAAAATTACCAATGTATTAGATATTTATTTTTTTGTGAAAAAAATTATTTCATTTTTTGTTTTTACTGGACAATACTGCGCAGAATCACCGCGGATGGTAAATATTACACCCGGTTTCCACCTATGCATGCAACAGCATTACTTTTTGTGTCAAGCTTTAGATTTTTTAATATATTTTCTACATATTTGATGATAAAACATTAAAAATACCTTAAAATTTGACATCAGGAGGCTTCGGGCCCCCCACAACCCCAAGCAGTGGCGTGGTTGCGAAAAGACATGATGACCTGTTTTTTTTTTGGTCGCAAGTTTTTTGAGGGCGCGCTTTGTAGCTGTCGGGCCCCCCCAAGACACATTCCTGGGTGCGCCACTGCATATATCCCCAAAACTAATAAACGAAATAATCCCAACATACAGTCGAACCTCTCTAACTCGAACCTCTATAACTCGAACCCCTCTATAACTCGAACCTTTTAAGCAGTCCCTGCACTTTTTACATGTATTTTAACCTATGTAACTCGAGTTTCTATAACTCGAACTCTCCATAACTCGAACTGTTTTGGTTGTCCCTTCAGGTTCGAGTTATAGAGGTTCGACTGTATATATTTTTTAAATCAAGAAGAAAAGATCTATAAAAATCTAAAATAACATACAGAGTGTTCAATTTAAAAAAAACTATCGACCTGTCAAGTTTTGATATTTAGAATTTTTTTTAGACATTCTAACCAAAGATTCTTGAATTTTGTTAAAGAATAATGAAACTTTTTCATAATCATATTTTAATATCTATTGAAATAAACGTTTTAAATATGTTGTAAAAATATACGGGAAAACTCTGTACCTATTCAAAGGAAATAATTTTTTTTCAAAAGGCCATTTAAAAAAAAACGTTTTTAAAAAAATTTCCGTTTAAAAGAAATGTTTTTAAAACAAATTTCCCTTCGAAAAATCTTCTTTTCGAAAACTAAAAGAAAATAAATGGATCCATGACGGATCTGATACCTTCCTAGCTAGCCTATTAGCACACTTCAAGTCAAGCCATGATATCAGCCTTGAAAACAGTTTTTTTGTAAATATCTTAGAAACTCAAGCTCTTACGAAGTTTTTGGTTATAACAGAAACTATTGAGCAAAATGTAGTCTACTAAATCCCGAAAACCGCATATTGATACGGTGCTCTGTTAAAAAGTTAGCATTAAAAAAAAAATTAATTGTCAAAAAACTGTCATTAGCATTAATAGATTTTGACCAAACTCATTAGAGTGGCAAACTTTATTTTACCTGAGAATTTAATGAAAATCGGTTCAGCGGTTTGGGAGCTATCGTGTTACGGGAAGAAATAATATACACACACACACACAGACAGACATCACGACGATATTATTAGGATAGGTCAAAATACATCCAAATAACAAATTTTCGGCGTTATCTAAGAAAAATTTTTTTTGTCGAAAATAATACCTTCTCTAGCCATTGCTACGCGGGCTAGGAAGGTAAAAATGAGTCTTGAAAAAGTTTCCAAAAACTATGTAGTGAAAAAAAAAGTCGATTTTTATTTAAAAAGTTTTTAAGTTTTTGAAAAAATAAATAAAATTGAGCGACCCGAGATAGGTACGTCACTGCTTTCCTTGGGAAACTTTCGAAAAAAGTTTTTCCTTCTGTAGGAATTTTGAACTTTTAGTTGAATTGGGCGATGTCTGCTCAAAATTACATCTACATAAAGGACGGACCTAAAAGGCGAGAAGTATAAAATAAGTTTTTGTCTCTTAAAGAAGAAATTATTCACTTTGTCGCCGAGAAAATGCGTAGAAAATTAAATTCTCACTTTAAATTAAAATTCTTTATGCCATTTCATTAGTAGTTTAATAATTAAGGAGATAAAGAAATAAATTATTATTATCAATATTCATTCAAGTATTAAATAAGAATAAGAAGTTAAATATGTAAACCTTTTATTTTTAATAAAAAAATAATAAAAAAAAGTTATTGGCAGCGGTGGGATTCGAACCCACGCCTCCGAAGAGACTGGTGCCTTAAACCAGCGCCTTAGACCGCTCGGCCACGCTACCTTATGGAAGTTTTGGTGTAAGCATGCTTTTAATCTTTGTGGTACACGTTATAGATAAATGTATTAAAAATAGAGGTTTTGAGAATCACAGTGATATTTTAAAGAGAAATCGATAAATAGTATTACCTCATCATAAATATTTTAAAAAGAAAAATATCCTATTGCCATCGATTTTCTCTGCTAGTGCACAGATTAATCGACGTAACCAAGAAAATAGATTAACAGTATACCGATGAGAATCAATGAAAGAAGTTTTAATATAGATTGCTAAAACAAAAATCAATAAACACATTTTCTAACATCTGGCGAATGCGAGAGATCAAAAAAATAGTTTGTTCTTTCGAGTTTTTTTATTTATATTTATGAAGTCACTGATCATTATAAAAATTGGTATTTTAGTTGTATCCTAGTGACAGTAGAATAAATATAGTAGCTCAAAATTTAACTAAAACTAAGAAATTTTAGCCGAAATACAAATAGGAGAACATAACATAATATGAGTGATAAAACAAAATTTGCTGATAACGTCAGTCAAGCATTCAAGATAATTTTTTACAAACATATTTTTACTGTACCTATCTAGTGTTTTAATAAAAACTACTCCAGTTGTTTTTAGCCCTATTTTTTTAGAGTTAAAATTAAACAAGCCCAAAAAATTCATTTTTTTTTATAAAATATTTTACACCTACCGATTTGTTTATAACTAATACCTAGCTTGACAAAATAAATACCCACCTATTATAGGCAAGCGCGGATTTGGATGGGGGGGGGGAAATTACCCCCACTAGAATTTTTTAAAAACTTTTAGTTAATAAATAGTGGCGTATGAGACCTCATGAGTCCGTATTTTATGCTATTTTATATTTGTATTCATGAAATATGTGAAAAATATCCAAAAAAACCTTACCTTCAGGGGGGGGACCGGGCCCCCTAGACCCCCCTTATAAACGCCTCTGAATATCGGGTTTTAACCTCATAATTATATACCCCTCCAAAAAAAAAAATACGTTCTGTAGCCATTGCCCCTACCCCAAATTTTGGCTCAGATCCGCGCTTGTTTATAGGGACTTAGCCACCTAAAATACTCTGCCAATTTATGGACACCTAAGCTCTCACGATTCTAATTTTTACCTTCCTAGCCCGCGCAGCAATGGCTAGAGAAGGTATGGTTTTTGTTTTTGACGAAATTTTTTTTTTCAGATAACGCCGAAAATGTGTTATTTGGGTGTATTTTGACCTACCCTAGCAATATCGTCGTGATGTCTGTCTGTGTGTCTGTGTGTATATTATTTCTGTCCCTAACACGATAGCTTGTAAACCGCTAAACCGATTTTCATAAATTTTTCAGTTAAAATAGTGTTTTTATTGCATGTGAGTGTAGATTTTGGTCAAAAACCATTAACGCGAACAGTTTTTTGACAATTAAGAACTTTAAAGAATGCAAACTTTTTAACGGAGCATCGTATTAATATATTGTTTTCGGAATATAGTAGCTTTAGTTTCTGAGATATTTACAAAAAAACTGTTTTTAATATTCTTATGGCTTTACTTGAAACATCGAAGAAATATTTCTTCGATGTTTGAAGTGTGATAATAGGCTATAATAATTTTTAGCTTATCTCCGGTGGATTTTATTGCCCCCAACATAAGTAACAAATTTCATTAAAATCGGGCAAGTATTTATTGAATTATACCGATACAAACAGAGAAATAGACAGAGAGAGGGCGTGACCAAAAATTTAAAAAACATCTGAAATGCAAAGATTTGAAAAATAAATTGAAATCGGAGCAACTTTTTGTTTTTTTTTTTGACACGATTACCATAATTCGAACTGCTATATAGGGGCGTACGTTGGGGTGGAGGAGGGGCCGAAGTTCGTTTTGATCCGAGCAGAGCACTTAATAGAATTTGATGAGACTTAGTAGGAGAAAAGTACTGGTTGTACTAAACAAAATGTTTGGTACATTATAGCAGGAAAACAGAAATACATTAAGGTGGTTTTGTTTAAAAATTGTTCTTACATTGTTGTAAACAATATCAAAATGTTTAAGTAACTCCTAGATAATATATTTGGAGGTTTTGGAGAAAAACTTTGTTTCTCCAATTTATTGATTTTAGAGGAGGTTATTCTGGACTGGTGATTGGGTTGATCTCACAATCATCAAATGATGATCAAAATTTAAATAAAATGTGTGATCAAAAAGCAACCATAGTGAATGCAAATCACAAGAGAACAGAAATCAGTTGGAGGTTTGTTGTTTTTTGTTTAAATATTTTTATGGTGAAAACACAGTAAACCATCATAATATACCACCTACCATTGAACTACATACAAAGTATTTAAAATAACAACGGACAACATACATTAAGGATGGGTCGCGGATTTTTTTTCAAAACTATGCACTTTTTCAAAAACATTTTTAAATATTTTTTTTAAAAACAATTTTATGGAAAAAAAATTTTTTTGCAGATTTTTTTTCGAAAGTAAGTTTACACAAACTTTTTTTTAATGCACGTTTGGGACTATTCTTAAATTACCTATGTAACGCTCAATGGGGGGGGGGGCCTTCAGTCTTGCGTTACAATCACACTCCGAACACAATGATTTTTTTAATGTGTTTTTTCTTGAAAATGCGTTACATCGGGGGGAGGGGGTCTAAAAAGATTTAAGAATGTTCCATTTTTTAAAAAGTGATTTATTTCAAATTACATTTTTTCAAAGCATAGCAGGTTTTCGAAAAAAAGATATTTCGAAGAGAAATTTTATCTAACAAAAATTTTTTTAAAAACATTTTTAAAAAGTATTTTTTCTATAAGCGTGCGGAAAAGTCCACTTTTCCGCACGCATTTTAGTGTGGAAAGTGCCACTTTTCCGCACTAGTGCGGAAAAGTAAATTTGTTACGATTTTGAGGTGTTCTATAACATTTAGACCGTTCAAAATACATTTGTATCTTTCCTAGCACACGAAATATCCTAAAAATATTCAAATTGACTAAAATTCTGCTATATTTTCAATATTTTCGATAAAATAAAGTTTTCAGTAAAATAGGTTCAAATTATAAGTTTTAAACCTCCCCGGTATAAATATTGTCATTGTCAATGTCAAACAACAATGAACACTAGTGGTTTTAGATTTGGCATCTTAAATCACCATAGCAACAAAGTACAAACAAACTGTCAAAACAAAGCCAATTTTGCGCAGCAAGCGTCTTTTGAATTTTTCAAACAAAAAAATCAGATTTTCAATGGATTCTTCGGACGAAGATCTACCCCAGTCAGTTCTAGAAGCCGCTAGAATGTGAATAATAATAATTGATTTGATTAAAACGTTTTGAATATAAATAATTTTCTGATTAATTTTTAGTTTTTTCCTCACGCTTATAGAAAAAATAGTGTACCTAACTCGTGCGTAAAGTGTCTTTTCCGCACTTGATTGCTGGCCAAACTCCGCTATCGCGTCGTTTGGCCATCTGCAATCGCGTGCGGAAAAGAGGCACTTTCCGCACTAGTTAGGTAAACTACTATTTTCCAAAACATTTTTTTCAAATGGCAGGAAAATTTTCTTTCCTTTAATATGTCTTTCTTTTGAGAGTTTAAAATCGATATTATCCTTAGTAAAAATATAATTTAAAAAAAATGTCACTCAAAAAATTGTGTTTTGAAAAAAATGTTTACGGAAAACTTGAGTTGAAAAACTGTTTTAGTTTTCGAATACATCACTAAAAAATGGTTTTAAATAAGTTGCTTTTTGAAAATGTGCCTCTCAAAAAAATGCAATTCAAACAAATTATAGATTTTTTTTTTTGAAAAAAAAAATATTTTGAACTGAAATTTTTTCGAAAAACATTTTTTTAAACAATTTTTTTTCTTAAAAACACTTTTAAAAGCATTTTCACTTCCAAAACATTTTTGTCAAATGACAGGAAAAATTTCTTTCCTTTAGTATGTTTATCCTAACTCAAAAAATGTTTTCCTGAAAACTTGAGGTTTAAAAAAATGTTTTAGTTCTCAAAAACATCATTAAAAAAGTTAAAAACTGTTTTTCGAAAAATTGCCTCTTAAAAAAATGTCATTTGAAAAAGTTATTAGAAATTTTGTTTTTTCAAAAAATAGAGGATCACTGTACTATGCAGGGGGGGAGGAGGTGGTGTTGCAAAATAGAAATAATACTAGATTTTTAATTTCTGTTGTATTTTTTTTAATTTTTATTAGTTGTATGATTTAACAATGCTTAATAGGCTTAAATGAATTATTTACATTAATAATAAAATGTTGGTTTTGTGTTTGAAAATTTGTTCCCAAAAAATTATTTAAATATTATAGATATGAATAAACTTTACGGAAATACAACAAACTTATTATAGTAGATAATATTATTAAAAATATATATTTCAGCGCACTTATAATCCAATGATGTTAATTGATAAATGATACCTATAAATTATCACCCCTTTTAAAAAATACATAAATTTTGATACAGTGACAGAAAAAAAACATTAGGGCAAGTAATATTCTAAAACACTTATTTATTAGGGATTTATTGCAATAAAGCCAGGCAGTAATTGTACCGGGCATTATTCTGACAGTTTCGCATTATAAGAACAGCAGTGTTGTTTCAAAATTAGGCCTTTGTGTATTATAAGAGCCGGAAATAATAGTGCCGCCATTAGTAATAGAAACTTAACGACTGGATTTATACAGGGTGTCCCAGAACTTGGTACATAGTTAAACTGGATCAAAATATTACGATTTAGCCACACTTACCTTAGTCCAAAAGTTCGTACTAACCGAGATACAGGGTGTTAAACTTTATTTTTTCAATACGATTTTCTTTAATAACTTTTTTTCCAATTAATATTTTTGCAAAAAATAACGAGCGTGTAAATTTTTTGTAACCGGCAAGACGATTCCGTTGAAAATTTTGATGTACAATGTACAGGGTGTTCCTTGGACTACTACCATTGCATTAAAATCATTGTATTTGTTTTGTTCCTCGGTGTATACCAGTTTTTATGTAAAATAATGATTTCCCATCCTTTTTATGTAAAAAAGTTATACTGTTTTAAAGTCGCTCAGAGCAACGCGTTTTGAGATTTTTGCATTTAAAGTTTTTATTGCATGTGAATGAAATGCCAAATTTATGTATGACACTTTCTTCAATTCTTTCTACTAATTAATATTTTTGCAAAAACTAACCAGCAAGTAGGTTTTTCTGAAGCTTGCAAGACGATTTCGTTGAAAAAGTTGATGTATAATGTACAGGGTGCTCTTTGGACCACTACCATTGCATTAAAATCATCAGTGTATGTTTTTTGTGCCTCGTTGTATACTTAAGCAGGTTTTTAAACAGAATATGATTTTAATTATTAAGTAATTTTACAAACAGTTCTGTAGTTTTAAGAAAGTTTGGCAGAATAGAGGCAGACAGCAACTTTATTGGATTTTATTGTTTTTTATTTTCAAAGCCTACTATAATAAACAATTTTAAGTTTGATTTACTATTTGTCAATTTTTAAATTTTAACTTTGTTGCTGTTTTATATTTTTAAAAATAAATAATAAAATATCAATTTTATTAATAATTATAATTTTCTTTCAAAACAATAAAAAAATAGTTGCATTAATAAAGTATACGTACTCACCATTTTTAAAAACATTAATACGAAGAAGTTTTTGTTCCTCATTAAAAACATCGCCCTACACAGTTGTCATAACGGACAATAATTTACAATTGTTTTAACACACTTATGATAATTCAAGAACCATCCTGTATATTTTTTAACTTAATATTTCCTAAGAAAACATCCAATCTTAAAATGTTATAAAAAATTATTGATTATAGCTAATATGTATGAAGTGGGTAAGAATTTAATCAAAAATCTTTTACGCATACAATAAAAACTTATAATTTAAATATCTTAAAAACCGTTGCTCTAAGCGACATCTAAACACCATAACTTTTTCACTTAAAAAAAAAATGTTTTTTTATAGAATCTTGTATACACCGAGGAACAAAAAAGTTAGACCTATTATAATGTAACGGTACCGAGCCAGAAAACACCCTGTATAATATTTTTATTTTTTTTAACCAAAATTAAATTGTCCATGCCCAAAAATCACCAAACCTAATTTTTGTGCAAAATTATTAATTAGTAGAAAGAATTGAAGAAAGTATCGTACGTAAATTAGGCAAATCACTCACTGCAATAAAAAAATTTTATGCAAAAAACTCAAAAACCGTTGCTCTGAGCGACTTTAAAACAGTATAACTTTTTTACATAAAAAGGATGGGAAAACCATTATTTTACATAAAACTGGTATACACTGAGGCATAAAAAAAATATACTGATTTTTATGCAATGGTAGTGGTCCAAGGAACACCCTGTACACTGTGCATCAAATTTTTCAACGAAATCGTCTTGCCAATTTCAAAAAAACTTACTCGCTGGTTAGTTTTTTCAAAAGTATTAATTAGTAAAAAAGTTATTAAAGAAAATCGAATTAAAAAAATAAAGTTTAACACCCTGTATCTCGGTTAATTTGAACTTTTGGACTAAGGTAAGTATGGCTAAATCGTAATATTTTGACCCAAGGAATCTACAGTTTAACCATGTACCATTAGTTCTGGGACACCCTGTATATGTTTGACTTTGGTATGTCAATTTTGAAAGAAACTGTCAGTTTTCAATAGAAAACCCTATTATTGTTTTTTTTTTCTAGGGGAGATACTTTATAGTAGATCACCCTGTATTTTAAGATATAACAGCGTAAATGTTTAGAATTATTTGATGTGTTTTTTTAAGTAAAATTTATAAAAAGCTCAAATAGAATGGTCAATTTTATTTTTAAACTTCAACACCTTTCAAATTTTGAAACCCTGTTTTTGTAAAAATTGTTATTTCCTAATAAGTTACTTGCAATGATTTTTAAAATAATTAGTTTTCTGATATAAGGGCTGTACAAATTACGTAACGATAACGATAAAGGAAGCATTAAATGTCATGGGCGTAGTTAGGGTTCACTCAGGGTGGGGCAAATAAGCAAAAAAATATACAATCAAATATTTATTTCCCCTTTAATTCTCCTATTACTAAATGAGCTAAAGCCAGGATGGGGCAGGTGACAAGCCAGGGTGGGGCACTTGCCCCACCCTGCCTGAGGCTGACTACGCCCATGTTAAATGTTATGTTATTAATCGTTTTACGTAATTTTTGCACAACCCTATAGAATTATTAAGAATCCTAATTTAATTTTTTTTTGCCCTACCTCATTCACATGACATACATTTATTAAAGTTTTTTAATTAATCATTTGTTTTAATAATTCAGGCCCTATATCCGAGATTATGCTGCGTTTAATGATAGAAGCAACACACTTGGTATGGATGGAGATAAGACTCGTCCGAACATTTTACGAAAGGGAACAACCCCCCAACTTTGGCAGGGGGTTGGTTCCCCCCCTTAAACGTGGTTTTTGTCGGTTTTTTGCTAATAACTCGAAAACGGTCAACTTTTCTAAAAATATTCTAAAGATCATTTTGCAAGCGGATAAAATTTCCTTTTTAACCATGTACCTTAGTACACTCTAAAATCAGTGGTGCACGTTCCATAGGCCTACGAATCATGATGATGATCATTTTTGGGCCGTCTATGCAAGATCTACTGCTGCATTGAGAGGTGACTTCGACTTGTAAAATAAGTTTTAAAACCAGACATGTGACAGTAAAATTTAAGAAAATTAAAAAAGAATAGTTTTGTTTACAACTCACATTTGTCTTAATGCCTATAAAAGGTACGCCACTGATGTAAGGGGGCGCGGTATACATCGTTAAAGAGAACTTTTCATCGGCCTCAATAATTATTACTTAGTTGTTTTTTTCCAAATTAAAGGTTTGCAAATAATTGTGAAAATACTGTAAGAGACCACTTTTGAGGGGGGTGAGTGAGTGATTGCCCCCCACCACCACTTTAAAGAAGTGTAACAAAACGGGATTTGAATTTAAATGGTATTTTTGCCACTTATAAGTTTTTAAATGTTTTTAATTAAATAAGAATAAGTAAAATTACACAGTGTGTTTTTTTAAAATTGAAAATAATTTAGCAAATTTGTTTTCAGTTACAGAATATAAATTATTTTGATATTAGTGGCTCAAAGGACATATTAGCCGAATACAACTTTTATTAAAATACAGCGGACCTGAAAATATGTCTAAAAACAAGTCGTTGGTGTTGCCATAAATTACCATAAACTCAGTTTTAAGTTATTACACCAAAAATTATTTTTTACTCACTCTCATTATTATTTACTAAGTTACAAAAATAAATGTTCAATATTTTTGTTTGATTTAAGGATTTCTTCAAACACATTTATTTTTATTTCAAGGCGTATTTCAAAGATTTCTAGCTTAAAAAGTATTAAAATTTAACTTTATAAAATGAGCTTTTAACCAAAAATATTTTTTTGAGAAAAAAGGAGAAAAAATACTACAAAAAATATTTAAAAAATTTTCCCCTTTATTCGTATTCTATGGAATGTGCACAACTGCCGTCAGAGGGTACTAAGGTACATCGTTTGAAAACAAATTGTATCCGCTTGAAAAATGATCTCTAGAAGATTTTCGGAAAAGTTGATTGTTTTCGAGTTATTAGCAAAAAACTATCAAAAAGCACGTTTGAAAGAGGGAAACCACCCCCCTGCCAGGGTTGAGGGTTGATATATCTTCTTTGGTTGAGGGGTGGTTTCCTTTCGTAAAATGTTCGGGCGAGTCTCATGTCTATCCAGACCAAGTGTGTTTATTTTATCATTAAACGCAGCATATCACTTGAATCGCGGATTTAAGACCTGAACCATAAGGGCTAAAATCCAGAAAAAAAAGCTAAAAAAAAATTTTATTTCAATTTTTTTTTCTGTATTTAGTTCTGTCTCTCTAATCCTAACATTTAATTTTTTATACAATATTTTTTTACTTATCGCCTAATAACAACCATAGTTTGATATTTTGTATTATATTTTTAATAATTTATTATTAAAACTAAAAACTAAAAGGCAAAATTTTTTACCAGTTATTATTTGTTTTATTTTAATACATAATGATTTAAAAGCGTAATGTTTTTTTTTAATATCTAGCTTAAAAAGATAGCATTTTTTGGTAATATACAAGAAAACACAGAAATTTCAAAATACATTGTTATTTTCGCTGTTAAACCAAAGAAGATATATTTCTTTGGTTACACTAAGAGTTTTGAAATTGTTTTCACTAGAGACCCTGTATGCATGACATATTTTTACTAAAGCCCTGTATGCATGACATATTTTTACTAAAGAGAGACGCGACAAGCCCATCACTGAAATTAACATTTTTTGGTTATGTTATTTTCTTGCCAAATTCATTGGCGTTTCACTAAAATAATTTAAATGGTCAGCGGTGACTGACATCAATCATTATGCAACATATAAACAAACATGTTTGTCGGTCACCCCCTGTATAGGTTTTGTTATTTTTAATGCCCAACGCCTATGAATTAACAAGGACAGAAGGTGCGTCTCTCTCTAAACATTGCTAGAGTATGGAGGACCGATATTTTCATCCTTTGATTTTGACTTAAATAAATTTGACTTTGAAGAGTTTGTCGCGTCTCTTTATCTTTAAAATATGTCATACATACAGGGTCTCTAGTTTCCACTGACGTAAGATTCAGCAACTTTTGACATATGAATGGAAATTTTGACTTTTCAGCTTGCCAATATGCCCTAAAATTTTACTTGGGAAACGGTCCGTTTTTTTACGGGACTGTCCCGTGTTTGGATGAAAAGTCCCGTCTCCCGCCATGGACTCCACAGCCCTACTTATGTATTGAAAACGAATCAAGTGAGTTGGAACTAAACAATGGACAAACAATATCTCCATGCAGTGGCGTATATAGAAAAATGTTTCGGGGGGGGGGCCCGAGACTCCATGAGTCCGTATTTTATACTATTTTATGTTTGTATTCATGAAATATGTGAAAAATATCCAAAAAAACCTTAGCATCGGGGGGGGGGGGCCCCAGGCCCCCCCATATATATGCCACTGTCTCCATGCAATGAGTGTGTATACTTGGGTGTCACATTTGTTAAGACAGGAACAGACTGTAAAAGAACTGGAAAAAAGAATAGTGAAAGCATAAAAGATTATAGGATGTCTTAAGAGTATTTTATGGAGCAGAGAGATAAAGAATGTAAAATTTAACATATATGAAACAATGGTGAAAAGCACGCTGTTATATGGAATTGAGACTTTTCACGTAACAGAAAACTACAAAACAAAAATGGTAACATATATGAAACTATGGTGAAAAGCACGCTGTTGTATGGAATAGAGACTTTTCCCGTAGCAGAAAAATACAAAACAAATATGAAAGTGTTGAAATGGATGCAATAAGAAGATCAATAAGAATATCTAGAACAGATCACATAAGAAATGAGATCATAAGAGGAAGAATGGGAAATATGGTACGGCCATGTACAACGGATGAACAACGAAGGATTACCAAAGCAGGTCCTAGAATGGCAACAAATAGGGCGCAGAAAAAGAGGGCGTCCTAAGAATGGCAACAGTCAATCCAAAGATTACTGAGTCAAAAAAATGACAGATGATTGTCAGGATCGAAGGAGGGGGAGAATAGGCGTCGGACAACGTAGAAAAACGGTGTAAGCTGACATAGTAGTAGTAATTTTGCCTTTTCGATAACGTCATCAATATCCCATTAATCCATCTACAATCTTATTTTCAATTGCACCTCAGCAGTATTTATAGGACTGCAGTTTGAACCAATTGTAAAATGTTGATAAAGTGATAACAAATTAACGAAATCGTTAATTGTTCACAGTATTAACGTTACTATTTAATGTTTAACCAAAAAATTTAACAAGGCAACATAAAATTATAAGAGATTTTAACAACAAAATAATAATAATATGTACAAAACAAAACTTATTACTCTTTATACTTTGGAACCTATGGTTGATGATAACATTAATTAACAATGTAGATAATGATGAATGAACAGTGGGATACATAAGGACACTCATTGTAAAGCGTCCTTTACAATAATTGTCGTTTTGGATACCACTAGAGTCCCTGTATGTTGACATATTTTATCCAAATATGTCAACATCCAGGGACTCTAGATACCACTAGAGGCCCTCGATACATTTGACACTTGTTTTACACCAGAGGTGGGCAACTCTCTTTGACAGTTAGGAAATTTTGTTTTAGATAAAAAATAATTGGTATCTGCAGGTTGGCATTATACATCAATAAATTATTGTCAAACTTTAAAGTTGTCACTTCCGCATCAATGTCAGTTGGAATTCGCAACTTTTTCTTAAAAAAAAAATAAATAAATAATTTGAAATCGCGAAATATACAAAAAGAAGAGAGCCAAAATGATATCCTGTTTTAAAAATGTTAGGTAGCTAAAAAATTCAATACTTTATGCGTTGCAGCATCCCAAAAACTAGCACTATTTTCTATTTACACCTTTACCCCCGGTATTTGTTTTAGACAAGAACACCTTTACCCCCGGTATAGTGGGTTTTGAGTGTTTTGTTTTTGTTATTGGAATTTGAAGTCTCGTCTAACCTAAAATATTAAAAACGTCGAAAAAAATCCAGGGAAATAACACAGACAAAGATAGGTACAGCTAGCTATTTCACAAAATCGGTTTTACATGTAAAACTGGATTTTGCCAGAAAGAGAGGGCAATATGAGTTGCCGACCTCTGATGTAAAACAAGTGTCAAATGTATCGAGGGCTTCTAGATACCACCATAGAAATCAAAATGTTATTAATTAAGAAAAAAGATCGACAGACGTCACCCAAAGATGGATGTACCTACAGACCCTGTATGTATGATATGTTTTTAAAATCTGCCATACATTCACAATATAGGGTCTCTAAAAGTCTATCTATCTATCTATTTAGCCTTCTTCGATCCATCTTTGGACATAGGCCTCCCCCAGTATCTTCCACTCTTCTCTGTCTGTCGCCGTGTTCATCCATCTAGTCCCCGCATGTTTCTTCAAATCGTCCGTCCATCTCATTTGGGGTTTTCTCCTACTTCTTTTATTTTCCCAAAGTCTCCAGTTTACAATACATTTGTTCCATCGATCGTCTTTCTGTCTGATATGACCGGCAAATTTCCATTTTAATTTTGCTACTTCTCCTCTGAAATCCCTTACTTTTGTTTTATTTCTTATCCATTTATTTTTCTCTCTGTTTTTCCATTGATAATTGGGCTTTTGTTACTTTATCGATGTCTAATTTTGTTAGTGGGATCCATCGTTGAGTACAGGAAGGATACATTGGTACTTTCGTTTTGAGGTTCGAAGGATATTTTTTATTTTTTAATATATAATTTAATTTACCGAATGCTGTCCAGGCCAATCTTACCCGTCTCCTGATTTCAGCTGTTTAGTTTTCTTTTTTTAGTTTAGTAATTTATCCCAGATATTTATTGTATTGTATTGTAAAAATAAACATTTTTTGGATTGTCTGTTATAACTTTCTTAAAAATTACAACATTCTAAATGTTGTGCAATAATGCATTACAATAGACAGTGGCGTATATAAGGAGGGGGACCTGGGGGGCCCGGCCCCCCCCCCGAAGCCAAGATTTTTTCAGATATTTTCCACATATTTCATAAATACAACCTAAATTACTACCTCATGAGGTGTCGGCCCCCCCCGCAACTTTCTCGCCCCCCCCGAAACTTTTTCCTATATACGCCACTGACAATAGAGGTAATAATAACCAAAAATCTGTTTTTTTTTTAACAAATAATTTTGTTTTAATTAAATGTAATGAAAATTAATATTAATTTTTTCTGTAATTATTCAGGGGCCATTAGATATGTACCAGAACCTCTTCTTATAAGTATAATTCGTAAAAAAAATGACAAATGGCTACCAATTGCATAGGTTATATGTGCACACTGTATCTCTCTTAGTTTTTTGAATAAACGCAAGAAACATATTTTTATCATAATAAAGCATGAAATTATTTAACATTGTCAAATTTGCCATTGTTAAATTTCACAGTTTTCCCGCACTCTTTAAACTTGACAAAACTTGGAAACAAGAAACTTTTGACTAAAAGTTATTTGAACATTTTGTCTACTTTTAAACTTTCCTACTAACTAACCTTTAAAATTTGGCCTATCATTTAAATTACACCCTATATACAATCAAAGTATTTGGAAGAATAAAAAAACATATAAATTTTAGCAACTACTAAAAAATAAATGGAAAGGTCTGACACCTTCCTAGCTAGCCTATTATCACACTTCAAGTGAAGCCATGAAAATGAAGTCTTGGAAACAGTTTTTTTTATAAATATCTCAGAAGCTAAAGCTCCTACCAAGTTTTTAATTATAACACGAATTGTTGAGCAAAATATAGGGCTACTATATTCCAAAAACAATGTATTGGTACGATGTTCCGTTAAAAAGTTACAATTTTTTAACTGTCAAAAAACTGTTGTTAGCATTATTGGATTTTGACCAAAAGCTAATCAGCTCGTAAGACTGTTGAATACTATTTTACCTGAACATTTTATGAAAATCGGTTCAGAGGTTTAGAAGCTACCGTGTTACGGACTTAAATAATATACACACACACAGACAGACAGACATCACGACGATATTGCTAGTATAGGTCAAAATACATCCAAATAACACTTTTTTGGCGTTATCTCAAAAATTTTTTTTTTTTTTTTAAATAATACCTTCTACCTACCTAGGAAGGTAATAAAAACTTTGAACAAAAAGAAAAATCAAAAAGTTACTTATCAAGGTAAGTATT
The DNA here is from genome assembly GCA_963576565.1 of Aspidapion aeneum. Classification (NCBI taxonomy): domain Eukaryota; kingdom Metazoa; phylum Arthropoda; class Insecta; order Coleoptera; family Brentidae; genus Aspidapion; species Aspidapion aeneum. The sequence goes on from OY755047.1 coordinate 4,712,136, forward strand.
TTTTTTATGCAAAATTAAATAAAAAATTTAATAAACTTTTAAAATATGTATCTGTTCATTCATATATCTATCGTAATAATTGTCTACTTCTGTGAATTCTAAACATTTCAACTAAAAATTCAACAAATTCAACCAGGAGATCAGAACTATTAAAGAGCACTTAACAACAAGTGGTATAAAGTACAATTTCGCTTAGAACGATTAGAAAGTACCCGCCGGATCTCTGATTGGCTAGAACTTAGATTAGATAAAAAGCAAATAAGTTAAGCCTGGCCTGCTGTGCTGCTATTAACTGTACTTATCTATAAAGGAGGGGTCAATGACCGCGCATTGTAATGCACAATTGTTTTTATCATTGAAAAAACGAAACAATAGAATATACGGGGTGTCTCATAACTTAGGGGCCATAGTGCAGCAGGTGATAGAGGAGGTTGTTTCCCAGAAAAATGTTTATATAACATAGGGGTCAACATACATCTGTTTTTAAGATATAGGATTTTTAAAGTTAGAGGAGTAGGGGAAAAAGGGTTTTACAAAAAAAAAGAAAATCTGTCACAGCCAGCTGAATACTCAGCTAATTGTGATTCAAGAATGTGGTATTTCTTTTATTGATAAAATTACAAGTTGAGGAGATACAGGCTGTCAAAGTAAAATAATAATTTTTTAGAAGAATTAATTTTTGCGTACTTATTCTTTTAAAAAATATCAATAATATTGTATTATTATGTCTCGCTAGAGACTTGTTTTTATTAACAAAAAATATATAAAAAAAACATTGCGTTTAATATGGTATTCATAAAAGTTTATGCCAAAAAAATACTTTTTTCTAAAAAAAACTGACTAATTTTTTCGTTGTTTGAAACTCGTAGACAATGATTGTGTAGAAATGAACCGACCGACCGACCAGCACTTTGTCGAGGTTTTTGTTGGACATAATTTAACCACTACAGGGTAAGTCCGAATCTTTTGTCAAAAACTCGGAACATTTTGTCGAGGTTTTAAAAGGTATCGAATTAGATCCGGGCGACTACAAAATTTTCTACACCATTTAAACGGTATTCGACCAACAATCAAGTACACCATGGAAATTGAAAAAGATTCGGCCTTACCTTTTTTGGATGTTCTTGTCAAACGATTAGACAGAAACATTCAAACCACTGTATATAGGAAACCTACACACACGGGACAGTACCTAAATTTTAAGTCTAATCATTCTGTTGCAACAAAACAAGGAGTTATATGACGTTTGTATTTAAGAGCCGTAAATATTTGTAGTAGAATGAAGAATTAACCACAGAAATTAACAACATTAAAAAGGACTTACAACAGAATGGTTATTTCGAGAAAGTAATAAACTCAACGATATTTAAAATTAAAAACAAACTAAATGTACCAAATTTTCAAAATAATAATCCGTTAGGTGTTATTAACATTCCATATGTTCAAGGGATTTCAGAAAACATAAGAGAAATAGCTAAACACTATAATATAAAATCAGTATTTTCTTCGGGAAATACGATAAGAAGTTTTGTAACTAAAACAAAACCAGACAATCCCTCAAATAATAAGGAATGTATTTACCAAATCCCGTGTGAGTGTGGTAAATCATATGTAGGTGAAACGAAACGCCCTCTTCAGGTTAGAGTAACTGAACATCTAAAAAGTACCCAATTAGGGAATATTGAAAAATCCGGTATAGCAGATCATGCAGGGTCAAATGATCACAGGATTCAGTGGTCAGAAGCTAAAGTTTTACATAAGGAGTCGCATTGGCGAAAACGAAAGTTTATTGAAGCTGCATTTAAAATGCAGAATAAAGAAGTTTTCAGTCAACCAAGCACGGACATACCAAACATACGGAAACCACTCCTTAAGGAAAACAGGCGTCTTAGGATTAAAAAAAGGGGGCAGGCCGTTACACCTGACTGCACACCAAGTAGTATAAGTAGTAGCCTAAAGACTAGATTGTTTAGTTTACACTTGATAACGGTTAGAGATACTTACTAACCGAAACGTCGTGTTTTAAAATAAATAAAGACAATGGAAGTTAAAGGACTAATTTTTTTTGAAATTATTTTTATTTCAATTTATTGCTCTTGTTCTAATACACGACTTTGCCCAATTTCATATTTTTATTGCGTTTTTTTGAAAATTTATTAACAAAAAAGTTTAAAAAATCGCCAACTTTGATACTCTGTATCTCGACAAAGAACGAGTTTTGACCCATGCATTATAGGAACTTTTTTATCAGACATGACCTCTTCTATCACCTGTTGGCCTATGGCCCCTAAGTTATGGGACACCCTTTATATCTATCACTAAATGGCAACACAAGACAGAACGAGAGAGCGAGGGAGAGAGAGAGAAAAAGAAATCTACAAATAGAAAAGGAAAATATTGGCCTATTTAACAAAAATTGGCAGCTCCCTATATACATCATATTTTTAACATTTAAATACAGAATGATTGGCAGTGATATGATACTTAGAGTTGCGTTTAGGTTTGAGCTCGCACGAGCTGAGCGCACGCTTTCAGGATGCGTTCGGTTCGATATGCTGATCAAATTCTTCGCAAAGAACTGAGGAACCGTTAAGGTACGTTTCCATTGAAGCATTATTCAGAAAATTTTGTATAAATATTGCTTGTTTCCAATATTTTTTCTATTTGACGAGGATCATAAAAATCCAATGATCCTAAACACACAGGATTGCCTATTAGCTCGAATCTTTCAGCGGTAGGCGGCGCCTTGCTTACGTCACTAGTGGACCTCTGCTCAGCGCGCTTCATTTAATACACATTGCAATAGTAAGTTGATCCCGCTTTTTTCTTGCTGATTTGCAAACAAATGTTTTATTCGTGTTAGTAAATATAATTAATAATTTCATTCATTCAAAACAAATGATTTGATAAATCAAGAATTTGCTCTGAGAGCTGAATTTTCCTACCAGACGATATGTTTCTTTTTTAAATAGTTGAAAGTTTTAGAATAGAAGTAGGATCTTTTCTAAAAGTTTAATCAATTTAAATCATTAGATGTATAATGTATTGTTTTTGTTGCATACAATTCATACAAAATACAAATTACCTACACTCTTTCTCTTTAAAACTCAAAAACTAAAAGTTCATGAGATCTCGTAAGTAATTTCTGCGTATTATGAAACATTATTTTTTGGTGTAATCTCATGAACTTATAACCGTTTAAATATATGGATTTTAAGCTGGTAAAAGTATAAGATTTAACTTGAAAGTGGTTTCTTAATCCGTAGAAAATACCTACGAGATCTCATGAAATTCCACGAGTTTTTTTTACGAGATTTGACGCGGCATTTTTGACAGGGATTCTTCAGTGGAAACGTAGGTAGCTTTAAGGCTTCAGAGTCTTGTTTTAACTAAACATTTGTAAAGTCGTTAATTTTCTTTTGAACGGTGTCAGAGACCGAAACGAAGTGGGAAGCGCGCGTGCGTAATCATTCACGAATAGAAACGCATTAAGTGTGCGTGCGCGTCTACATGTCTGCACTTGAGCGTTCTCGTTTGCCCAGTGCGGGTGTGCTCACTTATAAACGCAACTTAATTTTTTACAATTTTATTTTAATTTATAATTTAATAAAAATTTTTTCCACTTGGTATACCTATTTACAATATAGTCTAGCTAGAGTCCCTGTATGTTGACATATTTCGATATATTAATATATCCAAATATGTCAAAATATAGGGACTCCAGGTCTAGCTAAGTATAGCCGGGCAATTCCCAAAAAAAATATATTTTTTTTGGTAAATAAAAAATATTGACAAACATTTTAAAATGCAATTTCTTAGAACAAATTCTCTCTTAAATATTCACCTCGTAAAAGAACGAAAGACAATCGACTTCATCTTCTTTTCTTTCTTACTCTTCTGCCCCTTCTTCTTTATATTAACTTTTTTAGAATTGCCCCAAATTATAGTATGTTGTGCACAAAATTTGGAAAACAAAAACTTATACCTAGGATTAGTAATAATAAAACTACACACATACATACCTACCGACAACAAGACTTTTTTAATTTACACATAATTTTTTGGCGTTCTTTTTTTAAGGAAGCATATATTTGTTTTCTTTCATTGTTTCGGCGCGCGCCGTACAATAAATATCTCAGAAACCGTTTCAAAATACGTATTTCTCATGAGCCCGTACATTTTCGTTGCGTTCTCTTGACATTTTGGAAAAATCAGCTTTTTGGTAGACCGTCAGTATCTGAAAAGAAATAGATTTATATTTATACAAAATTTACATATACAGGGCGCCCCTTCTCAAAATAAAAACGAAAAGAGATTTCACCGAAAATACAATACAGAAAAATAATATTGACTGCCCTTTATTGTTTATGCTATTTCTTAACTCTCCACCCCCCATACTAGTCCGGGAAAATCAGCCAATAAGTGTAAAAAAATTGCAAAATAAAAACTAAAAGAGGTTTCACCGAAAATACTATTTAGAAAAATAATATTGACTGCCCTTTATTGTTTATGCTATTTCTTAACTCTCCACTCCCCGTAGTAGTCCGGGAGAATCAGCCAATAAAAGTAAAAATATTTCAAAATAAAAACTAAAAGAGGTTTCACCGAAAATACAATTCAGAAAAATAATACGGACTGCCCTTTATGGTTTATGCTATATCTTAACTCTCCACTCCCTGTAGTAGTCCGGGAGAGTTGGCCGAAAAATGTAAAAAAATTGCAAAATAAAAACTAAAACAGGTTTCACCGAAATTACAACTCAGAAAAATAATACTGACTGCCCTTTATTATTTATGCTATATGTTAACTCTCCGTTCCTCGTAGTAGTCCGGGAGAGCTGGCCGAAAAATGTAAAAAAACTAAAAGAGGTTTCACTGAAAATTTAATTCAGAAAAATAATACTGACTCCCTTTTATATTTTATGCTATATCTTAACTCTCCACTCCCCGTAGTAGTCCGGGAGAGTTGGCCGAAATATGTAAAAAAATTGCAAAATAAAAACTAAAAGAGGTTTCACCGAAAATATAATTCCGAAAAATAATATTGACTGCCCTTTATTGTTTATGCTATATCTTAACTCTCCACTCCCCGTAGTAGTCCGGGAGAGTTGGCCGAAAAATGTAAAAAATTTGCAAAATAAAAAGTAAAAGAGGTTACACCGAAAATACAATTCAGAAAAATAATATTGACTGCCCTTTATTGTTTATACTATATCTTAACTCTCCACTCCCCGTAGTAGTCCGGGAGAGTTGGCCTAAAAATGTAAAAACATTGCAAAATAAAAACTAAAAGAGGTTTCACCTAAAATTTAATTCAGAAAAATAATACTGACTCCCCTTTATATTTTATGCTATATCTTAACTCTCCACTCCCCGTAGTAGTCCGGGAGAGCTGGCCGAAAAATGTAAAAAAATTGCAAAATAAAAACTAATAGAAGTTTCACCGAAAATACAATTCAGAAAAATAATACTGACTGCCCTTTATTGTTTATGCTATATCTTAACTTTCCACTCCCCGTAGTAGTCCGGGAGAGTTGGCCGAAATATGTAAAAAAATTGCAAAATAAAAACTAATAGAGGTTTCACCAAAAATACAATTCAGAAAAATAATACTGACTCCCCTTTATATTTTATGCTATATCTTAACTCTCCACTCCCCGTAGTAGTCCGGGAGAGTTGGCCGAAAAATGTAAAAACATTGCAAAATAAAAACTAAAAGATGTTTCACCTAAAATTTAATTCAGAAAATAATACTGACTCCCCTTTATATTTTATGCTATATCTTAACTTTCCACTCCCCGTAGTAGTCCGGGAGAGCTGGCCGAAAAATGTAAAAAAATTGCAAAATAAAAACTAATAGAAGTTTCACCGAAAATACAATTCAGAAAAATAATACTGACTGCCCTTTATTGTTTATGCTATATCTTAACTCTCCACTCCCCGTAGTAGTCCGGGAGAGTTGGCCTAAAAATGTAAAAGCATTGCAAAATAAAAACTAAAAGAGGTTTCACCTAAAATTTAATTCAGAAAAATAATACTGACTCCCCTTTATATTTTATGCTATATCTTAACTCTCCACTCCCCGTAGTAGTCCGGGAGAGCTGGCCGAAAAATGTAAAAAAATTGCAAAATAAAAACTAATAGAAGTTTCACCGAAAATACAATTCAGAAAAATAATACTGACTGCCCTTTATTGTTTATGCTATATCTTAACTTTCCACTCCCCGTAGTAGTCCGGGAGAGTTGGCCGAAATATGTAAAAAAATTGCAAAATAAAAACTAATAGAGGTTTCACCAAAAATACAATTCAGAAAAATAATACTGACTCCCCTTTATATTTTATGCTATATCTTAACTCTCCACTCCCCGTAGTAGTCCGGGAGAGTTGGCCGAAAAATGTAAAAACATTGCAAAATAAAAACTAAAAGATGTTTCACCTAAAATTTAATTCAGAAAATAATACTGACTCCCCTTTATATTTTATGCTATATCTTAACTCTCCACTCCCGGTAGTAGTCCGGGAGAGCTGGCCGAAAAATGTAAAAAAATTGCAAAATAAAAACTAATAGAAGTTTCACCGAAAATACAATTCAGAAAAATAATACTGACTGCCCTTTATTGTTTATGCTATATCTTAACTCTCCACTCCCCGTAGTAGTCCGGGAGAGTTGGCCGAAAGATGTAAAAAAATTGCAAAATAAAAACTAAAAGAGGTTTCACAGAAAATATAATTCAGAAAAATAATACTGACTGCGCTTTATTGTTTATGCTATATCTTAACTCTTCACTCCCCGTAGTAGTCCGGGAGAGTTGGCCGAAATATGTAAAAAAATTGCAAAATAAAAACTAAAAGAGGTTTCACCGAAAATACAATTCCGAAAAATAATATTGACTGCCCTTTATTGTTTATGCTATATCTTAACTCTCCACTCCCCGTAGTAGTCCGGGAGAGTTGGCCGAAAAATGTAAAAAAATTGCAAAATAAAAACTAATAGAGGTTTCACCGAAAATACAATTCAGAAAAATAATACTGACTGCCCTTTATTGTTCATCATGAGGTCTCGCCCTTCTCCCGCAAAACAAATTACTCGGTACGTTACTGATATTAGAGCTACAGATAGTCGGGTAAATAGACAAGGTGATGGTATTTTTTCCGCTGATTACAACGGTGGCAACAGAAGGAAAATTAAATGACGCGTAACTGAGTTATGTGTAAAAATATATTTTTTTTTTAATGGGACACCTTCCCTCCTTACCTTCAATACCTGCAACTCTGTCGTCTCCTAGGTGGCGCTTGGTTGGTGGGGGCCGCATCCTAGGAGAAGGACTTGGGCTATACGTCCACTTCGTGGCATACCTCCATGTAATCAGGATGCAACATGATGTCCTTGATCATGTCCTTCAGCATGGAGTACCGAAGAGGCATGGGGTAGTACTTGGCGTTTGTGTATTCAGTCTGTGAAAATTTTGATTATTTTCGTTTTATTTGATACCTTACAAGTTACAGAGGGTGGTCGGAAAGGTAGATAGAAAATTTTTTTAAAAAACTGAAAATTTGGAAAGCTTTTTTTCGAAATCATTTTTTTGAAAAACATTTTTTTTGACGTAAAATTGTTTTGAAAAACATTTGTTTTGAACGAAATTTTCCTCAAAAACGTTTTTCTTGAAAACTTTTTCCAAAAACATTTCTTTTCGAACAAAAATTTTTTCATAAAACATTTTTTTTTCAGCGGAAATTTTTTGAAAAAAAAATTTTTTTTTACATTTGTTTTAAACGAACTTTTTCTTGATTGATTTTTAAATTGACGGGTACGAAATTCCACGTTTAAAAATATTATCTACCAACCTTTAATTGCCTAATTAAGCTCCTTAATCCCGAGTATTTTTTAATTAATCTATAAAGGTCATTTGTCATCTGAGTATTCTCTGCATCTATCTGCGATGTTGTCATATCTAAAAAAAAGTTTTTAAGTTTTTAAATAATCAATTGATTTTTTCTGACAAAAATTATGTCCTTTTAATTTTGATAAAAACTCACTTTCTAGCCTTTCAATCCTTTCTTTTTTCTCCATAATCTCTTCGGCCTTATTTGCTGATGTTTTGACCCCTTCTCCAGCTTTTTGGGTCTTTTCCATGATTGAGCATGCTCTTAGAACAAATGCCGGTACTGTTTCTTGCTTTTCTTGCTTGGGAATATCCACTAACGTCCAGTATTCTGTTTCTAATCGAATCACTTCCTAAAAATATAATATGATATCAGTTAAAGCAAATATTTAGCTATATTTTACAAAAATAATCATTCAAGTATCTCAATTCGTTAAGGCACAATCTACAAAAACCTCTGAGCCTATACCTCTGCGCATCAACAGAACGCATATGTCAGTTACCTCGAGCTTCGTTTGTCAGCAACGATTGGCTCCCATCGTGATAGTACACGCCTCCGTTACACGTTAGATTCCACTACCCGCACTTTCAAAACGCCCGTCTAGTTTTTTTAAGATAGTTGCTAAACAGGATGAGGTATTAATTTAATTCTTTTTGTGGATGTAAGAGGAAGGTTAAGGCTACCAATACGTACCTTAATCATAACTTTAAGCGTACTATATCTTTGAAAAAAGTGCATGTTTTTGCTCTCGTTGTATTTTCCCATAAGACCGACTAAAGCCTTCTTGGCAGTGTCATAGCTCTCGTCCATTCGAATCCTGACAGCTCGCAGACGTTCATTTGTCTCAATCACGTCATCTTTTGTGGCGCCAGAGGGCGTGCCTTCGTCTTTGACGTCCTGGACTATTCTGCGCACGCTTTGAGTGAATTTTCCTACCAGATTTGTCGAGCCTGCAAACAAAAAAATAGAACTAATTTAAATCCTGAACAAATTAGCAATAAATCTATTAGTCCACAAAACACCGGTCTATTTTTTAATTGATAAATAATATGACGGCCAACTTTTTCCTTTGCGAATCCATGGAAATGATTTCTAACAGAGTGTGCAGGCACAGTCATTTTTCAAGCGTCGGACTGACTAAACAAAGCATAAGATTTGTAGGACAATGTTGCCATTTAATGATGATTCATATGTGAGGGGGCTTTGCAGCCCTTGCACTGCGACCACCAGTGGGCATATTGTGGCTCATTTTTGAGTGGTTTTTCACCACCCTATGCCTAGTCCTCCAAAAAGGCCGGCTATCAGTTTGGGTGAGACACTATTCAGTTCTTCTGAGTCAATCTGAGGTCTACCGAAAGTGTTCTGACGTAAACTTGCAATAGCCGAACCTTCACACAGTACATGTCTAACTGTTTCGTCATCCTCCATACAGAGTCTACATTCGGTCTCTTCTGTTAGTGTCATTCTGTGCATGGATACTCTCAGTCGACAGTGACCCGTAAAAAGACAAATACGTATCTCCTGTCTGGTAAGTCCAATGATGTTCCTGGCTCTGTTTCTACAAGATCCTTTAATGAACTCTTTAGAATGAACCAGTTCTGGTATATTTATTCAGTATTGTTGAAAGCTATTCTCCATCCATTTTAATATGGTTGATTTAGCAGCATTGTATGATATCCCCAGGGCTGGTTTGGGGCCGAATAACTCAGAAGATGCCGCGTCCCTCGCTGCATGGCTGCGGCCTCATTTCCCTCGTGCCCAGAGTGCCCTGGTATCCATACTAATGACACATTGTTGGCGCTACCAAGCTCTTTCAGCGAATCCCTGCAGCTCCTCAAGGTTCTCGATGAGACCGTATAGGAATCAAGCGCTCCTAAGGCTGCTTGACTAAAAATTTTTATTGTCCTGTTGGTTCATTCGTGGTCAATTAGGGTATCCAAATCCCGGGACCAAATATGTTTTCGGGACTTCGGGACCAAATGTCAGGTCCCGGGACTAGTCCCGGGACTGGTCCCGAAACTAAAATAAAAGTAATTAAATTAATTTAACACAGAACAGAATACAGGTTTATTGATATTGGTAAATGGTTAACATAAAAACAAATTGACAAACGTAGCAAATAAAAGGTAAGTATAGGGAAACATTACTTTTGTTCAAAGTGAGATTTAAGTGCCACGAGTGCATTTAAGGACTCATCATTTAATCTTAAACGAAGCTTGTTACAAAAACCGCCGGCCGCTGTTAAAGCTCTCTCCGATTGGACGCTGGCAGGTGGTATAGTCAGTAAATGCTCGTAGCATAGCTGCAAATATTGTCCTCGACAACCGCCATCCTCAAAAAGGACCATTTCTCGTTTTATTATTTTTGAAAATCGATCTGGTTTTGCACTTGATGACGTTTGTATGATTGCTCTTGTACTTGTTGAGGCAGTAGCAAATATTGCATTTTTAATAAATCCGTCTAACTTTTTTGCGATCCTTTCGCGTTCATGCAATAGACGGCGCTGCGTCACGCTTATTATGCCAGGGCTATCAAAATGGACGGGCCACGATCGTCCACTTTGTTGACGTCACATCCGGGGCTGATTTTTTTTTGATGGTCACGTTACGACACAGCTGATTGTCTTTAAAATTTTGAAGTTGGAATGACGGTTCATGGATATTTGATTTTTTGTTAAATAAAGCCGTTTTTGAGATTGTTTTTACTTTATTCTGGCAGAACAATTTTTTAAATGTATAGTAAGCCCTAATTTTTCATAGCCGCTTCATTAGCTCACACAAAAATTAAGTTTAAAGCAAAAGCGAATGTGACAATCACATATCACAAAGTCAAATACATGTCAAATATAACAGTTGGCATGTGGTACATGGCGGGTAATTTGAATTCAAAATAAGGAATGCTAAATCTTGAAGATTTTAACCTTTTAATCATGTTGCTTCCTTACAAACCTTTGGTGGAATATCGGGATGGTGTCTGAGAATATTTCAGTGAAATTTTGCGGAAATCTGTAGTGCCATTTTGAAAATATCATAAAAAAACGTCTGACCTCCCATAAGACCCAATGTAAAATTCAGCCCCGGGAGAACAGCTGATTTTTTCAGGGTCGTGGCCTCTATTTTTGTGTTGGCCTTGATTATGCATGTGTCTGGTATAATTTAGCGGTTTCGGGACCAAGTTGAGGTCCCGGGACCTTTACTGAGTCCCGGGATAACTTTTTTAGGAAAAGTCCCGGGACCGTCCCGGGACCAAGTCCCGGTACTGGATACCCTATGGTCAATGTTGCCATTTACTTCCAAACACAATTTTTAATCAACCAAAAAAAATTATCCGGTTATTAATTATTTTTTCAATAATGTAGTATGTATTTTTTTAAATTGTAATTTTTATTTTATTTTTTGTTGAATAAATTTGATAATTGAGATTGATTGCAACTTGTTAAAAAAAACATATTTTTTTAATTACATAGTAGGAAAAAATAATTATATATGAGCCTTATTTTATTGGTAAAATATAGACCTTATCCTATCGCAGTTTTAGTTCCTGATAACAATTACGTTTAACGAAATATTAGGGATATTTTGCGTCAGTTAAAATAACAGAAAATTTGACAGGTTTGTCCGTTATTGTTACTAAGAATAACGGTAACATTCACGGAAAACGTTAATTTAGTAGTTTCATACTCCTTCAACTTTTTGTTTATTAATTTTTATTAGATTTATGGTTTTTTACAAACCAAACTACCGAATTTTAGTAAAAAAATCGACTGCATTAAAAAAACCATACAAAACTAACCTTAAAAAATAACGATAACATAAAAGGACGTCCACCGTAAGTACCGGGCGCCGTTACCATAAATAACAAAAAAGGAGCGAGAAGCGGTAACGGTAACAAAGTAGGGATGTTTAAAAAGTAACTATTTGTTACTCGAGTACTCGTTACTCGACAAGTAACGGAGTAACGAATACAGATCCTAAAATTAAATGATTACTTTCGTTACTTTGATTACTTTGACTCCTTCGATTATTTTAGTATTGTTATATTTGTTTCTATTTTTATTTACTTTTAAGTAGAGTTTATACAGCAACATGGCATGACATAAGACATAGCATGACATAACATAACAGAGTTGAGCTTATGACAAATCCTGTTGGTGTTTATACAGAAAAATAACATGACATAACATTACATGACATAACATGAGACATAAAAAGATGCCCAACTTTTATCTTTTTATGTCACGTCTTGTGTGAAATCATTACGCGCATGATCGCGACGTCATTTGTTTACGATTTTTCACCATAACCCTACTTTTATATTGTGTTTGGATAGTTTGATGTGGTTTTTTTTGTTTAAAAAAAGTAATAATTACACAAAAAAGGTAAGCAAAACGTCAGATATTTGATATTTAGGTACATATAGGTAGGTAACCTTTTTTTCATTCATTTTTGTTGCTGGTAATTATGGGGCTCCCCTAATACATGTAATGATGGCCCTTTGGTTAGTTTAATAATGTGATGTATATACTTGTTTTAGATGGATGAAGAAGTACAGCTTCTACTTCTCATTGGCCTTGCAGCTAGTGCTATATGTATAAAAAGTTGCGAAAAAGAAGGCACTTTAAAATTCACCCAATGAATAAGAAGTTCAAGCCATTTAATATATATGAATTGTTGGTCATTAAAATTGGGGTCACAGGGTGTTTTAGTTTGGTCCATTTTATGAGTGAGCCAACAAAAAATGTAACAAAGAAGATAAAACATAGGATCTTTATCTACTAATAATACTGCTGTGTCAATAAAATAAATACAAATTACTTATGTGTAAACCCCAACACGGACCCGATGGTGGTCCAGGCCTTTTCTTTGGCATTCTTATCTTTGTACCACTTGTCTTTTTTATTATACAGGGCAGGGAAGACCTGTTCAACTAATTCACCATCGTCCATATTTTCAAAACAACAACAGAAAACTAAATGACAGAAGACAGCTGAAAGTTCCAAAATCACATGAACAAAAGTCAACCTGTGATTGGACCAAGCTTTATATTATGTCATGTTATGTTTTTTGTATAAACAGCCATTTTTCCTTCTGTAATGTTATGTCATGCCATGTTTTTGTGTAAACTCTACTTTAGATTTTAAGTATGTATTTCTTTGTGTGTAAGGCATTAGGTTTTTAAAACAAAGTTGTACACAAAACAGTTCCTACGTAATTCCTACCATTATTTTTTTAATTCGAGCCCGTGTTTTGAAAATTTCAATTGAATATTTCCATAATATTAACAACGAAAATATACCTACAAGTAAATGATCTTCGAATTAACGAAAATCAGAGAATTTTGCACTAATTGTATGATTGAATTGAATACAGTTACAATAATCAAAGTAACGATAGTAACGAATATATAAAATGATTACTTAGTAGTCGAGTAACGATCAGTAACGAGTATTCAAAAATAACGAAAATCAACACCTCTATAACAAAGTGTAATGTCCCTATTACAAAAAAACTAAAAAGTGTTCAAACTCGCCCCACCCTCCCCTATAGTACGCATGTACTGAGTCCCCCCATATTACGTACAGAACACGTTTCTTGATGTAAATAGGGGGGACAAAACGCAACAACACTGAAAACAAACTACAGAGGCATAATTTAACAACATGCCGGCTATGTTAGTGTGGTGTCAAGTGTTAATGTAGAAGTTAGTGTGCGCTGGGATCAACATAAAAACCGTTAAATCACGTAAACTTTTAGTTTGTTGTTATCAACTTATCATATCACTTCATACTTATCTGTCCATTTTAGTGAATTTTTTACGTCAAAAAAACATAATTTTCGTGGTTTGATCGGTCAAAAATACTGGAGAAATTTAATAGAACCAAGTACAGTTTTTTAACTCTATATTTTGGGCGCTAATATCTTAAAAATTATTTTTACAATTTTTTATTGAAAACTGACAGACGATCTTTAAAAATTGACATATCAAATTTATAAATCCAGTCGTTTGTTTGTTATTAATAAAAGCGAATTTTATATAAATACAAAGGCCTAATTTTGAAAGAAGACAGCAGCAGTTCTTATAATGTGAAACTGTCAGAATAGTGCCCGGCATTATTACTGTCTGCCTTTATTTTAATAAGTGCATTTAAATTACCACCCTATATGTTGATGACATGTAGATATTATTTAAATCTTAAAAACTATCGAATTCATCGAAAAAAATTTCACACAAGCATATTGAAGACTACTACTACTATGTCGGTTTAGAACGTTTTTCTACGTTGTCCGACGCCCATTCTCCACCTCCTTCGATCCTGACAATCATCTTTCGTCAGGTTTATTTGACTCATTGACCTTTGGATTGACTATTGCCATTCCAGTTTAGGACGCCCTCTTTTTCTGCGCCCTACTGGTTGCTATTCTCGGACCTGCTTTGGTAATCTTTCGACCTTCATCCGTTGTATATGACCGTACCATACCAGTTGTCTTTTAGTGATATCATCCGTTATGCTTATCTCGATTCCCATTCTTTCTTTTATAATCTCACTTCTTATATGATCTGTTCTAGAGATTCTAATTGATCTTCTTATTGCATCCATTTCGACACTTTATATGTTTGCCTTGTAGTTTTCTGTTACGCGACAAGTCTCTATTCCATACAACAGCGCGCTTTTCACCATTGTTTCATATATGTTAAATTTTTCATTCTTTTTTATCTCTCTGCTCCGTAAAATAGTGTTAAGACAACCAATAACCTTTTTTACTTTAACTATCCTTTTTTCCAGTTCTTTACAGCCTGTTCCTGTCTCGTCAAATGTGACACTATTGTTTGTCCATTGTCTAGTTCTAACTCACTTGATTTGTTTCACCACGTTCACTGTTAACCCCCACTTTTGGTATTTTTCCGTTAACTTTCTCATCATATAATCCATGTCTTCTTTATCATTAGCTACAATTACTTGGTCCTCAGCAAACTGTAGTGTGTATAAGGTAAATCGGTCGTTAAGTTTTATTCACATGCCGTGAACCTTACGTTTTCAGTTTTTTAGAGCTTCTGCGATATACATTTTAAAAAGAGTTGGAGAGATAAAACATCCCTGTCTTAAGCCTTTCGTTACCAGGAATTCTTTTGAAAGTCGATTCCAATTTTAATTTTAGATTTTAACCCTTTGTATAGTTCTTTTATCGCTTTTAGATATGTATTGTTCTAACACTCTCCATAATTTTTCTACTGGAACGGTATCATATGCTTTTTGTAGGTCCACAAAGGTAACATGAGTCTCTATATTTCTGGCACTCATTTTCTCAATTACTTGTTTAACACAAAAAACATTATCACTGCAAGATCTACCTGCAGATATTGTAGACTACGTCTCATAATTTTTCCTTATTTTTTAATTTGTTTCCCCATATTCATATATTCATATTTCAAGATACAAAATAATTTTCCAGAAAAATTTGATGTAACTTATTTTAATTTTTAACTCTGTTTTTACATTTCTCAGACAATGTTTTCATTTAATTACCCCTGTATTTTTTAGCCCACGTAAATTCTGTTTTTTTGTTGCTATTGTCAAATTTGCTTGAGCGCGCATAGATATTAGTTTGGCTTTATTGATCGGTGTTTTTTTTAACAAAAATACTAAGCCGTTATATAATTAAATTCGTCAATTAAAAAGAATTGATCGTGATTTGTTTATTTTAAAACGTCGAAAACAAACTGTGTGGGTTTAATTTTACGTCAATTTTTTTTTATTTTACTGGCACTGTTTTTTCTGATTAGTCGCAAAAATAAGTATGTAGTGTCTCTTTACTTAAAATTTTAAAGACGTTTTTGGGTCACGATTTATTATTAGAAATTTTTGAAGTTTCGTGACTTTGTGAATTTGTGGTCGGTTTCTGGTTCAGAACGTTCATTCTCTTCAGTATAGAAAAAAACATCTGGTAAGTTTTTTAAGTCACTATTAGTTTTTAAGACTATTAGTTTTTAAGATATTACATAAAGTTGATACTTTCTATTGGTTATTAAATTTGTATTAATTTTTACCTTCCTAGCCCCGCACAGCATTGGCTAGAGAAGGTATTGTTTTTGACGAATTTTTTTTGTTTGAGATTACGCCGAAAATGTGTTATTTGAGTGTATTTTGACTTATCCTAGCAATATTGTCGTGATGTCTGTCTGTGTGTGTGTATTTTTTTTCTGTCCGTAACACGATAGCTCCTAAACTGCTGAACCCATTTAAATAAAATTTTCAGTAAAAATAGTTTTCGACACTCTAACGAGCTGGTTAGATTTTGGTTAAAATCTATTAATGCAAATGACATGTTTTTGACAATTAAAAATTTTGACAAATGCAAATTTTTTAACGGAGCATTGCATTAATATGAAGTTTTAGGAATATAGTAGACTATATTTGGCTCAATAATTTGTGTTATAACCAAAAACTTCGTAGGAGCTTTAGTATCTGAGATATTTACAAATAACTGTTTTCAAGGCTGATTATCATTGCTTCATTTGAAGTGTGCTAATAGGCTAGCTAGAAAGATATCAGATCTGTCAATAATCATTTATGTTAAGTTACAAATAAAAAAAGAGATTTAATAAGGTTGGTATAGGTATTGCAAAGTCAGTTGAACAAAGATAAAAGCCGACCATCGGCATATCCTTTATAGAAAGTGACATGGGCGGCGGTAGATATACTCATAAAAATTATTTCATCTAATTATGGCGTAAACTAAAGAAATAAATATAGATAATAAAACTTTCTATTCCTACACCTACAGAAACGACACTGATTTATTTTCTAACTCTGCATACTGCCGACTAAAGGGGTCCCGAAAAGCACACCCGAAAGCAATTAAAAGCGCATCTCAAAAAAATCTACCAATCAGGTGCCGTCTATCCACCTGTGCTCGGTCGGTCCGAAAACAAATAGTTTGTGGTCGGACCGCAAAGAGTCGCGCCTCTTCTCTGTCGGTAGGGAAGATTTTATATGAATTTGGATAACTTTTGAAAAACAGAATGAAGCAAAATTTCATGAAATCGAGAGAACCCCGTATTAGAAGTTATTCAAGTAACTTTGCAAAAACTATAAGTCAATTATTGCCAACCGACCCAAAATCCTGAAGTCAATACTGTGGTGACCCATATTTGTCCTAAATGATTCCGCGTGTTAATATCAAGTAATCCAACGCAACAGAAAATTGTTCAATCGGCCCAAAGGACCCGAACAAGAACAATGGATGGTTTTTTAACCTCGCTATTAAAAATTCCACGTATTTTCGACTTCTTATCAGCTTTTTAACCGAGATAAAATAGTGAAAAAAATACATAAGGCGCATGTTTTTTTGTTGGAGTGTTTTTGTCTTTAATATGAAGAGGTTCCTTGAAACAGCGGCGTAGCGTGGGGGGTTCGTCGCCCCCCCCCCCCGCCCCGAGGGTAATGGCGCCCCATAGGTGGCCGAAGCGTCCTCAGCTTTATTAAGTGGGGCCGGTAACGGCCAATTGAGTGGGTGCCAAAGGAAACTAACGACATGAAGACCTTTTTTTTTTGTCGCAAGATTCGTGATAGGCGCCCTTGTGACTTATCGGCCGCCCCCTCACACATGATGACCTTTTTTTTTGTTTTTTTTTTGGTCGCAAGATTTGTGAGAGGCGCCCTTTTGACCTTTTTGTTATTTTTGTCACAAGATTTTTCATCAGTTTTCAGAGGCGCCCTTTTTAGCTGTCGCCCCCCCGCCCTTTCGGGCACGCTACGCCGCTGCCTTGAAATCGTTAGGTTTTTAATAGATTCACGGGTGCCTAATATTGCCATCCATAGGTAGATCTGCTTCCTATGCAATAAGGATAGGCAAATCGCTATGATGATATGTTCTCTATGTTGATGAAGAATGTGTCGGTCTTACCAAGTCCGACAAAGAAATATCTATTTGTCCAGACTGGATCGTACTGTTTTTTTTAAGTCTATCTTTTTTTTCTATTATTTTCTTAAAGAATATATCTAAAGTTTGGATCTTTTTTATTTTAGTGTTTAAAAGCATATTTCTTACATTGCTACTACCTGGCAATATTTGGGGCAGATATTGCCATTTTACAATGTTTTTTGAAACCCCTCTAAAAAATATTATTAAAATTACAAGTAAGTGTTTCACCATCCTGTTGAGAAAACATACAGTAAAATGATTTCCCCAAATCACAAATTAATCTAGCTAAAAATGTTGGAACGAAAAAATTAAATTCCTTAGGGTGGCAATATTTGGGCCAGGAACATAGTAATTTTCAATTTTCAATTTTTCATTTTTATTTTTCATTTTTCATTTTTCATTTTTCATTTTTCATTTTTCATTTTTCATTTTTCATTTTTCATTTTTCATTTTTCATTTTTCATTTTTCATTTTTCATTTTTCATTTTTCATTTTTCATTTTTCATTTTTCATTTTTCATTTTTCATTTTTCATTTTTCATTTTTCATTTTTCATTTTTCATTTTTCATTTTTCATTTTTCATTTTTCATTTTTCATTTTTCATTTTTCATTTTTCATTTTTCATTTTTCATTTTCCATTTTTCATTTTCATTTCGGTGTTCGACACTGTAACTTTGTATTGTAATGTATTTATAAAAAACTGTTTTTAAGGCTGATATAGCGTGGGGTTGACTTGGAGTGTATCCATGGGCAAGGTAACCGTGGACTTGGCCCACTTAGGTTATACATCGTTTAAAAGATAATTTAATTTTCTACAATAAAGTTAATTAAACAATTTCTGTAAAATGCTTAGCTTTTGAGAAAATGACATAAAACTGAATAATTTCGGTTTATTTTGCATATACTATGGAAATACATAGGAAACGGGTGTACTGCTAATACTTCACGGTTAGTATCTCAGCCAAAGTACTACCCCGAGAAATGTCTCGTTTTAAGGCTATTAGTTGTTGTTTATTTTATGTTATTACAGATTTTCTAAAAAATAAGCAGTTTTGAAGTTATAGGCCATTAAAAATCAAAATTGGTCAAAATCCAAAATTGCGGCGAAATATTTAGCCATAACTCAAAAACCATTCGTCTGACAAATAAACATGCAAAAGTGTTTTTGTAAGAAATTTTTTGTCTTCAACTTTTGTTTAAAACTTTTTTTCTAAAGCGTACAATAAGCCGGCCGCCCCCAAGGTCGAAAACTCAAGTTTATTTTTGCAAGCTAAAATTCTATAATGACTGGACTATTTAGCCACCCCCAAAAATAGTGTTCTTGTGCGTCCAGAAGTCGGGGTAGTTACACATTTACAACAATTCAAATCTTAAAGTAAAGGCCGTCATCACAGCTGTTTTCGAATCGCCCTTAGTCAAATAACCAATTTTTGCTTGTATTTATTTTTTTTAGCTTTAAAAACTTACTATTTTAAAAATAGTTTCTCTATGTATGTAATAAAAAACGTAACAATAAACTAAAATCCTGAAAAATCACTATTATGTGTATTTTTTTAACCGAAAATTCAAACGGACTACAGACCAAAGCTAATTTTTTCCGCAATTATGTGTATTTTTTTAACCGAACATTTAAACGGAATACAGACGGAAGAGAAATTTTTCATGATTGAATTTAACCCAGGAAAGCAAATAAATTATATGTGTTGAACGACGCGCCACGAAATCCGGCCGGTATTGAGATTCTTATCCTAGCTCTTCTGAAAACGTCAGCGGCTATTTATTAAGTCCCCGACTGTACCTTACAAACAGACGTATTTCTTGAATATTAATTTTTTTTATTGTATATAATTATAATTTTTAGTGGTGTTTGACACATTAATTAAACTTTTTAATTCTGTCCAATGATGTGGGTGATTGTTTGGTGAAAAAGGTCAATGGTTTTATAAGAAATTTAAATAAACTTTTAGTAAGACACTACTCAATTTTTTTTAAAGAATAAACTTGCTAAAATATTTTTAATCAGAGTTTTTTGTTTATGCATGACCAAATCATAAAATAAACAGATATAAAAATTTCGAATATCTATTTTACATAAACTTAAGCAGTGATGGTCCCAGGAGGGGGTACGCAGGCCAACCTGGAATTTGACCAATTTTTTTTTAGTGGCCTTTGCGAAACTGCTTATTTATGAGACAATAAAATAAAGACCAACTAATAGCCTATACACTGAGACATCAGTTAGTTCTCTGGGTACTAACCTTACTGAGATTCGAACCCTGAAGTGTTAGCAGTACAACCGTTTCCTATGTATTGCATATACTATAGAAATACATAAGAAACGGGTGTACTGCTAACACTTTGGGGTTCTTATCTCAGCAAAGGTACCACCCAGCGAAATTGTTGATAACTCATTTTATAGGCTATTAGTTGTTCTTTGTTTTATGTTATTACAGATTTTCTCAAAAATAAGCTGTTTCGAAGTTAAAGGCCACTAAATAAAAAATTGGTCAACATCCAAAATGGCGTCGAAATGTTTAGCGTCATAACTCGAAAACCATTCATCTGACAAAAAAACGTATTAAAATATTTTTGTAGAAACATTCATTATCTTCAACTTTTATCTAAACTTTTTTTTCAAAAATGTACAGGGACCAAGTAATTAAAAAAACAATTATTTTTGTGCATACTAAATCCAAGATAGCGGGGAAAGCCGCCCCCTTCCCAAGGTCGAAAACTTAAATTTTTATTTAGGACTCAAAATTGCGACTACACCACATTTTGCTTTAATGACTAGCCTATTTTGAAAGTCTGGGAACTCCCCTGAATGAAGCCTACTAATAAGAAAACTGAAATAAATTTAAAAATTCTAACATTAAATACATTTAACTTACTTAAACGACCTCGGGCATTTAACGAACTAAATGTGCAATTATACATTTTTATGAAAAATCTCGTAAAGATAGAAAAACAGATATTAATAAAAAAAATTAACAATATGCCTAATAAAGTAAAACATGACTTTTGTATTAACTTTATATTTTATATATGGTCATCTTATTTTCAATTACGCTAATTGTATTTTTTTTGCTTCTTTTTTTAATTTATAATTTACAGTGGCGGACCCAGAAATATGTTATGGGTGGTTCGAGACCCATTGATGTCGTCTTGCATGCTATTTTTTGTTTTTATTCATGAAATATTTGGAAAATATCTAAAAAAAAGGCTCAGGACCTGAGCCCCACTCCCCCTCCCACTGAGTGTGCCTATGTAATTTATTTTATTTTAATTTAATACTGTTTGCGAAATTCTTTTCAAAACAGGGTGGTTCAAAACAATTGATAATTTTTTTGCTAATGCATAAATAATAATACGAACCCGGCCTGATTGTATCATATTTTCATGTTAAGTTTTTTAGATTTACACAAGGTTCAAGTATATTATACAAATATAGATATGTATACGTATTATTAATGATAAGAATAGTCACAGGTAGAGTCAGATACTTTTTATATTGCCGGATTTTTTTTGTCTTAATTATTTAAAGATATCAGATAAAAGAGTTTATAAAATATTATACACATTTTAGGCGTTATCTCAAAAAAAAATTCGTCGAAAACAATACCTTCTCTAGCCATTGCTGCGCGGGCTAGGAAGGTAAAATGAGTGGGCTTATATTATTATAAAAAGATTAACATTTTTCAAAGTTTCATTGCATAGATACTTTTAATATTTTATCGTAACTATGATTTGTGCATTTTAGCACTTGGTATACTATATATAACTATGCAATATTATAAAGAATAAATAAATTATACTAATCATCAGGTATATTCATCCCGCATAATTGATTCTAGTTATTATTATTTATTTATTATAAGCATGAGATTGAAAATATTAGAATAAACAGTAAAAACAGTAGGAAGTATTAGATATACGGATTATACCAACCCTAACAATGATTTTTCAAAATTTAACAATTATTGGTATACAGGTTTTTTTTAAATGATGCATTTAAAAAAAAATCATTTCAAGTTTAAGTTTAAAGTGTAAGGAAAAAATGTGAATTTTAACATTTGCTATTGTCCTTGACACGATAGCTCCTAAACCGCTGAACCGATTTTTATGAAATTTTTTAGTAAAATATTGTACAATGCTGTAAAGAGCTGAATAGATTTTTTTAATGATAGTTTTTTGCCAGTTTAAAAATTAAAAATATGATATAGTAGAGTATAGTAGAAAATGTTTTTCTTTGTTTGAAACTAAAACAAAACCAGAAAATCCCTCAAATAATAAGGAATGTATTTACCAAATTCCCTGTGAGTGCGGTAAATCATATGTAGGTGAAACGAAACGCCCTCTTCAGGTTAGAGTAAATGAACATCTAAAAAGTACACAATTAGGGGATATTAAAAAATCCGGTTTAGCGGATCATGCATTGTCAAACGATCACAGGATTCAGTGGTCAGAAGCTAAAGTTTTGCATAAGGAGTCGCATTGACGAAAACGAAAGTTTATTGAAGCTGCGTTTATAATGCAGAATAAAAAAGTTTTCAGTCAACTAAGCACGGACATACCAAACATATAGAAACCACTCCTTAAGGAAAACAGGCGTCTTAGGATTAAAAAAGGGGGCGGGCCGTCACACCTGACTGCACACTAAGTAGTATAAATAGTAGTCTAGAGACTAGATTGTTTAGTTGACTCTTGAAAACGGTTAGAGATACTAACCGTAACGTCGTGTTTAAAATAAATTTAAAAAATTATGTTTTTCTTAATAATTTATGTTATTACTAAAAACTTCGTAGGTGCTTTCGTTTCTGAGATTATTACAAAAACTGTTTTTAAGGCTGATATAGCCACTTTGAGTGTGCTAATGGGTAGGAATTTATTTTTTATTTTTATGATATTTTTGCTGAAATGATGAATCAGGAAGGATGCTTCAAAAACAAAAGAAAGAAAAGTCTATTTCCGCAATTTAGGTTTGTTTTAAATAAAAAAACACAAAGTCGCCTGTAACAGCATATTGTATATTTTGACTAAAGGTAATTGTTTTTCCTGTGTGTTTTTTGTGCTACTTCCTGAACAAAATTGGACATCGAATAGTTACTAAAAAAATATAAAATTCAATTATCGTCGTGATTTTAAATAAAACAAAGCTTCTCATTGTACCAAATATGACCCGAACTAAGCGTATTATAAAAACATTGTGTTTTTACAAAAATGGAATAAAGGTTCAAAAACAAGGGGTGTACATAAAATGGGATACTAAAGTTTTAAAAATTTATTTTAAAAAAACTTTTGACGTTATTGGTTTAAAACATTATGCTATTTACGAATTATTCTTTTTCGTTTATTATAATTCATTTGTAGTAAGTTAAACACTTTAAAAAAATTTGTTATTTTGAAAAATCTAGTCCACTGCAGATTTCCATTTTACCCTACTTATGCAGGTAAAATGAAAAAAGGTATAGCTACAACTATTACTAATAAGGAGGGTGGGGAGAAGAGAGGGACAGAAAGGGGGAAACAAGTAAAATGATGTTGGAAAAAAGTCTTACAGCATGTGCAGAAAGAATTTTTTAAATTGCTCTATATTTGTGAAAGGTATAGCTACAACTACGCAGCCCACGAGAAAGAAGGGCCCGGGGGCGGAAATATCACGTGACCGTAGGAGGCTCACAAAAAAACGCCTCACGGCCCGCGGTCATTATAAAACATGTGTGTTTTCAGTTTTGGTATGTTTGTTTACTTCGATTTTTTTTAAATTCGGGCACGAATTTTATGTGAATTTTATCAAAGTTATTTAAATAACGCAGCCCACGAAAAAGACTGTAGTGGGCTGTGTTAAAATAATTAATGGCTAATGAGTAAATTATAAAGAAAATACCTATAAGATAAACAATACCGCAAACCTGTAATTAGTGTTGTTCCTTGTCGGTCCAACTATAAAACTGAAACCTAATATGTTGCAAACGGGAAAGAAGTGGTAAAAGATAAGATCTTGGATAAGATAAGAAGATAAGAACCGACATCCTTAGTGACATTTTGGATAGTTAGAGTGAAAAATGTGTTCAATTGTCATTTCTTATTGAACAATTAGGTATCTTGAAAAGGTAACCTGAGAATCGAAGATATGGTGGATACACTTTAATATTGGCTTCATCGTTGTTTATCCAGTCATCCAGTGCATACACGTCAATTTACAATTCTAGGGTAATATGTCTTCCGCACCCTCGCAATAGTAAAAAATTGATTTGTAAAATATTGTTAACAGAAAGTAATCTCTCTGGTTGTGTGAAATATTTAAAAAGTAAGATACAGCTTTTAAAAGAACATGAGTTGGTAGTTAACTAACACTTTAATGAAATATATATTAAAGTTAGTGCTGGGTAATTTTTCAAAAAATTATTGACGACCACTACATTTAGTTCATTGAATGTGAAAACCATCTCACTTATTTACAAAATCACTTGTTTCTTTTTAATAAATTATTGTAAAATGTTTTATATTGACAATTTTTCTTCAGATAACTCTAGCGAGTGTTTTTGTGGAGAAGAACTTTGTCAAAGCTTGAAAAAATTAGTTTAAGGGCATGTAAAGTTTTTTAAAATAATTTTATTAAAAAGCACAATGATTTAGTGTCTGCTAATAAATCTTTGAATAAGAACTCAGACAAAGATGATGACACTCAAAGAAAAATTAAAAAACTAAAAGCTAGGTTTGATATGTCGAATTTTGAAAGACTTGTATAGATTTGAAGTTACTAACGATATTATGTACCTAATATATGTATGTACCTGAAGATATTAGAGTGCAAATTTTGTATAATTTTTTATTTTATAGATTTAGTTCTTTTATCCATAATAAACACATATATCAGCAAAATATTTTTTTCAATTTTTGCCTATAAAAGAACAGAATTTTTTTGTTATTTTATTTAAATTGTGTAAAAACATATAATATATTAAGCAATACAATAAGAATCCTGGGACTCCTAAGATCACGTGACAGCCGACTTGCTTATAACGCGCCATGGCCGGTCTTTATCGTTGGCTGCGCTACAACTATTACTAATAAGGAGGGAGGAAACTAGTAAAATGATGTTGAAAAGTCTTCAAGCGTGTGCAGAAAGAACTTTTTAAATCGCTTTATATTTGCGAAAGTTATAGCTATAACTATTATCAATAAGGATGGCGGGAAGAAGAGAGGGAAAGGCGGGGGGGTCTCGTAAAATGGGGCTGGAAAAAAAACTGCACGCGTATGCAAAAAGAATTTTTGAAATTGCTCTATATTTGGTAAAATTATGCGAATATGGTGTTTGAATAGGGTGGGGGGAATGACAGGAGGGAAGATGGGTGGGACCCAAGGAAGGAGGACTACAAAGTAACTACACCAAATTAGAAGACATTTGCAACGGGTAATTAAAAGAAATTTCAGTCAAATCGCCTGAAATTTAGATAATTTGTATGCCTTAAAGCCTACATCATGTGACAAAATGGCGTCTGAAGACCGCCATGTTGATTCCTGTTTAAAAAAATAAAGTCTATAGCACCTTCGGGATCAGTAGCAATTTAACGACACCTTTTTTGTCAAAATCGGTTCAGCCGTTTAGCCTTTAGCGTGACACAAACATATTTACTTACATAGGTACAGGGTGTCCCAAATTGGGCACTTTTAGGGGGTTTAAGGTACTTCTAGGGGAGACAGAGAAAAACTGACCACGCATTGCGAGGCTCAAATTTCAAGGGAAGACTTATAGTGAAAACCGCATTTTGAAATATCGTCTCGTCTTTGAGCTACGGGGGCTTTTTGGAAAGTCTGCATTTTGGAAGGGGGTCTATAACTTCGTTATTAGTGAAAATTTTGATTTAGGGTAAATTGCAATTTAATAGACTTTATTACGAGGAATTCACCTGCTACATTAAATTTTAACTGTCACTTTTAGTTTTTGAGATATGACATAAAGTTGCATTTTTTCTTATAGAATGGCCTATATTTTAATTAATTTTCGAATTCGTCATTGAATTCTTTTCAAAATGATGTATCATAAGTCATAGTTTGATTAAGCGGTTTCGGAGATAATTAAAGTTTTATATTTTTGTCTAGTGTGCGTTGAATGACATCATGCGCCATTGACATGAAAGCCTTGCGGTCAAATCCTATTCAATGCTCCTATAGTTTTGTTTTCCTATACTATGCCAGGGCTATCAAAATGGACGGGCCACGATCCTCCACTTTGTTGACGTCACATCCGGGGCTGATTTTTTTTTTGATGGTCACGTTACGACACAGCTAATTGTCTTTAAAATATTGAAGTTGGAATGACGTGTCATGGATATTTAATTTTTTTGTTAATAAAGTCGTTTTTGAGATTGTTTTTACTTTATTCTGGCAGAACAATTTTTTTTTAATGTATAGTAAGCCACAATTTTTCATAGCCGCTTCATTAGCTCACACAAAAATTAAGTTTAAAGCAGAAGCGAATGTGACAATCACATATGACAAAGTCAAATACATGTCAAATATAACAGTTGGCATGTGGTACATGGCGGGTAATTTGAATTCAAAATAAGGAATGCTAAATCTTGAAGATTTTAACCTTTTAATCATGTTGCTTCCTTACAAACCTTTGGTGGAATATCGGGATGGTGTCTGAGAATATTTCAGTGAAATTTTGCGGAAATCTGTAGTGCCATTTTGAAAATATCATAAGAAAACGTCTGAACTCCCATAAGACCCAATGTAAAATTCAGCCCCGGGAGAACAGCTGATTTTTTCAGGGTCGTGGCCTCTATTTTTGTGTTGGCCTTGACTATGCAAATGAAGTTGGGCTTGCGTCTTGGCGTTTTGTCATTGTTTTCAATTGTTTAAACAATTTGACATTACGCTTTGGTATGAAATTATTTTGCACAAAAGCGTTTTTAATTTTATTTTGAAATGTGTATCAAAATGATGCAAAGTATTACATGTTAAAATGTTACTGGGAAAGTAATGATAATCGACAGGACGCTGGAAACTTCTCTTCAAATGTATCCCGAACGAAGACAACCGTATATTGCTATATTTCTAAAGTTGAAAAGGAACCTTGTTCAGTATGGCACTATTGAGTTTGTAATTTTTGTTTCTTTTTATAACTAGGCTTTGAGAGCCGTCAGCTGAATTATAATTTTTCCAAACCAGGCTTACTATATTTTTGACTGTGTAAAATAATAAAAATACTGGAGTGCCTTGACCTGCCTCACCAGGAAATCATAGCACACTAGAAATAAGTGAAAAAGTTGAATATCTCCTAAACCGCTCAATAAAACTATGATGTATGATACATCATTTTGAAAAGAATTCAATGGCGAATTCGAAAATTAATTAAAGAATAGACCATTCCATAAGAAAAAATGCAACTTTATGTCATATCTCAAAAAGTAATTGTGACAATTAAAATTTAATTTAGCGGGTGAATTCCTCGTGACAAAGTCTATAAAATTGCAATTTACTCTAAATCAAAATTTCGACTAATAACGAAGTTATAGACCCCCTTCCAAAATGCAGGCTTTTTAAAAAGCCTCAAAGACGAGACAATATTTCAAAATGCGGTTTTCACTATAAGTTTTCTCTTGAAATTTGAGCCTCGCAATGCGTGGTCAGTTTTTCTCTGTCTCCCCTAGCAGTACCTTAAACCCCCTAAAAGTGTCAAATTTGGGACACCCTGTACATACAACAATTGAAAAACATTACCCTTCCTTTCGCCGTGCTGCAGTTGGGTAAAAAAGTATTATTACAAGAATATGTGTACAGAAAGATAAAAGTGCTAAATGTTTATAAATTAAAGAAACATCCCATTTATCTTCTTAACACCGTATGATTAACTGTTTATAAAGTTCACTACTAATTAAAAATTTGTTCAGACTACAAAAGTACATATTATGTTCAACAGATTCATTAGTTTTTGGCTCAATACAAAATTAGCGAAGCTTGAACTGTCTGAAGAATCGTTCACCTTCTCAATAACATATTTCGAAATTGAATCTTGCAACATTTTGATTGTCCCCGTGTTTTTTTTCATGGGCGTCCCCCAGAGGGGCCTCAGGGGGCCGGGCTCCTCCCCATTTTTGTAGATATTTTTTACATATTTCATGAATAAAAACAAAAAATAGCATGAAACACGACATCATTGGGTCTTGACCCCCCCCTAAGACGTATTCCTGGGTGCGCCACAGATTGTTTTTCTGATACCGTTTTATTATTATTTGCAAATGTCCTCTAATTTGCTGTAGTTACTTTGTAGTCTTCCCTGCTCCCACTCATCTCCCCTCTTGTCATTCCCCCCACCCTATTCAAAAACCATATTTGCATAATTTTATCAAATATTGAGCGATTTCAAAAATTCTTTCTGCATACGCTTTTAGATCTTTTTCCAACACCATTTTACTAGTCTCCCTCCCGCTTCTCCCTCTCTCCTCCCCACCATCCTTATTAGTAATAGTTATACTTTTCAAATATAAAGCGATTTTAAAAGTTCATTTTGCCCACGCTTGAAGACTTTTTTTCCAACATCATTTTACTAGTTTCCTCCGCCATCTCTTCTCCCCTCCCTCCTTATTAGTAATAGTTTTAGCTATACCTTTTACAAATTTAGAGCGAATTGTAACAGGGGCCTGTGTGTGACAGTGGTACGGTCACCTCAAGTGGCCAAGGCTTAAATGTTGTAAGCTACCAACTTAGGCTACAACTTATATAAATTATAACTGATTAAATGTTACTATATGTTATTAAATTTACACGATGTCGAAAGGGAATTTGGCGGTTCTTGGAGGAAAAGTATGCTATAAACGTTTTTCTCAAATGTATAACTAATAGGATAATCAACATACCTTTTCAATTTTCTTCTTGTAGCTTCACACTTTCTTATATGTATTAGTTGAATATCGACTTTTTACTACTATTAAACTTTTGTATTCAAATATTTACACTTCTTAAACTTTTAGGTTTTATAAACCTTTTATATATTTGTTGTAAATATATATATTTATCAACATCTTAAACGTTGATTGAATGAGTGAGACTATTCAATCAACTGTTTAATTTACTTAATATTACTGTTTAGGTTTGGGATATGTTATTGATTAAAAATGCCGATTTTAGGGCAACGTATGGTTTGTATTTTGTTGTTAAAATAAACCATAAAACAGATAAAAACATTATTTCAAAACACTGGAAACAGTAATAAGTAAAAGCTTTAAAATTAATAAACTCTAAAAGAAAAGACCACAATAATTATGAATATCAAGGTTAACAGTTTTATACAATGTTAAAATAATTGATAAATTTCCCCAGTTGAAATAAAACCCCCCTTAAGAAGTGTAAATGAAAGCGTAACGTACCAGGCAAAGGCAAACTAAAGAGTGACGTCCCTGACGACTTTCGAAAGTTTCCCGTCTCAGTTAAAGCGACCCTGCGCTTGAAGGGACAAATATCTTGGCGTTGATTGGCTAGAATTCTACTCCCTTTCGCCTTGGCGAGAAAGAGATAGACTGCGCTTTAAGCGCTCCACTAAGAGACAAAATAGCAATGCAAGCCAGACTTAAAAACCCGTTAGAAAGTAAAATTACACAGTTTGTTTTTTTTTAATTGAAAATAGTTTAGCTAATTTGTTTCCAGTTACAAAATATGAATTATTTTGATGTTAGTGGCTCAAAGTACATATTAGCCGAATACAACTTTTATTAAAATACAGCGAACCTGAAAATATGCCTAGAAACAAGTCGCCGAGTTGCCATAAATTTTACTTAATCTTAACCTAGTCTTGCATATAATTAATGCTTGTTGATGTCAAAACAATATTTAATTAAAAATCTTTAAAAACTTATATAAATGGCAAAAATACCATTTATGCTCAAATCCCGTTTTGTTACAGAATTCAAAAATTCTTTCTGCACAGCTTTAAGACTTTTTTCCAACATCATTTTACTCGTTTCCCCCTTCCTCTCCCTCTCTTCTCCCCACCCTCCTTCTTAGTAATAGTTTTAGCTATACCTTTCACAAATTTAGAGCGAATTCAAAAATTCTTTCTGAACAGGCTTTAAGATTTTTTCGCCACCGTTTTACTAGTTCCCTCCTCCCTCTATTCTCCCCCACCTTCAATCAATGGAAGGTAACACTGTTCGCGTCCGTGGAAAATCTACACGTACTTTTTGGGTAAAGCTAAATCAATTGTAAATGCATAGTGCTTTTTATAAGGCTGAATAAAAATTAAACCTAAAAGTTGAAAAAAAAAATTAAATAAAAAAACACCCAACTGCTAAATTTACTTATAACTACTAGTCGCAGTTGAGTACAAAATTACCCAATAACCTGATTCATAAAAATACAAAACTGTATAATTTCGTAAGTGCGCTTTGGGCATCAAAACTAAAAGTTGAAGCATGTCGTACATTATAGGTATACCTATCAATTTTGTACTCAACTGCGACTAGTACTTACAAATAAATTTAGCAGTTGGGTGTTTTTTTTATATGATATATTTTATTATCTGTGTATGTAAGTATTTTTTTTCCTGGTGATCAAGGCAAGTATTTCCAAAAAACCCTTTAATTCCATTAACAAAGTAATTAGGTAAATGTTTGTTAGAGGTTTTCCTGATTTCCTTCTTTGTTTTTCGCTTCTTTCCGCAGACCTCAAAAAACCCGGAAAAGCTCTTTGTAAAAGGGTTAAATCCTAGAACCACACATAGATGGAACAAGGTATACAAATTCACGGGGCACAAAAATTTTGTCGAAAAAAAATTTTCGATGTTATTTTTTAAATTATTTATTTTTTATGATAACGGATGAGAATACAATTTGCGATCAATTGACCAAGGTTCGGATAACTCCATTTCCGAACTCTCAAAAGGAGAACAGGAAAGCTAGTTAAGAAATATATTTGTTTTTCAAAAATAAAGGATTTCAAAAAAATTTCCGTTCGAAAAAAATGTTGTTTGAAAAAGTATCTATTTATTTAAAACAGGTAATACTTAGTCCAGTCAGTTCCTATATCGTTGTCATAAACCCGGCATTAAAGCTTTTAGTCGCATTACGGTGGAAATGGAAAAAAAATGTTTGTCTTGAGTTAATAAACGTTCTTTTTTTCCTTTTGGTCCTCGCTGGATAAAGAAAATTTTAGAATTTAGAAAACATCGTTATTATTAACAGGTACATTTCAAAATTTGGTTTTATTAGTTTTTATTAGAGTTATGAAATCATGCGGTTTTTTTCGCAACGGTTTTATAACTCGGTGCTTTTTTTTATAAAATGTATAGTTTCTGAAGAGGTGATAGACAGGGTGATACAATATACCCTAAATTATTTAACAAGGCCCTAGAAGATGTTTTTAACCACTTAGATTGGGAAGAAATAGGCAGCAAAGTAAACGGACAATACTTGAACCATCTAAGATATGCTGATGGCATTGCCTAAGATATGCTGATGGCATTGCCTTAATAACAGATAAGAAAGAAGAACTGATAAAAATGCTTGAGGAATTGGATACAGCCGCTAAAAATATAGGCTTGAGTATGAACTGCACTAAAACTAAAGTCATAACAAACAAAGATGAGGATATCACTATCAGAATAAACCAACAAAAAATAGAATAAGTAGAGGAATATATATATCTGGGACAAATTATTAAACTAAAAAAGGAAAAGCAAACGGCTGAAATCAAGAGACGAGTAAGATTGGCCTGGGCAGCATTCGGTAAATTAGGCTACTACTGTTCGGGGATTTATAGAAACATGCGGGAGCTAGATGGATGAACACGTCGACAGACAGAGAAGAGTGGAAGATATTGCGGGGGGGGGGGGGCTATATCCAAAAATGGATAGATAGACATTTTTGTCTTTGGTTGTTTTAGACTGAAATCAATTACTGTGCGGTTTTTTCGCATCTAGATGCTCCAACATGTTGGAACATATTTAAAATAATTTAGTTTACTGTTCGTTCATATAGTTTATTTTTATCTATTGACGGTTCTTTATGTGGGTGTCTATGTTAACTTTTGAAGTTGAGTCTTTTGTAACTTATTATAAAAATATAAAACAAATATTTTCATCAGTTTATTTGTCTTTCTTGGCCCCACAGCCGTACTAGACCAATTAATAGAGGAGTTTTACCCTACAAAAGGTCCGGTAGTTCTGAATTTTGGATATGCTATTAAGGTCGAAAGGGTAGTTAAAAATCTGAGTTTTCGTCACCCCCACCCCTGTGCTTCCTCCGCCATCTTGAAAAAACCATCACAAATTGGCACTTTTTGTAGTTTTTTGCCTGTAACTTCGTTCCAGTACACTAAATCGCAAAAAGAGTTATATGCAACTTTTTAGAGGATATAATTATCTACAACCGGGTGGTACTGTGGTTGTTCTGCGAGCAGTAGTAACTGAACTAGGTATTTTCCAAAAATGACTAAAATCACGTGCTTGGGCAAATTTTTAGATTTTTTTTCTACTTTAGACGGCATAAGCTCCGAAATACTTTGTTCTAGGGTAAAAGTTCTAAGAACATATCTTGTAGAGAATTTTATCAGCTATAAAATCCATTCTTTAAGTGTATTTTTAAATATTGTAATGGAGTGGGAGTAACTTTTAACTTAAAGTAAGTAAGTTGGAAAATAATATTTTTTTAAAATTTAGTGCTTTAAACGGCACGTTTTTTATTTATTTTTATTTTTTTGTTTAAATTTAGTGACGTACAAAAAGGTAAGAGAGCTTAGGGGTCAAACACCTCCTTAAACTAACCACCTCTTCAAAAAACCCCCAAAATCTAACATATTTAAGTTTTCTCAAATTTTCTCAAAAAATACGCTTCTAAGAAAAAATGTGTAATATACTTTATTGTAGACAATAAAATTTCCTTTTAAAAAAGGTACAACTCAATGGGGGTCAACTATTTATAAACTCTTCAGCGGCGTCCGTTAATTGAAGTAAATTAAAAAAGTCAAAAAATATCCATGTTTTTTCCATGATTTATTCGATTTTTTTTTAACCTAAGTTTATAGAACAAAATGTGTTATACATTATTGTAGCAAATAAAATTTCCTTTAAAATGCTGTACAAGAAAGTTGGATTGGTTTCATGGTTAGAAATTCAGAGGCGCAAGTAAATTTAACCAATTTTAAAAAATCACAAATTAAAATATTTTTGTTACAAGTTTTATCTAATTTTTTCAAAAACTAAGCCTAATTTAAAGAAATGCTATTAAGTACTTTATTGACAGTAAAATTCTCTTTTCAACGGTGTATAACTCGATGGGGTTTGACTTACAACCAACCCACCAGCGACGTCCGTAAATGGGGGCCCTTTAATTAATTTTTTTGAAAATTATGTTTTGCACAGGTTTTATTTGATTTTCTGAAAACCATGCCCTTTATCAAAAAAATTGTTTTATATTTTATTGAAGATAATAAAATTTCCTTTTAAACGTTGTGTAACATGGTAAAAAATATTTCATATTTACCACTCCAGTGGTGTGCTTAATTTAAAACAATTTTTTTTAAACACACTTGTGTCTTTTTGCGATTTAGTGTACTGGAACGAAATTAAAGGCAAAAAACTATGCCAGTGCCAATTTTTGATGGTTTTTTCAAGATGGCGGAGGGAGCACAGGGGTGGGGGTGACGAAAACTCAGATTTTTAACTACCCTCCTGAGCTTAACAACATATCCAAAATTCAGAACTACCGGACCTTTTGTAGGGTAACCCCCCTATTTTGGCCTCTATTTATTGAACTATACTCTGCCAACACAATGATCTTACAACTCGGTGCTTTTGTTTATAAAATATATAGTTTCTGAAATATGAATTTTCCAAGTTTGCCAATATGGAGCTCATGGGATTTGATATCCTAAAAAACCGTAAATGACGTTATTAAGATTGTCAAGACACTGTGTGGTTTTTTCCCATATAGATGGTCCGATGGTACTACAACTCGGTACTTTTATTCGTAAAATGTTTAGTTTCTCAAATATAAATTTGTAAATGACCTTTTTGGAAATCTCAATAGTTAGTGAAATATGATTTTTTTTTGCCATACCTACCTATTGCATTTGGATAATAGATGCTGATATTTTATTTAAAAAAAAAATTAGATTTTGTCTCTTGTTTCATCATAAAATGCAAGGACCACTATGTACAGTTGCCCACTTTTTTAATGTCAGCGTAAAATTGCCAACATAACATAAATTATTTATTATTATAAACATAAGCGTACAACTAATTAAGGCCATCAAAGAGCAAAACTAACCAAAGGCTTTCAAGTAAATAAAGGTCTTAAATAAGGTTGCTGTATCTCGCCTACGCTCTTCAAGATATACTTGGAACAAGTCCTTAAAGTATGGAAGAGGAAATGCCAAAACATGGGAATTCCGTTGGACAAAATCTTCTTGTATACTTTATGTTTCGCCGATGATCAGATAGTAGTGGCTCAGGATTATGACGACCTCGAATATATGACACGAAAACTAATAGAAGAGTACAATAAGTGGGGACTAGAGGTTAATCTCAATAAGACAGAGTATATGTGTATCGGTGGAATGAAACAGGATCTAATCTTAAATACCGGGCAGCGAATTCAGTCCTGTGATGAGTATAAATACTTAGGTCTAAAAATTACAGCTGACGGAACACTAGACAAAGCTATAAAAGATCGAAACGTACAAGGAAGAAAAGCAATAACTTTATTAAATGGAATAATTTGGGACCAAAGTATATCAAAACATAATAAAAAGCTTATATATAACACCATTGTAAAAAGTATTATTACATACGGCTCAGAAGTATGGCCAATCAAGGATAGAACAGAAAAAATGCTTTCCGCTACGGAGATGGACTATTGGAGAAGAGCAGCAGGGAAATCAAAAAGAGAAAGAGTTACAAATCAAAGAATAAGAGAAATTATGACAGTGGGTGAACGTACTTTAGTGGATGATATAAAAACAAAACAACTGGTGTGGGACGGACATGTACAAAGACTGAATGATATACACATATTATACTACAATGGAAACCAACTGGCCGAAGAAAACGAGGACGACCAAGAAGAAGCTGGAGAGAAGGAATAGACAGTGAAATAAGAATAAGAGGCCAAGATGATGAATTATGGGCAAACAGAAACGAGTGGAGATTGGGTATCGGAAGACGTAGAACGTTGTGAAACCGATAAATATATATATAGATAATTTATTCAAGAATTATTAATAATCTCCTACATGTTTACTTAATTTTGAAATAATTGAATAAATTAAAATGCCGACTAAAGTTTATTTATATAAGCTTGTGCGGCTCTAGTTTTAGTAATATATTATCGTAAGCCAATATAAAAATGAACAAATTAAATAAAAAGAAATAAATAAAATCAAAATTTAAACAATAATAATAGACCCCTTCTATGTAATACATTAAACAATTCTTGGGTTGTCCTTTAGGTCAACCAATGCGTGAGTCTCGCTTCTAGGTCTTTCCTGAATCCATTCCCTCACCTTAAATTATTATGTCGGGTTAGAACGTTTTTCTACGTTGTCCGACGCCTATTTTCCACCTCCTTCGATCCTGACAATCATCTGTCAGATTTTTTTACTCATTGATCTTTAGATTGACTGTTGCCATTCCAGTTTAGAACGCCCTCTTTTTCTGCGCCCTATTGGTTGCCATTATAGAAACTGCTTTGGTAATCTTTCGTCGTTCATCCGCTGTACATGACTTATATGATCTGTTCTGGATATTCTCATTGTTCGTCTTATTGCATCCATTTCGACACTTTCCATTTTTGTTTTGTATTTTTCTGTTACTCGACAAGTCCCTATTCCATACAACAGCGTGCTTTTCACCATTATTTCATATAATATGTTAAGTTTTACATTCTTTTCTATCTCGTTGCTCCATAAAATACTGTTAAGACACTCAATAACCTTTTTTGATTATACTATTCCAGTTTTTTACAGTTCCTGTCGTTTCAAATGTAAAACCTGAGGGGTGATCAGCTGCCCACAGTAGGTGTACAAATTTTTCTACAGGATTTTTTTATGGGCCTTTTCAGCCACAGGACTATATAGAAACCCACAGGCAGGACTATGCAGGACTTGTACAGGACTATACAGGACTTGTACAGGACTCTACAGGACATGTACAGGACTATACAGGACCAAAAATTTTCTGTAGGACGGTGTACAAATTTGGTTCAGCTGATCACCCCTCGGTAAAACCCAAGTATACATACTCATTGTATGAAGATATTGTGTGTTAATTGTCTAGTTCACGTTTAATAATTCATGATTTCTATTTCAAATCATGCGGTGTTACCAAGGAACGCCTTGTTTCTTTGTGTTTTATGTGGGAAGAATAAGACGACATTAAAAAAGTAGGAGAGTGTACCTATTGAATTTTTTTGACATTTTTTAACCCACTTAACAACTTTACCTGTATAACATTTAAAACACGAAATTAAAACTAATGTATTTTTGATGTACCGGTCTTTGTAAATCTATTGAAAATTTTAATAGCTTATTGTCCAAAATTTTAAGTGTGACATTAATATTTCAAATAAAGGCCAATAGTTTTAATATTAGAGAGTTATTGTAAACTACAAAATAAGGCCAGCAGTAATAACGTAACAATTTAGTCGGTAATAGATAGTTATTAGGGACTTATTGAAATAAAACCTGACTTTATTTTAGAGTCGACTTTATTCTGACAGATTTACAAAGAAAACTGACAGCTGACCTCTCAAAATTGACATATCAAAGTCAAATTTAAAAATAAAGTCGCTAACTTTCATTTAATAAATACAGACATTAATAAATCCGTGTCTTAAATACACAAAGGCCGAATTTTGAAAGAAAGCAGCTGCTTTTTATATGTAAATCTGTCACAATACGGTCGATTTTAAAATAAGGTCAGGTTTTATTCCAATAAGTGTCTATTGGAATAAAACCTAACCTTATTTTAAAGTTGGCAATATTATGACAGATTTACATATAAAAAGTAGCTGCCTTCTTTCAAAATTCGGCCTTTGTTTATTTAAGAACCGGATTTATTAGTGTCTGTTTTTAGTAAATGAAAGTTAGCGACTTTATTTATAAATTTGACTTTGGTATGTCAATTTTTAGAGGTCAGCTGTCAGTTTTCTTTGTAAATCTGTCAGAATCAAGCCGACTTGGTTTCCTTGGTTCGCTGTCGTTTCACTCGTAGAATGAAAAATAGGTTTTACCTATCTTTTCATTCTTTTTGATTTACCTTCTATCTTGTAGTCAGTTTGTTCTACTTTGTGTCAGGCAAGCCACGCTGAGGATTGAAATGCCTTTTTCCGAAACACCGGTGTCCGTGGTTGACTATACCCCTATAAAGTTGCCTTTTATACTTTGTTAACCTATTATTACTGCCAGACCTTATTTAAGTTCCAATAAATCCCTAATATAAATACATCACACTCTCCAAAATTTATATTGTTATAAACATTAATTTCAGTCACTTAGGTAGTACCGGAACTGCTAAGTACT
The DNA here is from genome assembly GCA_963576565.1 of Aspidapion aeneum. Classification (NCBI taxonomy): domain Eukaryota; kingdom Metazoa; phylum Arthropoda; class Insecta; order Coleoptera; family Brentidae; genus Aspidapion; species Aspidapion aeneum. The sequence continues at coordinate 4,749,464 of OY755047.1, forward strand.
AATTTTTTACGAAAAAAATAATTACATGCATTTTTTCCCAAGGACTGTTTTTTTTAACAATAGGCAACACTTAAAATTAGGTACTTATTAATATACTGTCTAAATGTACAGGGTGGCTTAGTGAAATTCTGTGAGTTTTGAAAATGAACAATTTGACTTTCTAATCGAAGATTCTATTTCAATCAATTTTTTTATGTTTTTAAATTAAATTTCAACTTTTTAGTATCTAAATTTAGATAGGTCCCTGTGATTCAAAGCTATATTTTTCAAAATATTCTAAATAAATTAAAAGATTAAAAAGTTCTTATTTTGTTAGGTAGAATCAAAATTTTATATTAGGGATATTTTGGGTCAGTTAAAATAACAAAAAATTTGACAGATTTTATCGTTATTTTTATTAAAAATAACGGCAACAATCAGGACAAAAAAGACAGATTTTGGAACACTAAAGATAACATAACTACTATGTCGGTTTAGAACGTTTTTCTACGTTGTCCGACGCCTATTATTCTTCACCTCCTTCGATCCTGACAATCATCTTCCGTCAGGTTTTTTTGACTCATTGATTTTTGGATTGACTGTTGCCATTCCAGTTTAGGACGCCCTCTTTTTTTGCGCCCTATTGGTTGCCATTCTAAGACCTGCTTTGGTAATCTTTCGTCGTTCTTCCGTTGTCCATGGCCGTACCATATCAGTTCTCTTTTAGTGATGTCATCCGTTATGCTTCCCTTGATTCCCATTCTTTCTTTTATAATCTCATTTCTTATATGATCTGGTCTAGATATTGTCATTGATCTTCTTATTGCATCCATTTCGACACTTTCCATTTTTCTGTTACGCGACAAGTCTCTATTCCATAAAAATACTGTTAAGACAACCAATAACCTTTTTTGCTTTAACTATTCCTTTTTCCAGTTCTTTGCAGTCTGTTCCTGTCTTATCAAATGTGACATCCAAGTATACATACTCATTGCATGGATATATTGTTTGTCCATTGTCTAGTTCAGTGGCGTATATATGGGGGGGCCTGAGGGGCCCGGGCCCCCCCCGAAGCTAAGATTTTTTTGGATATTTCATGAATACAAACATAAAATACCACATATTTCATGAATACAAACATAAAATAGCATAAAATACAGCCTCATGAGGTCTCGCCCAACCCCCCCCCCCCCCCAAAACTGTGTCGGGCCCACCCCGAAACTTTTTTCTATATACGCCACTGGTCTAGTTCTAACTCACTTGATTGGTTTCCAAGAAATAAATACTGTGTCTTGTCCACGTTCACTGTTAACCCCCACTTTTGGTATTCTTCCGTTAACTTTCTTGTCATATAACACAAACTTTAATTTAGTAGTTTCCCGCTCCTTCAACTTTTTGTTTGTTTATATTTGTTTATTTATTTTTATTAGATTTATGGCTTTTTCCAAACCAAACTACCAAATTTTAGTAAAAAAATCGACCGCATTTAAGAAAACAATACGAAACTAACCTTAAAAAATAACGGTATCATTAGATAGTTTAAGTGCTACGTATTTTTTCGTAAGCATGAGATTTGACAGTTACGCAAGCGCACTTCGTCACACCGTCGTCAAGGTCACGTTAGAAGCTTACGTATTTACGTTAGCTCTGCAGGCACCTTAACGTTACCAAAAATAGAATTGGTTGATTGACCGATCGAAAAATGAGGCCTAGACGATAATTTCCGCTTCCAGTCCAAACGATTCTTTGCAAATATATTCCTACTGTAGTTGAAAAAACAAAAAAACAAAATTGTAACATCAAAAAAACACATTCCCAAATTCTATATTCTCGGCTATTAGTAGACTTGTTATCATTGGCGTAGCTAGGGTGGGCCAGGGGGGGCCTGCCCCCCCCTGAAGTCCCTCAGGCCCCCCTAAGATATTTTAGGCCTCCCCTACCGACTACTAGTAAAAGAATATGACGCTGAAAATACATACTTTTCTATTATTATTCGGGAAATATTCAAATAAAATAGGTGCTATAAAATTTAAAATCATTCAGATAATGTTTACATTTCAGGAAAAAGCCCTTGTCTTGCGGAATTAGGCTTTTTCTCTTTAAATTCTCGGTAACTTTTCTGCACTTATGCAATTTCCCGAAAATATTTTTTAAATTTAAACATAATTATGCATATTGAATATTTCATACATATTGGCGACATCTTGTAAAATATTATAGATGTGTAAGTTAAATTTCGCATTTAATAAAGACAGCGACCTTTGCCCCTCTGTTTCCGAAATCGGGTTGTAGATGTCGTAAGGTTGTCAAAGACCTTTTTAAACTGTTTTTCTAAAATAAATATAATAATCTTTTTAGTTTTTTTGAGGTTAGCGTTTAGTGTCTTATGAAAATTTTCCGATTTTGGTGACAATTTCATAACTATTTTCATATTAAGTTTTCCCACGTCGTTAAATGGAATAAATTCGTCGAGCAATACCGGGAAATTTTTAATATTAATACTTCTGCTCTAAGAGCAGAAATGACCGTTTTAAAGAATTGTATTTTTCGGTTAAATCAAACTGTTGGTCATGATTCTATCAAACAACATATAGCAGAAAACACCTATCAAAACCTCTACCAACTTTTTAAAGTTGCGAGTATTCTTCCAATTTCAAGTGCAACTTGCGAGAGGTCTTTCTCTGCCATGAGGAGAGTTTTTAATTGGCTTAGAACAACTATGACTCAAGAGAGACACTCAGGTTTGTCATTGTTATTCATAGAAAAAGATGTTGAGGTCGACTTAGACAGTGTGGTAGACGCTTTCAGTCAGCGACGTAGAAAACTTTCTTTGTAGAATTGCTGAATTACATACTTCCTGTGTATACATATAAATAAGTTGGTAAATGTATTATTAAATTTGTTATAATAAAATATTAGAACATTTAATGCGCGTATTTTTTTTTATTTATTGCACACTTTGCACGACTCTTTAAAACCTATGTTTGCTTTTTGTTCAAGATAGACCGGGGCCACGGCCCCCCCTGAAAAGCAAGGCTAGCTACGCCAATGCTTGTTATGGTAACGTAAAAACATTCAACTTAAACTCAAATTTGGAACAAAACGTAGAGCGCTTACGTGCAGTTTTACGTAAAAACACGTAACACAACTTAAACTATCTAATAAAGAACGGCCACCGTAAGTACCGGGCGCCGTTACCGTACATACAAAAAAAGAGCGAGAAGCTGATAATGCGCAGACTCAGTAATAACACTAAGGGTAACAAAATGTAAAATACGCGACCCAAAATATTCCTATTATTCTAAATAATTTAGTTAACCCTGTATAATTTTAATTGTTTTTTTTTTATAATATAATATTTTAGAATCATAAAAAATCCTAATTGTTTTGATCCTTAAAAACCAATACAAAAATATAATAAATAATTATAAACACGACCTTTTTTTATAATAATATCGTGCCAATCAGACGTCGTTATCTTCAGATATATCTTGATCTTCAGAAAAAAAAATACAGTAATCGAAGTATTTGCTTACCTAATCAACAAAAACCAATTACTTTGATTTGCAATTTGCTTTTTGTAAACAGCTATAGGTCAAATGAGAAATATCTTCAGAAAGTATATAGGCAAAAAAAAGAAGGTGGTGCACTCGCAATTTTGACATAATATGTTGTTCAGATTAGTTCGGTTCGGTTTCTCCTAATCAAAAATTTAAATTTTCGACCTTGGAAGGGGAGCCAAATCATATAAGTAATATTCCAATACTCCCTGTTACCTATTTACACAATGGTTGGCCTTTAATGCAAACATTCAGAAATAAAGGTACGAAAAATGCACAGATACCAAATTTACATAGAGAGAGTTTTTGTCAACTGTACGCCGATGATTTGACGTAACGAATACATGAATAAAATAATATTTATGCGTAAAAGTATAACCAATCAGGACATTTTATCTTAAGGGCCGCAAAGAGGATAGACTTATACCCATTGGTATTGCTTTTTTCAAATATGTTTGCATTCTGCATCGTAAGGTACCGTAGGTATTGCAATAATACGTACTATTTGGAAATAATATGCATATGTCTTTGAAAGCAACCAATCAGGTCTTTTTTGCTTAAAGACCCCAAGACCCTCATGTTTGCATCATGACTGGGCAGTTACCGTGGGTATTGGAATATTATGTATATGAGCCAAATCCCCTGAGCCTTCTTGAATTTAGTGTACATGAAAAAGTTTTTTTTAATTACTTGGTCCCTGTACATTAAAAAAAAAAGATATTTAACAAAAGTTGAAGATAATAAAATTTTCTTCAAAAACGCTGTTGCAGGTTTTTTTATCAGACGAATGGTTTTTGAGTTTTAACGCTAAACAATTCGCCACCATTTTGGATTTGGACCAATTTTTTTATTTAGTGACCTTTAACTTCAAAAATACTTTTGAAAATTTGTAATAACATAAAATAAAGACCAACTAATAGTAATAGCCTATAAAACTTGATATCATTAAATTCTCTGGATAGTACTCTTGCTGAGATACGAACCTTAAAGTTTTAGCACTACACCCGTTTCCTATGTATTTCCATAGTATATGCAAAATAAACCTAAATTATTTAGTTTTATGTCATTTTCTCAAAAGGTTACAGAAAGTGTGTCAACAACTTTATTATAGAAAATTAAATATTCTTTTAAACAATGTGTCACCGAGGTGGGCCAAATCCACGGTTAGCACTTAATTGGCTTTCAAAATGGCGGCGAAATGTTTAGCGTCATAACTCGAAAACCATTCGTCTGACAGAAAAACGTATAAAAGTGTTTTATTGTCTTCAGATTTTGTTTAAAACTTTTTTTCTAAAACGTACAGTAATCAAGTAATTTAGAAACAAAAACCTTTTTGTGCACACTAAATCCAAAATTGCGAGGGGCGCCCCCCTCCCACCCACGAAAAAAAACTCAAATTTGTTTTTACGACTCCAATATCAACAATATATGTCAAAATCGCGACTACATTTCCTTTTACAAGCTTAAATTCTATAATGACTGAACTAATATATCTAAAAATAAATATATCACAACAACATTTTTTGCACATAATTAAAACTAGGGTTATAATTTAAATACATAATGATAAAGATGCACCAAGTAGCCGTGGTGGCTCAGTGCGTTCGCGCATTGAACACGAGTGAGTTAAGGAATCTCGCTTGCTACAGTGGCGGGTTCGATCCCCGTCGGTTGCCGAGGTCGGGTGCGGCAGACATTTATAGGATTCCTGGGGAGTGTAAAATGTAATATTGTCCTACCCCTTCATTCACGCCGGTAACCAGGCCGGATGAGGTCGGATATCTCGTGAAGGCGGACTTTGTTACACACTCCTTCAGTCGGTAGGCCATTCTAAGGGACAAAAGGACCGGATAAAAAAAATACCCGGTCTGGGGTTCCAAAGGTGGCCGATGACCCGTCCAATTAGGCGTTCCGAAATGGCGGCCTTAGTGTCGGCGAAAGAGTCACGGTTACCAAATCAAGAAAGAAAAAAAAAAAAAAGATGCACCAACTTTTAAGGGTTTCTGGGCAAGCACAAAAGAGGAAAAATAGCTATGTTCCTAACAAGTACAGAAAAAATATTTTATGAGGTGAGCCAAAAAAAAATCGTATATTTTTTTCAGTTGTAGTTTTTTTACCATTTGTTTGATTTTTGTGATTTTTCTGTCCCAATTTATAGCTTTCGTTTTTTTCTTAAAATCACTCAAAGAATAATCCTCTGAAGCTTGGCGACATACTTTATTGTATATATACAGGGTGTTCGGCACATGAACCGTCAAAATTTTTTGGGATATTGTTGGGGTCATTTGCTACCCTTTCAACCTTGGAACTTGGGCCTCAGAGTCACGGCTAAAGAGATATGAATTTTTTAATTTTTTTTCTCAAATTACCCAAAATCCCACCTTTAAACCCTCGTAAGCTTTTTATTAATGTCTGGAAAAGCACCATTTTTTTTATAAATCTGTAATCTTATGCTTCTTCAACTAATTAATAGATTTGTTAAAATTGATGTATCATAAACATCAAATTGTTTTTCTTATCAAGTCCGAACGATTATTGCCCATCTCACGAAATATCCGTATTTTAAAGCAGAATTGTTTTTTTTTAATCAAAGTGAAGCATACCGTTAGAAAGGTAATCAACTAAAGAAGTTTTTAAAAGAAAATGGAGTTTTCAATTGTCGATACTTTTTTTGATTTTTAATTTTGAAATTGATTTTCTTTCACAAAATCACTATTGTTCTTCAATAAAAAACCTCGTATGTCCCTTTGTACATCAATTTTAACAAATCTATTAATTAGTTGAAGAATCATAAGATTACAGAATTATACAAAAAAAATGGTGCTTTTCCAGACATTAATAAAAAGCTTACGAGGGTTTAATGGAGGGATTTTGGGTAATTTGAGAAAAAAAAATTAAAAATTCATATCTCTTTAGCCGTGACCCTTAGGACCCAACAATATCCCAAAAAATTTTGATGGTTCATGTGCCGAACACCCTGTATATATATAAATATATATATATATATATATATATATATATATATATATATATATATATATATATATATATATATATATATATATATATATATATATATATATATATATAGATACATATTTTTACATGACAAATAAAAAATTACTTTAGGAGTTAATAAGATTCGTTGCTTTAAGCAGAAAAAATACTTTTTTCTGCTTTAAAAATTCATAGTTCATGCAAGTGCAGTGGGGGAAACAGTAATTTTTTTGCGACCTTTTTAAAAAATAGAAAAATGTGCACATAGGTAACAGAAACACACCAAAATACAAGATTATACTTTACATGCATTTTTTTTTGTGTCGAAAGCTCACATAAAAGTTCTTAGTGCAAACATCAATTATTGTTTTTAACATTTATTCACACCAAAAAGACTTACTTTTAACATTTTTTTCGGGTGTTGATTTTTCATTGATACCACGTCTGAGCGACATTTTTTTCTGTGTAAAAAAAATGCGAGTGTCTAGGCTCAATTATGAAGGACGCTGATTTTACTGTAACGCAAAACCTATAAAAAAATTATAAAAACGTTTTTATAGTTAAGGGTTTTTCCAAAATATTTTTAAATGTTTTTATTTTAGTGTAAAAGTTCCATTGTTTGTTTTTTTAGTCATGTTTCATCGATCTTAAAAATACATTTTTGTATTTACTTAATTTTTATGAGGGGACCGTGTTTGAGCACACTGTTTTTAGCACATTTTTCCGGCAATAAAGATTACACTGTTTTAAATATTTTTTTATTTTTCTTCAATGAAAATTTTTATTGAGTCATGGCTTCTATTTGCATACAATAAATTACTACACAAAAACCAATTATTGTACTTATTCGAAGAATTTTTACCTGTGTTAACGAGAAACCTGATTTTATATTTTTTTTAATTAGTTTTACACCTATGGCTATGGGCGGGGCACATGGATCCTTTTTTTACAAGCTTTTATTTAGCTTCAGATGTTCTGTCTAACTATCTATCTATCAAATCTTGTGAAACGTTTTTGACACACTTCCCATTATCCGATTTGGATGAAATTCGGTACACAGATAGTGATCCCATGACAATACAACATTAAGAAAAAAATATCCTCCCACCCCTACCCCCACCCCTTCTATAGAAAAATGTGTTTTTGACACACTTCCCATTATCCGATTTGGATGAAATTTAGTATACATATAGTGCTCCGATGACAATACAACAATAATGAAAAAATGTCCTCCCACCCCTACCCCCCACCCCCTTCCATAAAAAATGCGTTTTTGGCACACTTCAAATTACTTTTATAAAATTTGGTATATGCATAAAGGTCCGATGGCAATACAACCCAAACAAAAAATATATAAAACACTTCTGTTCTGTTATTGAACAAATATTTCCATTTAATAGAGTAGATAGCTGATACTAAAAAGTAGAAAATAAATTGGTAAAAAATTTTTTTTAAGTCACAAGCTTTTATAAAATGCACTAAAAATTAAAAAATAATTTTCTAAAATTCTAATATTATCATAATAATAAAAGCGATGGCCGAAAATTAAAGCATAAGTTAATCTAAATTTGTGATCTAAACACTTAATGAATATTCAACATAGCAGGTCATCAAAGATAAGTTTACCTACCATACCTATGTCAGAGAAATGCTGGGGTATCTTGGATCGGGTTGGGTGGGTTTGGTACCTCTGCATTTTTCTGCTTTTATTATTATGATAATATTAGAATTTTAGAAAATTATTTTTTAATTTTTAGTGCATTTTATAAAAGCTTGTGACTTAAAAAAATTTTTTTACCAATTTATTTTTATATCTAATCTCAATACAAAAGGATCCACGATGGATCTAATACCTTCCAAGCCCATTAGCATACTCCACGCTATATCAGCATTGGAAACACTACCGTTCCAGTTATGGACAATGTTAGAACAAACTAATATCATTCATACATACATAAAAGCGATAAAATAATTTTTATGGTCAAAATCTAAAATTAAAATGGGAAATCAACTTCCGAAATAATTCTTGGTGACGAAAGGATTAAGACAGGGATACAATTATGAAAAGACAAGGATGTTCTCCAACTATTTTTAAAATATACACATAACGTAAAGTACACGGCATAGGAATACAACTTAACGACCGATTTATCATATACATTTTACAGTTCAACGCGCAGAAAACCCAAGCAGCCCTGTTCTCAAAAAAGACCAGCACCGGTGAGCCAAACATCATGCTATCTGGAAGTGCTGTCACATTGCAGAGCCAGTTGAACATCTTAGGAGTCACTGCAGAGACCAACATGTCTTGGCACAGTCACGTGGCAGATATAGCTAAAAGGGCGTCCCAAAAGCTTGAGGTGCTATTTCGTGCAAGACATCTGTATACACCAAGCCAACTGCTGACACTCTATAAAGCCCAGATTCGACCAACTGTGGAGTACTGCTCACATATATGGAGTGCGGCACCCAAATATACCTTAATGCTTTTGAACACCGTGCAAAAACGAGCTATCAAGATGATCAATGACCCCGCACTTACCCGTAGCTTGGATAGTCTCGAACATCGAAGAACTGTGAAAGATCTATCTCTCTTCTACAGGTATTATCACGGAAAATGCTCTGAAGAGTTGGCACGTATGATCCCCCCTGGAGTAGCACCTACTAGGCGATCACGTCAAACAGACGGTAACCATCAATTTACTGTCAATAATAGAGGCACCAAGAACCTTATTATATCAGAATTCATATCTCTGGAGAACAGCATCGCTGTGGAATAAACTCCCTGCGACAGTTTTCCCTGCAGGTTACAACCTGAACCGTTTCAAAACCAACACACACCAACATTTCCGCGCACTGGCCGCTTCTCGAGCGTGATAGCTTGCGAGTGCGCTTAACCGTAAAAAAAATATATACTAGAGTTTGCTGACGACTAAGTAATTGTAGCTAATGATAAAGAAGACATGGAGTATATCATAGGAAAGTTAACGGAAGAATACCAAAAGTAGTGGTTAACAGTGAACGTAGATAAGACACAGACAGTACTTATATATTGGAAACGAATCAACTGAGTTAGAGCTGGATAATGGAGAAACAATCTCTCCATGCAGTGAGTATGTATATTTGAAAAAAAATAATTGTAAAAGCAAAAAAGTTCTTGTATTATAACAGGTATTTTATGTAGCAGAGAGATAAAAAAAGAATGGTGAAAAGCACGCTGTTGTATGTAATAAAGACTTGTTGCATGACAGAAAAATACAAAACAGGTGTCGAAATGAATGCGATAAGAAGATCAATGAAAATATCTAGAACAGATCATATAAAAAACGAGATCATAAAAGAAAGAATGTGAATCGAGGGAAGCATAACGGATGATATCACTAAAAGACAACTGATAGGGTATAGCCATGTACAACGGATGAACGACGAAAGATTACCAAAGCAGATCCTAGAATGGAAATCAATAGGGCGAAGAAAAAGGGGGCGTTCTAAACTGGAATGGCAACAATCAATCCAACAATGAGTCAAAAAAATCTCTACGTTGTCCGAGGCCTATTTTCCACCTCCTTCCATCCTGACAATCATCTTTTGTCAGTTTTTTTTGACTCGTTGATCTTTGGATTGACTGATGCCATTCTAGTTTAGGTTGCCCTCTTTCTCTGCGCCCTATTCCTTGTTCTTCTGTTGTACATGGCCGTACCATATCAGTTGCCTTTTAGTGATGTCGTCCGTTATGCTTCCCTCGATTTCTATTTTTTCTTTTATGATCTGATCTCATTTTTTATATATGATCTGTTCTAGATATTCTCATTGATCTTCTTATTGCATCCATTTCGACACTTTCCATTTTTGTTTTGTATTTTTCTTCTACGCGACAAGTCTTTATTCCATACATTAGCGTGCTTTTCACCATTGTTTCATGTTATATTTTACATTCTTTGTTATCTCTCTGCTACATAAAATACTGTTAAGACATTTTTTTCAGTTCTTTACAGTCTGTTCCTGTCTAATCAAATGTGACACCCAAATATACATACTTATTGCATGGAGATATTGTTTGTCCATTGTCTAGTTCGAACTCACCTGATTCGTTTACAATACATAAGTACTGTGTCTTGTCCACGTTCACTGTTAACCCCCACTTTTGGTGTTCTTCCGTTAACTTTCTCATCATATACTCCATGTCTTCTTTATCATTAGCCACAATTACTTGGTCGTCAGCAAACAGTAGTGTATATATGGTAAATCGATCGTTAAGTTGTATTCACATGCCGTGTACTTTACGTTTCCAGTTTTTTAGAGCTACAGCGATATCCATTTTTGTTTTGTCGCTTTTACTTGGTCAAATCCAATCCGTCCATGTTATCCCTGAAACAGATCGGTCAACATTTTGTTGTCTGGTTTAGACAAGGCTTAAATTTTACTCTTTTTTAACCATATTTGGAAACAGGATTTTTCGAAAATATCCCGAGTTAGGGCCTGTCCTTAAATTACGTATCGCTCTACGGGGGGGGGAGGGTTTGGCCTTGCATTACACTAAATGTTTTTTTAATCTGCAAATGCGTTACGAGGGGGGGACAAAAATCCTGAATTTTTGCGTTACGTAATTTAGGGACGTTCCCTTAATATCTTTTTAATTAGCTATGACGTAATAATGTGCATCATGTCTATACACCGGCATCATTTTTTGCAGGCATAGTGTCTGATGCGTGACGTTTGGTGCAACGTCATTTTGGAAAAAAAATGATCAGTCCAATTCAGTGAGTCTACACATAGGAACTTATCTCAATCTATAAAACGATTGTTTTTCATACACCATTATTCATTTCAATTTAAAAGTTTCTAAGGTTAATAACAACTGTTTTTTTGTAAAGCTCTAAATATAAATTCGCTAATATGCATAGAGGCGTATAAAAGTTTGAATTCAACTAAGTTTAAAATTATTTGTTATAGATTATTAAGTTTGTTTTAAAGTGAAAAAAAAAAGTTTTTTTGTGCCTTTTTCACAAAAAGTACCAAAAGTTTTTTCTAACAAGAAATTTTAGAGTGGTTTTTCTTACAGGTGAAATAAGTGCAATTTTCAAATTAGTTAAATAAAAAGGTGAGTTTCTTAAAGGTATTTTTTAGGTAATGTCATGAATTAAGTAGGTTCTTTGGTGTATTAGGGACTAAAACCAGGCACTAATTGTGCCGGGCACTATTCTGACAGTTTCGCATTATAAAAATAGCTGTCTTCTTTCAAATTAGGCCTTTGTGTATTATAAAAGCCGGAAATAATAGTGCCGCCACTATTAATGGAAATTAAATTCAACTAATTTTAAAATTATTTGTTATAGATTAATAAGTTTGTTTTGAAGTGAAAAAAAAAGTTTTCTTGTGCCTTTTTCACAAAAATTATAAAGTTCCAAAAGTTTTTTTAACAAGAAATTTTAGAGTGGTTTTTGCTTACAGGTGAAATAATTGCAATTTTTTAATCAATTAAATAAAAAGGTGAGTTTCTTAAAGGTATTTTTTAGGTAATGTTATGAATTAAGTAGGATCTTGGTGTATTAGGGAGTTATTGCAATAAAGCCAGGCACTAATTGTGCCGGGCACTATTCTGACAGTTTCGCATTATAAAAACAGCTGTCTTCTTTCAAAATTAGGCCTTTGTGTATTACAAGAGCCGGAAATAATAGTGCCGCCACTATTAATGGAAATTAAATTCAACTAATTTTAAAATTATTTGTTATAGATTAATAAGTTTGTTTTGAAGTGAAAAAAAAAGTTTTCTTGTGCCTTTTTCACAAAAATTATAAAGTTCCAAAAGTTTTTTTAACAAGAAATTTTAGAGTGGTTTTTGCTTACAGGTGAAATAAGTGCAATTTTTAAATTAGTTAAATAAAAAGGTGAGTTTCTTAAAGGTATTTTTTAGGTAATGTTATGAATTAAGTAGGTTCTTTGGTGTATTAGGGACTTATTGCAATAAAGCCAGGCACTAATTGTGCCGGGCACTATTCTGACAGTTTCGCATTATAAAAACAGCTGTCTTCTTTCAAAATTAGGCCTTTGTCTATTACAAGAGCCGAAATTAATAGTGCCGCCACTATTAATGGAAAACAAACGACTGAATTATAAATTCGCTAATAGGCATAGAGGCAACTAAAAGTTTAAATTCAACTAATTTCAAAATTATTTGTTATACATTAATAAGTTTGTTTTGAGGTGAAAAAAAAGTTTTCTTGTGCCTTTTTCACAAAAATTATAAAGTACCAAAAGTTTTTTTTAACAAGAAATTTAAAAGTGGTTTTTGCTTACAGGTGAAATAAGTGCAATTTTTAAATTAGTTAAATAAAAAGTGAGTTTCTTAAAGGTATTTTTTAGGTAATGTCATGAATTAAGTAGGTTCTTTGGGGTATTAGGGACTTATTGCAATAACACCAGGCACTAATTGTGCCGAGCACTATTCTGACAGTTTCGCATTATAAAAACAGCTGTCTTCTTTCAAAATTAGGCCTTTGTGTATTACAAGAGCCGAAATTAATAGTGCCGCAACTATTAATGGAAATTAAATTCAACTAATTTTAAAATTATTTGTTATAGATTAATAAGTTTGTTTTGAAGTGAAAAAAAAAGTTTTCTTGTGCCTTTTTCACAAAAATTATAAAGTTCCAAAAGTTTTTTTAACAAGAAATTTTAGAGTGGTTTTTGCTTACAGGTGAAATAATTGCAATTTTTTAATCAATTAAATAAAAAGGTGAGTTTCTTAAAGGTATTTTTTAGGTAATGTCATGAATTAAGTAGGTTCTTTGGGGTATTAGGGACTTATTGCAATAAAACCAGGCACTAATTGTGCCGATCACTATTCTGACAGTTTCGCATTATAAAAACAACTGTCTTCTATCAAAATTAGGCCTTTGTGTATTATAAGAGCCGGAATAAATAGTGCCGCCACTATTAATGGAAAATAAACGACTGGATTATAAATTCGACTTTGGTATGTCAATTTTAAAAGATCAACTGTCAGTTTTCAATGGAAAACTGTCAGAATAGTGCCCGTCACTATTGCAATAAGTCGCTATTTCTTCTTCTAAAACAACTAGTCTCAGTCTCTGCTTCAGCGTTACTTTTTTTCACATAAGGCAGGTAAATTTTGTCGATTTTTTTTTAAAGACTTAGTTAAAAAAATATTTTTTTGGAAATATTTTTTGTCATGTCCAAACACTCCCAGACCATCGAAAAAATACTCTGCCAATATATGGGCACCTAAGCTCACACTAGGTACTATAGTGTACGTGTGAGCTAATATAACTTAAAACTGAAATATATTTTATTCAACTCCAGACTCGATTACCTTTCGTTTGATACCACATAAACTATGTTTTGACTTATACTCTAATTTTTGAAATCTACTTTCATCCTTTTTTTTAAATAAACCAAAATGTATTTTGACTATTTTGTTTAACTCCATTCTTTCGTTTGATATCGCACACGCTATATTTTCACATAAACTCTAATTTTTACCGTTGTTTGATCCTCAAAAAATGTATACATTTTTTTGAAATCGGAGCTAACTATTTTCTTGAAAAAATTAGGATCACCATAGCTACTATCACAGTTACTATAGCATACTATTGTGAGCTAAAACACTTTCTTTTGTTTATACTCGCATTATTTAATTTAATAAATGTCTTTTCTTCTAGGTATATGTAACTTTTGTTCACTGATGGCTAATCCTACTGTTGTTAAAGTATAGGCAGGTATTAGAGACTTTAAGGGCGCAATAAAAGTAAAGTACTTCTTAAAAGTGACCTCAAAGGCAAACCTCGAGCCTCGAACTCCCTAATTATATCTCGGCTTTTATTGCCCCATTTATAGAGGCTTTTACGGGATTGCGCCCATATTTCGGCCACCGTCATTAATGGAGCCTAATTTCCATCTTCCATTAGGTTCTTGTTCCTTTATACAGTGTCGGTCAAAAGTAGAACCCCAAAATTGTATTGTATTGTATATAGGGTTACCAGATGAAAACGTCTCTAACCAGGACCAGCCGTCAAGAAAATCCGGACAAAATCCGGACGTCAAAATTTTTTCGATGCCACACACAAAAAATCAACTTTATTGAAACAATAACTAATAAATAACATAATATACCTACTATTTTATAGGTACTTTTTATTGCTTTGTATTTTATTCAACAGCGTTGAATTTTTAGGCAGAAGTAAAAAATCGTAAAATTCTGAGCAGCTCATATTTCTTAAATTGTATGAAGTAATGAGTATTCCTTTTACAGAAGATAAAAGCAGCCTATTTCTTTCTTTGATCCACTGGGGAGAAATACTTGCATTAAAATATTTTGCCCATATTTCGTGGGTAGGCAGATTGTGGTCATCAGAAGTAAAATTGTCTGATATGTACTTTTTTAGATTACAAACTTCATCAAAAAAATTGTGTGTGCTTAAGACCACACGGCAGAAGTGTAATTCAACAAGGCGAAATTAATAATACTACTTTAAGCGGGGTCTTAATATAACGTTTTATCTTACGTCTTGCCTGACAGTCAAAAGGGTCAAGTATGACGGTTGAAAGACTAGCGTAGACACTTGATAGTTTTAACGTACGTTTTTAGATCAGTTTTTGATACAAAATGATGGTTTTATTGGAAAACAATGCGTGATCCGGTCAGTTCTCTAGGCGGTCTTCCGTCTTAAATCAGTTCAAGTAAAACGTCCGTTTTTCCGTCTACACACAAAGTTTTACTTGATGCATTTTGACTGAACAGGCAAGATGTAACGTAAAACGTTTTGTGAAGACCCCGCTTAAAGGTGAATTCACACTGCTAAATTTATCGACGATTATTGTTTAATTACATTTTTTGAAACTAGTTTATTTTGCATTATTTGATGTTTATAAAGGCGGCTACTTTAAAATCCAGACATTTATGAAAAATCCGCCCGGACCCACCCGGACGTAGTAAAAATCCGGACATGTCCGGATTAATCTGGACGTCTGGTAACCCTATAGTAGTGTGAGCTAAAACACTTTCTTTTGTTTATAACTCGCATTATTTGATTTAATAGAAATGTCTTTTCTTCTAGGTATATGTAACTTTTGTTCACTGATGGCTAATCCTACTGTTGTTAAAGTATAGGCAGGTATTAGAGACTTTAAGGGCGCAATAAAAGTAAAGTAGTTCTTAAAAGTGACCTCAAAGGCAAACCTCGAGCCTCGAACTCCCTAATTATATCTCGGCTTTTATTGCCCCATTTATAGAGGCTTTTACGGGATTGCGCCCATATTTCGGCCACTGCCATTAATGGAGGCTAATTTCCATCTTCCATTAGGTTCTTGTTCCTTTATACAGTGTCGGTCAAAAGTAGTGTAAAATCTGTATTATACTGTATTTTACTTATTATAAATAAAACATATAACTTTTATAGTTTGTATTTGTAACTTACTCAGTTTGAGATTTTATATCAAAGAGGCGGATATTTTACAAACAGTCGCTTATATATTGACAATTATCCAATGTTGCCAACCTACTTAAAATAAAACTTCCTAAACTTAAATATACAATATTGGGAATGAGATAGGTAAGTACAATTAAATCAGAATAATATAAATTATACATGTACACCTTACAGTAGAACCCTAAAATTGTATTGTATACCGCGTAAAGAAGTTCATATTTAGGGTGCTAAATTTCCATAAGAGGATAAGAAACAGATAGAGTATAGCATTTAATAAAAAGAGACCGCGATACGCCCGAGTCGCAGCCCACGAGAAAGACCGGCCCGGGCGCGGAAATATCACGTGACCGTAGGAGGGTCACAAAAGAACGCCTCCCAGCCAGCTGTCATTATAAAACATGTGTGTTTTCAGTTTTGGTATGTTTGTTTACGTCGATCTTTTTTTAATTCGGCCATGAATTTTATGTGAATTTTATCAAAGGTATTAAAATAACGCAGCCCACGAAAAAGACAACAATGCCGCGAATGTGTAGTGTTGTTGGTTGCCGGTCCAACTATAAAACTGAAACCGATACACTTGAAGAGCTAATGCAGTATATTGAAACGAAAGTTGCAAACGGGAAAGAAGTGGTAAAAGATAAGATTGATCAAGTAATAGACATCCTCAGTGACATTTTCGATAGTGAGAGTGAAAAATGTGTTCAATTGTCATTTCTTATTGAACAATTAGGTCTCTTGAAAAGGTCACCTGAGGATTGAAGATATTGTGGATACACTTTAATGTTGGCTTCATCTTTGTTTATTCAGTCATCCAGTGCATACATGTCAACTTACAAAACTAAGGTAATATGTCTTCTGCACCCTCGCAATATTAAAAAACTGATTTGTAAAACATCGCACAGATAGTAATCTCTCCGGTAGTGTGTGTGTGTTTCAAAAAATTATTGACGACCAATACATTCAGTTTATTGAACGTGAAAACCATCTCACTTATTCACAAAATCACTTGATTCTTTTTAATAAATTATTGTGAAATGTTTTATATTAAAAAAATTTCTTTAAATAACTCTAGCGAGTGTTTTTGTGGAGAAAAACTATTTTCAAATCTTGAAAAAATTAGTTTAAGGGCATGTAAAGTTTTTTTAAATAATTTTATTAAAAAGCATAATGATTTAGTGTCTGTTAATAAATCTGAATAAGAACACAGACAAAGATGATGACACTCAAAGAAAAATTAAAAAACTTAAAGCTCAGGTTTGTTATGTCCATGTATAGATTTGAAGTAACTAACGATATTATGTACCTAATATACATTTTATATAATTTTTTATTTTATAGATTCAGTTTTTTATCTATAATAAACACACACATACATCAGCAAAATATTTTTTTCAATTTTTGCCTATATGAGAACAAAAAATTTTTGTCAATTTATTTAAATTGTGTAAAAACAGATAATACATTAAGCAATACAATAAGAATCTTGGAACTCCTAAGATCACGTGATCGCCGACTTGCTTATAACGCGCCATGGCCGGTCTTTATCATTGGCTGCGGCCCGAGTCCCGCAGAAAACTTTGCAGCATTGTCAAAGGTAACCTTGATAAATTACTACAGGCGCACGCGGTCGCACTCGTCAAGGGGCGGACAATCTGAAACATTTTTAGGGCGAGAATTATTACTTGACTTGTCACCATACAAGAAGTGGACTATTAAAAACGTAAACAATTTATTTTTAAAATTTTATTAAATGTTAGTTATTTAGTTCCTAAAACACCTAGATCGGATAATAAAATAAATTGTCTGCCTCAATACACAATAACTCAAGAACACCTCAAACGATTTTAACCCAATATGATAAACAAGTTTTACGTCGGCATTAGATTTTGGTTTAAAAAAAAGGGTTAGTTAAAAGTATTATTTAACCAATTTTACCTTAAAACAATCAACTTTTCTTGTTGTATCGATTTTTTTTAAATGTTCCTTTTGTATTTAAAACATTTTTGCTTGTGGCGCATGTCGCCTGCGAGCACTTAAAGTAACATTACTTTAATATTTTCTGAAAATGTTCGTTTTTAGTTTAAAAGGCATTGCAACTCATAATTATGATATTTGTCTTGAAAAAGTATTAAATGAGCTCCGCGGAACTACTGTTGAGGCTCAATACCACCTCTGCCGCCGTTTTTAATAATTCTTAGGTCTAAAATTTAAAATCACAGGTGGCAAAATGCGCCGCAGGTGAAAATTTTTGAAATACTCAGTGTTTTTTAGAAAAAAAATAAATAAAAAAGTGATGTTTGGGGTAAATTTTGGTTAAAGTCGCGGTTAAATCATTGGCATTTTCATTCGTTCAACTAAAAAAAAGTTTATGTATGGGAGGGGGGGTGCCCGGGCCCCTCTGCCCCCCCCCCTGGGTCCGCCACTGGCGTTCACTGTGGTCTACCATTACCTTGGTTAGGGTTCCTATATGAATAAATGCCTTTGTAGCTTTTTTTTGAAGATAACAAAAAGACACTAAAATTTTGTGAAAAAAAATATCAAAACACGTGAACTGAGAACTTGACTAAAGTTTTTAAATGAACAACTTTTTCTTTGATAGTTCCTATAAAATCAGATTTATACACAATTCTGAGGAATTGCTCTATACTTTTGGCCGATACTGTAGGTTCTTTTACATGCCCTTAAGAGTATGGTCCATATTAAATTTATAAAAAACTGGACAAAAATCCAATATTAGTCATTCCATAGTTGCGAGTAGTTTAAAGTCCAAAAAGTGTCATAAAATTCGATGATACGCAGAAAATATTTATTGTTTGATATCAAATGTCAAATCTATTATGTACTATGACATGACGAGCAATATTTAAGTATTGTTCATACTCGTCTTAGTCTTTTGTTTTTGATTAGTCTTTGCCCTTTGATTAGTCTTAGCTGTCTTAAACAAAATCGGCTGTTCATACTCGTCTTTTGTTTTTGATTAGTCTTAGTCATAACCCACTGAAAAAAAAATTCAATTTCAATAAAAAGGCCCCTTTTCAAAAGTCATTTTCTACACAAAACAACCTTATTTAACCTAATTTGTGCACGAAACACAGACACGAAAGAACAAAAGCGAAAAAGAAAATAAAAACAAATAAAATTTTGAGGTTATGTTGAGATTTTCTGTTAAAAACATGATTAATGGCTGTAAATTCAAAATTTAGGCCGCGCGCTTGCGCTCTTCGGACGCCCTGTAAAAAAAAACAACAAATATCAGCTGATATCTGTCACTCGTCTTTGTCCTAAGGATTGAAAGTTGGCAACTCTTAAGACAAAGACTAATCAAAAACAAAAGCAAAAGCATTGTATAAACACTCCCATAAGAAACAGTGGTTTTAACTTTCTTATGACAAGACATATGACTAAACCAAGACAAAAGACTAGACAAAAGACGAGTATGAACGATCCATTAATAAATTCTACGATATCTTTAAGATATCTGGAAACTAATATTTTGTATATATCTTTTGTAAGACTTGAAAAACATATCTAAGACGTCTTTTGGTTTATCTGGACTGTTTATTAAAATGACCATCCTCTTAAACAATTATCACACTTATTTAATTTATTTAATCCCTTATAATGCTTCAATAATATCCCTTTGACCGCATTGTCTTTTCTTAGTAGTATTAACAGTTAACAGAAAAATATAAAATAAATATATTTATATCTAGGTATAATAGATTGATGGCTTTTCATTTTGCCTTTTAAACAATTTTAATTCTTACGATTTAAGATATTTTTGTGCTGTTTACTTTTATGAAATGGGGCGGTACAAGGGGATTTTAGTGTTGAACACATTGAAAGGGGTGAAAAAGACCCCCATGGGGTTGTTGGCGCCACAAATTGTAGATCCAGACATCCAAATACGGGGGATGTTTAAATATTTATTAAAAAACAACAAATAAATAGACGCCCTACATAAATAAATGCATCCATGGCGGATCTGATACCTTCCTAGCCTATTAGCACACTCCAAGTGAACTCCCCGCTATATCAGCCTTGAAAACAGATTTTTGTAAATATATATCTTAGAAACGAAAGCTTTTGGTTATAACACAACATTAATAGATTTTTACCAAAATCTAATCAGCTTGTTACAGTGTCCAACACTATTTTACTTGAAAATTTAATGAAATGCGGCTCAGTGGTTTAAGAGCTATGGCGTTAAGGGCAGAAAAACACAGACACACAGGCATCACGACGATATTGCTAGAATAGGTTAAACCACACCCAAATAACACATTTTTGGCGTTATCTGAAAAAAAAATAGTCTAAATCAATACCCTCTCTAGTAGAGGTGTTGATTTTCGTTACTTTTGAATACTCGTTACTGCTCGTTACTCGACTACTAAGTAATTTTTATATATTCTTTACTATCGTTACTTTGATTACTGTAACTGTATTCAATTGAATCCTACAATTTGTGCAAAATTCTTGGACTGTCGTTAATTCGAAGATCATTTACTTGTAGATATATTTTTGTTGTTGATATTATGAAAATATTCAATTTAAATTTTCAAAATGCAGGCTAAAATTAAAAAAATAAAGGTAGGAATTACGTAGAAACTGTCCTGTGTACAACTTTGTTTTGAAATTCTAATGCCTTACATACAAAGAAATACATACTTAAAATCTAAAAGTAAATAAAAATGAGACAAAAATAACTATCTTAGAAGAGAACTCAAAAAATATACAAAAAGTTTGGACAAAAACAAAAAAAAATACATTCTGTAAACTATGTAAGGAATAAAAGTAATCAAAGTAACCAAAGTAATCATTTAATTTTCGGATCGGTATTCGTTACTCCTTTATTTGTCGAATAACGAATACTCGAGTAACGAATAGTTACTTTTTCAACACCTCTAATTGACAGATAAATAAGGATAACAAAAATAACACAAATAAAAATTGTGTCTTTAAAAGGTAAAAATTGGACATCAAAATACCACGTGTCTGTCACCATCTGTCGTCTAACGTTACATTAATAAAGGATAACGTTAGCTAATGTAGTGCCTGCAAAATCTCCCTATTTATTTGCCTACTGACGGATTTATGTTAATTTTCTAATCACCCTCGTACAAAGATTATCTCCCAAACAATGAAACGTAATCACATAAAATCCTAGCAGTTTTAAGTATGCCTCTTTAGTCACGAAATTTCTTTTTCGGAAGTCGATGTTAATAGTTAATCGAGTGAATTTAAATTTTAAAACTTTTAAATTTTGGAAAAACCCAGCATAAAAGTTCGGGACTCTTTTGAAAGTGCTGTTCTTACAGAAGAAAAGGGGTAAGCTAATTATTTGTTTATATTATATAGATTATTACTGTGCTACTGTTTTTGGGAAAAACCCAAAATTAAATTTTATTTTAAGCTAAATCAATCCTGAAATATTGTGCTTTTTGAGTATATTGGCGAAATTTGGGCAATAACTAACACTGAAGTATTTAAGCACTGGAAAAACCCAGCATCAAAGTTCGGCAATCTTTTGAAAGTGTTTTTCTTACAAAAGAAAAGGGGTAAGCTAATTATTTGTTTACATTATATAGATTATTACTGTGTTACTGTTTTTTGAAAAAACTCCAAATTAAATTTTATTTTAAGCTATATCAATCCTTAAATATTGTGCTTTTTGAGTATCTTGGCGAAATTAGGACAATACCTAACACTGAAGTTTTTAAACACTGGAAAAACCAGACACAAAAGTTCGGGAATTTTTTGAAAGTGTTTTTCTTACAAAAGAAAAAGGGGTAAGCTAATTATTTGTTTGCATTATATAGATTATTACGGTGCTACTGTTTTTTGGAAAAACCCTAAAATAAATTTTATTTTAAGCTAAATTAATCTTTGAATATTATGCTTTTTGAGTCTTTTGGCGAAATTAGGGCAATAACTAACATTGAAGTATTTAAGCACTGGAATAACCCAGCATCAAAGTTCGGCAATCTTTTGAAAGTGTTTTTCTTACAAAAGAAAAGGGGTAAGCTAATTATTTGTTTGCATTATATAGATTATTACTGTGCTACTGTTTTTTGGAAAAACCCTAAATTAAATTTTATTTTAAGCTAAATCAATCCTTAAATATTGTGCTTTATGAGTATATTGGCGAAATTGGGGCAATAACTAACACTGAAGTATTTAAATATTGACTACTGAAAGGTCAAAATCTGATGTCAAAAATGACATATGTTAAATCCTTGTCAAATTTTTGACGTATGGCTCATTTTTTAACACCCTGTATTCTATTTTTTGGTTGATAGGGCTACTTTGTCTAATTTAAAAAATATATGTTGACATTTGGTTTGACCTTTTTCGAGTTATTGGCCTTTTGATTTATTTTACCATATATTAACGAAGATATCCTATTAAGTCAAATATGATAAATCAAATCAAAAAAATTAACAACATGTTAACAACTTGAAAAGTGTACGGGGGAAAAGTAGTGCTTTTCTAAAAATAACAAAAAAACTAAAACATTTTCGGAAAATAAGAATAAACGTCCCTCTTTGAAGGGTCAAGTATATTTCTGTCCGACATCTTAAATTTTAGGATGGCGGCAAATTTCGACTATAATCTTTAAAGAACAATCAATTCTCACTATGACTTTTTTTATTTCACTAAGATCTGTTCAGTAATAATGAGTTTATAAGGATATGAATGCAGACAGGATTGGCAATGCAATCGTATAATATGTAAAACAATGGCTGAAACAAAACTAGATTTTTTTAGAAACACCACTCCGATTTTACTAATTTGTACTTCGTTGTGCTTTTCTACAAATTAAAATAAAAACTAAAACATGTTCAGAAAATAAGAAAATATACGCCATTTTGAAGAATAAGGTATGATTCAGTCCGCCATCTTAAATTTTAAGACGGCGATAAATTTTGATACTGATCTTTAAAAAGCAATCCATTCTCACCAGGATGTTTTTTATATCATCAAAATCGGTTCAGTAGTAATGAATTTATAAGGAAATAAATGCAGACATGATTGGCAAGGCAATCGTATAATATGCAAAACAATGGTTGGAACAAAAATATTCTTTTAGAACCACCGAACCGATCTTGCTGATTCGTACCTTGCTGTGCGTGGAAAGAATGTAGCTTTTTTACTGATTGAAAAAAATGATTAAAATGTGTTTGCAACACAAGAATAAACGAGCATCTTTGAAGAGTATAATTTAATTTTGTCCGCCATCTTGGATTTTTAGATGGTGGACAAAGAAATATATTTATTCAAAACTTTGATTAATTCTCTGCCAAGTGCAGTTTGTCCCATCAAAATTGATAGTATAGTTCAAAAGTTATAATGAAAAAAATTGTCCGGTTTTTTTTGGCCCACCCGGTATATATATGTTGATATACCTATCATAATTTTTTCTGTTCTTTTTATTTCAGGCTCAAACATGTGGATCCAAATCTTTACAATCTGTTACCTCACAATGCTCCTCAAAACCACTTCACCATCTCCTATTGAAGAAATCAGCCACAGTTACTCCAAATTAACATCAAACCACCCCCAAAATTCAATTGAAAACGATATTAAAGGCGTAGATATTGACAAAGCTCCTCCTCAAGAAAACAATCATCTAAATGATCTAGACAATGATTTTAACTCTTATAGTGATACTCAAACCTTCAGTGAAACCAATTTGAGCAATACTGAAAAAAAATCATCTCTTAACACAAAAAAAATTCTCTCACAAACACGCCCTTCGTTGCTTAATAAGGAAAATGATGGCATCAACCCAAAAAACTTTACTGATCTTAAAGAGAAGAATAAAAAAGTAAAAGATAATCCTGAAGATGTTACCGGTACCAAATTGGGCAGTGAAGAAATGGGTGTTAAGGAAAAATTAGTTTTTAAGGTTCTAAATGAAGAAAACAAAGAAACTATAACTCAAAACTTAAATAAATCCAATATGAGCCAACAAAAATCAGGTATCGTACCTTCACAAACAATTCTTAGCGCTCAAAATGAAGTAATCAGTTCAAAAACCTCTAATAATTTTCCATTAAAGCCTCTAAATCTAAATCGATACATGGATGAGGATGCTAAAAGGAGGGAAAGGATCCAAAGGGCGACCGGGGGTGGAATAAAAAAGGGGAGAATGGAAAAAAATGAAATGGATACAAGCAGTGTTTTCGGAGCAACAGATAGCGGCAAGATTCTGGAGAAAAGGAGTTATGGGAGATACAGGAGCAATGTTAGGAGAGCGGTGCCTGTTTCAATATACGAAGCTAACTCGGTAAGTAGTAATAAATTCGGTAATACAAGGTGTACAGCGTGTTCCATTTTTGATGGGATTAAATGGGAAACTCGGTTATTATTAAAGATATCGATTTTCTGCTTGCACCTTACTGTCCTCTTTTTTTGAGTCCTTGAAAATGGTGTAAACAGATTTTTGCTATACCCCGTAGTTTCGCTAATACAGGGAGTTTTTGAAAAAATTGCATTTTTAATAATCTCGCTCATTTTGCAAGATATTTTTATTCTGTAAAAACCTTTTCATGGCAACTATTTTAGGGCAAATTATTGACGTTGTCAATTTTTTTAAATATTGTTTAGTTTGTGAGATATGGTATTTATCATAAAAAAAATAAATACGGACCTGGATTTTTTTTATAACTATTTTGATTGGTTTCATGCTATTATTATCTTAAAATAATAAAACTTTAACATTTTTTAAATTTAAGGTTAAAAAAAATATATTTTATATTTTAAAAAAAAATTAGTCCGAACCTGGAGATTTCCAACGTAAATATTAATTAAAAATTGCAAGACACACTAGTTGAACGATTTTTAGTTTATTTGTTTTGAAACTAAAAGATTTATAAATAAAGTAAAAAACGTTAAAAACTTACAAAAATAATATCATAGCAATTATTTGATATTAGCCAGCAACTCATGAAATTTACTTCAACATGGAAAAACAAAAGTGTGAATTTGACATTATCATTTTACTTGTCATTTTTGTGAATGGCTTACTCAAAATTATTCTAAAATGGCTAGAAATCGACCATATCCAGATTTTGAAAAATGTGATATGTTTGACTGCTTTATTCAAGCAACAAAATCCCAATATTGAAATGGCAGAAATATTTTTATGCAAAATACGTTAAGAAACAACAATGTCTTACACATAAAGGCAATCAGTTTAAACATTAATATCATTAAAGAAAAATTAGGTATTATTTTTTGTAATTCGTTGTTTTTTGTATTTGTCGTAGACTTTGTTTCAAATAAATCTTTAAATTAACGTAAAACCATTTTAATTTGCTAAGTATCAAAGTAGTTAAACTAAAAATCGTTCGACCAGCAATTTTTCATTTATATTTATGTTAGAAATTTCCAGGTTCGGACTAATTTTTTTTTAAAAATATTAAATATATTGTATTAACCTTTAAACAAAAAAATATTAAATTTTTATTCTTTTATGATAATAAAAGCATGAAACCAATCAAAATAATAATAAAAAAAATCCAGGTCCGTATTTAATTTTCTTATGATAAATACCATATCTCAAAAACTAAACAATATCTAAAAAAACTGACAAGGTCATTATTTTCTTCTAAAAAAATTGCCATGAAAAGAAGAAAAAGAATAAAAATATCTTGCAAAATGGGCGAGATATAAGGAATTATTAAAAATGCAATTTTTTCAAAAACTCCCTGTATTAGCGAAACTACGGGGTATAGCAAAAATCTGATTACAGCATTTTTAAGGACTCAAAAAAACAGCACGGTAAGGTGCAATCAGAAAATCGATATCTTTAATAATAACCAAGTTTTCCATTTAATCCCATCGAAAATGGGACACGCTGTACAGCGTCTTAATACAGGGAGTTTTTGAAAAAGTTGCATTTTTAATAATTTCTCGCTTATTTTGCAAGATATTTTTATTTTCTGGCAACTTTTTTAAGGCAAAATAATGACGTTGTCAATTTTTTTCAATATTGTTTAGTTTTTGAGATATGGTATTTATCATAAAAAAAAATAAATACGGTTCATAAATATTCTTTATATTTTCTATAAAATTTGAGTCGGAACCTGGAAATTTTCAACGTAAATATAAATTAAAAATTGCAAGACACACTAGTTGAACAATTTTTAGTTTTTCTGTTTTGAAACGTTAAAAGGTTACAAAAATAATATCATAGTAATTATTTGATGGTAGCACAGCAACTTATGAAATTTAATTCAACATGGAAGCAGCGGCGTAGCGTGGGGGGGGCGGGGGTTCGTCGCCCCCCCGCCCCGAGGGTAGTGGCGCCCTCAGCTTTATGAAGTCGGGCCGGCAACGGCCAATTGGGTCATATATGATGACCTTTTTTTTTGTTTTTTTTGTTGGTCTCAAGATGTTTGAGAGGCGCCCGTTTGAGCTGTCGGCTGAACCGAACCCCCCCTCACACATGATGACCTTTTTTTTTTTTTGGTCGCAAGATTTTTTTTGAGTTTTGAGAGGCGCCCTTTTTAGCTGTCGCCCCCTCCGCCCTTTCGGGCACGCTACGCCGCTGCATGGAAGTCACTTAAAATTATTCTAAAATGGCTAGAAATCGACTATATCCAGATCTTGAAAAATGTGATATGCTTGACCGCTTTATTCAAACAACAAAATCCCAATATTTAAACGGCAGAAATATTTTTATGCAAAATGCGTTAAGAAAAATTACTCAAAAATGCCAACAATGTCTTACACATAATGGTAATCAGTTTGAACATTTATAACATTAAAGAAAAACTGGTTATTATTTTTTGTAATTATATTTTTTTTTGTATTTGTCGTAGACTTTGTTTAAAAAGAAATCTTTAAATTAACGTAAAACCATTTTAATTTGCCAAGTATTAAAATAGCTAAACTAAAAATCGTTCAAACAGCAATTTTTAGTTTATATTTATGTTGGAAATGTTCAGGTTCGGACTAATTTTTTTTTAAATATTAAATATATTTTTTTTACCTTAAAACAAAAAAATATTAAATTTTTATTATTTTTTGATAATAATCGCATGAAACCAATCAAAATAGTAATAAAAAAAAAATCCAGGGCAGTTTTTACTACAATGTCATCATTTTCTCGTAACAAAGTTGCAATAAAAAAGTTTTTACAGAATAAAAATATCTTGCAAAATAAGGGAGGTATAAGAGATTATTAAAAATCAATTTTTTTCAAAAACCTGTACTAGCGAAACTACACAACAAATATTTCAAAAAAATCTGATTACATCATTTTTAAGAGCTCAAAAAAAGAGCACGGTAAAGTGCAATCAGAAAATCGATATCTTTAATAATAACAGAGATTCACATTTAATCCCATCGAAAATGGGACACGCTGTACACATTTTCAGTGCCACTATTTTAATGAGTAGTGATAGAGAAGGAGAGAAATAGGAAAACAAACCAAATAACATATTATGGGTCAAGACATTATTTGTTTTCTAGTTTCAGAGAATTAAAAGATTAAAAGTTAAAGATTTTTTAAACGTTTTTGGTTTATGGCGGGTAAAAACGCAATAAGCGTTGACAGTGGCGTATATAAGGGGGGGCCTGGGGGGCCCGCCCCCCCCCCCCGAAGCTAAGGTTTTTTTGGATATTTTCCACATATTTCATGAATACAAACATAAAATAGCATAAAATACGAACTCGTGGGGTCTCGGGCCCCCCCTGAAACTGTTTGGCCCCCCCCCGAAACATTTTTCTATATACGCCACTGAGTGTTGATCTGGCTTGAAAGGCAGAAGAGCTATCGCACAGAGTGGCAAACCATTATCAAGAAAACATGCGATTTAGTGCAGAACTCATTTATCTAATATAGGAGATATTTTTACTGAAAACTATTTATTAATAATCGCTTGCCATAGCAAGTTAGCTTCGGATAGTCAAACGTCAAACAAATGAATAAAACACCTTGTCAAAGTTACCGTGTTTTGAAAACTGACGTTGCTTAGTTGTTTTAAGAACACATCAACTTTGCCACAATTTGTAATGTTGATCAAGTTTGGTTAAAATAATTTATTATATCAGATAATCACTATGGTGAGTACATTATTCTCATATAAAAAAAATGCAAAAATTTTTGTTGTTTTTCTTCAAACTGCCATTTTTGTAAAATCTTTCAAAAATTTATTATTTTCTTTAATTTTAAAAATATACGTGGACACAAAGTAACTTGTCGTCCGCTGTCGCGGGCCAGTTTTAACATGTCATTTTTTATTGATCCTTCCTTTTTAAAATGATGCCACATTTAGCTGCTACTTTTTGCTAATAAGGCCGGAATTAATTTTTAAATATTAACATTTTTCTCCAAACTTATGTTTTAATTGTAGTATAGATATTTAAAATACAAAGTGCTAAATACATATACATTTACACATACTATTATTATACTCATTATATATTAAGGAAGTAAAGTCACACCTTATCCCGATGCAAAAAGTTTGTAGCCTGAGCGTAGCGAGGTATATAATTAGCCAAAGAGATCTTTTTTAAACTTTTGGATTTTGCTGCCCTAAAATTAAATTATAATTATAATTATGTTTTCAGATACTTTACTAAAAACAATGTCTGATAGAGCCTTTTATTTTGAATTTTAAGTATAAAAAGTGATCGCTAAAATAAGGATTACGGAGGGCCCTATTCTTATAATATATACCAAGGATAAAAGTGACACTTTTTATTTCAAGGTAAAAAGTTTTTAGCATGAGCGTAGCGAAAGCTACAATTCGTTAAAGGATAAAAATACTCTTTTATAACGAGGTTTATACGTGAATTTTACACTTTCAGACCAATCTTTTTGTTAATGTATTATTTGATTTATTAATATAGTTAAATTATTTTTTGTTTTGCTTAGTGTAATATATAAACATGTATATTTATAAACAAAGAAAGCTTCCAGTGGCGTATATATAAAAATGTCTCGGGATGGGCCCGACACAGTTTTTGGGGGAACCGAACCCCATTTTATGCTGTTTTATGTTTGTATTCATGAAATATGTGGAAAATATTTTAAAAAACCTTAGCTTCGGGGGGGAGGCAGGCTCCCTCATATATACACCATTGAAAGCTTCTGTCAAGTCGTTTTAAAAATGGTGAAAGTCACTCAAAAGAAGTGTGCAAAATTTCTTGTTGGATCTGTAAAGTTTTTTTCGGGGGGGGGGGGAGAGAACGAAACAGTCCACTGTCAATACTTATTAGGTGTCCATTAGATCATGGACCCCCGTGAGCTTAAGCTTTCAAGCTGCCCACGGAAAAATATGAGAGAAACAAAAACTCCTTTTTACCCGATTAGCCACGAAACTTGTTTGATTTTTAAATTCACTGGTACTAAATTTTACGTTTGTTAATAAATTTTATAGTTTATTGACAATACATAAAATGGTATTTTTGAAGAAGTTATTAAAAAAGATTAGTTTTTTAACACGTGTTCTTGATATCAGTTTATTAATAGGTATCATCATGGCTACAAATTTAAATTTTTAAAGGCTAAGGCCAAGTCCGTGAATTTTTATGTTTTAAGCAAACAATGTGCTTTTTTTTTAAACATAACCGAGTTGTCTGATGATGATATTTTCATAAATTATGTTTCTTTCAAGAATTCCGATGGCGTAAAAATCATGCAAATTGAAATTATAAACAAAAGACGTGAACCTATATGGTATTAAGAATAAAAAAAAAACAAACAATGGATTTTCGAAAAGTTAAGAATCAGAAAAAAATCCGGTGAAATCATTCATTACCATTATTAAGACAAATAACTGGATCCATGACGAATCTGATACCTTCCTAGCCCATTAGCCCCATCAAGTAAACTTAAGTTATAAATTATAAAACTAAAAATTAAAAAAAAAGTATTTAAATTTACCTTACATAACTTAAGTTTGGTAAAATTATTGGATTATTTGCGAAATAGATAACTTTGCCTTAAAATAGTCAAAATCCTTCCAATCTTTCAATAGTCAAAATTTTTATTCAAAATCCTTCATATTGAATGGAAAACTTTATATAAATATATATTTATCTGTTTCACAACGTTCTACGTCTTCCGATACCCAATCTCCACTCGTTTCTGTTTGCCCATAATTCATCATCTAGGCCTCTTATTCTTATTTCACTGTCTATTCCTTCTCTCCAGCTTCTCCTTAGCCTTCCTCGTTTTCTTCGGCCAGTTGGTTTCCATTGTAATATTTGTTTAGGTTCGGTTTAAGTCAAATATGGAAGGCTTTCCATCATCCATTCTTTGTACATGTCCGTACCACACCAGTTGTTTTGTTCTTATATCATCCACTAAAGTATGTTCACCCACTGTCATAATTTGTCTTATTCTTTGATTTGTAACTCTTTCTCTTTTTGATTTCCCTGCTGCTCTTCTCCAATAGTCCATCTCCGTAGCGGAAAGCATTTTTTCTGTTCTATCTTTGATTGGCCATACTTCTGAGTTGTATGTAATAATACTTTTTACAATGGTGTTATATATACGCTTTTTGTTATGTTTTGATATACTTTGGTCCCAAATTATTCCATTTAATAAAGTTATTGCTTTTCTTTCTTATACGTTTCTATCTTTTATAGCTTTGTCTTGTGTTCCGTCAGCTGTAATTTTTAGACCTAAGTATTTATACTCATCACAGGTCTGAATTCGCTGCCCGGTATTTAAGATTAGATCCTGTTTCGTTCCACCAATACACTTATACTCTGTCTTATTGATATTAACCTCTAGTCCCCACTTATTGTACTCTTCTATTAGTTTTCGTGTCATATATTCGAGATCGTCATAATCCTGAACCACCACTATCTGATCATCGGCGAAACATAAAGTATACAAGGTGGTTTCATCCAACGGAATTCCCATGTTTTGGCATTTTCTCTTTCAGACTTTAAGGACTAGTTCGAAATATATCTTGAAGAGCGTAGGCGAGATACAGCAACCTTGTTTAAGACCGTTATTTACTTAAAAGCCTTTGGTTAGTTTTGCTTTAATTTTAACTTTTGCCTTACTATTGCGGTATAACTCTTTGATGGCCCTAATTAGTTGTACGCTTATGTTTGTCTTTTCCAACGCTTTCCAAAGTAGATTTAGTGGTATACTATCATATGCCTTCTGCAAATCTACGTAAAGCAGATGCAGCTCTTGTCCGTATGCCATTTTCTTTTCAATAACTTGGGTTATACAAAAGAGAAGATCTGAAGTCGATCTACCCGCCCTGAAGCCAGCTTGATCTTCTGCCTCCATGTCTTTATATTCGCTCTCCACTTTATTTCTTATAATTTTTTTAAATATTTTTTTTAATATTAAAAAAAAAGGAAAACTTTAAATCTGGCAATATTGTTCCAACGTCTGAAATTACGTAAATCATTATATGTAAAAAAAAAATAATATTTTTGGAATAAGAAAAAAATGTGTTTTTTTTTCAGGAGGGAAAAAAAGAAAGAGCCCAATTTTCGAGGAAGCCTGAAAAATAAGTGTCTATAATTCGCCCCTAAAGTCAATTAAGGGAGAGTTAAGTAACTTTGCGTAGCTTTTTCATTAGGGACGCCAAAAGCACCTTTCCGCAAAATTAAAAGAAATAAACTTTAATTTTCCAACGTAAACCACGTACCACATAAACCTTTACTGTAAGGCTGGTACGGTCGCTCACATTTTTAATATCATATTAAAATTTACCAGTGGGGAGTATAAGGGGGAGCTGAGAGCAGCGGCGGCTCGTGCCGCAGGCGAGGTTAGGCGGTACATTGAACATGTATACATGGTACATAAACCAGTATACAAGTTATTCTCCTTTAAAACTCGTCGCGTCCTGGAACTTTTAAAGCATGGTACGTCAGTTGAAACAGAAAAACGACATTTTAAATAAAACTTTTTGCCTACAAATATGTTGCTGATCTCTTTCAACTGGTGTAACATGCTCTAGGTGTTCGTTGACAAAACCAGTTTTAAGAAAAAATAACTTGTATACTGGTGTTTATAATGTACCGCCTAACCTCGCCTGCGGCACGAGCCTCGGCTGGCTGAGAGGCCCGGCCTCCCCTCCGAAGCCAAGATTTTTTTATATTTTTTCCACATATTTCATAAATACTACCACTATGTCGGTTTAGAACGTTTTTCTACGTTGTCCGACGCCTATTCTCCACCTCCTCCGACTCTGACAATCATCTTCTGTCAAGTTTTTTTGACTCATTGATCTTTGGATTGACTGTTGCCATTCTAGTTTAGGACGCCTTCCTTTTCTGCGCCCTATTGGTTGCCATTCTAGGACCTGCTTTGGTAATCTTTCGTCGTTCATCCGTTGTACATGGCCGTACCATATCAGTTGTCTTTTAGTGATGTCATCCGTTATGGTTCTCACGATTCCCATTCTTTCTTTTATGATCTCATTTCTTATGTGATCTGTTCTAGATATTCTTATTGATCTTCTTATTGCATCAATTTCGACACTTTCCATTTTTGTTTTGTACTTTTCTGTTACGCGTAAATACTGTTTAGACATCCAATAACCTTTTTTTAAAAAATTTTCTTCCTGTCTTATCAAATGTGACACCCAAGTATACATACTTATTGCATGGAGATATTAGTTGTCCATTGTCTACTTCTAACTCACTGGATTCGTTTCCAATATAAAATTACTGTGCCTTGTCCACGTTGACTGTTAATCCCCACTTTTGGTATTCTAGCGTTGACATTCTCATCATATACTCCATGTCTTCTTTATCATCTTTTATGTATGTATGATTGATATTAGTTTGTTCTAACATTGTCCATAACTTTTCTACTGGAACGGTATCATATGCTTTTTGCAGGTCCACAAAGGTAACATGAGTCTCTATATTTCTGGCATTCCTTTTCTCATATGTAAGTGGGCCTTGCAGCCCTTCCACTGCTACCACTAGTGGGTCTATTGTGGCTCACTTTACTGCTACACCTTATTTTACTGCCAATAAGTCCCTATCAACAGCTCTAATATTTCCAAACAGAAGTGTAGTACGTTTTATTTATAAAGTACGTGACTAGTAATTACAGGAACGAGGAGTGGGGGCAAACAAACGGCCTGTTGTACTCCAGAAATACACATTAATTACACAAAATTATATTTTATATACGGTGTGCACTATATAATATTTTAAAAGCCATAAAAATGAAAAGCCATAAAAATGCTCGCTCTATTTTATTAAAATTATAATTTATTTGTTTTTTACCTTCCCAACCCTCGCAGCAATGGCAAGAGAAGGTATCAGTGGCGCATCCATAATTATTTCTTGGAGAGTGGGGGAGCGAGAACTCATAATATCGTATTTTATGTTATTTTATCTTTTTATTCATAAAATATGTGTAAAATATATTTTTTTAATTTTAATTTTGGAGGGCGGGTGGCCCCGAGGACCCCCCTGGGTTCGCCCATAAAGGTATTGTTTTTGGCGAAAAATATTTTTTTAGATAAGGCCGATAATGTGTTATTTGGTTGTATTTTGACGTATCTTAGCAATATATTTGTGATGTCTGTTCGTATGTGTGTGTGTGCCAACGATAGCTCCTAAACCGCTGAACTGATTTTTATGAAATTTTCAGGTAAAATAGTGTACAATGCTGTAGATAGTTAATTAGATTTTGCTTTAATGCCAATGACAGTTTTCTGACAGTTTTAAAAAATTAAAAATATACTATATTTTTAACCGAACATCCATTCAATATGCGGTTTTCGGAATTTAGTAGGACCACAAAGAATATAGCCAGAAGAAGAATATATTCTTTACGGTAGAACACATTTTCCTCAATAATTTATATTATTACTAAAAACTTGGTAAGAACTTCCCTTTCTGCAGGGGCGGTCCCAGACTTTTAAAAAAGGGGGGGCGACAATTTAGATTTTTTGAACATTTTTAAACATTTTTGGACATGTTTATAATAATATAAGAAGTCAAAAATATATATTTTTGATTATTTGCGGGCCAATAACCCAATAATAACCACACATTTATTGTCTCTTATATTTGGAGTTCTCTGGACAAAATGGAGGGGCAATCGCCAACCCTCCTGGGAACGCCCCTGGTTTCTGAGATATTTACAAACAATTTTCAAGGCTGATATAGCATGGGGTTCACTTGAAAATTGCTAATGGGCTAGGAAGGTATCAGATCCAGCCTGAATCCATTTATTTTAATTGAGTATCTTTTTTTTTCCAGTTATATAAGCCAGCAACCTACCAGATCCCCAGACCCTACTACATACCAGTCTTTTCCTTTACTGGGAACCAAAATCCAATTTTTTACGCGCCTCAACCATACCCACCATCTAATCCAGGTAAGTCTCTATACTTACATAAATACAGGATGTTGTCGAATAAGATGCTTATATTAAACATGATGTTAAAGTTAAAAAATAAAAATCAATTATTTTTAAAATATTATGATCCTTTTTGGATCAGTATTATTGGTACCCGTGGGTTTTTTGAGACGGCTGGAAAATGATGACGAACTACAAAATTTTCTACACCATCTGAACGGTATTCGAAAAACAATCAAATGCACCTTGGAAATTGGAAAAGATTCGGCATTACTTTTTTTGGATGTTCTTGTCAAACAATTCGACAGAAACATTCAAACCATTGCATATAGGAAACCTACACACACGGGACAGTACCTAAATTTTAAGT
Organism: Aspidapion aeneum; assembly: GCA_963576565.1. NCBI lineage: Eukaryota > Metazoa > Arthropoda > Insecta > Coleoptera > Brentidae > Aspidapion > Aspidapion aeneum. The sequence goes on from OY755047.1 coordinate 4,784,132, forward strand.
CTACTCATTCTGTTGCTACAAAACAAGGAGTTATAAGAAGTTTGTATTTAAGAGCCGTAAATATTTATAGCAATAATGAAGAATTATGTTTTTAAAATATGTTCATATAAAGTTTTTTCTTAAACTGGACCCAAGACGTTTATTTCAAATCTTCTGTCTATTTCAGGAGTACCCAAAGATAACCCTGTCAAGCCACCATACGTCGGTCCATCCTACTTGCCTCCAGAAGAACCCACCAAGCGACCACCAAGCAGACCAACTAGGCCCACCAAGAGGCCCACCGGACGACCTACAGGAACCACCAAGATGCCTGTCGACAATAGGTTCGATTTTGATGACGAGGATGCTCCAGTTTGGGGGGAACTGCCCACTAATATGATACCTTTAAGAGGAGGTGAGTAGGTACCAACTAAATTAATGTTGAAAAAAAGCTATTAAACCCATAAAAATGGATCAAAAGAAGGTACTACTACTAAGTCAGTTTTGAACGTTTTTCTACGTTATCCGACGCCTATTCTCCACCTCCTTCGATACTGACAATCATCTTCTATCAGATTTTTTTGACTCATTAATCTTTGGATTGACTTGCCATTCCAGTTTAAGACGCCCTCTTTTTCTGCGCCCTATAAGTTGCCATTTTAGGACCTGCATTGGTAATTCTTCGTCGTTCATCCGCTGCACATGACCGTACCATATCAGTTGTCTTTGTGATGTCATCATTTATGCTTCCCTCTATTCCCATTCTTTCTTTTATGGTCTCATTTCTTATATGATCTGTTCTAGATATTCTCATTGATCTTCTTATTGCATCCATTTCGACACTTTCAATTTTTATTTTGTATTTTTCTGTTATGCGAGAAGTGATTTTGTGATTAAAGATCTTTTTTTTGTAGATGATTCAGATGAAGAAGAAGAAGTCAACTCCATCCCCGCTCGTGCTCCTATGCCTAACAGACCTCCAACCCGACCTCAGAACAATAACAACCGTCCTCCAGCGCGACCTAACTTCGAAATGATCCGCCCGGGAGGCTCTGGATCGATGCCTCCTCTTCCCACACGACCTACGATTCCAACGATGCCTTCTACGACCTCACCGCCGTCCTCAATGATTCCTCCGAACACTCCAAATACATGCGTGTGGGCAATAATATCATGTTGCTCTGTAGGGAACCCTTCGACAGTTCCTGAGGCGTGTTTCGAGCAAAGAGGCTGCGCAGGACCTTTTTGGGGCGCCAGTCCGTGTGAGAGTGAGTTTGCGAGAACCGCGATAGAGGCCGCTATCAAATATTACAACAATGGTGGAACGCCTTAATCAACCCCCTCCATCTTTGTCAGGTGTATAAAGGTTGTTCTTACATAATATGCTTTTATTTAAGAAGGTAATTCTTGGGTACATTTTGAGAAAACAAACTTCATATGAAACTGTGTCCTAAAAGTCTTAAATTTTGAGATATGAGATAATTGGACCACGATCCTCCACTATGTTGACGTCACATCAGGGCAGATTTTTTTTTGATGGTCACATCACGACACAGCTGATTGTCTTTATAATATTGAAGTTGGAATGACGGTTTTTACTATATTCTTGCAGAACAATTTTTTCTATAGTAATCCTTAATTTTTCAGAGCCGCTTCATTAGCTCACACTAAAATTAAATTTAAAGCAGAAGGGAATGTGACAAATACAGATGACAAAGTCAAATACATGTCAAATATAACATAGAAACCGAACCCGACCTCAAAACAATAATAACCGTCCTCCGGCCCGACCTAACTTTGAAATGATCCGCCCCGGAAGCTCTGGATCGATGCCTCCTCTTCCCACACGGCCTACGATTCCAACGATGCCTTCTACGACCTCACCGCCGTCCTCAATGATTCCTCCGAACACTCCAAATACATGTGTGTGGGCAATTATCTCATGTTGCTCGGTAGGGAACCCTTCAACGGTTCCTGAGGCGTGTTTCGAGCAAAGAGGCTGCGCAGGACCTTTTTGGGGTGCCAGTCCGTGTGAGAGTGAGTTTGCGAGAACCGCGATAGAGGCCGCTATCAAATATTACAACAATGGTGGAACGCCTTAATCAACCCCCTCCATCTTTGTCAGGTGTATAAAGGTTGTTCTTACATAATATGCTTTTATTTAAGAAGGTAATTCTTGGGTACATTTTGAGAAAACAAACTTCATATGAAAGTGTGTCCTAAAAGTCTTAAGTTTTGAGATATGAGGTAATTGGACCACGATCCTCCACTATGTTGACGTCACACCAGGGCAGATTTTTTTTTGATGGTTACATCACGACACAGCTGATTGTCTTTATGATATTGAAGTTGGAATGACGGTTTTTACTATATTCTTGCAGAACAATTTTTTCTATAGTAATCCTTAATTTTTCAGAGCCGCTTCATTAGCTCACACTAAAATTAAATTTAAAGCAGAAGGGAATGTGACAAACACAGATGACAAAGTCAAATACATGTCAAATATAACATAGAAACCGAACCCGACCTCAAAACAATAATAACCGTCCTCCGGCACGACCTAGCTTCGAAATGATCCGCCCGGGAGGCTCTGGATCGATGCCTCCTCTTCCCACACGGCCTACGATTCCAACGATGCCTTCTACGACCTCACCGCCGTCCTCAATGATTCCTCCGAACACTCCAAATACATGTGTGTGGGCAATTATCTCATGTTGCTCGGTAGGGAACCCTTCTACTGTTCCTGAGGCGTGTTTCGAGCAAAGAGGCTGCGCAGGACCTTTTTGGGGCGCCAGTCCGTGTGAGAGTGAGTTTGCGAGAACCGCGATAGAGGCCGCTATCAAATATTACAACAATGGTGGAACGCCTTAATCAACCCCCTCCATCTTTGTCAGGTGTATAAAGGTTGTTCTTACATAATATGCTTTTATTTAAGAAGGTAATTCTTGTGTACATTTTGAGAAAACAAACTTCATATGAAAGTGTGTCCTAAAAGTCTTAAATTTTGAGATATGAGATTATTGGACCACGATCCTCCACTATGTTGACGTCACATCGGGGACAGATTTTTTTTTTGATGGTCACATCACGACACAGTTGATTGTCTTTATAATATTGAAGTTGGAATGACGGTTTTTACTATATTCTTGCAGAACAATTTTTTCTATAGTAATCCTTAATTTTTCAGAACCGCTTGATTAGCTCACACTAAAATTAAATTTAAAGCAGAAGGGAATGTGACAAACACAGATGACAAAGTCAAATACATGTCAAATATAACATAGAAACCGAACCCGACCTCAAAACAATAATAACCGTCTTCCAGCGCGACCTAGCTTCGAAATGATCCGCCCGGGAGGCTCTGGATCGATGCCTCCTCTTCCCACACGACCTACGATTCCAACGATGCCTTCTACGACCTCACCGCCGTCATCAATGATTCCTCCGAACACTCCAAATACATGTGTGTGGGCAATAATATCATGTTGCTCTGTAGGGAACCCTTCGACAGTTCCTGAGGCGTGTTTCGAGCAAAGAGGCTGCGCAGGACCTTTTTGGGGCGCCAGTCCGTGTGAGAGTGAGTTTGCGAGAACCGCGATAGAGGCCGCTATCAAATATTACAACAATGGTGGAACGCCTTAATCAACCCCCTCCATCTTTGTCAGGTGTATAAAGGTTGTTCTTACATAATATGCTTTTATTTAAGAAGGTAATTCTTGTGTACATTTTGAGAAAACAAACTTCATATGAAAGTGTGTCCTAAAAGTCTTAAATTTTGAGATATGAGATTATTGGACCACGATCCTCCACTATGTTGACGTCACATCGGGGACAGATTTTTTTTTTGATGGTCACATCACGACACAGTTGATTGTCTTTATAATATTGAAGTTGGAATGACGGTTTTTACTATATTCTTGCAGAACAATTTTTTCTATAGTAATCCTTAATTTTTCAGAACCGCTTGATTAGCTCACACTAAAATTAAATTTAAAGCAGAAGGGAATGTGACAAACACAGATGACAAAGTCAAATACATGTCAAATATAACATAGAAACCGAACCCGACCTCAAAACAATAATAACCGTCTTCCAGCGCGACCTAGCTTCGAAATGATCCGCCCGGGAGGCTCTGGATCGATGCCTCCTCTTCCCACACGACCTACGATTCCAACGATGCCTTCTACGACCTCACCGCCGTCATCAATGATTCCTCCGAACACTCCAAATACATGTGTGTGGGCAATAATATCATGTTGCTCTGTAGGGAACCCTTCGACAGTTCCTGAGGCGTGTTTCGAGCAAAGAGGCTGCGCAGGACCTTTTTGGGGCGCCAGTCCGTGTGAGAGTGAGTTTGCGAGAACCGCGATAGAGGCCGCTATCAAATATTACAACAATGGTGGAACGCCTTAATCAACCCCCTCCATCTTTGTCAGGTGTATAAAGGTTGTTCTTACATAATATGCTTTTATTTAAGAAGGTAATTCTTGGGTACATTTTGAGAAAACAAACTTCATATGAAAATGTGTCCTAAACGTCTTAATTTTTTAGATATATAGAGTGTTAAAAGATTAAGTATCTGTAATACTCTTTTAGAATTTTTTTCAAAATTTGGTACAAACTTTCTATTTGTCAAGAGGCATTTTCTGATGTTAAAGATGTCCTTTTATTTTGGCCAGTAGCGTTCGTATGGGCGCCTATTCTCCACCTCCTTCGATCCTGACGATCATCCTCTGTCAGGTTTTTTGATCTTTGGATTGACTGCTCCATTCCAGTTTAGAATGCCCTTTTTTTCTGCGCCCTATTGGTTGCCATTCTAGAACCTGCTTTGGTAATCTTTCGTCGTTCATCCATTTTACATGGCCATACCATATCAGTAGTCTTTTAGTAATGTCATCCGTTATGCTTCCCTCGACTCTCATTCTTTCCTTTATGATCTCATTTCTTATATGAGCTGTGTTGATGTTTTGAGGTTTGAGGTAGAGCCGCGGGACTGTAAGCGCGCTGGTCGTTTTATAAAATCTGGGTGCAAAAATCCTTAAAAGGACGATGTAAAAATATTAATTTTTCCGAGCCACACAAAGACAATATAGAGGATTGGCACTCACCTTTTTAGTTGTTTCCGTCGTCCAGAGGAGCTCCTCTCGCTGGCCCAGTCGTTGCAGTCGATCCACACTAGAATCACTTGTTTGTGTAATGGTTTAGTTTGATTTTCTAAGAATGTTATTGGATTTTTTGGTTAATAGAATTTTATCACCATGCTGCGTGGTGATCTCGATAGAATACGACAGACGAATCTTTCTTGGTTACGCCTTTTTGCGCAGATTAATTTTTCGTAGATGGCGCTGGCGTTTTGCTTGTGCCAATCAAAATTGAAATTGTGTGGGTTTTCCGAATACGGGAATTTGGCGCAAAATTTGAAGTTAAAATTAAAGTTGCACGAACAAGCTGTTCTAGATACTCTCATTGATCTTTCCGTTTTTGCTTTGTATTTTTCTGTTACGCGACAAGACTTGTCTTCTAAAGATTGTGAAAAAACATGGAAAAATCGCAATCTTGGATTTGTGACGTTACGCAGGCGCTTTAACTCAAATTTGGGACAAACAGCCGGCTGATTTTCTTATTAATTGTTGTTCTATTGCAAACAAAAAATGTATTAACAGTTTTTTTATAAATCTAATTTTGCAAAAGTTATAAGCGAACGTTAACGGAAAAACATGAAAAAAGCAGCCATCTTGGATTTATGACGTCACACCAGCCTTCCTACGCAAATTGGAGGCAAACATCCGGTGACTTAAAATTGTGGGATCTGTTACGAATCGATCAAGCGTAGTTTAAAATATCTTCCACAACTATCCCACGGGATACCATAGACCATAGGCCTCTACACTGGTAGTAAATGTCGTTTCTTGATATTTTTTTTCGTTTAACGACTAATTTTATATAAAATAAATGGATCATGACAGATCTGATACCTTCCTAGCTAGCCTATTAGCACTAAGGTCACTCATCGTCAAGCAAGCTTTTGCTTGACGATGAGTGACCTTAATTAGCACACATTAAGTAAAGCTATGATAATGAGCCTTAAAAACAGTTTTTTTAATATCTCAGAAACGAAAGCTCCTACTAAGTTTTTGGTTATAACAAAAATTATTGAGCCAAATGTAGTCTACTATATTCCGAAAACCACATATTGATGCTCCGTTAAAAAGTTAGCATTTTAAAAAAAACTTTATTGTCAAAAACCTGTCATTAGCATTAATGGATTTTGACCAAAATCTAATCAGCTCATTAGAGTGTCGAACACTATTTTTCCTGAAAATTTCATGAAAATCAATTCAGCGGTTTAGGAGCTATCGTGTTACGGACAGAAAAAAAATACACACACACACACACAGGATAGGTCAAAAAACACCCAAATAACAAATTTTCGGCTTTATCTCAAAAAAAAATTTTTCGTCGAAAACAATACCTTCTCTAGCCATTGTTGTGCGAGCTAGAAAGGTAAAAAATTTAATTCTGATCGAAATAAAAAATCATGTACATCAGAAAATCTCCTCTTGATTAAAGTGTGTACCAAATTTTACAAAAATATCTGGAGCATTATCACAAATACCTAAATATGAACAAATACAAAGTTTTTTCTCAGAATCGACTTAGGAATTACCTTCGTAAATATATACATTCTTGAATAACGATCTGTACAAGAACGCCGCTAAAAAAAACCGATAAAAAACCCAAAAAAAATTAATTTCAGTAGACACTATAAAAATAATAGGCCATCAGGCATAGGATATTGTTGTATTGTTTTATATAAGCTTTTATTGTAGATATAGTTTTTAACTACTTACTTATATTTTGTTTAAAATAGGGACTTTTTGAAATAAAGCTATGCAATAATAGTGTCAGGCCGTATTTTGACAGTTTTACATTGGAATATGACAGATAATCTTTCAACACAAGGATTTTGTTTACTATACGAACAGAATATACGACTTAGTATTAAATTCGACTTTGGTATGTCAATTTTGAAAGATCAATTGTCAGTCTGCAATGTAAATCTGTCAAAATACTGCCTAACACTATTATTGCATGGCTTTATTTCAATAAGTCCCTAATATATTTGGTTTGTTCAGTATTAAAAAATATAAAAAATATTTGCTAGATATAAATTTAGATTCAAATTTTGGTTGTATATACTTTGGTAGGTACATAGGTATGTTTTACTTACTATGTTTGTAAATAAATCATTTTTATGTAAGTTTTTTATTTTTTTAAATATTTATTTTGATATATATTTCAATTTTACTGGTAGAAATAATATAATTTGTATTTTAAATATTTTCGTTTTTAATTATGTAGTTTTATAAGTTTATTTATTTTTTATATTGCATATATGTCCTTTGTATTTATATTTTAGCTTATATTATAGAATTTTTTATTGTACGTACTATTAGCTTTTAAGATTTTTTTTTTTAATTTTAGTTTTAGTAGTAGTATTTATTTTAGGATAGGTATGTCATAAAAATTATTTGGTAAATATTAATATTAAGAAATTTTTGATGTTTATTTTATATTTTCTTTTCCAAATTTTAATAAACAATTTGATGAGGTTTTGCCAAAAATAGTTGTTTGCTTTCTGTACTGAATTCAGTGGCGCAGGTAGTGGATAATAAGAGGACTAAATCAAAATAAAAAATATAATTTAAAAAAAAATGGATCCTTGAAGGATCTGATACCATCCTAGTCCATTAGCAGACTCCAAGTGAACTCTACACAATACTAGCATTGAAAACACTTTATTTAAATATCTCAGGAACGAAGGCTCCTACAAAGTTTCTGAAATAACATAAATTATTTTTAAAAAAAACGTGATCTATTATGTTCTACTATATTTTCAATTTTTAAATTGTCAAAAAACTAAAGGATTTTGACGAAAATCTATCAGCTCTTTGTAGTATTTTACGACGTTCTTTAACCTGAAAATTTCATAGAAATCGGTTCAGTGATTTAGGAGCTATTTTTGGCCGGATAGACAAACACACCGAACCGAACCGAACACACGGACAGACGTCGTGCACCAAAATAAAACATGTTCGGCGTTTTATAAAAAAAAAAATTCGTCGAAGACAATATACCTTCTCTAGCCATTGCTAAGAAGGTAAACATATTGAGTTATTTTGAGTCATTTTCCTTATTTCCCCACCTAAAAACCTAGGTATCTAAGCCACCACTGATTGAATTTACTTCTTGCTAACCCAACAAAAGTACATAATCACAAGAAAAAAACTCCATAAAGAAAACCCAAAGAAAAATAAAACCGGAAAATCTTTCTAAACCCTAATTTTCACAGTGTTTTCCAAAGATAACGGAAAAATAATAAACTCAGAGAAAGCGAGATTCGGCGATAGACTGGAGTTTTTTTTAAAGGAAAATCTGGGCTGTTGATATTGGAAAAATATTGGAAGAAAAATGGAAACATCTGATGAAAAGGCGACCCACAAAAAAAAAGTTTTGTCGAATCGTAAAAAAGTCGAAAAAAAATGGTGAACCATAATTTGGTCGAAAATAAAACATTCGAAGGTAAACCAGACGAAAATAATTTAAACGAAACGTAGTTTTGTCGATTCGTAAATTTATCGAAATTAATTTAGTCGAAAATAATTTAGACAAAGCGTAATTTTGCGATCCGTAAAAATGTCGAAAATAATATAGTTGAAACGTAAAAACATCGAAACGGAGTTCAGTCGAAATGCAGAATGGTCGAACCGTAAAAAAGTCGAAAAAAAAATAGAACAAAGCAATTCAAGCGAAATCTATTTTTGTCGATCCGTAATATAGTCGAAAATATTTTTAAAAAATCGTAATATTGTCAAGCAGTAAAAATGTCGAAAATAATATAGCCAAAAATTAAACTCGTGATGCGTAATGGAGAACAGACGCAAAATCATTGAAACGTAGTTTTGTCGAAAAGCAAAAAGATCGAACCGTAGAAGAGTCGAAAATGAAGGTGCGCTGTTGCCAAATTAAGCAACGTTTTTTGGCTAAATTCTTTGAGCTGGCACTGACAGGGAGGAAGTGTAAATAAGAAAAAAAATCATATAACATGGGGGTTAGAAATCTTTTGTTTTCGAGATACAGACCATCAAATCTGACGAGTTTTTAAACTTTTTCGTAATAACTTTTTAAAAAACATAACAAAAATATGAAATTTTCTGAACTCGTGTATTAAAATAGGAACAATAATCGGATATAAAAATAATTTTTAAAAAAATTATAGGGGCAAATTTTTTTAACAAAAATTGTTATTTTTGTTATATTGACGTTTTTCCGAATCTTAACTCAGGGTGTGTTTTTTTTGCATCTCTATGGCTCTATCATGCTGCAACTCGGTGCTTTTGTTAATAAACTGTATAGTTTTTGAAATATGAATTTTCAAAGTTTGGCCATTTTGGTCTTATGGAATTCCCTACCCTAAAATTCGTTAAATTACGTTTTTCCGAATCTTAACTCAGAATGTGTTTTTTTTGCATCTCTATGGCTCTACCATGCTGCAACTTATATAAATGTCATAATAAATACATTATTTTTGTTGATGTTTTATGTTATTAAAAACAACTCTTTAGGTAGTCAAAACTATAAAATATCATTGATATTTTTTAAAAGTTTATGTAAGTAGAAAGAAAAAGTTTGAAAACATTTACTTATTTTTGGAGGTAAATTTGACAGCCTGTATCTCCTTAACTTGGGATTTTATGAAAAAAAATTATACTATAATTTTTTCCCAAATTAGCCAGGTAATCATTTGGCAGTGGCAGATTTTCTTTTTGATAAAACCCTTTTCCCCACTACTCATATTTTAAAAAAAGGACATACAAACTTTTAATCTCATTTTCTCAGTTTGACTCGCTCTATCACTCATGAAAATATTGTGAGTCATTCCGTTTACTACTACTATGTCGGTTTTGAACGTTTTTCTACGTTGTCCGACATTTTTCCATTTTTGTTTTGTATTTTTCTGTTACGCGAAAAGTCTCTATTCCATACAATAGCGTGCTTTTCACCATTGTTTCATATATATTATATTTTACATTTTTTTTATCTCTCCAAGACAATCAATACATCCAATAACCTTTTTTGTTTTTACTATTCTTCTTTCCAGTTCTTTACAGTCTGCTCTTATCTTATTAAATTTGAAACCCAAGTATACATGCTCATTGCATGGAGATATTGTTTGTCCATTGTCTAGTTCTAACTCACTTCATTCGTCTCTAATACATAAGTACTGTGTCTTGTCCACGTGCACTGTTAACCCCCACTTTTGGTATTCTTCCGTTAACTTTCTCATCATACTCTATATGTATCGGTTTCACAACGTTCTACGTCTTCCGATACCCAATTTCCACTCGTTTCTGTTGTTGTCATCATCTAGGCCTCTTATTCTTATTTCACTATTTATTCCTTCTCTCCAGCTTCTTCTTGGCCGTCCTCGTTTTCTTCGGCCAGTTGGTTTCCATTGTAGTATTTGTTTAGGTAGTCTTTCATCATTCATTCTTTGTACATGTCCGTACCACACCAGTTGTTTTGTTTTAGATCATCATCATCCACTAAAGTACGTTCACCCACTGTCATAATTTCTCTTATTCTTTGATTTGTAACTCTTTCTCTTTTTGATTTCCCTGCTGCTCTTCTCCAATAGTCCATCTCCGTAGCGGAAAGCATTTTTTCTGTTCTATCTCTTGATTGGCCATACTTCTGAGCCGTATGTAATAATACTTTTTACAATGGTGTTATATATAAGCTTTTTGTTATGTTTTGATATACTTTGGTCCTAAATTATTCCATTTAATAAAGTTATTGCTTTTCTTCCTTGTATGTTTCGATCTTTTATAGCTTTGTCTAGTGTTCCGTTAGCTGTAATTTTTAGACCTAAGTATTTATACTCATCACAGGACTGAATTCGCTGCCCGGTATATAAGATTAGATCCTTTTTCATTCCACCGATACACATATACTCTGTCTTATTGAGATTAAACTCTAGTCATACTCTATGTCTTCCTTATTATTAGCTACACCCTGTATAAAAGACTATTTTTGTACTGTTAATAGACGTCATCATTATCTGAATAAAAACTTTTTATATAAATCTATCTCGAAAGTTTTGCAATGCATGAATATATCTGTTCTATTTACGATATTGTTTAAGCTGTACAAAGGGAGTTGGGAGTTATAGTTTGGTCAGAGTTGAAGCTTCGCGGGAGTTGGGGAAAGTTGTGTTTATGAATACCGCATATAAACGATACCTACTTCAACTTCAACTTTGGAGAAACTCCTTTGAGTATTGTACCGATCAAAGGTATGATTTTATAATTTTTTGACCGTCCAACACCAAAACTATGTCGGTTTAGAACGTTTTTCCATGTTGTCCGAAGCCCATTCGCCACATCCGATCCTGACAATCATCTTCTGTCAGGTTTTTTTGACTCATTGATCTTTGGATTGAATGTTGCCATTCTAGTTAAAGCCTATAAAATTAAGTATCCCATTTTACCCCCATTTACCCTACAAGTTTTTTTGATAAATAGCTGGAACTTTATGGTCGGCTTATACTGCAACTCGGCGCTTTTGTTTATAAACTGTATAATTTGCAGAACATGATTTTTCTAAGGTCATATTATGTAGGGTCACTGCATCACGAAGACGTAGTGTCTTCTTATGGAGACGCCAGGCTTCCAGGATGCAGTGACCCTAATATTATGTGGGAGTTGATACCCCTATAGGACCTATATGTAAGACATATTTTAAGGAAATATTTTTTAAAAATATGGCATACGTTCAGGATCTCTAGGTACCCTAGAGAGACATATAGGGTCTCTAGGTACCCTAGAGAGACATACAGGGTCTCTAGGTGCCCTAGAGAGACATACAGGGTCTCTAGGTACCCTAGAGAGACATACAGGACCTCTAGGTTCCCTAGAGAGACATACAGGGTCTCTAGGTACCCTAGAGATACTTTACTCAACTTTCAATGTGATTTTTTTGCATCTATATGACCACATGTTTTCTCAATATATTTCTTACCACTATCTTTCCTTCCTCCGTCCTTTTTGTCTCCTTTTCCCATCTTGGTGTATTGCTTGTGTATTATTCCTGCAGACACTGCTTTCCTGGAAACAAAACAACAACATGTATTGTTATACTCTGTAATATTGACAAATAATTTTCAAAGAGCGTTTCCAGTTCTATTATAATTAAATACCATTAAAGCCTTAAGCTCTTAACTCACGTACATTTTTAACAAAAAAAACGGCAAAAATTGTTTTAATATTTTCTCCCTTTTTAATGTTAAAAAGAGCCAAGTACGCGAAAGTTGTATTCCGTAAAAAGAATTGAGATAAAAGTAAAGCCAAGTTCCCCAAGACAAATTTCAAAATGAAAGGTTCTTACTAGTTTGGAAATGTTTTTCTAACTTTGCTATTCCAGCCAAACTTCTTTATGTTCAATTTAGCACTGTGCCTTAGAGTCATTTGAAGCCGTAAAAAACATTTCCAAACTAGTAAGAACCTTTCATTTTAAAATTGGTATTGGAGAACTAGGGTTTACTTTTATCTCAATTCTTTTTACGGAATACCATTTTTGCGTACTTGGCTTTTTTTACATGAAGTGTTTTTGTTATGATTTCACTTCTTTTTGAAAGGAATTGGATAATATTTTTAAAGTAGTAAAATATGCGGAATATTGTTCAAAACTTTTGCAATGCCTTATTTAAAATTTTTTGAGGTTTTTAAATTTTTTTCCATGGTCTTATCATAGTTCCTATCATCCTTCCAAAGCTCAGTTCTCTAGCGTTTCTGGAAGTGGGGAATGTCACTTTTACATAAATTTACATTTCTAGGGGAGGAAAGTAAATTAGAATTTTGGGGTGTTTTAATTTTTGTCTATAGTTTTTGGAAGTGGGCAAAACTATCACAAAATTTTAAATGTATAGGGGAGGGGAGTAAATTAGAATTTTGGGTTTTTTTTCCAGTAGTCTGGTCATAATTTTTACCAGTTTGCCAAATTTCAGCTTTGTAGCATGTCTGGAAGTACAGTAGAATTTTGATGATCTATACATGAGTGAGTGAGTGAGTGTCAATTTCGACGTTTTCTGAAATTTTGTAACTACTTTACTACTTTATGGAAGTCCATGAAACTTGGAAAATTTTTTATATATCTTTGCGTTTCAGATGATACTACACAATAGTAGTGTAAGCTATGGTGATCTTAATTTTTTCGATAAAAAAAAAGTTGCTCCGATTTCAAAAATTTTTATATATCTTTGCGTTTCAGATGATACTACACAATAGTAGTGTAAGCTATGGTGATCCTAATTTTTTCGATAAAAAAAAAGTTGCTCCGATTTCAAAAATTTTTATATATCTTTGCGTTTCAGATGATACTACACAATAGTAGTGTAAGCTATGGTGATCCTAATTTTTTCGATAAAAAAAAAGTTGCTCCGATTTCAAAAATTTTTATATATCTTTGCGTTTCAGATGATACTACACAATAGTAGTGTAAGCTATGGTGATCTTAATTTTTTCGATAAAAAAAAAGTTGCTCCGATTTCAAAAATTTTTATATATCTTTGCGTTTCAGATGATACTACACAATAGTAGTGTAAGCTATGGTAATCCTAATTTTTTCGATAAAAAAAAAGTTGCTCCGATTTCAAAATTTTTTATATATCTTTGCGTTTCAGATGATACTACACAATAGTAGTGTAAGCTATGGTGATCCTAATTTTTTCGATAAAAAAAAAGTTGCTCCGATTTCAAAAATTTTTATATATCTTTGCGTTTCAGATGATACTACACAATAGTAGTGTAAGCTATGGTGATCCTAATTTTTTCGATAAAAAAAAAGTTGCTCCGATTTCAAAAATTTTTATATATCTTTGTGTTTCAGATGATACTACACAATAGTAGTGTAAGCTATGGTGATCCTAATTTTTTCGATAAAAAGAAAGTTGCTCCGATTTCAAAAATTTTTATATATCTTTGTGTTTCAGATGATACTACACAATAGTAGTGTAAGCTATGGTGATCCTAATTTTTTCGATAAAAAAAAAGTTGCTCCGATTTCAAAAATTTTTATATATCTTTGTGTTTCAGATGATACTACACAATAGTAGTGTAAGCTATGGTGATCCTAATTTTTTCGATAAAAAAAAAGTTGCTCCGATTTCAAAAATTTTTATATATCTTTGTGTTTCAGATGATACTACACAATAGTAGTGTAAGCTATGGTGATCCTAATTTTTTCGATAAAAAAAAAGTTGCTCCGATTTCAAAAATTTTTATATATCTTTGCGTTTCAGATGATACTACACAATAGTAGTGTAAGCTATGGTGATCCTAATTTTTTCGATAAAAAAAAAGTTGCTCCGATTTCAAAAATTTTTATATATCTTTGCGTTTCAGATGATACTACACAATAGTAGTGTAAGCTATGGTGATCCTAATTTTTTCGATAAAAAAAAAGTTGCTCCGATTTCAAAAAATTTTATATATCTTTGCGTTTCAGATGATACTACACAATAGTAGTGTAAGCTATGGTGATCCTAATTTTTTCGATAAAAAAAAAGTTGCTCCGATTTCAAAAATTTTTATATATCTTTGCGTTTCAGATGATACTACACAATAGTAGTGTAAGCTATGGTGATCCTAATTTTTTCGATAAAAAAAAAGTTGCTCCGATTTCAAAAATTTTTATATATCTTTGCGTTTCAGATGATACTACACAATAGTAGTGTAAGCTATGGTGATCCTAATTTTTTCGATAAAAAAAAAGTTGCTCCGATTTCAAAAATTTTTATATATCTTTGCGTTTCAGATGATACTACACAATAGTAGTGTAAGCTATGGTGATCCTAATTTTTTCGATAAAAAAAAAGTTGCTCCGATTTCAAAAATTTTTATATATCTTTGTGTTTCAGATGATACTACACAATAGTAGTGTAAGCTATGGTGATCCTAATTTTTTCGATAAAAAGAAAGTTGCTCCGATTTCAAAAATTTTTATATATCTTTGTGTTTCAGATGATACTACACAATAGTAGTGTAAGCTATGGTGATCCTAATTTTTTCGATAAAAAAAAAGTTGCTCCGATTTCAAAAATTTTTATATATCTTTGTGTTTCAGATGATACTACACAATAGTAGTGTAAGCTATGGTGATCTTAATTTTTTCGATAAAAAAAAAGTTGCTCCGATTTCAAAAATTTTTATATATCTTTGTGTTTCAGATGATACTACACAATAGTAGTGTAAGCTATGGTGATCCTAATTTTTTCGATAAAAAAAAAGTTGCTCCGATTTAAAAAATTTTTATATATCTTTGCGTTTCAGATGATACTACACAATAGTAGTGTAAGCTATGGTGATCCTAATTTTTTCGATAAAAAAAAAGTTGCTCCGATTTCAAAAATTTTTATATATCTTTGCGTTTCAGATGATACTACACAATAGTAGTGTAAGCTATGGTGATCCTAATTTTTTCGATAAAAAAAAAGTTGCTCCGATTTCAAAAATTTTTATATATCTTTGCGTTTCAGATGATACTACACAATAGTAGTGTAAGCTATGGTGATCCTAATTTTTTCGATAAAAAAAAAGTTGCTCCGATTTCAAAAATTTTTATATATCTTTGCGTTTCAGATGATACTACACAATAGTAGTGTAAGCTATGGTGATCCTAATTTTTTCGATAAAAAAAAAGTTGCTCCGATTTCAAAATTTTTTATATATCTTTGCGTTTCAGATGATACTACACAATAGTAGTGTAAGCTATGGTGATCCTAATTTTTTCGATAAAAAAAAAGTTGCTCCGATTTCAAAAATTTTTATATATCTTTGTGTTTCAGATGATACTACACAATAGTAGTGTAAGCTATGGTGATCCTAATTTTTTCGATAAAAAGAAAGTTGCTCCGATTTCAAAAATTTTTATATATCTTTGTGTTTCAGATGATACTACACAATAGTAGTGTAAGCTATGGTGATCCTAATTTTTTCGATAAAAAAAAAGTTGCTCCGATTTCAAAAATTTTTATATATCTTTGTGTTTCAGATGATACTACACAATAGTAGTGTAAGCAATGGTGATCTTAATTTTTTCGATAAAAAAAAAGTTGCTCCGA
Source organism: Aspidapion aeneum (assembly GCA_963576565.1). Classification (NCBI taxonomy): domain Eukaryota; kingdom Metazoa; phylum Arthropoda; class Insecta; order Coleoptera; family Brentidae; genus Aspidapion; species Aspidapion aeneum. The sequence continues at coordinate 4,800,291 of OY755047.1, forward strand.
TTTCAAAAATTTTTATATATCTTTGTGTTTCAGATGATACTACACAATAGTAGTGTAAGCTATGGTGATCCTAATTTTTTCGATAAAAAAAAAGTTGCTCCGATTTCAAAAATTTTTATATATCTTTGCGTTTCAGATGATACTACACAATAGTAGTGTAAGCTATGGTGATCCTAATTTTTTCGATAAAAAAAAAGTTGCTCCGATTTCAAAAATTTTTATATATCTTTGCGTTTCAGATGATACTACACAATAGTAGTGTAAGCTATGGTGATCCTAATTTTTTCGATAAAAAAAAAGTTGCTCCGATTTCAAAAAATTTTATATATCTTTGCGTTTCAGATGATACTACACAATAGTAGTGTAAGCTATGGTGATCCTAATTTTTTCGATAAAAAAAAAGTTGCTCCGATTTCAAAAATTTTTATATATCTTTGCGTTTCAGATGATACTACACAATAGTAGTGTAAGCTATGGTGATCCTAATTTTTTCGATAAAAAAAAAGTTGCTCCGATTTCAAAAATTTTTATATATCTTTGCGTTTCAGATGATACTACACAATAGTAGTGTAAGCTATGGTGATCCTAATTTTTTCGATAAAAAAAAAGTTGCTCCGATTTCAAAAATTTTTATATATCTTTGCGTTTCAGATGATACTACACAATAGTAGTGTAAGCTATGGTGATCCTAATTTTTTCGATAAAAAAAAAGTTGCTCCGATTTCAAAAATTTTTATATATCTTTGTGTTTCAGATGATACTACACAATAGTAGTGTAAGCTATGGTGATCCTAATTTTTTCGATAAAAAGAAAGTTGCTCCGATTTCAAAAATTTTTATATATCTTTGTGTTTCAGATGATACTACACAATAGTAGTGTAAGCTATGGTGATCCTAATTTTTTCGATAAAAAAAAAGTTGCTCCGATTTCAAAAATTTTTATATATCTTTGTGTTTCAGATGATACTACACAATAGTAGTGTAAGCTATGGTGATCTTAATTTTTTCGATAAAAAAAAAGTTGCTCCGATTTCAAAAATTTTTATATATCTTTGTGTTTCAGATGATACTACACAATAGTAGTGTAAGCTATGGTGATCCTAATTTTTTCGATAAAAAAAAAGTTGCTCCGATTTAAAAAATTTTTATATATCTTTGCGTTTCAGATGATACTACACAATAGTAGTGTAAGCTATGGTGATCCTAATTTTTTCGATAAAAAAAAAGTTGCTCCGATTTCAAAAATTTTTATATATCTTTGCGTTTCAGATGATACTACACAATAGTAGTGTAAGCTATGGTGATCCTAATTTTTTCGATAAAAAAAAAGTTGCTCCGATTTCAAAAATTTTTATATATCTTTGCGTTTCAGATGATACTACACAATAGTAGTGTAAGCTATGGTGATCCTAATTTTTTCGATAAAAAAAAAGTTGCTCCGATTTCAAAAATTTTTATATATCTTTGCGTTTCAGATGATACTACACAATAGTAGTGTAAGCTATGGTGATCCTAATTTTTTCGATAAAAAAAAAGTTGCTCCGATTTCAAAATTTTTTATATATCTTTGCGTTTCAGATGATACTACACAATAGTAGTGTAAGCTATGGTGATCCTAATTTTTTCGATAAAAAAAAAGTTGCTCCGATTTCAAAAATTTTTATATATCTTTGTGTTTCAGATGATACTACACAATAGTAGTGTAAGCTATGGTGATCCTAATTTTTTCGATAAAAAGAAAGTTGCTCCGACTTCAAAAATTTTTATATATCTTTGTGTTTCAGATGATACTACACAATAGTAGTGTAAGCTATGGTGATCCTAATTTTTTCGATAAAAAAAAAGTTGCTCCGATTTCAAAAATTTTTATATATCTTTGTGTTTCAGATGATACTACACAATAGTAGTGTAAGCAATGGTGATCTTAATTTTTTCGATAAAAAAAAAGTTGCTCCGATTTCAAAAATTTTTATATATCTTTGTGTTTCAGATGATACTACACAATAGTAGTGTAAGCTATGGTGATCCTAATTTTTTCGATAAAAAAAAAGTTGCTCCGATTTCAAAAATTTTTATATATCTTTGCGTTTCACATGATACTACACAATAGTAGTGTAAGCTAATTTTTTCGATAAAAAGAAAGTTGCTCCGATTTCAAAATTTTTTATATATCTTTGTGTTTCAGATGATACTACACAATAGTAGTGTAAGCTATGGTGATCCTAATTTTTTCGATAAAAAAAAAGTTGCTCCGATTTCAAAAATTTTTATATATCTTTGCGTTTCAGATGATACTACACAATAGTAGTGTAAGCTAATTTTTTCGATAAAAAAAAAGTTGCTCCGATTTCAAAAATTTTTATATATCTTTGCGTTTCAGATGATACTACACAATAGTAGTGTAAGCTAATTTTTTCGATAAAAAAAAAGTTGCTCCGATTTCAAAAATTTTTATATATCTTTGCGTTTCAGATGATACTACACAATAGTAGTGTAAGCTAATTTTTTCGATAAAAAAAAGTTGCTCCGATTTCAAAAATTTTTATATATCTTTGCGTTTCAGATGATACTACACAATAGTAGTGTAAGCTAATTTTTTCGATAAAAAAAAAGTTGCTCCGATTTCAAAAATTTTTATATATATTTGCGTTTCAGATGATACTACACAATAGTAGTGTAAGCTAATTTTTTCAATAAAAAAAAAGTGGCTCCGATTTCAAAATTTTTTATATATCTTTGCGTTTCAGACGATACTACACAATAGTAGTGTAAGCTAATTTTTTCGATAAAAAAAAAGTTGCTCCGATTTCAAAAATTTTTATATATCTTTGCGTTTCAGATGATACTACACAATAGTAGTGTAAGCTAATTTTTTCGATAAAAAAAAAGTTGCTCCGATTTCAAAAATTTTTGTATATCTTTGCGTTTCAGACAATACTACACAATAGTAGTGTAAGCTTTGGTGATCCTAATTTTTTCGATAAAAAAAAGTTGCTCCGATTTTAAAAATTTTTATATATCTTTGCGTTTCAGATGATACTACACAATAGTAGTGTAAGCTAATTTTTTCGATAAAAAAAAAGTTGCTCCGATTTCAAAATTTTTTATATATCTTTGCGTTTCAGATGATACTACACAATAGTAGTGTAAGCTAATTTTTTCGATAAAAAAAAAGTTGCTCCGATTTCAAAAAAATTTATATATCTTTGCGTTTCAGATGATATTACACAATAGTAGTGTAAGCTATGGTGATCCTAATTTTTTCAATAAAAAAAAGTTGCTCCGATTTCAAAAATTTTTATATATCTTTGCGTTTCAGATGATACTACACAATAGTAGTGTAAGCTAATTTTTTCGATAAAAAAAAAGTTGCTTCGATTTCAAAAAAATTTATATATCTTTGCGTTTCAGATGATACTACACAATAGTAGTGTAAGCTAAGGTGATCCTAATTTTTTCGATAAAAAAAAAGTTGCTCCGATTTCAAAAATTTTTATATATCTTTGCGTTTCAGATGATACTACACAATAGTAGTGTAAGCTATGGTGATCCTAATTTTTTCGATAAAAAAAAAGTTGCTCCAATTTCAAAAATTTTTATATATCTTTGCGTTTCAGATGATACTACACAATAGTAATGTAAGCTAATTTTTTCGATAAAAAAAAAGTTGCTCCGATTTCAAAATTTTTTATATATCTTTGCGTTTCAGATGATACTACACAATAGTAGTGTAAGCTAATTTTTTCGATAAAAAAAAAGTTGCTCCGATTTCAAAATTTTTTATATATCTTTGCGTTTCAGATGATACTACACAATAGTAGTGTATGCTAATTTTTTCGATAAAAAAAAAGTTGCTCCGATTTCAAAAATTTTTATATATCTTTGCGTTTCAGATGATACTACACAATAGTAGTGTAAGCTAATTTTTTCGATAAAAAAAAAGTTACTCCGATTTCAAAAATTTTTATATATCTTTGCGTTTCAGACGATACTACACAATAGTAGTGTAAGCTTTGGTGATCCTAATTTTTTCGATAAAAAAAAGTTGCTCCGATTTTACAAATTTTTATATATCTTTGCGTTTCAGATGATACTACACAATAGTACTGTAAGCTAATTTTTTCGATAAGAAAAAAGTTGCTCCGATTTCAAAAATTTTTATATATCTTTGCGTTTCAGACGATACTACACAATAGTAGTGTAAGCTTTGGTGATCCTAATTTTTTCGATAAAAAAAAGTTGCTCCGATTTTAAAATTTTTTTTATATCTTTGCGTTTCAGATGATACTACACAATAGTAGTGTAAGCTAATTTTTTCGATAAAAAAAAAGGCTCCGATTTCAAAAATTTTTATATATCTTTGCGTTTCAGATGATACTACACAATAGTAGTGTAAGCTAATTTTTTCGATAAAAAAAAAGTTGCTCCGATTTCAAAAATTTTTATATATCTTTGCGTTTCAGATGATACTACACAATAGTAGTGTAAGCTAATTTTTTCAAAAAAAAAAAGTGGCTCCGATTTCAAAAATTTTTATATATCTTTGCGTTTCAGACGATACTACACAATAGTAGTGTAAGCTAATTTTTTCGATAAAAAAAAAAGTTGCTCCGATTTCAAAAATTTTTATATATATTTGCGTTTCAGATGATACTACACAATAGTAGTGTAAGCTAATTTTTTCAATAAAAAAAAAGTGGCTCCGATTTCAAAAATTTTTATATATCTTTGCGTTTCAGACGATACTACACAATAGTAGTGTAAGCTAATTTTTTCGATAAAAAAAAAGTTGCTCCGATTTCAAAATTTTTTATATATCTTTGCGTTTCAGATGATACTACACAATAGTAGTGTAAGCTAATTTTTTCGATAAAAAAAAAGTTGCTCCGATTTCAAAAATTTTTATATATCTTTGCGTTTCAGATGATACTACACAATAGTAGTGTAAGCTAATTTTTTCGATAAAAAAAAAGTTGCTCCGATTTCAAAATTTTTTATATATCTTTGCGTTTCAGACGATACTACACAATAGTAGTGTAAGCTTTGGTGATCCTAATTTTTTCGATAAAAAAAAGTTGCTCCGATTTTAAAAATTTTTATATATCTTTGCGTTTCAGATGATACTACACAATAGTAGTGTAAGCTATGGTGATCCTAATTTTTTCGATAAAAAAAAAGTTGCTCAGATTTCAAAAATTTTTATATATCTTTGCGTTTCAGATGATACTACACAATAGTAGTGTAAGCTATGGTGATCCTAATTTTTTCGATAAAAAAAAAGTTGCTCCGATTTCAAAAATTTTTATATATCTTTGTGTTTCAGATGATACTACACAATAGTAGTGTAAGCTATGGTGATCCTAATTTTTTCGATAAAAAAAAAGTTGCTCCGATTTCAAAAATTTTTATATATCTTTGCGTTTCAGATGATACTACACAATAGTAGTGTAAGCTATGGTGATCCTAATTTTTTCGATAAAAAAAAAGTTGCTCCGATTTCAAAAATTTTTATATATCTTTGTGTTTCAGATGATACTACACAATAGTAGTGTAAGCTATGGTGATCCTAATTTTTTCGATAAAAAAAAAGTTGCTCCGATTTCAAAAATTTTTATATATCTTTGCGTTTCAGACGATACTACACAATAGTAGTGTAAGCTAATGTTTTCGATAAAAAAAAAGTTGCTCCGATTTCAAAAATTTTTATATATATTTGCGTTTCAGATGATACTACACAATAGTAGTGTAAGCTAATTTTTTCAATAAAAAAAAAGTGGCTCCGATTTCAAAAATTTTTATATATCTTTGCGTTTCAGACTATACTACACAATAGTAGTGTAAGCTAATTTTTTCGATAAAAAAAAAGTTGCTCCGATTTCAAAAATTTTTATATATCTTTGCGTTTCAGATGATACTACACAATAGTAGTGTAAGATAATTTTTTCGATAAAAAAAAAGTTGCTCCGATTTCAAAAATTTTTATATATCTTTGCGTTTCAGATGATACTACACAATAGTAGTGTAAGCTAATTTTTTCGATAAAAAAAAAGTTGCTCCGATTTCAAAAATTTTTATATATCTTTGCGTTTCAGATTATACTACACAATAGTAGTGTAAGCTAATTTTTTCGATAAAAAAAAGTTACTCCGATTTCAAAATTTTTTATATATCTTTGCGTTTCAGACGATACTACACAATAGTAGTGTAAGCTAATTTTTTCAATAAAAAAAAAGTTGCTCCGATTTCAAAATTTTTTATATTTCTTTGCGTTTTAGATGATACTACACAATAGTAGTGTAAGCTAATTTTTTCGATAAAAAAAAAGTTGCTCCTTTTTCAAAAATTTTTATATATCTTTGCGTTTCAGACGATACTACACAATAGTAGTGTAAGCTTTGGTGATCCTAATTTTTTCGATAAAAAAAAGTTGCTCCGATTTTAAAAATTTTTTATATATCTTTGCGTTTCAGATGATACTACACAATAGTAGTGTAAGCTAATTTTTTCAATAAAAAAAAAGTTGCTCCGATTTCAAAAATTTTTATATTTCTTTGCGTTTCAGATGATACTACACAATAGTAGTGTAAGCTAATTTTTTCGATAAAAAAAAGTTGCTCCGATTTCAAAAATTTTTATATATCTTTGCGTTTCAGATGATACTACACAATAGTAATGTAAGCTATGTTGATCCTAATTTTTTCAATAAAAAAAAAGTTGCTCCGATTTCAAAAATTTTTATATATCTTTGCGTTTCAGATGATACTACACAATAGTAATGTAAGCTATGGTGATCCTAATTTTTTCGTTAAAAAAAAAGTGGCTCCGATTTCAAAAATTTTTATATATCTTTGCGTTTCAGATGATACTACACAATAGTAGTGTAAGCTAATTTTTTCGATAAAAAAAAAGTTGCTCCGATTTCAAAAATTTTTATATATCTTTGCGTTTCAGATGATACTACACAATAGTAGTGTAAGCTAATTTTTTCGATAAAAAAAAAGTTGCTCCGATTTCAAAAATTTTTATATATCTTTGCGTTTCAGATTATACTACACAATAGTAGTGTAAGCTAATTTTTTCGATAAAAAAAAGTTACTCCGATTTCAAAATTTTTTATATATCTTTGCGTTTCAGATGATACTACACAATAGTAGTGTAAGCTAATTTTTTCGATAAAAAAAAAGTTGCTCCGATTTCAAAAATTTTTATATATCTTTGCGTTTCAGATTATACTACACAATAGTAGTGTAAGCTAATTTTTTCGATAAAAAAAAGTTACTCCGATTTCAAAATTTTTTATATATCTTTGCGTTTCAGACGATACTACACAATAGTAGTGTAAGCTAATTTTTTCAATAAAAAAAAAGTTGCTCCGATTTCAAAATTTTTTATATTTCTTTGCGTTTTAGATGATACTACACAATAGTAGTGTAAGCTAATTTTTTCGATAAAAAAAAAGTTGCTCCTTTTTCAAAAATTTTTATATATCTTTGCGTTTCAGACGATACTACACAATAGTAGTGTAAGCTTTGGTGATCCTAATTTTTTCGATAAAAAAAAGTTGCTCCGATTTTAAAAATTTTTTATATATCTTTGCGTTTCAGATGATACTACACAATAGTAGTGTAAGCTAATTTTTTCAATAAAAAAAAAGTTGCTCCGATTTCAAAAATTTTTATATTTCTTTGCGTTTCAGATGATACTACACAATAGTAGTGTAAGCTAATTTTTTCGATAAAAAAAAGTTGCTCCGATTTCAAAAATTTTTATATATCTTTGCGTTTCAGATGATACTACACAATAGTAATGTAAGCTATGTTGATCCTAATTTTTTCAATAAAAAAAAAGTTGCTCCGATTTCAAAAATTTTTATATATCTTTGCGTTTCAGATGATACTACACAATAGTAATGTAAGCTATGGTGATCCTAATTTTTTCGTTAAAAAAAAAGTGGCTCCGATTTCAAAAATTTTTATATATCTTTGCGTTTCAGATGATACTACACAATAGTAGTGTAAGCTAATTTTTTCGATAAAAAAAAAGTTGCTCCGATTTCAAAAATTTTATATATCTTTTGCGTTTCAGATGATACTACACAATAGTAGTGTAAGCTAATTTTTTCGATAAAAAAAAAGTTGCTCCGATTTCAAAAATTTTTATATATCTTTGCGTTTCAGATTATACTACACAATAGTAGTGTAAGCTAATTTTTTCGATAAAAAAAAGTTACTCCGATTTCAAAATTTTTTATATATCTTTGCGTTTCAGACGATACTACACAATAGTAGTGTAAGCTAATTTTTTCAATAAAAAAAAAGTTGCTCCGATTTCAAAATTTTTTATATTTCTTTGCGTTTTAGATGATACTACACAATAGTAGTGTAAGCTAATTTTTTCGATAAAAAAAAAGTTGCTCCTTTTTCAAAAATTTTTATATATCTTTGCGTTTCAGACGATACTACACAATAGTAGTGTAAGCTTTGGTGATCCTAATTTTTTCGATAAAAAAAAAGTTGCTCCGATTTTAAAAATTTTTTATATATCTTTGCGTTTCAGATGATACTACACAATAGTAGTGTAAGCTAATTTTTTCAATAAAAAAAAAGTTTTATATTTCTTTGCGTTTCAGATGATACTACACAATAGTAGTGTAAGCTAATTTTTTCGATAAAAAAAAGTTGCTCCGATTTCAAAAATTTTTATATATCTTTGCGTTTCAGATGATACTACACAATAGTAATGTAAGCTATGGTGATCCTAATTTTTTCAATAAAAAAAAAGTTGCTCCGATTTCAAAAATTTTTATATATCTTTGCGTTTCAGATGATACTACACAATAGTAATGTAAGCTATGGTGATCCTAATTTTTTCGTTAAAAAAAAAGTGGCTCCGATTTCAAAAATTTTTATATATCTTTGCGTTTCAGATGATACTACACAATAGTAATGTAAGCTATGGTGATCCTAATTTTTTCGTTAAAAAAAAAAGTGGCTCCGATTTCAAAAATTTTTATATATCTTTGCGTTTCAGATGATACTACACAATAGTAGTGTAAGCTAATTTTTTCGATAAAAAAAAAGTTGCTCCGATTTCAAAAATTTTTATATATCTTTGCGTTTCAGATGATACTACACAATAGTAGTGTAAGCTAATTTTTTCGATAAAAAAAAAGTTGCTCCGATTTCAAAATTTTTATATATCTTTGCGTTTCAGATTATACTACACAATAGTAGTGTAAGCTAATTTTTTCGATAAAAAAAAGTTACTCCGATTTCAAAATTTTTTATATATCTTTGCGTTTCAGACGATACTACACAATAGTAGTGTAAGCTAATTTTTTCAATAAAAAAAAAGTTGCTCCGATTTCAAAATTTTTTATATTTCTTTGCGTTTTAGATGATACTACACAATAGTAGTGTAAGCTAATTTTTTCGATAAAAAAAAAGTTGCTCCTTTTTCAAAAAATTTTATATATCTTTGCGTTTCAGACGATACTACACAATAGTAGTGTAAGCTTTGGTGATCCTAATTTTTTCGATAAAAAAAAGTTGCTCCGATTTTAAAAAATTTTTATATATCTTTGCGTTTCAGATGATACTACACAATAGTAGTGTAAGCTAATTTTTTCAATAAAAAAAAAGTTTTATATTTCTTTGCGTTTCAGATGATACTACACAATAGTAGTGTAAGCTAATTTTTTCGATAAAAAAAAGTTGCTCCGATTTCAAAATTTTTATATATCTTTGCGTTTCAGATGATACTACACAATAGTAATGTAAGCTATGGTGATCCTAATTTTTTCAATAAAAAAAAAGTTGCTCCGATTTCAAAAATTTTTATATATCTTTGCGTTTCAGATGATACTACACAATAGTAATGTAAGCTATGGTGATCCTAATTTTTTCGTTAAAAAAAAAGTGGCTCCGATTTCAAAAATTTTTATATATCTTTGCGTTTCAGATGATACTACACAATAGTAGTGTAAGCTAATTTTTTCGATAAAAAAAAAGTTACTCCGATTTCAAATTTTTTTATATATCTTTGCGTTTCAGACGATACTACACAATAGTAGTGTAAGCTTTGGTGATCCTAATTTTTTCGATAAAAAAAAGTTGCTCCGATTTCAAAAATTTTTATATATCTTTGCGTTTCAGATGATACTACACAATAGTAGTGTAAGCTAATTTTTTCGATAAAAAAAAAGTTGCTCCGATTTCAAAAATTTTTATATATCTTTGCGTTTCAGATGATACTACACAATAGTAGTGTAAGCTAATTTTTTCGATAAAAAAAAGTTGCTCCGATTTTAAAAATTTTTATATATCTTTGCGTTTCAGATGATACTACACAATAGTAGTGTAAGCTAATTTTTTCGATAAAAAAAAAGTTGCTCCGATTTCAAAAATTTGTATATATCTTTGCGTTTCAGATGATAGTACACAATAGTAGTGTAAGCTATGGTGATCCTAATTTTTTCGATAAAAAAAAAGTTGCTCAGATTTCAAAAATTTTTATATATCTTTGCGTTTCAGATGATACTACACAATAGTAGTGTAAGCTAATTTTTTCGATAAAAAAAAAGTTGCTCCGATTTCAAAATTTTTTATATATCTTTGCGTTTCAGATGATACTACACAATAGTAGTGTAAGCTATGGTGATCTTAATTTTTTCGATAAAAAAAAAAGTTGCTCCGATTTCAAAAATTTTTATATATCATTGCGTTTCAGATGATACTACACAATAAAAGTGTAAGCTAATTTTTTCGATAAAAAAAAAGTTGCTCCGATTTCAAAATTTTTTATATATCTTTGCGTTTCAGATGATACTACACAATAGTAGTGTAAGCTAATTTTTTCGATAAAAAAAAAGTTGCTCCGATTTCAAAAATTTTTATATATCTTTGCGTTTCAGATTATACTACACAATAGTAGTGTAAGCTAATTTTTTCGATAAAAAAAAGTTACTCCGATTTCAAAATTTTTTATATATCTTTGCGTTTCAGACGATACTACACAATAGTAGTGTAAGCTTTGGTGATCCTAATTTTTTCGATATAAAAAAGTTGCTCCGATTTTAAAAATTTTTATATATCTTTGCGTTTCAGATGATACTACACAATAGTAGTGTAAGCTAATTTTTTCGATAAAAAAGAAGTTACTCCGATTTCAAAATTTTTTATATATCTTTGCGTTTCAGACGATACTACACAATAGTAGTGTAAGCTTTGGTGATCCTAATTTTTTCGATATAAAAAAGTTGCTCCGATTTTAAAAATTTTTATATATCTTTGCGTTTCAGATGATACTACACAATAGTAGTGTAAGCTAATTTTTTCGATAAAAAAAAAGTTGCTCCGATTTCAAAAATTTTTATATATCTTTGCGTTTCAGATTATACTACACAATAGTAGTGTAAGCTAATTTTTTCGATAAAAAAAAGTTACTCCGATTTCAAAATTTTTTATATATCTTTGCGTTTCAGACGATACTACACAATAGTAGTGTAGCTTTGGTGATCCTAATTTTTTCGATATAAAAAAGTTGCTCCGATTTCAAAAATTTTTATATATCTTTGCGTTTCAGATGATACTACACAATAGTAGTGTAAGCTAATTTTTTAAATAAAAAAAAAGTTGCTCCGATTTCAAAAATTTTTATATATCTTTGCGTTTCAGATGATACTACACAATAGTAGGGTAAGCTAATTTTTTCGATAAAAAAAAAGTTGCTCCGATTTCAAAAATTTTTATATATCTGCGTTTCAGATTATACTACACAATAGTAGTGTAAGCTAATTTTTTCGATAAAAAAAAGTTACTCCGATTTCAAAATTTTTTATATATCTTTGCGTTTCAGACGATACTACACAATAGTAGTGTAAGCTAATTTTTTCAATAAAAAAAAAGTTGCTCCGATTTCAAAAATTTTTATATATCTTTGCGTTTCAGACGATACTACACAATAGTAGTGTAAGCTTTGGTGATCCTAATTTTTCCGATAAAAAAAAGTTGCTCCGATTTTAAAAATTTTTTATATATCTTTGCGTTTCAGATGATACTACACAATAGTAGTGTAAGCTAATTTTTTCAATAAAAAAAAAGTTTCTCCGATTTCAAAAATTTTTATATTTCTTTGCGTTTCAGATGATACTACACAATAGTAGTGTAAGCTAATTTTTTCGATAAAAAAGAAGTTACTCCGATTTCAAAATTTTTTATATATCTTTGCGTTTCAGACGATACTACACAATAGTAGTGTAAGCTTTGGTGATCCTAATTTTTTCGATAAAAGAAAGTTGCTCCGATTTTAAAAATTTTTATATATCTTTGCGTTTCAGATGATACTACACAATAGTAGTGTAAGCTAATTTTTTCGATAAAAAAAAAGTTGCTCCGATTTCAAAAATTTTTATATATCTTTGCGTTTCAGATTATACTACACAATAGTAGTGTAAGCTAATTTTTTCGATAAAAAAAAGTTACTCCGATTTCAAAATTTTTTATATATCTTTGCGTTTCAGACGATACTACACAATAGTAGTGCAGCTTTGGTGATCCTAATTTTTTCGATATAAAAAAGTTGCTCCGATTTCAAAAATTTTTATATATCTTTGCGTTTCAGATGATACTACACAATAGTAGTGTAAGCTAATTTTTTCGATAAAAAAAAAGTTGCTCCGATTTCAAAAATTTTTATATATCTTTGCGTTTCAGATGATACTACACAATAGTAGTGTAAGCTAATTTTTTCGATAAAAAAAAAGTTGCTCCGATTTCAAAAATTTTTATATATCTTTGCGTTTCAGATTATACTACACAATAGTAGTGTAAGCTAATTTTTTCGATAAAAAAAAGTTACTCCGATTTCAAAATTTTTTATATATCTTTGCGTTTCAGACGATACTACACAATAGTAGTGTAAGCTAATTTTTTCAATAAAAAAAAAGTTGCTCCGATTTCAAAATTTTTTATATTTCTTTGCGTTTTAGATGATACTACACAATAGTAGTGTAAGCTAATTTTTTCGATAAAAAAAAAGTTGCTCCGATTTCAAAAATTTTTATATATCTTTGCGTTTCAGACGATACTACACAATAGTAGTGTAGCTTTGGTGATCCTAATTTTTCCGATAAAAAAAAGTTGCTCCGATTTTAAAAAATTTTTATATATCTTTGCGTTTCAGATGATACTACACAATAGTAGTGTAAGCTAATTTTTTCAATAAAAAAAAAGTTTCTCCGATTTCAAAAATTTTTATATTTCTTTGCGTTTCAGATGATACTACACAATAGTAGTGTAAGCTAATTTTTTCGATAAAAAAAAAGTTGCTCCGATTTCAAAAATTTTTATATATCTTTGCGTTTCAGATGATACTACACAATAGTAATGTAAGCTATGGTGATCCTAATTTTTTCAATAAAAAAAAAGTTGCTCCGATTTCAAAAATTTTTATATATCTTTGCGTTTCAGATGATACTACACAATAGTAATGTAAGCTATGGTGATCCTAATTTTTTCGTTAAAAAAAAAGTGGCTCCGATTTCAAAAATGTTTATATATCTTTGCGTTTCAGATGATACTACACAATAGTAGTGTAAGCTAATTTTTTTGATAAAAAAAAAGTTGCTCCGATTTCAAAATTTTTTATATTTCTTTGCGTTTCAGATGATACTACACAATAGTAGTGTAAGCTATGGTGATCCTAATTTTTTCGATAAAAAAAAGTTGCTCCGATTTCAAAAATTTGTATATATCTTTGCGTTTCAGATGATACTACACAATAGTAGTGTAAGCTAATTTTTTCGATAAAAAAGAAGTTACTCCGATTTTAAAATTTTTTATATATCTTTGCGTTTCAGACGATACTACACAATAGTAGTGTAAGCTTTGGTGATCCTAATTTTTTCGATAAAAAAAAGTTGCTCCGATTTCAAAAATTTTTATATATCTTTGCGTTTCAGATGATACTACACAATAGTAGTGTAAGCTAATTTTTTCGATAAAAAAAAAGTTGCTCCGATTTCAAAAATTTTTATATATTTTTGCGTTTCAGATGATACTACACAATAGTAGTGTAAGCTAATTTTTTCGATAAAAAAAAAGTTGCTCCGATTTCAAAAATTTTTATATATCTTTGCGTTTCAGATTATACTACACAATAGTAGTGTAAGCTAATTTTTTCGATAAAAAAAAGTTACTCCGATTTCAAAATTTTTTATATATCTTTGCGTTTCAGACGATACTACACAATAGTAGTGTAAGCTTTGGTGATCCTAATTTTTTCGATAAAAGAAAGTTGCTCCGATTTTAAAAATTTTTATATATCTTTGCGTTTCAGATGATACTACACAATAGTAGTGTAAGCTAATTTTTTCGATAAAAAAAAAGTTGCTCCGATTTCAAAAATTTTTATATATCTTTGCGTTTCAGATTATACTACACAATAGTAGTGTAAGCTAATTTTTTCGATAAAAAAAAGTTACTCCGATTTCAAAATTTTTTATATATCTTTGCGTTTCAGACGATACTACACAATAGTAGTGTAGCTTTGGTGATCCTAATTTTTTCGATATAAAAAAGTTGCTCCGATTTCAAAAATTTTTATATATCTTTGCGTTTCAGATGATACTACACAATAGTAGTGTAAGCTAATTTTTTCGATAAAAAGAAAGTTGCTCCGATTTCAAAAATTTTTATATATCTTTGCGTTTCAGATGATACTACACAATAGTAGTGTAAGCTAATTTTTTCGATAAAAAAAAAGTTGCTCCGATTTCAAAAATTTTTATATATCTTTGCGTTTCAGATTATACTACACAATAGTAGTGTAAGCTAATTTTTTCGATAAAAAAAAGTTACTCCGATTTCAAAATTTTTTATATATCTTTGCGTTTCAGACGATACTACACAATAGTAGTGTAAGCTAATTTTTTCAATAAAAAAAAAGTTGCTCCGATTTCAAAATTTTTTATATTTCTTTGCGTTTTAGATGATACTACACAATAGTAGTGTAAGCTAATTTTTTCGATAAAAAAAAAGTTGCTCCGATTTCAAAAATTTTTATATATCTTTGCGTTTCAGACGATACTACACAATAGTAGTGTAAGCTTTGGTGATCCTAATTTTTCCGATAAAAAAAAGTTGCTCCGATTTTAAAAATTTTTTATATATCTTTGCGTTTCAGATGATACTACACAATAGTAGTGTAAGCTAATTTTTTCAATAAAAAAAAAGTTTCTCCGATTTCAAAAATTTTTATATTTCTTTGCGTTTCAGATGATACTACACAATAGTAGTGTAAGCTAATTTTTTCGATAAAAAAAAGTTACTCCGATTTCAAAATTTTTTATATATCTTTGCGTTTCAGACGATACTACACAATAGTAGTGTAGCTTTGGTGATCCTAATTTTTTCGATATAAAAAAGTTGCTCCGATTTCAAAAATTTTTATATATCTTTGCGTTTCAGATGATACTACACAATAGTAGTGTAAGCTAATTTTTTCGATAAAAAAAAAGTTGCTCCGATTTCAAAAATTTTTATATATCTTTGCGTTTCAGATGATACTACACAATAGTAGTGTAAGCTAATTTTTTCGATAAAAAAAAAGTTGCTCCGATTTCAAAAATTTTTATATATCTTTGCGTTTCAGATTATACTACACAATAGTAGTGTAAGCTAATTTTTTCGATAAAAAAAAGTTACTCCGATTTCAAAATTTTTTATATATCTTTGCGTTTCAGACGATACTACACAATAGTAGTGTAAGCTAATTTTTTCAATAAAAAAAAAGTTGCTCCGATTTCAAAATTTTTTATATTTCTTTGCGTTTTAGATGATACTACACAATAGTAGTGTAAGCTAATTTTTTCGATAAAAAAAAAGTTGCTCCGATTTCAAAAATTTTTATATATCTTTGCGTTTCAGACGATACTACACAATAGTAGTGTAAGCTTTGGTGATCCTAATTTTTCCGATAAAAAAAAGTTGCTCCGATTTTAAAAATTTTTTATATATCTTTGCGTTTCAGATGATACTACACAATAGTAGTGTAAGCTAATTTTTTCAATAAAAAAAAAGTTTCTCCGATTTCAAAAATTTTTATATTTCTTTGCGTTTCAGATGATACTACACAATAGTAGTGTAAGCTAATTTTTTCGATAAAAAAAAAGTTGCTCCGATTTCAAAAATTTTTATATATCTTTGCGTTTCAGATGATACTACACAATAGTAATGTAAGCTATGGTGATCCTAATTTTTTCAATAAAAAAAAAGTTGCTCCGATTTCAAAATTTTTTATATATCTTTGCGTTTCAGATGATACTACACAATAGTAATGTAAGCTATGGTGATCCTAATTTTTTCGTTAAAAAAAAAGTGGCTCCGATTTCAAAAATTTTTATATATCTTTGCGTTTCAGATGATACTACACAATAGTAGTGTAAGCTAATTTTTTTGATAAAAAAAAAGTTGCTCCGATTTCAAAATTTTTTATATTTCTTTGCGTTTCAGATGATACTACACAATAGTAGTGTAAGCTATGGTGATCCTAATTTTTTCGATAAAAAAAAGTTGCTCCGATTTCAAAAATTTGTATATATCTTTGCGTTTCAGATGATACTACACAATAGTAGTGTAAGCTAATTTTTTCGATAAAAAAGAAGTTACTCCGATTTTAAAATTTTTTATATATCTTTGCGTTTCAGACGATACTACACAATAGTAGTGTAAGCTTTGGTGATCCTAATTTTTTCGATAAAAAAAAGTTGCTCCGATTTCAAAAATTTTTATATATCTTTGCGTTTCAGATGATACTACACAATAGCAGTGTAAGCTAATTTTTTCGATAAAAAAAAAGTTGCTCCGATTTCAAAAATTTTTATATATTTTTGCGTTTCAGATGATACTACACAATAGTAGTGTAAGCTAATTTTTTCGATAAAAAAAAAGTTGCTCCGATTTCAAAAATTTTTATATATCTTTGCGTTTCAGATTATACTACACAATAGTAGTGTAAGCTAATTTTTTCGATAAAAAAAAGTTACTCCGATTTCAAAATTTTTTATATATCTTTGCGTTTCAGACGATACTACACAATAGTAGTGTAAGCTTTGGTGATCCTAATTTTTTCGATATAAAAAAGTTGCTCCGATTTCAAAAATTTTTATATATCTTTGCGTTTCAGATGATACTACACAATAGTAGTGTAAGCTAATTTTTTCGATAAAAAAGAAGTTACTCCGATTTCAAAATTTTTTATATATCTTTGCGTTTCAGACGATACTACACAATAGTAGTGTAAGCTATGGTGATCCTAATTTTTTCGATAAAAAAAAAGTTGCTCAGATTTCAAAAATTTTTATATATCTTTGCGTTTCAGATGATACTACACAATAGTAGTGTAAGCTAATTTTTTCGATAAAAAAAAAGTTGCTCCGATTTCAAAATTTTTTATATATCTTTGCGTTTCAGATGATACTACACAATAGTAGTGTAAGCTATGGTGATCTTAATTTTTTCGATAAAAAAAAAAGTTGCTCCGATTTCAAAAATTTTTATATATCATTGCGTTTCAGATGATACTACACAATAAAAGTGTAAGCTAATTTTTTCGATAAAAAAAAAGTTGCTCCGATTTCAAAAATTTTTATATATCTTTGCGTTTCAGATGATACTACACAATAGTAGTGTAAGCTAATTTTTTCGATAAAAAAAAAGTTGCTCCGATTTCAAAAAATTTTATATATCTTTGCGTTTCAGATGATACTACACAATAGTAGTGTAAGCTATGGTGATCCTAATTTTTTCGATAAAAAAAAAGTTGCTCCGATTTCAAAATTTTTTATATATCTTTGCGTTTCAGATGATACTACACATTAGTAGTGTAAGCTAATTTTTTCGATAAAAAAAAAGTTGTTCCGATTTCAAAATTTTTTATATATCTTTGCGTTTCAGACGATACTACACAATAGTAGTGTAAGCTTTGGTGATCCTAATTTTTTCGATAAAAAAAAAGTTGCTCAGATTTCAAAAATTTTTATATATCTTTGCGTTTCAGATGATACTACACAATAGTAGTGTAAGCTATGGTGATCCTAATTTTTTCGATAAAAAAAAAGTTGCTCAGATTTCAAAAATTTTTATATATCTTTGCGTTTCAGATGATACTACACATTAGTAGTGTAAGCTAATTTTTTCGATAAAAAAAAAGTTGTTCCGATTTCAAAATTTTTTATATATCTTTGCGTTTCAGACGATACTACACAATAGTAGTGTAAGCTTTGGTGATCCTAATTTTTTCGATAAAAAAAAGTTGTTCCGATTTTAAAAATTTTTTATATATCTTTGCGTTTCAGATGATACTACACAATAGTAGTGTAAGCTAATTTTTTCAATAAAAAAAAAGTTTCTCCGATTTCAAAATTTTTTTAAGATTAAACGACTTACCTGTAAGGAGGTTCAATCGTAATTATACGACTGGTCCGTTCCGTATAGAACACCCTGTAGTTGCTGCAAAGCGCTGACAGTACACTAAGTTTAAAGAGAGATTAATCGGCATATTCATAGCCCACACCGTGGTCCACTCATTACGCTTCAAATAAAACCGGAAATTGCGTAATTGGGTAATGGGTAAATAAATTAGGGGTGGGGTTGTTCTATACGGAACGGACCAGTCGTATAATTACGATTGAACCTCCTTACAGGTAAGTCGTTTAATCTTAAATTATACTTCCTGGTCCGTTCCTAATAGAACACCCTGTAGTTGTTTAAAGTAATATTGCGATTTACGGTGGTTTTATATATAGGTATTTAAAAAACCTATATCTATAATATATGAACCTAAGAAATAAAGTAAAATACACTATTTTGTTAAAATTATTTTATTTATTTATTATTATGATTATTTTTTATTAATATATATACATATATATATTTATTATTATTATATTTATTTATTATTATTATTTTTATTTTATTTATTTATTTATTTTTTTTATTATTATTATTATTTTTTTTTTTTTGTAAATGTTAAGCAAATAAAGTTACAAACTTATATTGATAAAAATAATATGAACGAATAACTAATTAATTTAATCCTAAAATATTTCTGGCAAAATCACACTGGTCTACAATCGGTCGATTATAATATTTAAAAAATATCTCAGACTCCTTAGACCAACCTGCTGTAGCTCTGATAGTTTCAATGCTAGTACCTGCTTTGAAAGCTGCTGAAGTAGAAGCATGGCGGGTTGTATGTGCCGTAAAGACTTTTGTATCAACCCCACTTCGTTTTAATGTATTCTTTACCCATCTTGATATTGTTTGCACTGAAGCAGGTCTATGCGGTTTTTTATATGTAATAAAAAGATTGGAGACTTGACCTCTAATTGTTTTAGTTCGTTCTAGATAACATAAAAGTGTTGAAGCTATACAGAGTTCAGGTTTGTCTGGGAAAAACGGTAATACAAGTTTAGGTTGCTCTTTTGAAGGCTTAGAAGTTTTTAAAATATCAAAAATCAAAATTTCAATTCTAATGTCTAGATTAACAATATTATTTATTTTTATTTTTGATAACGTTTGAAGTCTATGACCAGTACAAAGTGCCATTAATGTCACTAATTTAAAACTCAAATCATCTAAAGCTAATGTATCCAAAGGAAGAAACTTCCCTACATAATTTAAAACTATTGAAGGATCCCAGGTTGTTTTGTATTTGGGAAACACTGGTCTAAGTCTAAAAACGCCTTTTAAAAATCTATTGATAATTTTTTCTTCAACTTTAGTGATTATAATAAAATTAATAGCAGACCTATAGGTATTTAAGGTTGAGTAGCTTACGCCACTTTGGTATTGTTCATTTAAAAATTGCACAAAATTATTTGTAGATGGCTTAAATAAGTCTATTTTATAATTTTTACAAAAAAACCACCATTTTTTAAATGCTGTGTTATACTGTTTTGTGGTGTTTTTACTTATTGAAGAGTTTAATATTAAATAGGCATCACCTGTGATGTTTCGTTGTAAAAAAGACTCCCTGATAACTTGGCTACCACCAGGGTAATCCTTTTCCAGAACGGATGACTGTTCCTGAAAGGAGAAGTTAATAGATCTTTATTAGGAAAGAAATAAATAGGTTTCGAGGTTTGAAGTCTTACAAAAATCGGAAACCAAGGTTGTGCTTCCCAATAGGGAACCACTACCAAACCTTCCGCTTTCTCTTCAATTATTTTATTTAAAACTTTTGCTACTAATGTAAAAGGCGGAAAGGCATAAAAATTTAAATTTTTCCAACTAACTGTAAAAGCATCAATTGCAATAGAATCTGGATCCCTTTTCCAAGAAATATAACTATTACATTTGCTGTTTATTTGTGTTGCAAATAAATCAATTTCTGGTCTACCAAAACATAAGATAATTTTTTGGAACGCATGATTATTTAAACTATATTCAGTTTCTATATATTTAGATCTTGACTCAAAATCTGCTTCGAAATTATTTTTTGACTCAATATAAGTAGCAAAAATCCATAAATTTCTGGTTTCACACCATTGCCAAATTTCCCTAGTAAGTCTAGAAAGTTTTTTGTGTCTTATGCCACCCATACGGTTTATATATGCAATTGCTGTAGTGTTATCTACTTTTAACAGTATTGCACAATTCGTACTATCTTGGGCAAAACATTTAAGACCAATAAATACAGCTAACAGTTCCAAATAATTAATATGGTAATTTAATTCCTGGCTATTCCAAAAACCGTGTGTTTTTTCTCCATTACAATATAGACCCCAACCAGTATTTGATGCATCCGAGTATATTTCGTATTTATATTTTTCAATTTTTATAATATTTTTCCCAAGAGGAATTTGGTATAACCACCATTGTAATTCATGAATTATCATTTTATTTATAACTAATATCCCTTCATAATCCCCACTATTATTTTTTAGTGCAAGATATTTCTGCCTCTCTAAAATTTTGGTATACAACCAACCATATTTAATAGCAGGGCAAAAAGAAATTAGCTGACCTATTAATTTTGCAAAGGTTCTAATTTTACATGACTTTAATTTCAAAAACGAATTAATGGTTTCTAAAGCTTTAATTCTTTTTGGTAACGGCAATCTCATAATCATTTTCTGACTATCAAATAAAAAACCTAAATATTTACAACTTCTCGCAGGCATCAAATTACTCTTTTCATAGTTTATAATAAATCCAAGTGACTCTAATAGGGAAACAGTAGTATTTATATTTTCTACACACTCCTGCCTAGTTGATCCTAGCAGTAAAAAATCATCGAGATAATTTATGGACATAAAGCCTTTCGATCTTAAATATTTCGTAAGTGGTTTAATGATTTTTGTGAACAAGAAAGGGGCCGTATTTAAACCAAATGGGACACATCGAAATTCGTACAAAATTCCCTCAAAAATGAATCTTAAATATTTTCTATGTTTTTTATTTACTGGAATAAGAAAGTAAGCATCTTTGAGGTCAATTGTAGCCATATAAACATTTGGAAATATGATATTTTTAACAGATCTGTAGTCTTCTAATTTGAAATGTGGCGGTGATATATACGTATTCAAAGCTTTTAGATTCAAAATGAATCGAAATTTATTATTGGGCTTTGACACTAAAAAATAGGGTGAGATAAATTGTCCCTTTTTTGATTTACATTCTTGGATAGCGTTTACTGTTAACAAATGCTGAATACTTTCTTTTATCTTATTAATTTCTAGGTTAGTTAATTGTTTTGGTTTTGGAAACTTTCTTTGTATGGGAATAGAATTAAAAGGTATATGATATCCTTTAACACACTGTAAAATGAATGAATCATTAGTAATTTTTTCCCAACTACTAGAAAATTTCCCAAGCCTTCCAGCATATGTCTTTGTTACCTCTAAGGATTGAAGGGGCGTTGACGAGTTTGATAGTAGGACCCCCTCTGCTGATTCCACTGTGGACGGTCTTGCCCCCCTCCCTGATTTTTGGGATTCTTGTAGCTCTGGCCTTTCTTGAACCGAGCTTTGGTGAAAGGGCGCCTCCAGTTTAAATCATTGCGAAACTGTTTTCTACGCAAGGAATCCGCAGGCTTAGATGAAGCTTTCAATGCCATGCTTGACTTTTTAATGATTGTCGCTGATTTACATTTTTCCGCGAAATCCGTTCCAAACAATACAGAATCTGAGTGGCATTCTTTTGCAACTTTCTGCATCGATACATTTAATCTGGGGTAAATTTGGTGTTTGCGATGCTGAGTTAATAAGAAATGCGCCTGATTAAAGTATTTTGCAGCGTCAATAAGGCCGGGCAAAATGTCGTCTTTGATGTTTGACAGGTCATTAATCAATATTTTGTTTAATGAGGTGCCCATAGCTGCTAAACCAAGGCCCACCTCATTCTGAATATGAGAAAATATTGAATCTTTGGTACTATCGGTAGCATTAAGTAACGGCTGAATTTCTGGATTTATTTTTGGGGCGTTTAAAAGAAAAAAATCTTTAGGTACCGCCCATTTTTTCTTTAATTCTTGTTTAATTTCGGTATTCAATCCTTCAGTTAAATAACTAGACCACCTTAAGACAAGGTCTTTATTTAAAGGTATTCCCTTAGGCTTGTCTTGTTCCGGATTAATACCTAAAACACCAGCATATTCAGAAAATTGAACCCCAGTCTTATTGGTTGAACCCTCATTGTCTGAGTCTGAAGATGATGATATAATACGACGCCTCTTTCTCCCTACTTGAGGTGAAGAACTTGCGGAGGTGTCCGAATCACTTTCGCCTGTAAACAATGTTGTTATTCATTTCTAACTCAGCAAAGTTTATTTAAGATTAAATAAAAAATGTGATTTAAAATATGCGTATCGATATTATGCGTATTATTATTATAGCAGCGGTTGACACATGATACATTCACTGAAAACCAAAGCAACGCCGACAAAAAAGTGTCAGCAAATTTTTCTTGAGTGTAAGCTTTTGGGTTTCGCATGTACTATATTTTCTTAGAACTGTAAAGTTTTGACAATTATTTTAATATAATATAAATCATAAAAGGTGATTTAACCCATATATATATATTATTTTTTTTTTTTTTTATTGTGAGGGGTGATTGAACCCTACAAATCATTATAATTTTTCAATGGAAGCATGTAGATATTATATATTTGTAGGGGCGACTTAACCCCGCAACTTCGCATGAATGATAACTTTAAAGTTGGAAAAGTATTTTAATACTTATTTAAATCATAAAGGGTGATTGAACCCATACTGATTTATTATGAAGGGTGATTTAACCCTACAACTTTAAAAAACTTAATTGTTATAATTTTCCAATGGAAACTTGTAGATATTATATATTTTTCGGGGTGATTTAACCCCGAAACTCTACAAATTTTAATTGTCTTCCAATGGCAATATGACGGCAATTTAGGTGTGATTTAACTCCATATTACCTTATATATAAAGCATAAAGGGTGATTGAACCCATACTTATTTATTATGAAGGGTGATTTAACCCTACAACTTTAAAAAACTTGATAGTTATAACAAAATTTTCCAATGAAAACTGTATGTATTATATATCTTTCGGGGTGATTTAACCCCGAAACTCTACAATGGAAATATGACGGTAATTTATGGGTGATTTAACCCTATATTACCCTAAACTCGAGGTATATGCATATCTAGATAGGGGTGATTTAACCCGTATTTCTAGAATTGAAAGCTGATTAAAACTTTACATATAGTGCCAACTCATTAAAAAAAAAAAAAAAAAAAATTAATAATTTGATATACTAACACAAATAAAAATTATATTTATATTATTACTTACTTGAAGAACTTGATGAAAAGACTTCTAATAACTTTTCTAACTTCTTTTTTAACTTCTCTCTTTTATTGGTATTTTTCACTTTAAAAACTTTCATTGTTTATTACTAAAATATACCGCACTGTCGACACTAAGAAGCGTAATAAGTGGACCACGGTGTGGGCTATGAATATGCCGATTAATCTCTCTTTAAACTTAGTGTACTGTCAGCGCTTTGCAGCAACTACAGGGTGTTCTATTAGGAACGGACCAGGAAGTATAATTATATTTCTTTGCGTTTCAGATGATACTACACAATAGTAGTGTAAGCTAATTTTTTCGATAAAAAAAAAGTTGCTCCGATTTCAAAAATTTTTATATATCTTTGCGTTTCAGATGATACTACACAATAGTAATGTAAGCTATGGTGATCCTAATTTTTTCAATAAAAAAAAAGTTGCTCCGATTTCAAAAATTTTTATATATCTTTGCGTTTCAGATGATACTACACAATAGTAATGTAAGCTATGGTGATCCTAATTTTTTCGTTAAAAAAAAAGTGGCTCCGATTTCAAAAATTTTTATATATCTTTGCGTTTCAGATGATACTACACAATAGTAGTGTAAGCTAATTTTTTTGATAAAAAAAAAGTTGCTCCGATTTCAAAATTTTTTATATTTCTTTGCGTTTCAGATGATACTACACAATAGTAGTGTAAGCTATGGTGATCCTAATTTTTTCGATAAAAAAAAGTTGCTCCGATTTCAAAAATTTGTATATATCTTTGCGTTTCAGATGATACTACACAATAGTAGTGTAAGCTAATTTTTTCGATAAAAAAGAAGTTACTCCGATTTCAAAATTTTTTATATATCTTTGCGTTTCAGACGATACTACACAATAGTAGTGTAAGCTTTGGTGATCCTAATTTTTTCGATAAAAAAAAGTTGCTCCGATTTCAAAAATTTTTATATATCTTTGCGTTTCAGATGATACTACACAATAGTAGTGTAAGCTAATTTTTTCGATAAAAAAGAAGTTACTCCGATTTCAAAATTTTTTATATATCTTTGCGTTTCAGACGATACTACACAATAGTAGTGTAAGCTTTGGTGATCCTAATTTTTTCGATAAAAGAAAGTTGCTCCGATTTTAAAAATTTTTATATATCTTTGCGTTTCAGATGATACTACACAATAGTAGTGTAAGCTAATTTTTTCGATAAAAAAAAAGTTGCTCCGATTTCAAAAATTTTTATATATCTTTGCGTTTCAGATTATACTACACAATAGTAGTGTAAGCTATTTTTTTCGATAAAAAAAAGTTACTCCGATTTCAAAATTTTTTATATATCTTTGCGTTTCAGACGATACTACACAATAGTAGTGTAAGCTTTGGTGATCCTAATTTTTTCGATAAAAAAAAAGTTGCTCAGATTTCAAAAATTTTTATATATCTTTGCGTTTCAGATGATACTACACAATAGTAGTGTAAGCTATGGTGATCCTAATTTTTTCGATAAAAAAAAAGTTGCTCAGATTTCAAAAATTTTTATATATCTTTGCGTTTCAGATGATACTACACATTAGTAGTGTAAGCTAATTTTTTCGATAAAAAAAAAGTTGTTCCGATTTCAAAATTTTTTATATATCTTTGCGTTTCAGACGATACTACACAATAGTAGTGTAAGCTTTGGTGATCCTAATTTTTTCGATAAAAAAAAGTTGCTCCGATTTTAAAAAATTTTTATATATCTTTGCGTTTCAGATGATACTACACAATAGTAGTGTAAGCTAATTTTTTCAATAAAAAAAAAGTTTCTCCGATTTCAAAAATTTTTATATTTCTTTGCGTTTCAGATGATACTACACAATAGTAGTGTATGCTAATTTTTTCGATAAAAAAAAAGTTGCTCCGATTTCAAAAATTTTTATATATCTTTGCGTTTCAGATGATACTACACAATAGTAATGTAAGCTATGGTGATCCTAATTTTTTCAATAAAAAAAAAGTTGCTCCGATTTCAAAAATTTTTATATATCTTTGCGTTTCAGATGATACTACACAATAGTAATGTAAGCTATGGTGATCCTAATTTTTTCGTTAAAAAAAAAGTGGCTCCGATTTCAAAAATTTTTATATATCTTTGCGTTTCAGATGATACTACACAATAGTAGTGTAAGCTAATTTTTTTGATAAAAAAAAAGTTGCTCCGATTTCAAAATTTTTTATATTTCTTTGCGTTTCAGATGATACTACACAATAGTAGTGTAAGCTATGGTGATCCTAATTTTTTCGATAAAAAAAAGTTGCTCCGATTTCAAAAATTTGTATATATCTTTGCGTTTCAGATGATACTACACAATAGTAGTGTAAGCTAATTTTTTCGATAAAAAAGAAGTTACTCCGATTTCAAAATTTTTTATATATCTTTGCGTTTCAGACGATACTACACAATAGTAGTGTAAGCTTTGGTGATCCTAATTTTTTCGATAAAAAAAAGTTGCTCCGATTTCAAAAATTTTTATATATCTTTGCGTTTCAGATGATACTACACA
This sequence comes from Aspidapion aeneum, assembly GCA_963576565.1. NCBI lineage: Eukaryota > Metazoa > Arthropoda > Insecta > Coleoptera > Brentidae > Aspidapion > Aspidapion aeneum. Next base: position 4,826,663 of record OY755047.1, read on the forward strand.
ATAGTAGTGTAAGCTAATTTTTTCGATAAAAAAGAAGTTACTCCGATTTCAAAATTTTTTATATATCTTTGCGTTTCAGACGATACTACACAATAGTAATGTAAGCTTTGGTGATCCTAATTTTTTCGATAAAAGAAAGTTGCTCCGATTTTAAAAATTTTTATATATCTTTGCGTTTCAGATGATACTACACAATAGTAGTGTAAGCTAATTTTTTCGATAAAAAAAAAGTTGCTCCGATTTCAAAAATTTTTATATATCTTTGCGTTTCAGATTATACTACACAATAGTAGTGTAAGCTAATTTTTTCGATAAAAAAAAGTTACTCCGATTTCAAAATTTTTTATATATCTTTGCGTTTCAGACGATACTACACAATAGTAGTGTAGCTTTGGTGATCCTAATTTTTTCGATATAAAAAAGTTGCTCCGATTTCAAAAATTTTTATATATCTTTGCGTTTCAGATGATACTACACAATAGTAGTGTAAGCTAATTTTTTCGATAAAAAAAAAGTTGCTCCGATTTCAAAAATTTTTATATATCTTTGCGTTTCAGATGATACTACACAATAGTAGTGTAAGCTAATTTTTTCGATAAAAAAAAAGTTGCTCCGATTTCAAAAATTTTTATATATCTTTGCGTTTCAGATTATACTACACAATAGTAGTGTAAGCTAATTTTTTCGATAAAAAAAAGTTACTCCGATTTCAAAATTTTTTATATATCTTTGCGTTTCAGACGATACTACACAATAGTAGTGTAAGCTAATTTTTTCAATAAAAAAAAAGTTGCTCCGATTTCAAAATTTTTTATATTTCTTTGCGTTTTAGATGATACTACACAATAGTAGTGTAAGCTAATTTTTTCGATAAAAAAAAAGTTGCTCCGATTTCAAAAATTTTTATATATCTTTGCGTTTCAGACGATACTACACAATAGTAGTGTAAGCTTTGGTGATCCTAATTTTTCCGATAAAAAAAAGTTGCTCCGATTTTAAAAATTTTTTATATATCTTTGCGTTTCAGATGATACTACACAATAGTAGTGTAAGCTAATTTTTTCAATAAAAAAAAAGTTTCTCCGATTTCAAAAATTTTTATATTTCTTTGCGTTTCAGATGATACTACACAATAGTAGTGTAAGCTAATTTTTTCGATAAAAAAAAAGTTGCTCCGATTTCAAAAATTTTTATATATCTTTGCGTTTCAGATGATACTACACAATAGTAATGTAAGCTATGGTGATCCTAATTTTTTCAATAAAAAAAAAGTTGCTCCGATTTCAAAATTTTTTATATATCTTTGCGTTTCAGATGATACTACACAATAGTAATGTAAGCTATGGTGATCCTAATTTTTTCGTTAAAAAAAAAGTGGCTCCGATTTCAAAAATTTTTATATATCTTTGCGTTTCAGATGATACTACACAATAGTAGTGTAAGCTAATTTTTTTGATAAAAAAAAAGTTGCTCCGATTTCAAAATTTTTTATATTTCTTTGCGTTTCAGATGATACTACACAATAGTAGTGTAAGCTATGGTGATCCTAATTTTTTCGATAAAAAAAAGTTGCTCCGATTTCAAAAATTTGTATATATCTTTGCGTTTCAGATGATACTACACAATAGTAGTGTAAGCTAATTTTTTCGATAAAAAAGAAGTTACTCCGATTTTAAAATTTTTTATATATCTTTGCGTTTCAGACGATACTACACAATAGTAGTGTAAGCTTTGGTGATCCTAATTTTTTCGATAAAAAAAAGTTGCTCCGATTTCAAAAATTTTTATATATCTTTGCGTTTCAGATGATACTACACAATAGTAGTGTAAGCTAATTTTTTCGATAAAAAAAAAGTTGCTCCGATTTCAAAAATTTTTATATATTTTTGCGTTTCAGATGATACTACACAATAGTAGTGTAAGCTAATTTTTTCGATAAAAAAAAAGTTGCTCCGATTTCAAAAATTTTTATATATCTTTGCGTTTCAGATTATACTACACAATAGTAGTGTAAGCTAATTTTTTCGATAAAAAAAAGTTACTCCGATTTCAAAATTTTTTATATATCTTTGCGTTTCAGACGATACTACACAATAGTAGTGTAAGCTTTGGTGATCCTAATTTTTTCGATATAAAAAAGTTGCTCCGATTTCAAAAATTTTTATATATCTTTGCGTTTCAGATGATACTACACAATAGTAGTGTAAGCTAATTTTTTCGATAAAAAAGAAGTTACTCCGATTTCAAAATTTTTTATATATCTTTGCGTTTCAGACGATACTACACAATAGTAGTGTAAGCTATGGTGATCCTAATTTTTTCGATAAAAAAAAAGTTGCTCAGATTTCAAAAATTTTTATATATCTTTGCGTTTCAGATGATACTACACAATAGTAGTGTAAGCTAATTTTTTCGATAAAAAAAAAGTTGCTCCGATTTCAAAATTTTTTATATATCTTTGCGTTTCAGATGATACTACACAATAGTAGTGTAAGCTATGGTGATCTTAATTTTTTCGATAAAAAAAAAAGTTGCTCCGATTTCAAAAATTTTTATATATCATTGCGTTTCAGATGATACTACACAATAAAAGTGTAAGCTAATTTTTTCGATAAAAAAAAAGTTGCTCCGATTTCAAAAATTTTTATATATCTTTGCGTTTCAGATGATACTACACAATAGTAGTGTAAGCTAATTTTTTCGATAAAAAAAAAGTTGCTCCGATTTCAAAAAATTTTATATATCTTTGCGTTTCAGATGATACTACACAATAGTAGTGTAAGCTATGGTGATCCTAATTTTTTCGATAAAAAAAAAGTTGCTCCGATTTCAAAATTTTTTATATATCTTTGCGTTTCAGATGATACTACACATTAGTAGTGTAAGCTAATTTTTTCGATAAAAAAAAAGTTGTTCCGATTTCAAAATTTTTTATATATCTTTGCGTTTCAGACGATACTACACAATAGTAGTGTAAGCTTTGGTGATCCTAATTTTTTCGATAAAAAAAAAGTTGCTCAGATTTCAAAAATTTTTATATATCTTTGCGTTTCAGATGATACTACACAATAGTAGTGTAAGCTATGGTGATCCTAATTTTTTCGAGAAAAAAAAAGTTGCTCAGATTTCAAAAATTTTTATATATCTTTGCGTTTCAGATGATACTACACATTAGTAGTGTAAGCTAATTTTTTCGATAAAAAAAAAGTTGTTCCGATTTCAAAATTTTTTATATATCTTTGCGTTTCAGACGATACTACACAATAGTAGTGTAAGCTTTGGTGATCCTAATTTTTTCGATAAAAAAAAGTTGCTCCGATTTTAAAAATTTTTTATATATCTTTGCGTTTCAGATGATACTACACAATAGTAGTGTAAGCTAATTTTTTCAATAAAAAAAAAGTTTCTCCGATTTCAAAAATTTTTATATTTCTTTGCGTTTCAGATGATACTACACAATAGTAGTGTAAGCTAATTTTTTCGATAAAAAAAAAGTTGCTCCGATTTCAAAAATTTTTATATATCTTTGCGTTTCAGATGATACTACACAATAGTAATGTAAGCTATGGTGATCCTAATTTTTTCAATAAAAAAAAAGTTGCTCCGATTTCAAAAATTTTTATATATCTTTGCGTTTCAGATGATACTACACAATAGTAATGTAAGCTATGGTGATCCTAATTTTTTCGTTAAAAAAAAAGTGGCTCCGATTTCAAAAATTTTTATATATCTTTGCGTTTCAGATGATACTACACAATAGTAGTGTAAGCTAATTTTTTTGATAAAAAAAAAGTTGCTCCGATTTCAAAATGTTTTATATTTCTTTGCGTTTCAGATGATACTACACAATAGTAGTGTAAGCTATGGTGATCCTAATTTTTTCGATAAAAAAAAGTTGCTCCGATTTCAAAAATTTGTATATATCTTTGCGTTTCAGATGATACTACACAATAGTAGTGTAAGCTAATTTTTTCGATAAAAAAGAAGTTACTCCGATTTCAAAATTTTTTATATATCTTTGCGTTTCAGACGATACTACACAATAGTAGTGTAAGCTTTGGTGATCCTAATTTTTTCGATAAAAAAAAGTTGCTCAGATTTCAAAAATTTTTATATATCTTTGCGTTTCAGATGATACTACACATTAGTAGTGTAAGCTAATTTTTTCGATAAAAAAAAAGTTGTTCCGATTTCAAAATTTTTTATATATCTTTGCGTTTCAGATGATACTACACAATAGTAGTGTAAGCTAATTTTTTCGATAAAAAGAAAGTTGCTCCGATTTCAAAAATTTTTATATATCTTTGCGTTTCAGATGATACTACACAATAGTAGTGTAAGCTAATTTTTTCGATAAAAAAAAGTTGCTCCGATTTCAAAATTTTTTATATATCTTTGCGTTTCAGACGATACTACACAATAGTAGTGTAGCTTTGGTGATCCTAATTTTTTCGATATAAAAAAGTTGCTCCGATTTCAAAAATTTTTATATATCTTTGCGTTTCAGATGATACTACACAATAGTAGTGTAAGCTAATTTTTTCGATAAAAAGAAAGTTGCTCCGATTTCAAAAATTTTTATATATCTTTGCGTTTCAGATGATACTACACAATAGTAGTGTAAGCTATGGTGATCCTAATTTTTTCGATAATAAAAAGTTGCTCCGATTTCAAAAATTTTTATATATCTTTGCGTTTCAGATGATACTACACAATAGTAGTTTAAGCTATGGTGATCCTAATTTTTTCGATAAAAAAAAAGTTGCTCCGATTTCAAAAATTTTTATATTTCTTTGCGTTTCAGATGATACTACACAATAGTAGTGTAAGCTATGGTGATCCTAATTTTTTCGATAAAAAAAAGTTGCTCCGATTTCAAAAATTTTTATATATCTTTGCGTTTCAGATGATACTACACAATAGTAGTGTAAGCTAATTTTTTCGATAAAAAAAAAGTTGCTCCGATTTCAAAAATTTTTATATATCTTTGCGTTTCAGATGATACTACACAATAGTAGTGTAAGCTAATTTTCTCGATAAAAAAAAAGTTGCTCCGATTTCAAAAAATTTTATATATCTTTGCGTTTCAGATGATACTACACAATAGTAGTGTAAGCTAATTTTTTCGATAAAAAAAAAGTTGCTCCGATTTCAAAAATTTTTATATATCTTTGCGTTTCAGATGATACTACACAATAGTAGTGTAAGCTAATTTTTTCGATAAAAAAAAGTTGCTCCGATTTCAAAAATTTTTATATATCTTTGCGTTTCAGATGATACTACACAATAGTAGTGTAAGCTAATTTTTTCGATAAAAAAAAAGTTGCTCCGATTTCAAAAATTTTTATATATCTTTGCGTTTCAGATGATACTACACAATAGTAGTGTAAGCTAATTTTTTCGATAAAAAAAAAGTTGCTCCGATTTCAAAAATTTTTATATATCTTTGCGTTTCAGATGATACTACACAATAGTAGTGTAAGCTAATTTTTTCGATAAAAAAAAAGTTGCTCCGATTTCAAAAAATTTTATATATCTTTGCGTTTCAGATGATACTACACAATAGTAGTGTAAGCTAATTTTTTCGATAAAAAAAAAGTTGCTCCGATTTCAAAAATTTTTATATATCTTTGCGTTTCAGATGATACTACACAATAGTAGTGTAAGCTAATTTTTTCGATAAAAAAAAGTTGCTCCGATTTCAAAATTTTTTATATATCTTTGCGTTTCAGACGATACTACACAATAGTAGTGTAGCTTTGGTGATCCTAATTTTTTCGATATAAAAAAGTTGCTCCGATTTCAAAAATTTTTATATATCTTTGCGTTTCAGATGATACTACACAATAGTAGTGTAAGCTAATTTTTTCGATAAAAAGAAAGTTGCTCCGATTTCAAAAATTTTTATATATCTTTGCGTTTCAGATGATACTACACAATAGTAGTGTAAGCTAATTTTTTCGATAAAAAAAAAGTTGCTCCGATTTCAAAAATTTATATATATCTTTGCGTTTCAGATTATACTACACAATAGTAGTGTAAGCTAATTTTTTCGATAAAAAAAAGTTACTCCGATTTCAAAATTTTTTATATATCTTTGCGTTTCAGACGATACTACACAATAGTAGTGTAAGCTAATTTTTTCAATAAAAAAAAAGTTGCTCCGATTTCAAAATTTTTTATATTTCTTTGCGTTTTAGATGATACTACACAATAGTAGTGTAAGCTAATTTTTTCGATAAAAAAAAAGTTGCTCCGATTTCAAAAATTTTTATATATCTTTGCGTTTCAGACGATACTACACAATAGTAGTGTAAGCTTTGGTGATCCTAATTTTTCCGATAAAAAAAAGTTGCTCCGATTTTAAAAATTTTTTATATATCTTTGCGTTTCAGATGATACTACACAATAGTAGTGTAAGCTAATTTTTTCAATAAAAAAAAAGTTTCTCCGATTTCAAAAATTTTTATATTTCTTTGCGTTTCAGATGATACTACACAATAGTAGTGTAAGCTAATTTTTTCGATAAAAAAGAAGTTACTCCGATTTCAAAATTTTTTATATATCTTTGGGTTTCAGACGATACTACACAATAGTAGTGTAAGCTTTGGTGATCCTAATTTTTTCGATAAAAGAAAGTTGCTCCGATTTTAAAAATTTTTATATATCTTTGCGTTTCAGATGATACTACACAATAGTAGTGTAAGCTAATTTTTTCGATAAAAAAAAAGTTGCTCCGATTTCAAAAATTTTTATATATCTTTGCGTTTCAGATTATACTACACAATAGTAGTGTAAGCTAATTTTTTCGATAAAAAAAAGTTACTCCGATTTCAAAATTTTTTATATATCTTTGCGTTTCAGACGATACTACACAATAGTAGTGTAGCTTTGGTGATCCTAATTTTTTCGATATAAAAAAGTTGCTCCGATTTCAAAAATTTTTATATATCTTTGCGTTTCAGATGATACTACACAATAGTAGTGTAAGCTAATTTTTTCGATAAAAAAAAAGTTGCTCCGATTTCAAAAATTTTTATATATCTTTGCGTTTCAGATGATACTACACAATAGTAGTGTAAGCTAATTTTTTCGATAAAAAAAAAGTTGCTCCGATTTCAAAAATTTTTATATATCTTTGCGTTTCAGATTATACTACACAATAGTAGTGTAAGCTAATTTTTTCGATAAAAAAAAGTTACTCCGATTTCAAAATTTTTTATATATCTTTGCGTTTCAGACGATACTACACAATAGTAGTGTAAGCTTTGGTGATCCTAATTTTTCCGATAAAAAAAAGTTGCTCCGATTTTAAAAATTTTTTATATATCTTTGCGTTTCAGATGATACTACACAATAGTAGTGTAAGCTAATTTTTTCAATAAAAAAAAAGTTTCTCCGATTTCAAAAATTTTTATATTTCTTTGCGTTTCAGATGATACTACACAATAGTAGTGTAAGCTAATTTTTTCGATAAAAAAAAAGTTGCTCCGATTTCAAAAATTTTTATATATCTTTGCGTTTCAGATGATACTACACAATAGTAATGTAAGCTATGGTGATCCTAATTTTTTCAATAAAAAAAAAGTTGCTCCGATTTCAAAATTTTTTATATATCTTTGCGTTTCAGATGATACTACACAATAGTAATGTAAGCTATGGTGATCCTAATTTTTTCGTTAAAAAAAAAGTGGCTCCGATTTCAAAAATTTTTATATATCTTTGCGTTTCAGATGATACTACACAATAGTAGTGTAAGCTAATTTTTTTGATAAAAAAAAAGTTGCTCCGATTTCAAAATTTTTTATATTTCTTTGCGTTTCAGATGATACTACACAATAGTAGTGTAAGCTATGGTGATCCTAATTTTTTCGATAAAAAAAAGTTGCTCCGATTTCAAAAATTTGTATATATCTTTGCGTTTCAGATGATACTACACAATAGTAGTGTAAGCTAATTTTTTCGATAAAAAAGAAGTTACTCCGATTTTAAAATTTTTTATATATCTTTGCGTTTCAGACGATACTACACAATAGTAGTGTAAGCTTTGGTGATCCTAATTTTTTCGATAAAAAAAAGTTGCTCCGATTTCAAAAATTTTTATATATCTTTGCGTTTCAGATGATACTACACAATAGCAGTGTAAGCTAATTTTTTCGATAAAAAAAAAGTTGCTCCGATTTCAAAAATTTTTATATATTTTTGCGTTTCAGATGATACTACACAATAGTAGTGTAAGCTAATTTTTTCGATAAAAAAAAAGTTGCTCCGATTTCAAAAATTTTTATATATCTTTGCGTTTCAGATTATACTACACAATAGTAGTGTAAGCTAATTTTTTCGATAAAAAAAAGTTACTCCGATTTCAAAATTTTTTATATATCTTTGCGTTTCAGACGATACTACACAATAGTAGTGTAAGCTTTGGTGATCCTAATTTTTTCGATATAAAAAAGTTGCTCCGATTTCAAAAATTTTTATATATCTTTGCGTTTCAGATGATACTACACAATAGTAGTGTAAGCTAATTTTTTCGATAAAAAAGAAGTTACTCCGATTTCAAAATTTTTTATATATCTTTGCGTTTCAGACGATACTACACAATAGTAGTGTAAGCTATGGTGATCCTAATTTTTTCGATAAAAAAAAAGTTGCTCAGATTTCAAAAATTTTTATATATCTTTGCGTTTCAGATGATACTACACAATAGTAGTGTAAGCTAATTTTTTCGATAAAAAAAAAGTTGCTCCGATTTCAAAATTTTTTATATATCTTTGCGTTTCAGATGATACTACACAATAGTAGTGTAAGCTAATTTTTTCGATAAAAAAAAAGTTGCTCCGATTTCAAAAAATTTTATATATCTTTGCGTTTCAGATGATACTACACAATAGTAGTGTAAGCTATGGTGATCCTAATTTTTTCGATAAAAAAAAAGTTGCTCCGATTTCAAAATTTTTTATATATCTTTGCGTTTCAGATGATACTACACATTAGTAGTGTAAGCTAATTTTTTCGATAAAAAAAAAGTTGTTCCGATTTCAAAATTTTTTATATATCTTTGCGTTTCAGACGATACTACACAATAGTAGTGTAAGCTTTGGTGATCCTAATTTTTTCGATAAAAAAAAAGTTGCTCAGATTTCAAAAATTTTTATATATCTTTGCGTTTCAGATGATACTACACAATAGTAGTGTAAGCTATGGTGATCCTAATTTTTTCGATAAAAAAAAAGTTGCTCAGATTTCAAAAATTTTTATATATCTTTGCGTTTCAGATGATACTACACATTAGTAGTGTAAGCTAATTTTTTCGATAAAAAAAAAGTTGTTCCGATTTCAAAATTTTTTATATATCTTTGCGTTTCAGACGATACTACACAATAGTAGTGTAAGCTTTGGTGATCCTAATTTTTTCGATAAAAAAAAGTTGTTCCGATTTTAAAAATTTTTTATATATCTTTGCGTTTCAGATGATACTACACAATAGTAGTGTAAGCTAATTTTTTCAATAAAAAAAAAGTTTCTCCGATTTCAAAATTTTTTATATTTCTTTGCGTTTCAGATGATACTACACAATAGTAGTGTAAGCTAATTTTTTCGATAAAAAAAAAGTTGCTCCGATTTCAAAAATTTTTATATATCTTTGCGTTTCAGATGATACTACACAATAGTAATGTAAGCTATGGTGATCCTAATTTTTTCAATAAAAAAAAAGTTGCTCCGATTTCAAAAATTTTTATATATCTTTGCGTTTCAGATGATACTACACAATAGTAATGTAAGCTATGGTGATCCTAATTTTTTCGTTAAAAAAAAAGTGGCTCCGATTTCAAAAATTTTTATATATCTTTGCGTTTCAGATGATACTACACAATAGTAGTGTAAGCTAATTTTTTTGATAAAAAAAAAGTTGCTCCGATTTCAAAATTTTTTATATTTCTTTGCGTTTCAGATGATACTACACAATAGTAGTGTAAGCTATGGTGATCCTAATTTTTTCGATAAAAAAAAGTTGCTCCGATTTCAAAAATTTGTATATATCTTTGCGTTTCAGATGATACTACACAATAGTAGTGTAAGCTAATTTTTTCGATAAAAAAGAAGTTACTCCGATTTCAAAATTTTTTATATATCTTTGCGTTTCAGACGATACTACACAATAGTAGTGTAAGCTTTGGTGATCCTAATTTTTTCGATAAAAAAAAGTTGCTCCGATTTCAAAAATTTTTATATATCTTTGCGTTTCAGATGATACTACACAATAGTAGTGTAAGCTAATTTTTTCGATAAAAAAGAAGTTACTCCGATTTCAAAATTTTTTATATATCTTTGCGTTTCAGACGATACTACACAATAGTAGTGTAAGCTTTGGTGATCCTAATTTTTTCGATAAAAGAAAGTTGCTCCGATTTTAAAAATTTTTATATATCTTTGCGTTTCAGATGATACTACACAATAGTAGTGTAAGCTAATTTTTTCGATAAAAAAAAAGTTGCTCCGATTTCAAAAATTTTTATATATCTTTGCGTTTCAGATTATACTACACAATAGTAGTGTAAGCTATTTTTTTCGATAAAAAAAAGTTACTCCGATTTCAAAATTTTTTATATATCTTTGCGTTTCAGACGATACTACACAATAGTAGTGTAAGCTTTGGTGATCCTAATTTTTTCGATAAAAAAAAAGTTGCTCAGATTTCAAAAATTTTTATATATCTTTGCGTTTCAGATGATACTACACAATAGTAGTGTAAGCTATGGTGATCCTAATTTTTTCGATAAAAAAAAAGTTGCTCAGATTTCAAAAATTTTTATATATCTTTGCGTTTCAGATGATACTACACATTAGTAGTGTAAGCTAATTTTTTCGATAAAAAAAAAGTTGTTCCGATTTCAAAATTTTTTATATATCTTTGCGTTTCAGACGATACTACACAATAGTAGTGTAAGCTTTGGTGATCCTAATTTTTTCGATAAAAAAAAGTTGCTCCGATTTTAAAAATTTTTTATATATCTTTGCGTTTCAGATGATACTACACAATAGTAGTGTAAGCTAATTTTTTCAATAAAAAAAAAGTTTCTCCGATTTCAAAAATTTTTATATTTCTTTGCGTTTCAGATGATACTACACAATAGTAGTGTATGCTAATTTTTTCGATAAAAAAAAAGTTGCTCCGATTTCAAAAATTTTTATATATCTTTGCGTTTCAGATGATACTACACAATAGTAATGTAAGCTATGGTGATCCTAATTTTTTCAATAAAAAAAAAGTTGCTCCGATTTCAAAAATTTTTATATATCTTTGCGTTTCAGATGATACTACACAATAGTAATGTAAGCTATGGTGATCCTAATTTTTTCGTTAAAAAAAAAGTGGCTCCGATTTCAAAAATTTTTATATATCTTTGCGTTTCAGATGATACTACACAATAGTAGTGTAAGCTAATTTTTTTGATAAAAAAAAAGTTGCTCCGATTTCAAAATTTTTTATATTTCTTTGCGTTTCAGATGATACTACACAATAGTAGTGTAAGCTATGGTGATCCTAATTTTTTCGATAAAAAAAAGTTGCTCCGATTTCAAAAATTTGTATATATCTTTGCGTTTCAGATGATACTACACAATAGTAGTGTAAGCTAATTTTTTCGATAAAAAAGAAGTTACTCCGATTTCAAAATTTTTTATATATCTTTGCGTTTCAGACGATACTACACAATAGTAGTGTAAGCTTTGGTGATCCTAATTTTTTCGATAAAAAAAAGTTGCTCCGATTTCAAAAATTTTTATATATCTTTGCGTTTCAGATGATACTACACAATAGTAGTGTAAGCTAATTTTTTCGATAAAAAAGAAGTTACTCCGATTTCAAAATTTTTTATATATCTTTGCGTTTCAGACGATACTACACAATAGTAATGTAAGCTTTGGTGATCCTAATTTTTTCGATAAAAGAAAGTTGCTCCGATTTTAAAAATTTTTATATATCTTTGCGTTTCAGATGATACTACACAATAGTAGTGTAAGCTAATTTTTTCGATAAAAAAAAAGTTGCTCCGATTTCAAAAATTTTTATATATCTTTGCGTTTCAGATTATACTACACAATAGTAGTGTAAGCTAATTTTTTCGATAAAAAAAAGTTACTCCGATTTCAAAATTTTTTATATATCTTTGCGTTTCAGACGATACTACACAATAGTAGTGTAGCTTTGGTGATCCTAATTTTTTCGATATAAAAAAGTTGCTCCGATTTCAAAAATTTTTATATATCTTTGCGTTTCAGATGATACTACACAATAGTAGTGTAAGCTAATTTTTTCGATAAAAAAAAAGTTGCTCCGATTTCAAAAATTTTTATATATCTTTGCGTTTCAGATGATACTACACAATAGTAGTGTAAGCTAATTTTTTCGATAAAAAAAAAGTTGCTCCGATTTCAAAAATTTTTATATATCTTTGCGTTTCAGATTATACTACACAATAGTAGTGTAAGCTAATTTTTTCGATAAAAAAAAGTTACTCCGATTTCAAAATTTTTTATATATCTTTGCGTTTCAGACGATACTACACAATAGTAGTGTAAGCTAATTTTTTCAATAAAAAAAAAGTTGCTCCGATTTCAAAATTTTTTATATTTCTTTGCGTTTTAGATGATACTACACAATAGTAGTGTAAGCTAATTTTTTCGATAAAAAAAAAGTTGCTCCGATTTCAAAAATTTTTATATATCTTTGCGTTTCAGACGATACTACACAATAGTAGTGTAAGCTTTGGTGATCCTAATTTTTCCGATAAAAAAAAGTTGCTCCGATTTTAAAAATTTTTTATATATCTTTGCGTTTCAGATGATACTACACAATAGTAGTGTAAGCTAATTTTTTCAATAAAAAAAAAGTTTCTCCGATTTCAAAAATTTTTATATTTCTTTGCGTTTCAGATGATACTACACAATAGTAGTGTAAGCTAATTTTTTCGATAAAAAAAAAGTTGCTCCGATTTCAAAAATTTTTATATATCTTTGCGTTTCAGATGATACTACACAATAGTAATGTAAGCTATGGTGATCCTAATTTTTTCAATAAAAAAAAAGTTGCTCCGATTTCAAAATTTTTTATATATCTTTGCGTTTCAGATGATACTACACAATAGTAATGTAAGCTATGGTGATCCTAATTTTTTCGTTAAAAAAAAAGTGGCTCCGATTTCAAAAATTTTTATATATCTTTGCGTTTCAGATGATACTACACAATAGTAGTGTAAGCTAATTTTTTTGATAAAAAAAAAGTTGCTCCGATTTCAAAATTTTTTATATTTCTTTGCGTTTCAGATGATACTACACAATAGTAGTGTAAGCTATGGTGATCCTAATTTTTTCGATAAAAAAAAGTTGCTCCGATTTCAAAAATTTGTATATATCTTTGCGTTTCAGATGATACTACACAATAGTAGTGTAAGCTAATTTTTTCGATAAAAAAGAAGTTACTCCGATTTTAAAATTTTTTATATATCTTTGCGTTTCAGACGATACTACACAATAGTAGTGTAAGCTTTGGTGATCCTAATTTTTTCGATAAAAAAAAGTTGCTCCGATTTCAAAAATTTTTATATATCTTTGCGTTTCAGATGATACTACACAATAGTAGTGTAAGCTAATTTTTTCGTTAAAAAAAAAGTGGCTCCGATTTCAAAATTTTTTATATTTCTTTGCGTTTCAGATGATACTACACAATAGTAGTGTAAGCTATGGTGATCCTAATTTTTTCGATAAAAAAAAGTTGCTCCGATTTCAAAAATTTGTATATATCTTTGCGTTTCAGATGATACTACACAATAGTAGTGTAAGCTAATTTTTTCGATAAAAAAGAAGTTACTCCGATTTTAAAATTTTTTATATATCTTTGCGTTTCAGACGATACTACACAATAGTAGTGTAAGCTTTGGTGATCCTAATTTTTTCGATAAAAAAAAGTTGCTCCGATTTCAAAAATTTTTATATATCTTTGCGTTTCAGATGATACTACACAATAGTAGTGTAAGCTAATTTTTTCGATAAAAAAAAAGTTGCTCCGATTTCAAAAATTTTTATATATTTTTGCGTTTCAGATGATACTACACAATAGTAGTGTAAGCTAATTTTTTCGATAAAAAAAAAGTTGCTCCGATTTCAAAAATTTTTATATATCTTTGCGTTTCAGATTATACTACACAATAGTAGTGTAAGCTAATTTTTTCGATAAAAAAAAGTTACTCCGATTTCAAAATTTTTTATATATCTTTGCGTTTCAGACGATACTACACAATAGTAGTGTAAGCTTTGGTGATCCTAATTTTTTCGATATAAAAAAGTTGCTCCGATTTCAAAAATTTTTATATATCTTTGCGTTTCAGATGATACTACACAATAGTAGTGTAAGCTAATTTTTTCGATAAAAAAGAAGTTACTCCGATTTCAAAATTTTTTATATATCTTTGCGTTTCAGACGATACTACACAATAGTAGTGTAAGCTATGGTGATCCTAATTTTTTCGATAAAAAAAAAGTTGCTCAGATTTCAAAAATTTTTATATATCTTTGCGTTTCAGATGATACTACACAATAGTAGTGTAAGCTAATTTTTTCGATAAAAAAAAAGTTGCTCCGATTTCAAAATTTTTTATATATCTTTGCGTTTCAGATGATACTACACAATAGTAGTGTAAGCTATGGTGATCTTAATTTTTTCGATAAAAAAAAAAGTTGCTCCGATTTCAAAAATTTTTATATATCATTGCGTTTCAGATGATACTACACAATAAAAGTGTAAGCTAATTTTTTCGATAAAAAAAAAGTTGCTCCGATTTCAAAAATTTTTATATATCTTTGCGTTTCAGATGATACTACACAATAGTAGTGTAAGCTAATTTTTTCGATAAAAAAAAAGTTGCTCCGATTTCAAAAAATTTTATATATCTTTGCGTTTCAGATGATACTACACAATAGTAGTGTAAGCTATGGTGATCCTAATTTTTTCGATAAAAAAAAAGTTGCTCCGATTTCAAAATTTTTTATATATCTTTGCGTTTCAGATGATACTACACATTAGTAGTGTAAGCTAATTTTTTCGATAAAAAAAAAGTTGTTCCGATTTCAAAATTTTTTATATATCTTTGCGTTTCAGACGATACTACACAATAGTAGTGTAAGCTTTGGTGATCCTAATTTTTTCGATAAAAAAAAAGTTGCTCAGATTTCAAAAATTTTTATATATCTTTGCGTTTCAGATGTTACTACACAATAGTAGTGTAAGCTATGGTGATCCTAATTTTTTCGATAAAAAAAAAGTTGCTCAGATTTCAAAAATTTTTATATATCTTTGCGTTTCAGATGATACTACACATTAGTAGTGTAAGCTAATTTTTTCGATAAAAAAAAAGTTGTTCCGATTTCAAAATTTTTTATATATCTTTGCGTTTCAGACGATACTACACAATAGTAGTGTAAGCTTTGGTGATCCTAATTTTTTCGATAAAAAAAAGTTGCTCCGATTTTAAAAATTTTTTATATATCTTTGCGTTTCAGATGATACTACACAATAGTAGTGTAAGCTAATTTTTTCAATAAAAAAAAAGTTTCTCCGATTTCAAAAATTTTTATATTTCTTTGCGTTTCAGATGATACTACACAATAGTAGTGTAAGCTAATTTTTTCGATAAAAAAAAAGTTGCTCCGATTTCAAAAATTTTTATATATCTTTGCGTTTCAGATGATACTACACAATAGTAATGTAAGCTATGGTGATCCTAATTTTTTCAATAAAAAAAAAGTTGCTCCGATTTCAAAAATTTTTATATATCTTTGCGTTTCAGATGATACTACACAATAGTAATGTAAGCTATGGTGATCCTAATTTTTTCGTTAAAAAAAAAGTGGCTCCGATTTCAAAAATTTTTATATATCTTTGCGTTTCAGATGATACTACACAATAGTAGTGTAAGCTAATTTTTTTGATAAAAAAAAAGTTGCTCCGATTTCAAAATGTTTTATATTTCTTTGCGTTTCAGATGATACTACACAATAGTAGTGTAAGCTATGGTGATCCTAATTTTTTCGATAAAAAAAAGTTGCTCCGATTTCAAAAATTTGTATATATCTTTGCGTTTCAGATGATACTACACAATAGTAGTGTAAGCTAATTTTTTCGATAAAAAAGAAGTTACTCCGATTTCAAAATTTTTTATATATCTTTGCGTTTCAGACGATACTACACAATAGTAGTGTAAGCTTTGGTGATCCTAATTTTTTCGATAAAAAAAAGTTGCTCCGATTTCAAAAATTTTTATATATCTTTGCGTTTCAGATGATACTACACAATAGTAGTGTAAGCTAATTTTTTCGATAAAAAAAAAGTTGCTCCGATTTCAAAAATTTTTATATATTTTTGCGTTTCAGATGATACTACACAATAGTAGTGTAAGCTAATTTTTTCGATAAAAAAAAAGTTGCTCCGATTTCAAAAATTTTTATATATCTTTGCGTTTCAGATTATACTACACAATAGTAGTGTAAGCTAATTTTTTCGATAAAAAAAAGTTACTCCGATTTCCAAATTTTTTATATATCTTTGCGTTTCAGACGATACTACACAATAGTAGTGTAAGCTTTGGTGATCCTAATTTTTTCGATATAAAAAAGTTGCTCCGATTTCAAAAATTTTTATATATCTTTGCGTTTCAGATGATACTACACAATAGTAGTGTAAGCTAATTTTTTCGATAAAAAAGAAGTTACTCCGATTTCAAAATTTTTTATATATCTTTGCGTTTCAGACGATACTACACAATAGTAGTGTAAGCTTTGGTGATCCTAATTTTTTCGATAAAAAAAAGTTGCTCCGATTTTAAAAATTTTTATATATCTTTGCGTTTCAGATGATACTACACAGAAGTAGTTTAAGCTAATTTTTTCGATAAAAAAAAAGTTGCTCCGATTTCAAAAATTTTTATATATCTTTGCGTTTCAGATGATAGTACACAATAGTAGTGTAAGCTATGGTGATCCTAATTTTTTCGATAAAAAAAAAGTTGCTCAGATTTCAAAAATTTTTATATATCTTTGCGTTTCAGATGATACTACACAATAGTAGTGTAAGCTAATTTTTTCGATAAAAAAAAAGTTGCTCCGATTTCAAAATTTTTTATATATCTTTGCGTTTCAGATGATACTACACAATAGTAGTGTAAGCTATGGTGATCTTAATTTTTTCGATAAAAAAAAAAGTTGCTCCGATTTCAAAAATTTTTATATATCATTGCGTTTCAGATGATACTACACAATAAAAGTGTAAGCTAATTTTTTCGATAAAAAAAAAGTTGCTCCGATTTCAAAAATTTTTATATATCTTTGCGTTTCAGATGATACTACACAATAGTAGTGTAAGCTAATTTTTTCGATAAAAAAAAAGTTGCTCCGATTTCAAAAAATTTTATATATCTTTGCGTTTCAGATGATACTACACAATAGTAGTGTAAGCTATGGTGATCCTAATTTTTTCGATAAAAAAAAAGTTGCTCCGATTTCAAAATTTTTTATATATCTTTGCGTTTCAGATGATACTACACATTAGTAGTGTAAGCTAATTTTTTCGATAAAAAAAAAGTTGTTCCGATTTCAAAATTTTTTATATATCTTTGCGTTTCAGACGATACTACACAATAGTAGTGTAAGCTTTGGTGATCCTAATTTTTTCGATAAAAAAAAAGTTGCTCAGATTTCAAAAATTTTTATATATCTTTGCGTTTCAGATGATACTACACAATAGTAGTGTAAGCTATGGTGATCCTAATTTTTTCGATAAAAAAAAAGTTGCTCAGATTTCAAAAATTTTTATATATCTTTGCGTTTCAGATGATACTACACAATAGTAGTGTAAGCTAATTTTTTCGATAAAAAAAAAGTTGCTCCGATTTCAAAATTTTTTATATATCTTTGCGATTCAGATGATACTACACAATAGTAGTGTAAGCTATGGTGATCTTAATTTTTTCGATAAAAAAAAAAGTTGCTCCGATTTCAAAAATTTTTATATATCATTGCGTTTCAGATGATACTACACAATAAAAGTGTAAGCTAATTTTTTCGATAAAAAAAAAGTTGCTCCGATTTCAAAAATTTTTATATATCTTTGCGTTTCAGATGATACTACACAATAGTAGTGTAAGCTAATTTTTTCGATAAAAAAAATTTGCTGCGATTTCAAAATTTTTTATATATCTTTGCGTTTCAGATGATACTACACAATAGTAGTGTAAGCTATGGTGATCCTAATTTTTTCGATAAAAAAAAAGTTGCTCCGATTTCAAAAATTTTTATATATCTTTGCGTTTCAGATGATACCACACAATAGTAGTGTAAGCTAATTTTTTCGATAAAAAAAAAGTTGTTCCGATTTCAAAAATTTTTATATATCTTTGCGTTTCAGATGATACTACACAATAGTAGTGTAAGCTATGGTGATCCTAATTTTTTCGATAAAAAAAAAGTTGCTCCAAAAAATGTACTATTCCCTTCGATAACTGTAGTACTCCACTGGCCTTAGATTTGTAAAAAGTTAAAATTTTAGAGTAGTAGAGAGAAACGACAATTGGGATGACTTACCCCACTTGTTCTTCTTTTTTGATCCTGGAGGTACCTCCTTGCAGCTGTGGCGACACCTTTTCACTTAAAGTTTATATTTTAAGGGGTTTAGAGTTTATAAAAAATAACGTTATGGTTTCACAATTTTACAGGCAAAATCGAGTAATTAATTTCAAATATTAACAGCGCAGGTAAATAAGAGTTTATTTCGAGGTTTATTCGAAAAGCGAGTTTGAGATTTCAAAAAATTTTATATATCTTTGCGTTTCAGATGATACTACACAATAGTAGTGTAAGCTAATTTTTTCGATAAAAAAAAAGTTGCTCCGATTTCAAAAATTTTTATATATCTTTGCGTTTCAGATGATACTACACAATAGTAGTGTAAGCTATGGTGATCTTAATTTTTTCGATAAAAAAAAAAGTTGCTCCGATTTCAAAAATTTTTATATATCATTGCGTTTCAGATGATACTACACAATAAAAGTGTAAGCTAATTTTTTCGATAAAAAAAAAGTTGCTCCGATTTCAAAAATTTTTATATATCTTTGCGTTTCAGATGATACTACACAATAGTAGTGTAAGCTAATTTTTTCGATAAAAAAAAAGTTGCTCCGATTTCAAAAAATTTTATATATCTTTGCGTTTCAGATGATACTACACAATAGTAGTGTAAGCTATGGTGATCCTAATTTTTTCGATAAAAAAAAAGTTGCTCCGATTTCAAAATTTTTTATATATCTTTGCGTTTCAGATGATACTACACATTAGTAGTGTAAGCTAATTTTTTCGATAAAAAAAAAGTTGTTCCGATTTCAAAATTTTTTATATATCTTTGCGTTTCAGACGATACTACACAATAGTAGTGTAAGCTTTGGTGATCCTAATTTTTTCGATAAAAAAAAAGTTGCTCAGATTTCAAAAATTTTTATATATCTTTGCGTTTCAGATGATACTACACAATAGTAGTGTAAGCTATGGTGATCCTAATTTTTTCGATAAAAAAAAAGTTGCTCAGATTTCAAAAATTTTTATATATCTTTGCGTTTCAGATGATACTACACAATAGTAGTGTAAGCTAATTTTTTCGATAAAAAAAAAGTTGTTCCGATTTCAAAAATTTTTATATATCTTTGCGTTTCAGATGATACTACACAATAGTAGTGTAAGCTATGGTGATCCTAATTTTTTCGATAAAAAAAAAGTTGCTCCAAAAAATGTACTATTCCCTTCGATAACTGTAGTACTCCACTGGCCTTAGATTTGTAAAAAGTTAAAATTTTAGAGTAGTAGAGAGAAACGACAATTGGGATGACTTACCCCACTTGTTCTTCTTTTTTGATCCTGGAGGTACCTCCTTGCAGCTGTGGCGACACCTTTTCACTCAAAGTTTATATTTTAAGGGGTTTAGAGTTTATAAAAAATAACGTTATGGTTTCACAATTTTACAGGCAAAATCGAGTAATTAATTTCAAATATTAACAGCGCAGGTAAATAAGAGTTTATTTCGAGGTTTATTCGAAAAGCGAGTTTGAGATTTCAAAAAATTTTATATATCTTTGCGTTTCAGATGATACTACACAATAGTAGTTTAAGCTATGGTGATCCTAATTTTTTCGATAAAAAAAAGTTGCTCCGATTTCAAAAATGTTTATATTGTTACAGTTTAAGTTTGAGATTCGTAGCTCATTCCGAAATTTTTTGTCAATTGCTGTGTTTTTTCTTGAGACAGCCAAGGTCCAGTGACGTGAATTGCTTTTTAAACATACATAAACACAGAAAAGCGATTTGCGCGATACTTTTTAAATTTAAACAACACGTCGTTTTTACAAAGTCCTATTGCAAAGCTGTCAAAATCTATTAACGAATAAAATGTTGTTTTTCAATTTATGCTGGAGAGTGCTAGAGGACATTAATACAGGGGCGTATCGTGGATCGTGGAAAGAGCTTTTATAGGGCTAAACCGAGGGCTAAATGAGTGTCGTCCTTAAATTGAGATGCACTACTACCAAAATCTTACCTATAAATGTGAATTTTAATACCCTTGAATTTATAAATAATTTTTCGTGACTAATCGGGTAAAAAGAAGTTTTTTTCTCTCATATTTTTCCGTGGGTAGTTCGAAGGCTTGCTTGCTCTGGCCTGAAAGACAGTAGTGCTGTCGTAGGTTTCTTTTTCTTTGCAATCGATCTTTTCATCGATCGCTATACAGGGTGTCCCAGAACTAATAGTACATAGTTAAACTCTAGATTCCCTGGGTCAAAATATTACGATTTAGCCATACTTACCTTAGTCCAAAAGTTCGTACTAACCGAGATAACAGGGTGTTAAACTTTATTTTTTCAATTTGATTTTCTTTAATAATTTTTTTACTAATCAATATTTTTGCAAAAAATAACCAGCGTGTAAGTTTTTTGAAATTGGCAAGACGATTCCGTTGAAAATTTTGATGTACAGTGTACAGGGTGTTCCCTAGACCACAAGCATTGCATTAAAATCCGTGACTTTTTTTTGTGCCTCGGTGTATACCAGTTTTTATGTAAAATAATGGTTTTCCCATCCTTTTTATGTAAAAAAGTTAAACTGTGACTTTAAAAGTCGCTCAGAGCAACGGTTTTTGAAATTTTTGCATTTAAAATTTTTATTGCATGACTGATATGCCTAATTTATGTATGATATTTTCTTTAATTCATTCTACTAATTAATATTTTTGCAAAAACTAACTAGCATGTAGGTTTTTCTGAAATTTTTAAGATGATTCCGTTGAAAAGTTTGATGTACAATGTACAGGGTGTTCTTTGGACCACTACCATTGCATTAAAATCATCAGTGTATTTTTTTGTGCCTCGGTGTATACTTAAGCAGTTTTTTAAACAGAATATTATTTTAATTATTAAATAATTATTAAGAACAAAAAAAAATAAAAACCAAATATGAAAATTATACATATTTTATTGCAACAGCAAATTTTTAGGTAGAAAAACAAAAAAAAATCTACAATAAATGTTCAAAATGGCCACCGTTAACCTGAATACATTTGTTTATTCGCTTATTATACGAACGTCTGATTTTAAAATAAAGATTTGAAGTTCTGAACGCCTCTCCAGCATTTAAAATTTTTTGAAATAGTTTTTCTCGAGTATTTATCTAGCCTACAATAATAAACAGTTTTAAGTTTGATTTACTATTTGTCACTTTTAACATTTTCACTTAGTTGCTGAGAGCAGCACCATGCTTAAGAATTTTTTTTAAATAAATAAATAATAAAATATTAATTTTATTGATAATTAAAATTTTCTTTCAAAACAATAAAAATACTCTGCCAATATATGGGCCCCTAAGCTCACACTAGGTACTATAGTTATAGTGTACGTGTGAGCTAATATAACTGAAATATATTTTATTTAACTCCAGACTAAATTACCTTTTGTTTGATACCACACAAGCCATGTTTTGACTTAAACTCAAATTTTTGAAATCTACCCCCACCCTTAAAAAAAACAAAAAACTAAAATGTATTTTGTTAAACTCCGGACTCAATTACCTTTCGTTTGATATCACACACGCCATATTTTCACTTAAACTCTAATTTTTAAAATATACCCCCACCCTTTTTTTTAAATAAATTAAAATGTATTTTGTTTAACTGCAGACTCAATTACCTTTCGTTTGATATCACACACGCCATATTTTCACATAAACTCTAATTTTTGAAATCTACCCCCACCCTTTTATTTAGTTTCTGTTCAGTGGATTTTGTTCATTTTTAAATGGGACCATCTCGACCCAAGACCCAGCCTAGGTACCAAATTTCATTAAAATCGGCCAAGCGGTTTTTGAGTTATGCGCGTTGGTCGTTACAGACATACAGACAGACAGACAGACGGACAGACGGACAGACAGACAGACAGACAGACATACAGACATACAGACATACAGACAGACAGACAGACAGACAGACAGACAGACAGACAGACAGACAGACAGACAGACAGACAGACAGACAGACAGACAGACAGACAGACAGACAGACAGACAGACAGACAGACAGACAGACAGACAGACAGACAGACAGACAGACAGACAGACAGACAGACAGACAGACAGACAGACAGACAGACAGACAGACAGACAGACAGACAGACAGACAGACAGACAGACAGACAGACAGACAGACAGACAGACAGACAGACAGACAGACAGACAGACAGACAGACAGACAGACAGACAGACAGACAGACAGACAGACAGACAGACAGACAGACAGACAGACAGACAGACAGACAGACAGACAGACAGACAGACAGACAGACAGACAGACAGACAGACAGACAGACAGACAGACAGACAGACAGACAGACAGACAGACAGACAGACAGACAGACAGACAGACAGACAGACAGACAGACAGACAGACAGACAGACAGACAGACAGACAGACAGACAGACAGACAGACAGACAGACAGACAGACAGACAGACAGACAGACAGACAGACAGACAGACAGACAGACAGACAGACAGACAGACAGACAGACAGACAGACAGACAGACAGACAGACAGACAGACAGACAGACAGACAGACAGACAGACAGACAGACAGACAGACAGACAGACAGACAGACAGACAGACAGACAGACAGACAGACAGACAGACAGACAGACAGACAGACAGACAGACAGACAGACAGACAGACAGACAGACAGACAGACAGACAGACAGACAGACAGACAGACAGACAGACAGACAGACAGACAGACAGACAGACAGACAGACAGACAGACAGACAGACAGACAGACAGACAGACAGACAGACAGACAGACAGACAGACAGACAGACAGACAGACAGACAGACAGACAGACAGACAGACAGACAGACAGACAGACAGACAGACAGACAGACAGACAGACAGACAGACAGACAGACAGACAGACAGACAGACAGACAGACAGACAGACAGACAGACAGACAGACAGACAGACAGACAGACAGACAGACAGACAGACAGACAGACAGACAGACAGACAGACAGACAGACAGACAGACAGACAGACAGACAGACAGACAGACAGACAGACAGACAGACAGACAGACAGACAGACAGACAGACAGACAGACAGACAGACAGACAGACAGACAGACAGACAGACAGACAGACAGACAGACAGACAGACAGACAGACAGACAGACAGACAGACAGACAGACAGACAGACAGACAGACAGACAGACAGACAGACAGACAGACAGACAGACAGACAGACAGACAGACAGACAGACAGACAGACAGACAGACAGACAGACAGACAGACAGACAGACAGACAGACAGACAGACAGACAGACAGACAGACAGACAGACAGACAGACAGACAGACAGACAGACAGACAGACAGACAGACAGACAGACAGACAGACAGACAGACAGACAGACAGACAGACAGACAGACAGACAGACAGACAGACAGACAGACAGACAGACAGACAGACAGACAGACAGACAGACAGACAGACAGACAGACAGACAGACAGACAGACAGACAGACAGACAGACAGACAGACAGACAGACAGACAGACAGACAGACAGACAGACAGACAGACAGACAGACAGACAGACAGACAGACAGACAGACAGACAGACAGACAGACAGACAGACAGACAGACAGACAGACAGACAGACAGACAGACAGACAGACAGACAGACAGACAGACAGACAGACAGACAGACAGACAGACAGACAGACAGACAGACAGACAGACAGACAGACAGACAGACAGACAGACAGACAGACAGACAGACAGACAGACAGACAGACAGACAGACAGACAGACAGACAGACAGACAGACAGACAGACAGACAGACAGACAGACAGACAGACAGACAGACAGACAGACAGACAGACAGACAGACAGACAGACAGACAGACAGACAGACAGACAGACAGACAGACAGACAGACAGACAGACAGACAGACAGACAGACAGACAGACAGACAGACAGACAGACAGACAGACAGACAGACAGACAGACAGACAGACAGACAGACAGACAGACAGACAGACAGACAGACAGACAGACAGACAGACAGACAGACAGACAGACAGACAGACAGACAGACAGACAGACAGACAGACAGACAGACAGACAGACAGACAGACAGACAGACAGACAGACAGACAGACAGACAGACAGACAGACGGCGCAACAAAAAAGTTTCAAAATCATCTGAAACGCAAAGATATATAAAAAATTTTGAAATCGGAGCAACTTTTTTTTTCTCGAAAAAATTAGGATCACCATAGCTCACACTACTATAGTATAGTATATGTGTGAGCTAAAATACTTGCATTAATGAAGTATGCGTACTTACCATTTTTAAAAAAACTAATACGAAGAGGTTTTTGTTCCTCATTAAAAACAAAGCCCTACCCAGTTGCAATAACGAACAATAATTACACACTTATGATAATACAATAACCACCCTGTATATTTTTTAATTTAATATTTCTTAAGAAAACATCCAATCTTAGAATGCTATAAAAAAGTATTGATTATAGCTAATATGTATGAAGTAGGTAAGAATTTAATCAAAAATCTTTTCCGCATACAATAAAAACTTCTAATTTAAATATCTTGAAAACCGCTTTAACTTTTTTACTTAAATAAAATTAAAAAATTCGTGTTTTTAATAGAATCTTGTATACACCGAGGAACAAAAAAGTTACACCTATTTTAATGTAACGGTACCGACCCAGAGAACACCCTGTATAATATTTATTTTTTTAAACCAAAATTAAGTTGTCCATGCCCAAAACCACCAAACCGAATTTTTTGTGCAAAATTAATAATTAGTAGAAAGAATTGAAGAAAGTATCATACATAAATTAGGCATATCACACACATGCAATAAAAACTTTAAATTCAAAAATCTTAAAAAACCGTTGCTCTGAGCGACTTTAAAACAGTATAACTTTTTTACATGAAAAGGATGGAAAAACCATTATTTTACATAAAAACTGGTATACACCGAGGCACAAAAAAAATTCACTAAATTTTATTCAATGGTAGTAGTCTAAGGAACACCCTGTACATTGTACATCAAATTTTTCAACGGAATCGTCTTGCCAATTTTAAAAAAACTTACACGCTGGTTAGTTTTTGCAAAAATATTAATTATTAAAAAAGTTATTAAAGAAAATCTAATTGAAAAAATAAAGTTTAACACCCTGTATCTCGATTAGTACGAACTTTTGAACTAAGATAAGTATGGCTAAATCGTAATATTTCGACCCACGGAATCTACAGTTTAACTATATACCATTAGTTCTGGGACACCCTGTATATAAAAGTTTATACTCGTCTGCTCTTGTTTTTAGTTTCCCTCGTATCTCGTTAGATGGCGCCTCTTACTAGGGTTAGAGACAAAACCGTCTAATTAACTTCGCAAGGGTGTCACATTGACCAAGCAGTATTCTAAGGAGTCCCATAAGGACGAAACAGTTAACTGTCAACACTTATTAGGTGTCCATTAAATCTTGGACCCCCGTAAGGTTAAGCTTTCGAGCTACCCACGGAAAAATATAAGAGAAACTATAAACTTTTAGTGAACTTTTGATAGCATCTAGATTTGTAAACATTTTATTCATAAAAATGTAATCTAAGGGCGCCAAATTGAAGATAAAATGGAACAGATTTTCAATATTTTTTGGAGGATCTAATAGCGCAAAAATTAGAGCAAAGAAAAAATATATTGTGTGCCACTGGTGACAGGAACACGCCCCTGTGGGAAGGTATAATTATTATTTGGGGTTAAACTTATTGATTTTATTGCTTTTAAAGGATGATAAGTTTTATTCGGGGATTAATTAAAACACTGAAAATATCACACAGTAAAAAAATTGTTTTTCTGGGATAAAAAGTGCACAAACACACACACACAAGAATTAGGGGTAAGAAAATTAGTTTTCCGTTGGATACCGTATCTGTTATCCGAAGAACAGAAAGAAGCTAGGGTCAATTGGCTGTGACAGATTTTCTTTTTTTTGTAAAACCCTTTTTCCCCCACTCCTCGAACTTTAAAAATCCCATATCTTAAAAACAGATGTGTGTTGACCCCCATGATATATAAACTTTTTTCTCGGAAATAACCTCCTCTATCACCTGATGCACTATGGCCCCTACGTTATGGGACACCCTGTATATAAATACAAATCTAAAGTTAAATTTGCAAGAAGAAAAACTGAAAATAATTAGGAAGAAACCAAATCTACCACGGTTTCCTCTAAATAGGAAAGATTCACCAGAAGCAGCATTTTTGAAAGCAGTTTTTTAGCTAAATATCTAAACGAAACACTACAGCAGTTATTTTTTTTTAAATCTAAAAAGCTCAAAAACTTCAACACTTTGTTGCTCTGTAACTGAGCATTTGCGACCTATATATTTCTTACACTTTTAGTTTTAAAATAAGTCAAGGAATCATCCCTCTACATTTGTCCATCTATTTATGACTCACCCTGTATATAAAGGGTTTTAACTTTAGAAAGTTAAATTTAGAACGAACCTTTCCTAGATTAAGACCCCCTTGATTCAATTTAGCCAAGGAAAATTAGATCCTATGCAAATTTGGAAGATATTACAACCCCCCAGCCAGTGGCGGATCCAGGGGGAGGGCCAGAGGAGCCCGGGTAGCCCCCCCCTTCCAGACAAAGATTATTTTTTAGTTCTGCCGCATTACTTATATAAATTTGTTAACAAAGTCTACTTCACTTTTCAAAAATTTTAGCCTGCGGCTCATTTAAACCACCTTTTAGAGCTAAATTTAGAAGCGCAGATCTATGAAAAACCACAAAAAAAAATAATGTTGTGTTTGCTGCCACTTACGCCCCTTCTCCCAAGAAATCCTGGATCCGCCACTGCCCCCAGCACAGCACTAAACAAATATATGTACAGGGTGATTTTTATTATAAAATATAATTTCCTTTAAGAAAAACAAATAGATATGAAAGTATTGGAGAAAATGAAAACCTGGAATGCATCGAAGACAATCAAAAATACAACTTTAGAAGTCTAGAAGTCAAAAGTACCCAAAGATCGTATCAGAACCGATTAGATAAAAAATTAATAAACACAGAACACTCATTTGAAGAGGTATATACAATTATAGTAAAAAGCTTGAAGGAAGCAAGCAAAAAAGCTGTTGGATACCAAGATAACAGAAACAGCAATAAAATATGGTGGACGGAGGAAATACAGGAAATGGTTAAGGAGAAAAAAGGCGCATAATTGAAATGGCTCAGTACTAAAGAGCAAAGACACCTAGATATCTGCAGAGAAACCAGAGACAGCTAAGAAATTTGATACGCACAGAAAGAAATGAAATGTTCGAGTGCAAATGCCACGATATAAATATACATATAGAATTTCGGCAAAGTTCTGAAGTATGGAAATTCATTCTATGATCAAAAACCCAATAAAACAAAAAGTAAACATTCAGATCATCAAACCGGAACAATTGACAGAACATTACAAAGGACTTCTGCAGGAAACGAGACCCGAATATCTGTTAGAAGTACATAGAGAGGAAGGAAGTAATCTTTGAAAATAAAAAGATAAATAATAGTATTAAATTAAATTCGGAAAAGTTAGCGGACGTGGGGGAATATACGCTGAAATACTCAAATACTGATCAGAGAAACTACTAGAAAATCTCACATATATTATCAATCAATGGAGAAACGGACATTTAGTACCTGATGATTGGAAAATAGCATTCATATCCTCAATACATAAAAAAAGGAAACAAGCTGAATTGCAACAATTACAGAGGAATTTTAGTAACCAGAACTCTAAGTAGATTTACACGGTAAGATTCTTAGAGATGTAATAGAAAATGATTTCCATGAA
The DNA here is from genome assembly GCA_963576565.1 of Aspidapion aeneum. Classification (NCBI taxonomy): domain Eukaryota; kingdom Metazoa; phylum Arthropoda; class Insecta; order Coleoptera; family Brentidae; genus Aspidapion; species Aspidapion aeneum. Next base: position 4,855,184 of record OY755047.1, read on the forward strand.
CAAGAAGAAGAAAAACAAAGTGGGTTTCGTGGAGGCAGATCTTGTAATGATAATGTTTTTTGTCTTAAACAAGTAATTGAGAAAAGGAGTGCCTGAAATATAGAGAATCATATTACCTTTGTGAACCTACAAAAAGAATATGATACCGTTCCAGTAGAAAAATTATGGACAGTGTTAGAGCATACTAATATCAAGCATAGATACATAAAAGCGATAAAAGAATTATACAAAGGGTCAAAATTTAAAATTAAAATTGGAAATCGACTTTCAAAAGAATTCCTGATAACGAAAGGCTTAAGAAAGGGATGTTGTATCTCTCCAACTCTAAAATATATATCGCAGTAGCTCTAAAAAACTGGAAACGTAACGAACAGACTTTATTAGGACACAGTGATGTCATTTAAAATAAACATGTTAAATTTAACTAAAAAAATAGAAGAATTAGCATTAGTATGTCAGCTTTACTGTGTTAAAATTTAAATTTCTAACAAGATAGAAAGAGCTCATATAGGAAAAAGTTCATATAGAATTGGAAATTGGACAAGAGTCCTGCGCCAAAAAGCTGTCCCAAAATTAATTGACCATCGTGTTTTTCCCAATACTTTGGGGACAATGGATTCGAAAAAGCTTTGAAAAACAGATGCAGGTGCCATTTTTCTATTTATCCCGCATAGGAATGGCAAAGGAATTGTTTGTATAAAGAAATTTTTTCATTTAACGCTGAAAATATGTTATTTTCGGAGGGTCATCAACACCAGAATATTTCTAGAACGTCCAACAGACTGGAGTTCTTCCAGGAAAGAATTTATCAGTCTGTGGTTCTTTCAGTCCTCTCAGGTCCTTTTGAGTCCTTTCGTATCCTGTTAAGACCTGTCGAAGTCCTGTAGTGTCCTGTCAGGTCCTGTCGATATCTTGTCGTGGCCAGTTCTAACTGTGTTACAACCTCCAAAAATAGTTGATGACCAAAAAAAAACTTCTCAGCACCTAAAGAAAAAAGTTATTGCCAAAAATAATTGGGCCTTGTTGAGTCCTGTCAAAGTCCTGTTGGGTCCTGTCGGGACCTGTCGGATCCTGTTGGTTGCTGTCGATGTCCTGTCGTGTCTCGTTGTGGCCTGTTGTAAAAATTGACCAGTTCTAACCTCTTCCTGTCGGGTCCTCCTGGGTACTCTTGAAGTCCTGTTGTGTCCTGTCGGGTCTTGTCGATGTCTTGACGTGTTTTGCCATGTCCTCTTGTAAAATTTGGTCAGTTCTAACTGTGTCATCACCTCCAAAAAAAGTTGATGACCAAAAAAATCTTCTCGGCACCCAAAGAAAAAAATTATTGCCAAAAAGAAATTGGGCCCTGTTGAGTCCTGTTAAAGTCCACTCGGGACCTGTCGGATCCTATCATTTCCTGTTGGTTCCTGTCGTGTTTCGTCCTGTCCTGTTGCAAGGTTTATCCAGTTCTAACCTGTTCCTCTCGGGTCCTTTTGGGTCCTCTTGAAGTCCTGTTGGGTCCTGTCGATGTCTTGTCGTGTTTTGTCATGTCCTGTTGTAAAATTTTTCCAGTTCCAACTTTGTCATCATCTCCAAAAAAAATTGATGACCAAAAAAAAATTCTCAACACCCTGTTGGGACCTGTTAATGTCCTGTCGGACCCTATCGGGTCCTGTCGGGTTCTGTCGGGTCCTATCGGGTCCTGTCATGTCTTATCGGATCCTGCCGGGACCTATCGGATTCTGACGTGTTCTGTTGTAAAATTTATCTAGTTCTAACTGTGTCACCTCCAAAAATCTATAGCTGGATGATAGCACTCTATAGGATTTTGTTAAATAAATAAGGAAAATAAACTTACTAAGACTCTAAGTATAATCTTATTATAAAATAAACTCATCTTAGCAGAAATAGGCAGCTTCCTACATCGATATACCTGGGTATAGAGGGCTTAGTCTGTTAGTTTATTTTGAATATGCATATTTTAGGATATTTTGGCATCTTATTGACCTGGGCTCACCTGAAATTCCTAACCTGACCTGATCTACAAGAAGCAATTTTTAATATTGCATATTTAGATCTGAAAAAAATGCATTAAAACTAAGTCTTGAATTTCTGGAGATATCCATATTTTTAAAATTCGATTTATCTGAAAAACAAATTGATAAATTCTTAAAATTTATAATTATTAAGTAAAGAATAAGGAGGTAATAAAAAATAAAATACGGTGCTTGATCTATCTATCTATTTAGCTTTCTTCGAGCCATCTTTGGACATAGGCCTCCCCCAATGTCTTCCACTCTTCTCTGTCTGTCGCTGTGTACATCCATCTAGCTCCCGCATGCTTCTTCAAATCGTCCGCTCATCTCATTTAGGGTCTTCCCAAGGACAAAATCTTTGGTCTTTTCCTACTTCTGTTTTTTTGCCAAAGTCTCCAGTTTAGAATATATTTGTTCCATCGATCGCCTTTTTGATTGATTATATGACCGGCAAATTTCCATTTAAATTTTGCTACTTCTCTTCTCACATCCCTTATTTTTGGTTTATTTATTATCCATTGATTCCTTTTTCTATCTGTTAGCTTGACATGCCACATTTGTCTTTCCATGATCTTTGACCTTCCTGTACTTACCTATGGACCCCAGACCTGGACACTTACAAAATCAAACATGGATAAGGTGACAAAAGCCCAAAGATCAATGGAAAGACAAATGTTACATGTAAGGCTGACAGATAGAAACAGGAATGAATGGATAAGAAATAAAACAAAAGTAAGGGATGTCAGAGGAGAAGTAGTAAAATTAAAATGGACATTTGCCGGTTATAATATCAGAGACAAAGACGATCGATGGAACAAATGTATTGTAAACTGGAGACCTTGGGAAAATAAAAGAAGTAGGGGAAGACCCCAAATGAGATGGGCGAACGATTTGAAGAAACACGCGGGAACTAGATGGATGAACACGGCGACAGACAGAGAAGAGTGGAAGAAATTGGGGGAGGCATATGTCCAAAGACCAAGAGAAAGAACATGGCATACGGACAAGAGCTGCATCTGCTTTACGTCGATTTGCAGAAGGCATATGATAGTATACCACTAAATCTACTTTAGAAAGCGTTGGAAAACACAAACATAAGCGTACAACTAATTAAGGGCATCAAAGTTATACCGCAATAGTAAGGTAAAAGTTAAAATAAAAGCAAAACTAACCAAAGGCTTTCAAGTAAATAAAGGCCTTAAACAAGGTTGCTGAATCTCGCCTACGCTCTTCAAGATGTACTTGGAACAAGTGCTTAAAGTATGGAAGAGAAAATGCTAAAACATGGGAATTCCGTTGGACGAAACCACCTTGTATACTTTATGTTTCGCCGATGATCAGATAGTAGTGGCTCAGGATTATGACGACCTCGAATATATGACACGAAAACTAATAGAAGAGTACAATAAGTGGGGACTAGAGGTTAATCTCAATAAGACAGAGTATATTTGTATCGGTGGAATGAAATAGGATCTAATCTTAAATACCGGGCAGCGAATTCAGTCCTGTGATGAGTACAAATACTTAGGTCTAAAAATTACAGCTGGCGAAACACTAGACAAAGCTATAAAAGATCGAAACGTACAAGGAAGAAAAGCAATAACTTTATTAAATGGAATAATTTGGGACCAAAGTATATCAAAGCATAACAAAAAGCTTATATATAACACCATTGTAAAAAGTATTATTACATACGGCTCAGAAGTATGGCCAATCAAGGATAGAACAGAAAAAATGCTTTCCGCTACGGAGATGGACTATTGGAGAAGAGCAGCAGGGAAATCAAAAAGAGAAAGAGCTACAAATCAAAGAATAAGAGAAATTATGACAGTGGGTGAATGTACTTTAGTGGATGATATAAGAACAAAACAACTGGTGTGGTAGTGGTACGGACATGTACAAAGAATGAATGATGAAAGACTACCTAAACAAATACTACAATGGAAACCAACCGGCCGAAGAAAACGAGGACGGCCAAGGAGAAGCTGGAGAGAAGGAATAGACAGTGAAATAAGAATAAGAGGCCTAGATGAATTATGGGCAAATAGAAACAAGTGGAGATTGGGTATCGGAAGACCTAGAACGTTGTGAAACCGATATATATATATATATATATATATATATATATATATATATATATATATATATATATATTTGTGTTCAAAGAAGGCTAAATAGATAGATAGATATAGTTTTTTTCTATCTGTATATAGTTTTTTGGTATCTATATCTTGTGTATAGTGTTTTGTATCTATCTTTAAGAGTGACCCTTGTATTTGCCACACTACTGATAACTACAGCACCGCATGCCACTATTAACACACTAAGCCACACTTATCCTTTTTTCGAAATTTCTTATCCTATAAAAGGAGATAGGGCACAGTTTAGTGAAGAGTCACGGTTGCGTATTTACGTTTCCGTGCTCATTTCACGTCGGCGCGGTTTTGAAATAGACACGGAAATGTTACAATATATTTGGGTTCAAATACGTGTTGATTTTAAGAGTTTTGATTTCGAAATGAGCACGGATTTGCAAGAGAACATCGCTCATTAAACTATTACAAAAGCGTATTAAACTGTCAGGTTAAAACGCTAACATAACGAAAGCTAATCAATCATATCTAACCGAACCGAACCAAAGCAAACTAAACCAATAATTTTTTTCAAAAAAAAAACTTTCCTGACTTCCTACTCGGGATCCAAGAGGGTGTGAGTAGTGTTGTAGTTTAGTTTGGTTAGGTTGGGTTTGGTTCGGTTTAGTTAGGATCGGATTCACATCCTCTAGGATCCCGGGTACGAACTCAGGAAAGTTTTTTTTTTTAATTATTGGTTCAGTTTGCTTTGGTTCGGTTTGGTTAGATTTGATTGATTAGCTTTCGTTAGGTTAGGTTTTTGAAACTTTCTATTTTCATGTGGTTAGAAATCAAGTGAAAATCATTTAAATCATTAAAATTTATTAATAACAGAACAACATCTGTCGTTGTAGTTGCCGGTGTAAGACAATGAACACTCAACTTTGCAGGTATAGTTAATGGAAGAGTGTTCTTCAAACTTCAACGAATTTCAAAATCTTGACTAATATTAGTACAAATACTTTTAAACTGCTCCATAATTTTCATATTAACAAACAAATAACCTCAAAATCAAACTAATAAACAACGTGAATCCAATTTAAGTTTCAAATGTGCACTAATAAGTCTGCGCTGCGTAATTCAATACAAATCCGTGCCTTGTTCGAGCCTCGGCGCCTTAAAATCAACACGCATTTGTAACCAAATATGCTGCAACATTTCCGTGTCTATTTCAAAACAGCGCTACCGTGAAATCAGCACGGAAACGTAAATACGCGTCACTGTTAGGTACACGGTAAAAAATTTTGTCTACAACAAAAACACGTTCTTTTCTTCAATAAATTGTTTTACTTTAAAACAATTTGTTTTGAATTAAAATATTTCTATTTAGTTCAAGACAGCGTTTAATGTAGAAATGAGACTTTGTTTTTCTTCTTTAATTGTTTTGATTCAGTATACTCCATTTTGCAAATTATCTTCATATAAGTAATATTTTCCTTCCAGAGAAAACAGTGCCTTAGATTAATTCAGTTCCAATTTATAATAAAATAATGGCTGTTTCACATTAAAATAAAAGGCAAGGCATTTTTTGTGCTATATCAAGAAAATATTCTCTTGGTGAATAGGAAAGCAGCAGTCAGAGCATATTATTTTAAAAGGCTTTCCGTTTTCGGTCTAGAAGCAAATCATATTACTTTTTGGCAACAGACCATTTCCCCCTAATTTGACCCCGCTGAATCCGAATATCTCTGTTGCCAACTCGAAAAATCGACAGGGACGGAGAAAATCCCCCCCAAACCCCCAAAAACCTGTTTTTTTTTTCAGTTTTATGCAATTTTCTCGAAAACTAACCTTTTCATCCAAAATTGCAAAGAACAGTTTTTTGTGGAGAATAAAATTCCCTTTCTAACGATGTATTGGTCAATAAGGTTAGGAAAAGCAAGTAGCTCTTCAGTGGCGTACGTAAATTGGGATTATTTAGAAAAAAACATGTTTATTATAGGTTTTTCAAAATTTTCTCAAAAACTACATTTTTTAGAAAAAAATATGTAGTATACTTTATTGTAGAACATAACATTTTCTTTTAAAAACTTTATTAAAATGTCGGCCATATTTAAGGTTTCAGGGGCGTACTAATATAAACATATTTTCAAAAATAACTGAAATAATTACCTGTCCAGTCGATGTGGACCCGCGGTCGTACTTTCGATCTTTTGTACTTTCGATCTTTTGTACTTTCGATCTTTTGTACTTTCGACCTTTTATACTTTCGACCTTTTGAACTTTTGAACTTTCGACCTTTTGTTTTTGATCTTTTGTACTTTCGACCTTTTGTACTTTCGACCTTTTCTATTTTCGACCTTTTATACTTTCGACCTTATTTTTTCGACCTTTTGTACTTTCGACCTATTATCCGCCGCTCTTTATTAACCACCGAAAAGCTAATAAAACACAAAATTGATTAGTTTGGATTGATCTAAAATAATTTCTTTAAATTAAGAACACCACTGGAGCGGTAAATATAAAATAACTTCCACTTTGTTATACATCGTTTGAAAGGAAATTTTAATTGGCTATGACGAAGTATAGAACATATTTTTTGATAAAGAGCTTGGTTTTTAAGAAAATTGAATAAAACGTATGAAAAACATGTTTTTTTTTAATGATTTGTTGATATCACCCCCATTGACGGACGTCGCTGAAGAGTTTGCTATAAGTCAAACCCCACCGAGTTTCACATTTTTAAAAAGGGAATTTTCCTGTCTACAAAAAAGTGTAGAAGAAGTTTTTTCATGTTAAGCTTAGTTTTTGAAAAAATTAGATAAAACCTGTAACAAAAATGGTTTATTTTCTGTTTTTTAAAAATTAATTTAATTTACGGATGCCCCTGAAGTTTTATTTATAAAACCGATTTAATCATGTTATATGTCATTTTGAAGGAAATTTTATTGAGTATAACAAAATGTAATACATGGTTTTCTGTAGATATTAGTTTTTAAAAAAATTAAATAAATCTTGGAAAAAACATAGGTATTTTTTCAACTTCTTTTATTAACGGACGCCGCTGGAGAGCTTGTTATTAGTCTAACTTTATTAAGTTATACCATGCTAAAAAGAGAATTTTATTGTCTACAATAAAGTATATTATACATTTTTCTCTTAGAAGCTTGGGTTTTAAGAAAATTTGAAAAAACCTCAATCTTTCAGATTTTGAGGGGTCTGGGGGGGTTTTTGGAGGTTTTTGCAGCTATTTAAAAAAAAAATAATATGTTATTATTTTTTAGTTATACAAATATATAATTTGAATGTACACCTGTGACAATTTGGGCTTTCCAGCGGCAATTTAAAATTTCGCCGCCATTTTGGCCGCCATCTTGAAAATCTCAGCCTCTGTCAATATTTCGAGTTGGCAACAGGGATATTCGGATTCAGCGGGGTCAAAATAGGGGGAATTGCCCATTTGCCAAAAAGTAATATAAAATGCTTCTAGAAAGTGAAGTTTCCTGAATCTTGCCGGAACTAATAAATTATTTTACTTCAAAGCAATTTGCTTTGATCTAAGACAATTTTTTTTACCGTGTAGATACTTAAATAGATACGTGATATCATTATACTTACTTTATTATCTGTTCTAAATGATATTTGTCACAATAGCCATGATTACAGCATCTCACGCCCCTTGTTAACACATTTAAGTCACACGTATCCCCCTTTCAAAATTTTCATCCCCCAAAAAAGGGGATGCCGCGTTGAAGTATTGGCCGAAAATGGGCAGATTACCGACTGTTGCTTTTGGCACAGTTCCAACGCTACTCCATATTATTCCCTACAAACGCGCCCTTATACAGCTGGGAGGCAGAATTTTTGGAGGCTTCAGGGCCGTGACTAGCCCGTTCGACATACGGGGCAACTCCATAATCCATTCCATAGGTGATACTTATCAAATAACGTAGTAACGTATCGCTCATCTTGGATTTAGTGTGCACAAAAAGGGCTCTTTTTAAATTACTTGGTTATTGTACGTTCTAAAAAAAAAGTGTTAAATAAAACTTGAAGACAATAAAATTCCCTACAAAAACGTTTTTATATATTTTCTTGTCAGACAAATGGTATTGGAGTTATGACACTAAATATTTCGCCGCCAGTTTGGATTTTGAGTAATTTTGTTTTTTAGTGGCTTTTAACTCCGAAACTGCTTATTTTTGAGAAAATCTGTAATAAGATAAAACAAAGACCAACTAATAGCCTTTAAAATAAGATATCACTGAGTTCTCTCGGTAGTACGCTTGCTGAGATACGAACCCTGAAGCACGGATCACCTAACAAACTGAAGTGTTAGCAGTACACTCGTTTCCTATATATTTCCATAGTATATGCAAAATAAACGAAAATTATTCAGTTTTATGTCATTTTCTCAAAAGGTAAAGCATTTTACAAAAAGTGTGTAATCAACTTTATTGTATCAAATTAAATTATCTTTTAAACGATGTATCACCTAAGTGGGCCAAGTCCACGGTTATCACTTAATTGGCATCCATAAATTGAGGTTATTTTTTAGAATCACGAAAAAAACTCATGTTTTTTTAGGTTTTATTCAGTTTTCAAAAAAACTAAGCATTTTCGGGAAAAATGTTAAAATATCTTTTTTAGATATTTGTTTTTTTTAAACGGCGTATCATAAAGTTGTTTTAAAGCTATTAATGACCCTCCAGGGGAGTCCGCATTTTGAGGTTAATTTTTTCTCATGAATTTTTTTTTAATTTCTTTCTAAAAAATCTTGTTTCACTTTATTTTGTTGAAAATAAAATTATCTTTAAAACGATATGTATCTACTGGGTTTTTATTAAAGGGGAACACTCAAAGAATATATGCATGTTTAGTGAATTTTTTGTCAATTCAGATTTTGGACGCCCCTACTGTATTAACGGTTCTCTAAATATTATAACTATACATATCGTTCGAAAGAAAATTTAATTATTTATAACAAAGAGTAAAACGTTTTTCCCGGTAAGGCTTGGTATTTTTTAAAAATGGTAAAATACATGATAACAGAACAAAGAGTGTACTTTAGACAGTGGCGCACCCAGGAATGTGTCTTGGGGGGGGGGGGCCGACAGCTACGAAGCGCGCACTCAAAAAACTGGCGACCAAAAAAAAAAAAAAACAAAAGGTCATCATGTCTTTTCGCAACTACGCCACTGCTTGGGGTTGGGGAGGCCCGAAGCCTCCTGATGTCAAATTTTAAGGTATTTTTCATGTTTTATCATCAGCAATGTAAAAAATATATTCCAAAATCTAAGGCTTGGGGGGGGCCCGGGCCCCTGGCCCCCCCCCCCTGGGTGCGCCCATGCTTTAGATTTAAAAATAATTCTTACATGCATGGTACAAAAAATTGTCTTAGATTAAAGCAAATTGCTTTGAAGTAAAATAATTTGTGCTTTCCTATTTACCAAGAGAATATTTTCTTGATATAGCACAAAAAATGTCTTGCCTCTTATTTTAATTTGAAACAAAAATTGTTTTATAATAAATTAGAACTGAATTAATCTAAGGCACCGTTTCTCTGGAAGCAAAATATTACTTATATGAAGACAATTTGATTTATTACAAAATGGAATATATTGAAAAAAAAACAATTAAAGAAGAAAAATAAAGTCTCATTTTAAGATTAAACGTTGCATTGAACTGAAAACAAATATTTTAATTTAATACAAATTGTTTTAAGGTAAAACAATTTATTCAAGGAAAGAACGTGTTTCATTCTAGACAAATTTTTTTACCTTGCGTTTCGACTAAAAACAAGTACAAATACTAGTTGGTTTCAGCAGTCCAGGATTTCGAGGGGTGAGGGGCCAAGACGGACGCAAAAACCAGAATATATCTTTTCCTTGTTGTTTTTATTAATTCTTAGGTCTGAAATGAAATTGGTATAAAAAATTTTTATCAAGAAAATTTTCAAAAGTTATCTTGCAGGTAAATTTTGTTAAAAAATGCGATTAATCCAGTGGAATTTTTTCTCTCAAACTAAAAATAAGTTTAATGTCAGGAAGGGAGGGTGCCTGGGCCCCTCTGCCCCCCCTGGATCCGCCATTGGGTTTCAGTCTTTACTATGCATAGTTTAAGTTTTATTTGTAGTTGTATAATTTTTATTGAGTAATCTGTGATCTAAACTAATATAAAGGACGTCTGATGCTCATAATCGCGATCCATTAATATAAGGTTTGCCCCAACCACAGAAAAAGGGATTTGCGGCCCTGGAAGCAGATCGCACTGCGCTCGAGCACAGGCCACCGCGAACAAGGATAATCGGGATAGCAACAGTATGTGGTTTAAATTGCAGAGTAATATCGATACCAGCACTAGACAGGGTATTGTACACTATAAAAATAAATGGATCCATGACCGATATAACACCTTCCTAGCTAGCCTATTATCACACTACAAATGAAGCCATGATAATATATTAGCCTTGAAAACATTTTTTTGTAAATATCTGAGAAACTAAAGCTCCTAAGTTTTTGGTTTTAACGCAGATTATTGAGCAAAATATAGTCTACTATATTCCGAAAACAGTGTATTGATACGATGCTCCGTTAAAAAGTTAGCATTTTTTGAAGTTTTTAATTGTCAAAAAACCTTAATGGATTTTGACCAAAATCTAATCAGCTCGTAACTGTGTCGAACACTATTTTACCTAAAAATTTTATGAAAATCGGTTCAGCGGTTTAGGAACTATCGTGTTACGGACAGAAATAATATACACACACCGACACACAGACAGACATCACGACGATATTGCTAGGATAGGGTAAAATACATCCAAATAGCACATTTTTGGCGTTATCTCAAAAAAAAAAAATTTCGTCAAAAATAATACCTTCTCTAGCCATTGCTACGCGGGCTAGGAAGGTAAAAATATATTTTAACCATTCTATTTTTGAATAAAACTATATTAAACACGTGGGAATTAAAAACAAAAAAAATGTTTTATTTACTTTTTTTTCATTTTATGGTTGACGGAATCGATGCGAACGAAATTTAATTTTTGTCTCGAATTTTTTTTTCTGTGATTTTCCGATATTTTTACCTTAGTAAAAAAAGTAAATATACTTTCCTCTTTTAGGCAAAAATTTAATATTTTTAAAAGTGGTTTTACTTGTAGCATTTTCTTTAATATGCTGATAATTTAATTCAAAGTCATTGTTAAATTAAAAAAAAAAGGATAGAAAAGGGTGTCATGCATTGGAATTTTCGAAACACATGAAAACTACTGAATATAATATTTTTAATTTTTTTTACATATATCCCATACATTAAATGCATTTTTTAATACTCCATATCCAAAATTTAAGAGACCCTATAAACCCTTCCTTTCTCATTTACTGGGATATGTATCTGTCCTATGGAAAGAAACGAGACAAGCGATGTCCAATATTTTGGTTTTAAAGTAAATTGTTACAATATAATGCCGTTCAATAAGTACATTTTTTTTTCGATAATATTTTTTATTAAGCTAAAAAGGATGTATTTTTTTTCAATTTTTTAACTACTTATAAAGCTAATAATTTTTAATAAAGTCTTGTTTAAGCTGACCTAGTCATGGTTCTCTAGATTTTTTTCTAGATAATGTTTAATAAATAAAAATTGATTCCTAGCAAAAAAAAAAGCAAAAAAAAATTAATTCAAAATTGATCAGCTTATTTTTGCAAAATTTCTATCTATCACGTTTTCTTTTGCAACATTTAAATATTCTAAATATTTAATAATAAAAAATAACTTTCAATATTGTTCTTGATATTTTGTTAAAATAAATTAAAACCAATTTAATATATTTCAAAAAAACTCTGGGTATTTAATCAATAATTAAATATAAAACTATTACCTTCTGTAGCCTAAAAATATATTTTATTTGCTAGTTCTTTTTTTTACAGAAATATATTAAAAACCAAAAAATTTAATTTGTTTTTGTTTTTTTTTAAATTCAACTACTTTCTAACCAAAAAAATTTATTTTAATCATTCTTTCAATTAGTTTTTTTATATTCGATGGTTGACTAAAGCGAACTGAACCAAACTTAATTTTTTCCTGAAATTTTTTTCTGTAATTTTCTGGTTTCTCCACCTTATTAAAAAAATAGATACACTTTACTCTTTTAGGCAAAATTTAAATATTTTTAAAAGCGGTTTTTCTCTAGTATTTCTTTAATATGCTGATAAGTTAATTTAAAGTCATTGTTACAAATTAAAAAAATAATAGAAAAAGGTTTTATGTATAGGAATTTTCGAAACACATTAAAACTACTGTGAATATAATATTTTTAAAATTTTTATTTATTTTTTAATTTTTTTTACATATATCCCATACATAAAATGCATTTTTTAATACTCCATATCCAAAATTTAAGACACCCTAGATACCTCTTTCTTTCTCAATTACTGGGATATGTATCCTATGGAAAGAAACGAGACAAGCGATGTCCAATATTTTGGTTTTAAAGTAAATTGTTACAATATAATGCCGTTCAATAAGTACATTTTTTTTCGATAATATTTTTTATTAATCTAAAAACGATGTATTTTTTTTCAAATTTTTAACTACTTATAAAGCTAATAATTTTTAATAAAGTCTTGTTTAAGCTGACCTAGTCAAGGTACTCTAGATTTTTTTCTAGATAATATTTAATAAATAAAAATTGATTCCTCGCAAAAAAAAAGCAAAAAAAAATTAATTCAAAATTGATCAGCTTATTTTTGCAAAATTTCTATCTATCACGTTTTCTTTTGCAACATTTAAATATTCTAAATATTTAATAATAAAAAATACCTTCCAATATTTTTCTTGATATTTTGTAAAAATTAATTAAAACCAATTTAATATATTTCAAAAAAACTCTGGGAATTTAATCAATATGCGTAGTATTTGATTTAAAAAAATTAAATATAAAACTAATACCTTCTGTAGCCTAAAAATATATTTTATTTGCTAGTTCTTTTTTTTACAGAAATATATTAAAAACCAAAAAAATTTATTTGTTTTTATTTTTTTTTAAATTCAACTACTTTCTAACCAAAAAAATTTATTTTAATCATTCTTTCAATTAGTTTTTTATATTCGATGGTTGACTAAAGCGAACTGAACCAAACTTAATTTTTTCCTGAAATTTTTTTCTGTAATTTTCTGGTTTTTCCACCTTATTAAAAAAATAGATACACTTTACTCTTTTAGGCAAAATTTTAATATTTTTAAAAGCGGTTTTACTCTAGTAGCATATTCTTTAATATGCTGATAAGTTAATTTAAAGTCATTGTTACAAATTAAAAAAATAATAGAAAAAGGTGTTATGTATAGGAATTTTCGAAACACATTAAAACTACTGTGAATATAATATTTTTAAAATTTTTATTTATTTTTTTATTTTTTTTTACATATATCCCATACATTAAATGCATTTTTTTAATACTCCATATCCAAAATTTAAGACACCCTAGATACCTCTTTATTTCTCAATTACTGGGATATGTATCCTATGGGACGAAACGAGACAAGCGATGTCCAATATTTTGGTTTTAAAGTAAATTGTTACAATATAATACCGTTCAATAAGTACATTTTTTTTTCGATAATATTTTTTATTAAGCTGAAAAGGATGTATTTTTTTTAACTAATTATAAAGCTAATAATTTTTAATAAAGTCTTGTTTAAACTAACCTAGACATGGTTCTCTAGATTTTTTTCTAGATAATATTAAATAAATGAAAATTGCTTCCTAGCAAAAAAAAAGCAAAAAAAAAAACAAAATTGTTGAGCTTATTTTTTTAAATATTTAATTATAAAAAAACACCTTTCATAATTTTTTTTATTTTAAACATTAATTGAAACCAATTTTATAACTTTTAAAAAAATCTTGGTATTTAATCAATGTCGGTAATATTTGATTTAAAAAAAAATTAATATAAAAATAGAAATATAATAAAAACCAAATAATTTTATTTGTTTCTATTTGTTTTTTTTTATTTCAACCACTCCCCAATCAAACAAATATATAGGTATTAATCATTCCATTTTTAAATGTAACTATAGGTATTAAAAACAAAAAAAAATTTTTCAATTAACCGAACCAAACTGAACCAAATTTAATTTTTTTTTTTTAATTTTTATTTGTAATTTTCCGGTTTTTCCATTTTATTTAAAAAAATAGATACACTTTACTCTCTTAGGCAAAATTTTAATATTTTTAAAAGTGGTTTTACCACCATTTTTAAATATTTCGATAATTAATTTAAAGTCTTTGTTGTAAATTTTAAAAAAAAGAATAAAAAAGGGTGGCATGCATGGGAATTTTTGAAACACATTAAAACTACTGTGAATATAATATTTTTAAAATTTTTATTTATTTTTTAATTTTTTTTTTACATATATCCCATACATTAAATGCATTTTTTTAATACTCCATATCCAAAATTTAAGACACCCTAGATACCTCTTTATTTCTCAATTACTGGGATATGTATCCTATGGGACGAAACGAAACAAGCGATGTCCAATATTTTGGTTTTAAAGTAAATTGTTACAATATAATACCGTTCAATAAGTACATTTTTTTTTCGATAATATTTTTTATTAAGCTAAAAAGGATGTATTTTTTTTTCAATTTTTTAACTACTTATAAAGCTAATAATTTTTAATAAAGTCTTGTTTAAGCTGACCTAGTCATGGTTCTCTAGTTTTTTTTCTAGATAATATTTAATAAATAAAAACTGATTCCTAGCAAAAAAAAAGCAAAAAAAAATTAATTCAAAATTGATCAGCTTATTTTTGCAAAATTTCTATCTATCACGTTTTCTTTTGCAACATTTAAATATTCTAAATATTTAATAATAAAAAATAACTTTCAATATTTTTCTTGATATTTTGTTAAAATAAATTAAAACCAATTTAATATATTTCAAAAAAACTCTGGGTATTTAATCAATATGCGTAGTATTTCATTTAAAAAAATTAAATATAAAACTAATACCTTCTGTAGCCTAAAAATATATTTTATTTGCTAGTTCTTTTTTTTTACAGAAATATATTAAAAACCAAAAAATTTAATTTGTTTTTTTTTTAATTCAACTACTTTCTAACCAAAAAAATTTATTTTAATCATTCTTTCAATTAGTTTTTTATATTCGATGGTTGACCAAAACGAACTGAACCAAACTTAATTTTTTCTTGAAATTTTTTTCTGTAATTTTCTGGTTTTTCCACCTTATTAAAAAAATAGATACACTTTACTCTTTTAGGCAAAATTTTAATATTTTTAAAAGCGGTTTTACTCTAGTATTTCTTTAATATGCTGATAAGTTAATTTAAAGTCATTGTTACAAATTAAAAAAATAATAGAAAAAGGTGTTATGTATAGGAATTTTCGAAACACATTAAAACTACTGTGAATATAATATTTTTAAAATTTTTATTTATTTTTTAATTTTTTTTTACATATATCCCATACATTAAATGCATTTTTTAATACTCCATATCCAAAATTTAAGACACCTTATATCCTCTTTCTTTCTCAAGTACTGGGATATGTATCCTATGGGAAGAAACGAGACAAGCGATGTCCAATATTTTGGTTTTAAAGTAAATTGTTACAATATAATACCGTTCAATAAGTACATTTTTTTTTCGATAATATTTTTTATTAAGCTAAAAAGGATGTATTTTTTTTCAATTTTTTAACTACTTATTAAGCTAATAATTTTTAATAAAGTCTTGTTTAAGCTGACCTAGTCATGGTTCTCTAGTTTTTTTTCTAGATAATATTTAATAAATAAAAATTGATTCCTAGCAAAAAAAAGCAAAAAAAAATTAATTCAAAATTGATCAGTTTATTTTTGCAAAATTTCTATCTATCACGTTTTCTTTTGCAACATTTAAATATTCTAAATATTTAATAATAAAAAATAACTTTCAATATTTTTCTTGATATTTTGTAAAAATTAATTAAAACCAATTTAATATATTTCAAAAAAACTCTGGGAATTTAATCAATATGCGTAGTATTTGATTTAAAAAAATTAAATATAAAACTAATACCTTCTGTAGCCTAAAAATATATTTTATTTGCTAGTTCTTTTTTTTACAGAAATATATTAAAAACCAAAAAAATTAATTTGTTATTATTTTTTTTTAAATTCAACTACTTTCTAACCAAAAAAAATTATTTTAATCATTCTTTCAATTAGTTTTTTATATTCGATGGTTGACTAAAGCGAACTGAACCAAACTTAATTTTTTCCTGAAATTTTTTTCTGTAATTTTCTGGTTTTTCCACCTTATTAAAAAAATAGATACACTTTACTCTTTTAGGCAAAATTTTAATATTTTTAAAAGCGGTTTTACCGAGGGGCCATCGGCACCCTAAAATTTTGTACAGCGTCCAACAGGACTTGGGTCCTGACGTGTACTGTTGGGTCCTGTTGAGTACTGTTGGGTACTGTCGTGTACTGTTGGGTACTGTCGTGTACTGTCGTGTACTGTCGAGTACTGTTGGGTCCTGTCGTGTACTGTTGGGTACTGTCGTGTACTGTCGAGTACTGTTGGGCCCTGTTGCGAGGTACAAAGCACGCCCTTCAAAAAACATGCGAGCAAAAAAAAAAAAAAAAGGTCATCATGTTTGTGGAACGCCGAGAGGGACAAAGCGCGCGCTCAAAAAACTTGCGACCAAAAAAAAAAAAAAAAAACAAAAAAAAGGTCATGTTTCTGGAACGCCGATAGGGACAAAGCGCGTGCTCAAAAAACTTGCGACCAACAAAAAAAAAAAAAAGCTCATCATGTCTTTTCCCATCTACACCACTGGTTGGGGTTGGGGGGTGGTGTCGAGTACTGTCGTGTACTGTTGGGTCCTATCGTGTACTGTCGAGTACTGTTGGGTACTGTCGTGTACTGTTGAGTACTGTTGGGTCCTGTCGTGTACTGTCGCGTACTGTTGGGTACTGTCGTGTACTGTCGAGTACTGTTGGGTATTGTCGTGTACTGTCGAGTACTGTTGGGTACTGTCGTGTACTGTCGAGTACTGTTGGGTACTGTCGAGTACTGTTGGGTCCTGTCGTGGTACTGTCGAGTACTGTTGGGTACTGTCGTGTACTGTCGAGTACTGTTGGGTACTGTCGTGTACTGTCGAGTACTGTTGGGTACTGTCGAGTACTGTTGGGTCCTGTCGTGGTACTGTCGGGTCCTGTTGTGAAATTTGTACAGAACTGTTGAAAGCTGATGACCCCTCGGGTTTTACTCTAGTATTTCTTTAATATGCTGATAAGTTAATTTAAAGTCATTGTTACAAATTAAAAAAATAATAGAAAAAGGTGTTATGTATAGGAATTTTCGAAACACATTAAAACTACTGTGAATATAATATTTTTAAAATTTTTATTTATTTTTTAATTTTTTTTTACATATATCCCATACATTAAATGCATTTTTTAATACTCCATATATCCAAAATTTAAGACACCCTAGATACCTCTTTCTTTCTCAATTACTGGGATATGTATCCTATGGGAAGAAACGAGACAAGCGATGTCCAATATTTTGGTTTTAAAGTAAATTGTTACAATATAATACCGTTCAATAAGTAAATTTTTTTTTTCGATAATATTTTTTATTAAGCTAAAAAGGATGTATTTTTTTTCAATTTTTTAACTACTTATAAAGCTAATAATTTTTAATAAAGTCTTGTTTAAGCTGACCTAGTCATGGTTCTCTAGTTTTTTTTCTAGATAATATTTAATAAATAAAAATTGAATCCTAGCAAAAAAAAAGCAAAGAAAAATTAATTTAAAATTGATCAGCTTATTTTTGCAAAATTTCTATCTATCACGTTTTCTTTTGCAACATTTAAATATTCTAAATATTTAATAATAAAAAATACCTTCCAATATTTTTTTTATTTCAAAAATGAATTGAAACCAACTTTATAAATTTAAAAAAAAATCTTGATAATCAATGTGCGTAGTAATTAAAAATTAAATATAAAAAAATATATTTTAACCAATTCTATTTTTTAACAGAAAAATATTAAAAACCAAACAATAAAAAATTGGCTTCAATTTATTTATTTTTTTAATTCAACCACTCCCTATCCAATTTTTTTGCTGAAATTTATTTTTTCCTGTAATTTTCCGGTTTTTTCTATCTTAGCACCACAGAATAGTTAAGTATCTTCTAGCATTTGACAAATCTAATATTTTTAAACAAAGAAAAATCATAATTGCATATTTTATTTAATAATAAATAATTAATTAAAAAACAATAATAAAATGCTAACAAATGCCAGGCTGTAATACCTAATTATATAGGCCTTAGTATCAGAATATATGTATAAATATAATATTTTAATAAATAAATAAATAATTAAAAACTAATCAAACTAAACAACACAAGAAAACTGAATTAAATGATATAAAGAACAGAAAATTAATAATAAATGCATATTGTACCCATAATCTGTAGGGGAGACCAGGGCTACAATGGACACGGGGATACAATGGACACGTTTATACAGGGTGTTCCAAGTTAGGTGTCCACCATTGCTAACTTTGTTATTAAAAATAGAAAAAATCGCAACTAGTAGAATTTTTGACGCTCTTACTACTACTATGTCGGTTTAGAACGTTTTTCTACGTTGTCCGACGCCTATTCTCCACCTCCTTCGATCCTGACAATCATCTTCTGTCAGGTTTTTTCGAGTCATTGATCTTTGGCTGTTGCCATTGTAGTTTAGGACGCCCTCTTTTTCTGCGCCCTATTGGTTGCCATTCTAGGACCTGCTTTGGTAATCTTTCGTCGTTCATCCGTTGTACATGGCCGTACCATATCAGTTGCCGTTTAGTGATGTCATCCGTTATGCTTCCCTCGATTCCCATTCTTTCTTTTATGATCTCATTTCTTATGTGAGTCTTCTTATTGCATCCATTTCGAAATTTTCCATTTTTGATTTGTATTTTTCTGTTACGCTACAAGTCTCTATTCCATACAAAAGCGTGCTTTTCACCATTGTTTCATATATGGTATATTTTACATTATTTTCATCTCTCTGCTACATAAAATACTCTTAACCCGTAACTGGTGAGGTCAAATTATTAGCACATAACTGGTGAGGTTGGGTTACAGAAACCCAGACTTTGTTAAGGCTTTCCTATGTTGCCAAATGAAAATAAATTGGATATTTCAATGATAATCAACAAAGTTATTCTTACTTTAGCTACCAAGGTGTTGCAGATTGCAAAAAAATTACTAACTTGATTAGTAGAGTTCAATTGATGATTGAGTGAAAAAATTACAAAAAAATAATACATGTAGTTAAAAAATCGCAATTTTTTTACAAAAAATTTATTTAACAAATAAAAAACAGGTTTTAACTTGTATTCTAGATATATAAAACTAATAAAAATATTCTTACTCTTTGAAATGTTCTATGAAAATAAAATTTCAGGTTTTATTAACCGCATTCTCGGCACATAGGAACTATACAACTTCCGCAAATTGGTGTCTGGCACGAACCACAGATTTTCTTTGTTTTCTGATCCAAGCCAACCGGGCACTTCCTGCATCTCACCTGCTTGTTCAAGTCATGTCTGGCTTCTACTGGAAGTGGTTTCTGCAATATTCTGCCAATGTTCAACCGTAATTCGCGATGTAGACGTGCATTTAGGAGCCGTTGATTAAGATAACAAGCTCCACAAGTCCTTTAGTCCATTTTGATGTATTGTAGTCGGGAACCTTTTGAACTTCCTGGGCATGCACTAAAAATAACATAGCTGTTTACCATGCTGACATTCAACAAAATCGGTACGGCTTTTATCGGACAAAGTTTCTCGAATCATCGCCAGTTTCTCATTGGTTCGTTTCATTCAAAATTTCTGTATTGAATAAAAGTTCCCATGAAGACTGCGGCATGCAAAAAGTACCAAGAGCTTTTGCAGGACCAATTCGTCCTGGAAGGTGGGAGATAATATTGTGTTTTCTGGTGCGCGCATTTGAAGAAGGTGCTTCTTTTGCCCATACAAAACCACTTTTGCTTCGGTACGTACTTTACCTGCTTCCGTAAGCGTTTTTGTTTTTTTGCCAGTGGTTCATCAGCATCTGACGAAGACTGGTCATCCGATTGGTAGTTTGGGATCGATGATATACGGCTTGATGGAGGGACACTGTACTCGTCTACATTGCGTAAAGAAACAGGAAAGTCCTCATTCTCCGATGCTTCCTGCTCAGATGCACTCACGTGGTCACTTTGAAAATTTGCGTCTTTAATATCTCCCTCATCACCTACTACCCATTCTTCAAATCCTGGGTCAGTTGGCTTCATGGACTGTCTTTTGGTCGCCATTATATACAGCAAAAAAGGCAGTGACCTCAATAAAAACTGTAACGTTACTGGTGAGGACGGGTAAAAAATACCCTAAATATAAAACAATTGTCGGTAAACAAGTAATTCATGGATCAAGATCGCCCACGCACACTTTGAGGGAACTCGGTGAACTGACTGAAAGGTAGATACGCGGAGAGCGCTTTCGCGCATGTTATTTCTTGACGATGGCGTGCTAAAGTTTTGCCTGGGTATTCTGCACCCGACATCACCAGTTACGGGTTAAGACATCCAATAAAAACTTTTTACGTTTTCAAGTTTTTGATTCAAGTATCTTAAAGATCAGCAAAAATTCTACCAGTTTGGCAATTTACACTTATATATAATGAAACCGCCCAGGGCCGTATCTGAGGGGGGGTTTTGGGGGTTCAAACCCCCTCCGAAAAATAAATAGGAATGCGTTTTTTAACCTTTTTTTCGTTAAAACCCATTAAAAAATTGTAGTTCTTTTTTAAACCCGCAATTTTTCAAATTCCACTGGCCTAACCCCCCCTAAAATTTTGGTCCAGATACGGCCCTGAAACCGCCACAAACATATAGATTTTATACAATGGACATTTGACGCTAGTTTTGCAAGCCTCCCCAAAAAAAAATCTGGTTCGACTAGAAATACCTGTTTAACAAAATTATAAACAACAAGTGAAATTAAAGAAAGAAAAATAAGAAAAAAGTTTTTTGCTTCGGCCGGGGATCGAACCCGGGATCTCTTACTATCTAGGCAAACATTCTAACCACTGAACTACCGAAGCCATACATAAACTTTCGGAAAACTTCCATCTATGCATGCTGCGGTGTCTCAATAGAAGAACGAGAAATTCTCAAGGTATTAACTCGACCAAGTCATCCAACTGATCTCTTTAATTCTTCCTTCCCACTGTCAAAAAATTATGTTACTAAAAGATCAAAAAATATGTAACAAAAACATTGTTAAGGTAGAAAAATATCAGCAAAAAACCAAAAACTGTCCCATGTATCCCCAGTCTCCCTTACCATTATCGTACAGAGAGTTTTTAGTAATTTTATTTTAATTATGAAAACCCTGTCTTCTAATAAAGTCATTCAATATCAGTCATCACAATAATATTGTTTATATCACAAAACAAAACTAATAGTGGATAATAAAAATTTTAATTCTATGCATAGAAAAATTGGATTAAATCTGTTGAGAAGTAACTCAATAGCATATTAATAAAAAGTAAGCTTTTTCTTCATTTTACCATTTAAACTAATGGAAATACCGGGTGGGCCAAAAAACACCGGAAATTTTTTTTCATTATAACTTTTGAACTATACCATCGATTTTAATGGGACAAACTGTACTTGACAGAGAATTAATCAGAGTTTGGACTAAATATATTTTTTGTCCGCTGTCTCAAAATCCAAGATGGCGGATGAAATTAAAATGTACCCTTCAAAGGTGCTCGTTTATTTTAGTGTTACAAACATGTTTTAATTATTTTTTTCAATTGGTAAAAAAGCTGCATTCTTGCCACGCATAACATGGTACGAATCAGCAAAATCGGTTTGGTGGTTCTAAGAAAAAATATTTTTGTTTCAACCATTGTTTTGAATATTATACGATTGCCTTCCAATCCTGTCTGCATTCATTTCCATTTCGGACAAAAAAGTCTATTCAGTCAAAACTCTGATTAATTCTCTGCCAAGTGCAGTTTGTCCCATTCAAATCGATGGTATAGTTCAAAAATTATAATGGAAAAAAAAATGTCCTGTTTTTTTTGGCCCACCAGGTATGTCATGACGTAACCGCCAAAATAAAAAAAAACATACTATACCATATTCATTTAAGGGTACTTTTTTCAGTTAAAATTTTTTGTTGAAAAATCAACCCCGCCAAACGGTTACTGTCAAATTAAAATTGGATGATAAAATGTCTAACAATAAACAGAGTGTTAATAAGGTATGTTGCCAAACTTTATAGGATGATTTTTTGAGTAATTTTAAGAAAAAAACTTCAAATAAGCATGGTACTGCAAATGCTTAGTTTTTGAGATACATGGTGTCAAAGTTTCAATTTTTTGATTGTTTTTTCTTTATAGCTTGTGCAGTTTTTGAGATTTTTGGCTGTATTTAGCTACAAGGCGTACATTATAAAGCATGCCAAACATTAGGAAAAAACTACAGGGTGATATTTTTTCAGGCATCATGCCCACTTTTTTCTCCAGAACTTTTTTGCAGTAAGCCAATGGTAGATTCAAAATGATAAAATGGATTCTTTGTTTTATTCAAAAACTTTTTCATTTCTTGCTATTTGTCAAAAAAGACAAAACAGGAAAATTCGTACCATGCTAAATGACAAAATACAAATGATCTTTTTTTGTCTTTTTTCTTTCGGTTAGAGATACAAAAATTTGCAAGAAATCAAAAAGTTTCTGAATACAACAAGGAATTCATTTTACATTTTTGAATCCGCCAGTGGCTTAACTACAAAAACGATCTGGTGAAAAAAAGGGGCATGACCCCGAAAAAAATATCACCCTGTAGTTTTTTCCTAATATTTAGCATGCTTAATGATGTATGGATTGTAGCTTAATACACGTTTCAAATTTGAGCTAAATATCTCAAAAACTGCACGAGTTATAAAGAAAAAACAAACAAAAAATTAAAACTTTAACGACCTGTATCTCGAAAACTAAGCACTTGCAGACCCATGTTTATACAAAGTTTTTTTCTTAAAATTCCTCAAAGAATAATCCTCTAAAGTTTTTCAACATACTTTATAAACACCCTGTAGTGAACAAAACTGCCATTAAAATTTTTTAAAAATGATAATTTCAATTAGCAAAAAGTTTCGTCTAAAAAAAGTACTTCTAAAGAAATCTGTCGTAGTACTTCAAGTACTTCTGCCAATTAAAAATAATATATTGTATGGGATCTTATTTGAAAATTTTTTTGAGATTCATTTTTTTAAACTATTTCGTTACTTCTATATCTAAGCAAGAATCTTAGCTTAGCTATACATCTAAATTTGCTTAAAGAATTATATATAGCTCATATATATTTGAAAAAAATCAACATAATATGCTTTAAACTCAAAAATCCTTGAGTATAATAGTCCAGTCATTATAGAATTTTAGCGTACAAAAGAGATGTAGAAGCGACTTTGACATATGTTGTTGACATTGGAATCCTAATAACAAATTTAAGTTTTAGACCTTGGAGGGGGGCGGTTCCCCCGTCATCTTGGATTTAGTGTGCACAAAAAGGGTTTTTTTTTAATTACTTGGTTACTGTACGTTTAAGAACAAAAAGTTGTTAATAAAAATTGGAGACAATAAAATTTTCTACAAAAACGTTTTTATATGTTTTTTTGTCAGACCAATGATTTTCGATATATGACGGTAAACATTTCGCCGCCATTTTGGATTTTGACCAATTTTTTTTAGTGGCCTTTAGCTTCGAAACTGCTTATGTTAGAGAAAATCTGTAATAAAATAAAATAAAGATCGACTAATAGCCTATGGAAAGCTTAGTTTTTAAGAAAAGTGAATAACACAAATACAAAATTGAAAAAAAAAATAATTAACAAAGAATAACCTTAATATGCGGACCCCCTAAAGTGTCAATAATAGCTTTAACACAACCTTGTGATAAGCCGTTTGAAAGAACATTTTATTTCCTTTAAAAAAGGTGTTTCAACATGTTTCCCTAAAATGCTTAGGTTTTTTGAAAACTAAATAAAACCTTAAAAAACATAATTTTTTTCCGTATTCTTAAAAATTAATCCCAATTTATGGATGCCAATTAAGAGCTAACCGTGGACTTGGCCCACTTCGGTGATACATCGTTTAAAAGATAATTTAATTTTTAATAACAAGTCGATTACGCACTTTCTGTAAAATCACAGCCTTCGTAAACTAACGAGCCACGAACCAGAAGAAACGGCAACACAGCGAGGAGGCCAGTCATTTTCGTCCACGTGCCGCTAGTTACTGGCCGTTTCCGCGCAGATAATGTTTTTTTTTAACTTTTCGTATATTTCAAATCGCGTTACCAAATAAAACAACTGTTCTGGTTTTAGTGAGATGTGTGGTGAACTTAAAATTATATTACCTACTTAATAAAAGCTGTGTAAAAAAGTCCTTTTGTACACCGGTAATAAGTGAGGTTAGATGTTTGTTTTTGTTTGGAATTTTTGGTCTGTTTTTTCTTTTTAAATTTTAAACATGCCGCGAAAGTGTTGGGTACCCGGTTACAAAAGTAACGATGCATCTATGATTAATGAAGAGGTTCACGAAACAACCTTTAGCTTCCCAAAAGAAAATGACTTTGTTGTTCAAACTTGACAGTAATAACTTAGCAGTAAGAAAGGAACCATTTTTATTTCTTACTGCTCACTTCATACTGGTTACTTCACGGTACTATGAATCGAACTTTAGGGTTGTTCTCACAAATTGTTTAAAAGTAATTTCTCTTCTATCTGTTTATTCTAGGTTTTGTTACATATTTTTTAACATGATTAATGGCCACTGATATTTATTTCCAAATGTTTTGTTTGTTTTAAAAATTAAATGTAACACGCCTAAACACAGTTTATTAGTTTTTACAAAAAAAAAAACAAAATCGCCAAACTACAATCAAAACAAATAGCAGATGTTTATATCTCCCATGTATATATCGGCCCACCAGTCGGCCAATTTGCGATGTTGCCTTTTCTGGTTCGTGGCTCGTTAGTTTACGAAGGCTGCGGTAATATGCTTACCATTTGAGAAAATTACATAAGACTGAATAATTTGGGTTTATCTTAAATTTACTATGGAAATACATAGGAAGCGGGTGTAGTGCTAACACTTCAGGGTTCGTATCTCAGCAGGGGCACTACCCAGATAACTTAATGATATGCCACTTTATAGACTATTAGTTAGTCTTTAATTTATATTATTACAACTTTTTTCAAAAATAAGCAGTTTCGAAGTTAAAGGCCACTAAATAAAAAAATTGGTCAAAATTCAAAATGGAGGCGAAATGTTTAGCGTCATAACTCAAAAACCCTTCATCTGACAAAAAAATGTATTACAGCATTTTTGTAACAAATTTTACTACCTTCAACTTTTGTAAAAAAAAAATTCTAAGATGTACAGGGACGAAGTAATTTAAGAAAAAAACCTTTTCGTGCACATTAAATCCAAAATGACGGGGGGAGCCGGCCACACCCAAGGTCGAAAACTCAATGGTTTTTTAGGACTCCTATGTGTACAACATATCGTTGGCAATCTGACAATACCTGCTAAGTGACAAAAATCTGACCTGCACTTAGCAGGTATTTTGCAAGCTGGGGGTCTTTTTTTCGCTGTAATGACTGGTCTATAAATCTGGTGGTAACATTTAATTTAAGTTAACATTTATTATATTAGGTATTTTATATTTAAACGTTTTATTTTATTTTGACCAATAAGGATACAGAATTTAAGTCATTTTTTGTATATTTATTAGCTCACACATATACTATACTATAGTAGTGTGAGCTATGGTGATCCTAATATTTTCGAGAAAAAAAAAGTTGCTCCGATTTCAAAAATTTTTATATATCTTTGCGTTTCAGATGATTTTGAAACTTTTTTGTTGCGCCGTCTGTCTGTCTGTCTGTCTGTCTGTCTGTCTGTCTGTCTGTATGTCTGTCTGTCTGTCTGTCTGTCTGTATGTCTGTCTGTAACGACCAACGCGCATAACTCAAAAACCGCTTGGCCCATTTTAATAAAATTTGGTACCTAGGCTGGGTCTTGGGTCGAGATGGTCCCATTTAAAAATGAACAAAATCCACCGAACACAAACCAAATAAAAGGGTGGGGGTAGATTTCAAAAATTAGAGTTTATGTGAAAATGTGGCGTGTGTGATATCAAACGAAAGGTAATTGAGTCTGGAGTTAAACAAAATACATTTTAATTTATTTAAAAAAAGGGTGGGGGTATATTTCAAAAATTAGAGTTTAAATGAAAATATGGCGTGTGTGATATCAAACGAAAGGTAATTGAGTCCGGAGTTTAACAAAATACATTATAGTTTTTGTTTTTTTTAAGGGTGGGGGTAGATTTCAAAAATTTAAGGTTAAGTCAAAACATGACTTGTGTGGTATCAAACAAAAGGTAATTTAGTCTGGAGTTGAATAAAATATATTTCAGTTTTTAATTATATTAGCTCACACGTACACTATAACTATAGTACTTAGTGTGAGCTTAGGAGCCCATATATTGGCAGAGTATTTTTTTTTGTTATAGAAAATATTTCGGTTAAAACTTTGGTCAAAATAAAATAAAACTTTTTTTACTATTTTTTGAAAATTGTAAATTTTTTTACTATTCTATCAAAGGGTTTGTAAGTCTTGTTCTAAGAATCAAAAACTTTGTTCTCATATTTCTAAGATATTTTGGGTCCGTCTCAAAAAATACCTATTCATGGTCGTACAAATTTTCACTTTTTTTGTTCGACCCCTTACATGTTCACTATAAAAAATTAACACTAAAAATTTTATCTCATTTTAAAAACGACATAAGTTTTAAGTGTTATTGTAGGTACTCTATTTCTACCATAGGCGCACCCAGGGGGGGCTTGGGGCCCGGGCCACCTTAAGCCCAAGATTTTTTTAGATATTTTCCACAATAAAAAGATAAAATAGTATAAAATCATGAGGTCTCAGGCCCATCCCAAGAGGATTCGGGCCCCCCCCCCCTAAGACATATTCCTGGGTGCGCCACTGTTTCTACAATGTTATTACGAAGACCTAAAGAGATTTTAAAATGTTTTAAAGTTAGTAGCTGATTTGTGTGTTTTTTTTTGTATATTTGGGAAGATGGGATTTGTAATTGGCCAGTTTTTCCTTATTTTTATTTTTCATAAATATGGACGTTTGTTCTTTGGATAAATTTCTTTTTCTTTAAGTAAGCAGGTAAGAACTTATTTTAGAATTTTTTAATTGTTTTTAATTTACTTTTTTATTACTTATTTAAAAATACTCAATGGTTTTCCTGAAACTCTTAAATATATTTTTTTTTAAATGAAAATGGTGCTTTTTCTAGAATGTATTTTTTTGTTTTTCTCCAAAGAAATTGTTTTTCATGGTAAAATACACAATATTTTACGTATAATAATGGTTTCGTCAACACTTTATATCCTCTTGTTTTAACACGGATCATGGTGATCCGTGGTTTTAGTACCATTTTTTTGACCACCCATATCAGAACCACACAGAAAAAAAAATGTCCAGATCCATAAGACAGAACATGTTATTCCTATGTATTTTTGAATCCGAATCCGGGGATCAAAAAGTCCCTAGACTTCTACAATTTTTCCCAGTAGTTATTATACTGGGTATTTGCCTCCAATTTGAGTAGGATGGCCGGTGTGACGTCATAAATCCAATATGGCGGCTTTCTCCATGTTTTCCCACAAACTTTCGCTTATAAAAGTATAAAGTCTTTTATCAAAACCGGACAAAATCAAATAGGACAAAATCATAAGCAGGGGCCGGGCCTAGCATGAGCAATTCTCTTTTTTCTTTTCATGTATACTGATTCCGTCTCTCTTCCTCTCATACAAATCGGTATCATGGAAGTTTGGCGGCAAATTTAAATCGGGAATAAATAATATTGTTGTTTTTGAACCCAAAAACAACATAAAAAAATAAAAATGTCTGTTTTTTTCTTTTAATTAGTTTTCATTAGGGATAGCAGTAAAAGAAATTTCAGTGAATGACGCTTCAACTGCATAGCAATATCACAACCGCTCTTCTTTAGGTGATCGTCACATGCTAGGCCCCGACCCCTTTTTATGATTTTGTCCTTTTTTATTTCGTCCGGTTTTGATAAAGTACGTACGAACTTTTGAAGAATGGCGTTATTGATAATGTCCGGTTATTAATAATTCCGTTTTTACCTTAGGACTGTTATGCCATTTTCCTTTATAATTTTACATGATTTATTGTTTGTCCTTGGGGGCCCTTTCCATGTGGTCAATCAGTGTTTTACGTAAATTATATTATATATCTTATAAAGCATACTAAAATTAGAGATTCTGGATGTATGTCATACATTTAGGGTCTCTAACAAAAACAAGAGAAATATATGAGACCTTAAAAACACAGGAGGTGTTATATTAAGTCTGTTTTAAAGCAAATATCTTTAAAACTCAAGCCTGTATGCAGCACATGAAGTTTCGTGGTCTTGAAGATTAATCGTACAACGACTAGCCGATGGTGAAAGGTCGATCTTCGCTTTCGCAAGCAGATCTTCATTTTCTGCTACCCAGTATCCCAAAATGTCTGTGTCGTAAGTTGGAATGATGGTCACTTCTGCAAAAAATAAGATGTGTCCTTAATTAGTCGTCAATACCACAACATTTTATAGGAGAGCGTTTGAAATGTTTTTTTTATTATCATGAAAAAGAAGATAGAAGAAGAAAGAAGAAGAAAGAAGAAGAAAGAAGAAGAAAAAAGAAGAAAGAAGAAGAAAGCAGAAGAAAGAAGAAGAAAGAAGAAGAAAGAAGAAGAAAGAAGAAGAAAGAAGAAGAAAGAAGAAGAAAGAAGAAGAAAGAAGAAGAAAGAAGAAGAAAGAAGAAGAAAGAAGAAGAAAGAAGAAGAAAGAAGAAGAAAGAAGAAGAAAGAAGAAGAAAGAAGAAGAAAGAAGAAGAAAGAAGAAGAAAGAAGAAGAAAGAAGAAGAAAGAAGAAGAAAGAAGAAGAAAGAAGAAGAAAGAAGAAGAAAGAAGAAGAAAGAAGAAGAAAGAAGAAGAAAGCAGAAGAAAGAAGAAGAAAGAAGAAGAAAGAAGAAGAAAGAAGAAGAAAGAAGAAGAAAGAAGAAGAAAGAAGAAGAAAGAAGAAGAAAGAAGAAGAAAGACGAAGAAAGAAGAAGAAAGAAGAAGAAAGAAGAAGAAAGAAGAAGAAAGAAGAAGAAAGAAGAAGAAAAAAAGAAGAAAGAAGAAGAAAGTAAAAGAAAGAAGAAGAAAGAAGAAGAAAAAGAAGATTATAACTCACCTAATTCTTTATCTTCCCAAGTCTGCTTCGCTTCCAATAACGCGTCGTATACAATTTTGCTAGGTTCCAGTCCGCTGAAGACATAATACCTCGCTCTTATTCGCTTGAAGAAATCCACATAAGAATAATAGTGATTGCCGTGGTGAGGCACATAAGTCAAATCCACATAAACAGGGTTTACTTTCTTAGTTTCACGTTTAGATGGCGATAGTGCGCGCTTCTTATCGTCGTTTATCTTATTTTTAGTAGCTATATTGGAATTCAGCTTCTTTTCTTTCTTAGGAGTGCCTGGTGTACCGTTGGTAGGAGGTGCCGGACTGGGAAGTCCCAAAGGTTTACCCCAATGCGCAATTGGATCAATGTTTGCAGTTCTTGAATCTGTAAAGTCATCTGGAAGAGCTATATCCTCTTCTGAAGAGATCTCAGAACCTATAGAGTGATTCATTCTTTGTTGAGAAGTTTCCAGAGTGACCTGGACATTCAAATTCGGAGATCCAGGGCTAGGAAGACCCAAAGGCTTTCCCCAAGAAGCTATTGGATCTTGGTCTGCTTCGGACGAATCAAAATACATGCTGGTACTCATTGGATCTTGATTGGTTGGAAAGCGATGAGATGGGAAGTCTTCAGTTGTACCTTAAGTGGAAAATAAAAACAACATTAAAATTTCTTCCTTAGAAGAGAAGTAGACTGAATTGTTTAGTTTACACTTGAAAAGGGGTAAAGATACTTACTAACCGCAAGTCGTGTTTAAAATAGGTAAAAACAATGCAAATCCAAAATCTTGTTGCAAATGCATACCTGGTAGTTCTCCAATAAAACTAGACGTCATAACATCGAACTCTTGATTGCGCCTGGAGTAATGACTGTGGTGTTCTTCAAAATGGTAGGTTGGAGCTGGTAAGCCCAGTGGTTTACCCCATTGGTCTACTACGTCATCTTTTTTTGTCTGGGAATCACTTGTTTCTGGTAGAGTGCCTAAAAAATTCAACGTGATCTATTCTACTTGTTGTATAATTTTTTTGTCCTATTCAAGAACTTTTAGATCAACTATGGACAGAAGGAAGTAATCATTAGTTTTGGGATCAACTTTAAATTCATTGGATAACTTATTAAATAGTTCTTTTTGCAACTTTGATACTTCTTCTTCGATTTGATCCCTAGTTATTTCAGGTTTCTTTTAAAAAATTTTCAAAGTAGATTCACCCAGTTCTTCAAAGGAGATTTATTTTTGAAGTTTAACTGCATTGTTCAAAGATTCCTCTATACGTTTTACCTCTTGTTCAATTTGTTTTTATCCTATTTTAATAACTTCAAGTTCAGGATCTACATGTAATTCTTTTGAGGTAGCTTCAAAGGATGATTCTTTTTGAAATTTGATAATATCGTCCAAAGTTTCTATAAGATATTTTACCTCCTGTGCAATTTCTTTTACTTTCTTTTTTAACAAATCAGAATGTATACATGGATATTATTGATACCCAAAACGTCGATTTTTTTTTCTTGTAAGGAGTAAAGGCTTTTATATTTAGTAAATGCAAAAGAAACATGCTGTTTTGTACCTTAAGTAAGAAGGGTAGTAACCCTATTACCCCTTCCCCTCTTTATCGACAATCGACCCCCTTGCTTACCGATAAAGCTGGAAGTCATGACATCATCGCTCTTGGGAGGCGGAAGTTCTCCAATAAAACTTGAATTCATTACATCATGTTTTTTGGAGTACTCTCTTTTTCGATCTATTTCTTCTTCTGTCTCTGTTTCGTCTTCTAATTTGACAGAATACTGCAAGAAATAATAATAATTAAATATTGTAAAGGTTTTATCGAGTTCAACAGTTTAAAATAAATGGATCCCTGACGGATCTGATACCTTCCTAGCTAGCCTATTAGGACACTACTTCAAGTCAAGCCATGATATATCAGCCTTAAAAACAGTTTTTTGTAAATATCTCAGAAACTAAAGCTCCTACTTTTAAGTTTTTGGCCATGAAACAATAACACTAATTATGCAAAATCAAAATATAATCTACTATATTCCGAAAACCGCATATTGATGCGATGCTCAGGTAAAGTTAGCATCAAAAATGGTTTTTAATAAACTCTATATAGAAGAAATATTTTATCATAAATTAATATAAAGAAATACAATAGCCATTTCGTGTCCTTTTGGAAAATTTTTGATTTGAATTCGTGGGTTAGAGGACTGGACAACAATGAAACTACCAGATTTATGGCAACGTTTCGGTTTTAATTAAACCTTTTTCAAGCCTCAATCTCCTGTTTCGTAAGTCCGTTTGGGATGGAATAAAGCACTTGCATCATGATTTTAAGCGAATAAAATTGTTGTTATTTTTAATAAAACTGGCTGGTATTTTGAGGTTATAACCTTAAAATACCAGCCAGTTTTATTAAAAATAACAACAATTTTATTCGCTTAAAATCATGATGCAAGTGCTTTATTCCATCCCAAACGGACTTACGAAACAGGAGATTGAGGCTTGAAAAAGGTTTAATTAAAACCGAAACGTTGCCATAAATCTGGTAGTTTCATTGTTGTCCAGTCCTCTAACCCACGAATTCAAATCAATAAAGAAATACCTTGGCTTTGGTAACTTCGTATAAATATGTGCTAGCAGTAGGTATTTCCAAAAAACTGTCAGTTTCATCCGGAAGTGCTCCATAGAAGGACATCGACATGGGATCCATTTTCTCCAACTGCTGGTCCATTTCCTCCAAGTCACTTGGAGCAACCTACATTAGAAAAGGATTTAAAAAAATAACCACAAAAATACTAGTTTACAATATTTGAATTTTTGTATTTTTGTATTTTTGAATTTTTGAATTTTTGAA
Source organism: Aspidapion aeneum (assembly GCA_963576565.1). Classification (NCBI taxonomy): domain Eukaryota; kingdom Metazoa; phylum Arthropoda; class Insecta; order Coleoptera; family Brentidae; genus Aspidapion; species Aspidapion aeneum. The sequence goes on from OY755047.1 coordinate 4,887,507, forward strand.
TTTTTGAATTTTTGAATTTTTGAATTTTTGAATTTTTGAATTTTTGAATTTTTGAATTTTTGAATTTTTGAATTTTTGAATTTTTGAATTTTTGAATTTTTGAATTTTTGAATTTTTGAATTTTTGAATTTTTGAATTTTTGAATTTTTGAATTTTTGAATTTTTGAATTTTTGAATTTTTGAATTTTTGAATTTTTGAATTCTTCAATTTTTGAATTTTTGAATTTTTGAATTTTTGAATTTTTGAATTTTTGAATTTTTGACTTTTTGAATTTTTGAATTTTTGAATTTTTGAATTTTTAAATTTTTGAATTTTTGAATTTTTGAATTTTTGAATTTTTGAATTTTTGAATTTTTGAATTTTTGAATTTTTGAATTTTTGAATTTTTGAATTTTTGAATTTTTGAATTTTTGAATTTTTGAATTTTTGAATTTTTGAATTTTTGAATTTTTGAATTTTTGAATTTTTGAATTTTTGAATTTTTGAATTTTTGAATTTTTGAATTTTTGAATTTTTGAATTTTTGAATTTTTGAATTTTTGAATTTTTGAATTTTTGAATTTTTGAATTTTTGAATTTTTGAATTTTTGAATTTTTGAATTTTTGAATTTTTGAAGTTTTGAATTTTTTAATTTTTTAATTCTTGTTGAAAAAATTGAAAATTCTTAAAATTTTTATTAAATCAAAACGTGAACTATTGGTATTACATATGGGTTTGATTCAGTCGTAGATACGATAAAATTCATAGTATCTCACTCCACTTACCTGAGATTTGGTGCTTAAATCATCATCATCCGTCTCAGTTTGTTCACTTAATCCAGAATCAATTTTCGACTCCATTTTAGCATCAGTACTCTGAGAATCCTTTAAACTGGGGCTTACGGGTGCGGTGCTCTTCCCTGAAATGTCCGGAGAAGATTTTCCGCTTATGTTGGCATCTACGGGTGAGACTTGGAGAGTAGAACTAGATGTGGGCACGCTTGCAATTGATTCCAAAAGCTTGGTGTCTTGCTCTTCTTCTTTTTTGGTAGATCCAGAAGCTTTCTCATCAGTTTCAAATACTTTATTTTCTGTTTCGACAACTTTATCATCCCTTTTCCCTACTTCATCATCTTGAGATGGCTTAAATACTTTAGAGTCGATTTGATCATTACTTGGTACACTTTCAAATTGTTTTTCGCTTTCCAAAAAGGATTTGGTAACATCCTTGACATCCTCCTTATCTTTAAACCCAATTTCCACATCAGAAATTGATAGTTTCTTCGCATCAGGTCTTTCTCCAACCTCTAGGGTATCAACTTTTTGCTTTTCCATACTTTCTCCTTCCCCCTTCTCGGTGACCAAAGGCTTTCCAGTAAGTCCTTGATATTCCGCTTCAACGAAGTCCATTTTTACTTCTTCAGATACCTTTTCTATAAGGTCCTTAATGTCGGAATCTTTTGCTTGTAAATGTATGGCTTTTTGATCTTCTTCTGTCTTTGTCTGGATCTTATCCTCAACCGTTTTTACTTCAAAATATTTGCTATCAGTCTCTTGTGTTTTAGATGTGACAGTATCTTTTTCTAGCTCTTTTCCAGTTATGCCCTTAAACTCTGCCTCCACAAAGTCCATCCTTACTTCAGTAGCCACTTTATTAACTAGATCCTTAATATCTTTATCTTGTGATTTTAAATCTAATTGTGTCTCTCCATTTTTGTCGCTTTTCTCTGGCTGATCAGTTTTTTCTTCCTTTGAAGATTTCTTGTCAACAAGCTTTAACTCTTTTAGTTCACCGAGTAGCTCATCGAAGTTTCCCGGCCCAACCTCGTACTTAATTTCAGACTTATTGCCACTACTTTCACCAATTTTAAGTCTTTCTTCTAGGAACTTATTATCAACCAGTTTTAATTCCTTTTCAAATGAAGTCTCTCTGTCACTTTCTGGAGAAATACTTCGATCAGATGGAATGCTATCTAGAAAACTATCTTGAACTTCTCTAATGTCAGACTTAATATCGTGTAATATGGTTTCTGATTTGTCTTTTTGATCCTTTAAATTTTCGATACTATCGTCTAATTTTTTTTCTATATCACATTTTTCTGGCGTGTCCAACTTTTCTTCCTTTTTTACATCTTTGTCTATTACTTTAATATCTGCTTTTTCTTCTTTATTTTCTTTGCTATGATCAAGTGACTCCATAAATCCTTCTTGAACATTTTTTATTTCACTTTCAATTTTTTTATGATCCTTTTCGATACTTATAGTTTCTTCATTATCATGCGAAATTGATTCTATAAAATCTTGTTCTAATTGTGTAATTTCCGATACGATTTTCTTCTTGTCTTTGTCCACTGAAATAGTCTCTGCCAAATCATGCTCTACAGAGTCAATGAACTCATCTTGAACCTTCTGTATTTCTTCCTGAACCCTCTCTTTTTCTTTTTGTAAATCAACGCCTTTTAAGGTGTCGTGTTCGATAGATTCGACAAAATCTTCTTGCAGTTCTTTGATCTCAGAAACAAGTTTATTTTTATCCTTTTCAATGCTGATACCTTCGAGATTGTCATGTTCAATTGAGTCTATAAATTCTTGTTGAAGTTCTTTAATTTCTTCTTTCACTTTTTCCTTATCTTTTTCAGTGCTGACTGTTGCCAAGGTATCATGTTCAGCGCTTTCAATAAACTCTTTCTGTACCTCTTTAGCATCTTTATCTAGTTCTGCAAGAGGTTTTTCTTTGCTATCTTCAGAGATTTTTGACTCTTCTTCATGATCAGTTATTTTTGCGGTACTTGCAGTGGATGATATGCTGCATTTATCAAAGGAAATCGACTCATCGAATTTTTCAACATCGTTAAGAATTTTTTCAACGTGTTCAACTTGTTGTTGTATTATTTTTTCTTCTTTCTCGAGTATTTTTGAATCAACTTTAAAATCATCAGATACCTTATCAAATGATACTTCTTTTTGCAATTGACAAATTTCATCTTCAACATGTTTAAGATGTTCTATTTCATTCTTGATTACTTCAGGATCTACACTGAAATTTTTCGGGGCAGCTTCACTCACTTTTTCGAAGGAGATATCTTTTTCAATGTCTGCAATATCGTTTGTTGTTTCCTCTAAATGTTTTACCTCTTGTTCAATTTGTTTTTCTTCTTTTTTAATAACTTCAGGTTTTACATGGTATTCTTTTAAGCCAGCTTCACCAATTTTTTCAAAGGATATTTCTTTTTGAAGTTGGGTTACATCGTCTAAAGTTTCTTCAAGATGTTTCACCTCTTGTTCTATTTGTTTTTCTTCTTTTTTAATTAGTTCAGGATCCACATGGTATTCTTTTATGTCTGCTTCACCAATTTTTTCAAATGATATTTCTTTTTGAAGTTTTGTTACATCGTCTAAAGTTTCTTCAAGATGTTTCACCTCTTGTTCAATTTGTTTTTCTTCTGTTTTAATAACTTCAGTATCTACATGATACTCTTTAAGGGCTGCTTCACCAACTTTTTCAAAAGATATTTCTTTTTGAAGTTTGGTTATATCGTTTAAAGTGTCTTCAAGATGTTTTACCTCTTGTTCAATTTGCTTTTCTTCCGTTTTAATTACTGCAGGATCTACATGATATTCTTTAAAAGCTGCTTCACCAACCTTTTCAAAAGATATCTCCTTTTGAAGCTTCACAACATCGTCTAAAGTTTTTTCTAGATGTTTTACTTCCTGCTCGATTTGTTTTTCTTCTTTTTTAATCACATCTGGATCCACTTTAAAATCGTTCGTTTCACACATTTCAAAAACCACCGACTTTGACATATCTTCCAGCTCATCAATACTTTTCTGCATATGTAGAACTTTTGCTTCAATGGCTTTTTCTTCCTTCTCCAAAACGTCTTTATCCCTTTTAAAGTCATTAGATATTTCTTGCACATGTTTAACTGGATCCACAATAGCTATTTCATCTTTCTTAGTAACTTCATCTCCTCTATCAACTTGATTGATAAAATCGTTCGTTTCACACATTTCAAAAACCACCGACTTTGACATATCTTCCAGCTCATCAATACTTTTCTGCATATGTAGAACTTTTGCTTCAATGGCTTGTTCTTCTTTCTCCAAAACGTCTTTATCCCTTTTAAAGTCATTAGATATTTCTTGCACATCTTTAACTGGATCCACAATAGCTATTTCATCTTTCTTAGTAACTTCATCTCCTCTATCAACTTGATATTTTGCATCTAAATCACCCACATCTCGTTTAACTCTGGTAAAGATTTCTTCACCCTTTTCTGTCTTAGGAGCAATATCTTTTATATCTGTGGAAATATCAGGTTTCTCTGACATAACTATATCACTTGTAGTCGGCGTTATTGCACTTAAAACTTGTTCTGACTTTTCTAAAAGTTTATCAGCTTCTTTGATTACATTCTCAGTTATTTCAACTTGCTTTTCACTTATTTTTTGTTTCACATCGGGGCTCGTTGTTCTGCTGGATTCTTTAGAAACAACCTCCATTTTTTCAGACGTGAAATCCTTAGCGTCTAAATCAATCTTTTTCGTTACCAGATCTGGAGAGCCTTTACCAGATAAAGCGGGAGATTTCGGAGATAATTCCCCTGATGATTTTTTTTCCACGTCTGAGATATCAGTTTTACTTGTACCTATTTCATGATCAAGTGTTATTTTAGTGTCTTTTTTTAGTTCACTTAATGTATCCCCAGCATGTACCGCGATCGCTTCAATTTTTTTAGCGGCAATATTTGTCTCCTTAACCAGATCAGTCTTTATATCCTGAGAAAGTTCTTCTAATTTACTTGACGTTTCTTTAACGGCATCTCCAATTTTGTCTTTTAACTCAGCTGCTTCAGATTCAAGTTTTTCTTTGTTATCAGCTAGCTGTTGTTTTGTGTCTTTTACCTCTTTTGAAATTTCACTTAAATCCTCTTTTACTTCTGTTTTAATTTCATTAATTTTTTCTTCTGTCTTTTTACTAGTTTTATCAACTTTATCAATCAGGCTTTTATTAGCGTCACTTAATATTTTTTCAGCTTTTGCAATTTCTTCTTTAATATCATTTTCTAATTTCTGAGCTTCTTCTTTAAAAGATCCAAATCCTGACGACAACTTATCTTTTGCGGAAGCATGTATATCTTCAATTTTGTCAGCTGCTTCTTCTTTGCTTTCTTTAAATTTTTCTTCAAGTTTTTCCAGTTTTTTAGTCATATCTTCTTTATGTTTAGTTACAGCATCAGTGCTATCTTTAATAGCGCTGTCTGTTTTTTGCTCAAAATCTTTTAAAACATTATCTTTTTCTTCCTTTACTTTTGCTAAAGTATCAGTAGTGCCCTTTGAAATTTCATCAAACTTATCTTTTACAAAATCTTTGGCAGATTCAAGCGTATAATTTAGAGCACCAAAGAAACCGATTTCCTTCTGGTTAGCAGGCTCAGGCGTTGAGCTTCTGGAAGAAGATTTGGCACTATCTTGATCAAGGGAAGCAATAATGTTGGCTTTATCTAGAACTACATCTTCATCTTTCTTTTCTTGGGTATCTGGCGTACTTTTACCAGAACATTTGCCACTCTGACTTGATTTTTCAGATTCTAAAGGCAAATTACTTTTATCAAGTTGATCAGGAGTACTTCTGCCAGAACTTTTACTGTCAACTACTTTAGACTCTTCCTTATGTTCTAAACCTTTTTCTAGGTGTTCAGGTGTACTTTGACCACTAGATTTTTCACTTTTAATGCCTTTGACAGTTTCTTTGTCAGATTCTACTTCTTTGTGACCTTCTTCGCTCGTAAGATTCTTCTTATCCTTCATCTCTAAATGTTTGGGTTCAAGCTCTTTCTCCTTTGTTTCTGTTACATCTTCTTCTGTAGCTAGACCTCTTTCATCTATGACTTGCTTAACCGTTGACAGAGTTTCACTAATAGTATCAACAATTGAAGACTTGTGCGACATTTTAGCGCTAGGATCTGGTGAAGAACGTCCTGAGCTCTCTGAACTTCGTGAAAATATGATTGTACCGACTGGGCAGATTTCTATTTCCTCCCCTCCGTCTTCACTTGAAGCAGTAACCAACATTCTGTGAACAATTCCGGCATCTTCGCTTTCTTCTGTTTCAAATGGTGATTTTTGAATGTCAGAAATTATTTTAGATGTCTCTGAAAGCAGCTCTTTAGATTCTGCGATAAGGTCACGTCTTTTGACCGATTCTTGGTGAGAATCTAATTGCTTCTCAGTGGAATCATCAGTTATTTTGTGTGATTCATCTTCCTTATCATCCTTACCATCTGTTTTACTGGATTTTTTATCTAAAGAATCATCTTTCTCTTTAACAGCATTACTGTCGTCTACTTTTCCATATAAATCAGGGAATTTGGTGCTTAAATCTTCAACCAACTCTGTAGTTACTCCTTTATTTTCATCAATTTTATCATCAATATTGTGAAGGCTCTCTTCAGGTACTTCATGTATAGTAGAAATATGTTCAATTATCTTACTCTCAATTATAGGACTATCTTGAGTAGTAATATGAGTTTCTCTTAATTCTTGAGTAAACGCTTGGCTAAATGGCAACTTCTCAGCCAATACTTCGATGGGAGCGTCAGATTTTAGCACTTCAGCAACACCTGCAACTATTGTTTCAACATCTTTTTCACGTTCTTGTGGTGATTTACGACCCAACTCTACTTTGTCAATATGTTTCAGTTGATCAATAATTTTCAAATCGTCCTCCTCGGGTGAAGAATCTGGAAGAGTTACTTTTTCAGCGATTTCAGGGCTCTTTGAGAGCTCAGCTTTAACTTCTTCTGTCTTTTCTTCGTGTTGTATGTCCGATTTTTTATTTGTGTCCTGTTTGATATCCTCGACTTGGTCGTGTTTCTTTTTAATTTCAAGTGTTTCTATCATTTCCGGTAACTTAGGATCATGTTTTTCTTCTGTCTCTTGTTTCATACTCTCTACTTGAACCTTTTTCTTTTCATCATCTTTTTCATCTGTTTCTTTTTTTGTACTTTCTACTTGATCTTCTTTTTTTTCATCAACAATAAAATCACAAGTCTTTTTTTCTTCCTGATCTTTAAGTATCTGTAACTTATCATCAATAGCGGTAAGCACTTCTACTTTTTTTTCAAAATCGTCTACTTCTTTCGGCTCCTCTATTTCGGTAAGATCCATTTTTGGTTTGTCTAATTTTAATTCCTCAGCCTGATTATCTTTCAATTCCTGCATTTTCTCGTCAATCTTTTCTACTTCATCTTTAGCAACTTTAATAGTAGTAATCTTATCTTCAATTATTTTAGAATGAATCTCCTTTATTTCTTCAACACTTGGAGTAGGATCTTTTAAAATATCGATGGCTTGTTTAATGTCATGCGACAGATCAAGGTCCTTGGGTAAATCTTTGGTATTAACCTCAGTCTTAGAATCTATATCTACTGATTGTTTTTCTTGAGCTTTGTAATCAGTCACTTCCTTTTCTTCTTTTTTACTATCATTTAAGTCAGCCTTTTTATCTTGTTTTATCTCCACTTCTTCTTTTTCTTTTTCTATTGTAATATCTTTGTCTAGCTCTGCACTCTTATCTTCTTCAGTTTCTTTGGCCTGTTTCATCTCCACTTTATCAGTATCCGTTTTAACATCTATATCTTTTTTAACAATGTCGGAGACTACTTCATTTTTTAAAGCTACATGATCTTCGGTTTTGGCTAATTTGTCGATTTCGATGGCTTCTTGTACCATGTCATCTTTAAGGGCCTCTTGTAAAGTTTCTTTTTCTTTAAGTTGTTGCTCTTCTTTTGAAATAACAACCCACTCATCGTCATCGATTACCTGAACGATATCCTTAGGATCCTTTTCTATATCTGATTTTTCTTCTATAACTTTAGCATCTTTCTTTACATCTTCAGTTTTTTCTTTTTTGGATTCAGGGACCTCCGTATCGTTTACTACATCATTGGTTTTTTTATCATGTATTTCTTCTTCATCTAATTTTTCTTTTCTTAATATATCAGTTTCTTTCTCTTTTTCTTTGGATTCTAGTTCACTTTTTTCCAAAACATCACTTTCTTTTTCATTGTCTTTACCTTTCTCTTCGACCTTTTTCGAAATATCAATCTTTTTGTCATCAGGCTCAATTTTTTCATTTAATTTTTTATCATCGGCTCCAAAATTGCCATCGAAATCTGCTTCTTCATGTACAGGTAAGTCTGCGACTTCATCAGGAGTTTTTACAATGTCCCTGATATGACTCGATCGATCCAGCTTTATTCCAGCGACTGCTGGTAATAACTTGTTCTGCACTTCTTTTTCTTTGGGTGGCGTGTCTATCTTAGGTACTCCTTTATCTTCCGGCTTCTCTATCGTTTCTTCTTTTTCGTGTTTTTCTTCAATATGTTGATTCGAATCTTCTTTTATGTCATCAAGCGTAATTCGTTCATCTTCAGGAAGAGTAGGAGCGGTGGTTGTTGTACCGGATTCGATATTAGCCGAAGTTTTTTCTTCGGGTTGACTTTCCATTATTTCTTTTGGTTCTTCTTCTAATAATTCTTTCTTTTCCGCTGGTGTCATCTCAATTTTTTCATCAGAAACTGGCTCCAAAACTTTTTTTGCTTCCGACACATCATCAGCATTTATTTCAGCTTTTTCCAAATCGCTTGTCTGTGTTTCTTCCTTTTCAGTACCTTTCTCAAATTTTTCTGGTTGTTCAATTTCTTTAATTAGTTCATCTTCTTTTTTATCTTTTTCTGTTTCTTGGCTATCTTTGGTGAGTTTCTGAATTTCATTCGTGGATTCAACTTCCTCTTTTTCGATAATTAAGTACTCTTCCGTATCTAACTTGTCATCCAAAGAGACGTCAGCTTTAATCTTTCTTGCATCCTCTTCCAACATGTCTGTAGCTTTGCCTTCTCCTTTTCTAAATACGGCTTCAATTTCTTTTACGGCTTCCTGCTCTTCTTGCATTTCCTTAAGTTCTTTTTCTTTAAGTTTCTGAATTTCCTCTGGAGTTAACTGCAAAAAAAGATAAACATAAATATAGTGATTTAATATTTCTATGATTTATGAATTTCTATCATACCTTGGACAAATCTTTTTTTGCGCTTTCTTGATCTGCAGAAGGTGTACTAACAGTACTACTGTCGGTAGTTCCCTCTTTGTCTAGCTTGCCTCTTTTGCCAAGGGAGTCTGGTTTTTGAACGCCATTAGACATCTAAAAATGAATGACAAATTTAGAAGGTCTTGCATTCCTCTCCTTTAAATGTTTTAAATATGTATGTAAAAACTAGTGAACTTACTTTTTTCATGGGACTTGTAGGAGCTTTAGCGGTTTTCGGTCTTCTTGAAATTGGTTTCCTTTCAGTTTTAGGCTTTGGTTCCTTGGCTTCCCTGCTTTCTTCTTTCGCTGGTCCTTTAGAAACGAGTTCTTTTTTCAATGGCTGTTTCTTTTCTTCAACAACTTTTCGATTGTTGGCGTCTTTGGTGCTTTTTGCTGGAGTTGCGCTAGGTGACGGTTTTCTTATAGGTTTTTTCTCTATTATCTTGTCTTTGTCCTGTTTCTCTGGTTTCTCTTTTGATTCTCCATTTAGCTTGTTATCAAGGGTTTTCTTAGGTGTGGGTGGTCCTAAAATTAACAAAATATAATGTGTTTTTATTAAACTGTGGTACGGCATTTAACATTTTGGAATTCCATCTACTCGTACCTTTTTTTTCTGCACCAGCAGCGGGCTTTTTTCTTCCCTGACTTTCAGCTCGAGACTTAGAAGGTTTACTGTCAACTTTTGGCCTAGGTTTTGAAACTCTGTCACCACCGTTCTCTAGAATCTTATTATTGGTTGTTTCTTCAATAGCTTTTTTCGATCTTGCGATATTTTTGTTTTCATTGTTTTCCAAAGAATCAGTTTTTTTAACAGCTTGATGTTTATCCTTATTGATAACATCGCCATTTTCTTTCTCGTGTGTTTTGTTATCCCCATTTTCAATTATCTTTTTCTCTTTAAGAGGTATTATTTTATCTAAAAATTCCTCCTTTTTCACGCTTGATTTTTTAATAGGCATTAACGATCTCTCACTACATACAGGGTGTTTTATATACTCTAAACTTTTGAGTCGATCCAAACCGTCAAAAATTTTCTTTTGAGGAGTACTTCCTGGATACAAAATTCTAGTAATCGTATCATTTGGATTGCTAGGTTGCCAAACTAAGAGAGCGCAGATTGATACTAAATTTTGAAGGGGGAATACGAAGTCTTTGCCCGAGCCTGATCTTGGTGAACTAAACAGTCTTTGATCTGAGGAATTCCATTTTTGTATGAATTCTCTTACTTCCCTAAAAAATAAAAACATAGGCCATTAATATTTTATTTTTTATCAATCTATATAGACAATAGACAATAGACAACTTTATTAGTTTTTTCAGCTACAATAATGTAGATAAGATACGTCAAATACAAAAAATATAACATTAAGTGTAAATAATAATAGTGTAAATATAAAAAAAAATAAAAACGAAAACACATTTACAATATTTGTATATATATGTATATAAATATTGAGAACAAAAATTTACCTTCTGCCCAACATGTAGTTTTCAAATTCAATTAAACTATAAAAAGTTTCATTTAATAAAAGATTTTTGATTTCTTTTTTGAATCTTGGCAGCGACGTAGTTTGTTTGATTTTGTTTGGCAACAAGTTAAAGAATTTGCAACCAAGATAATGAGTACTTTTTTTATATACTCATGGTTGTGTTTATGGATGCTGAAGTGGTTACGACTTCTAGTTGGATAGTTGTGATAAGAACTATTTAATGTAAAAATATTTTGGTGTTGAAAAATAAAAATGAGTAGTTTATATATGTAAATACTTGTTATTGTCATAATTTTATTATCCTTAAATGCAGAGCGACAAGTACCGTTGTAAGGTATATTGAAAATTAATCTTATAAGTCTCTTTTGACCTACCAATACACTTTCCACATCCTGAGCACTACCCCATACTGCCACACCATAGGCTAGAGCCGAGTATGCATTAGCATAATACACAGTAATGAGATTTTTTATACTGAGAGAGTTTTTAAGTGACTTAATCATGAAGTAGCATGTATTAAGTTTTGAGTATACACTACTTATGTGTAAACTCCACTCGAGATGAGTATCGACAATAGTTCCCAAAAATTTTGAGCTATCGCTAACTGGCAAAGGGATGTCATTAAAGATTATATTGAGGTCGGTAGGTTTACGGGACTTTGTTCTAAATTCCATAAAGACAGTTTTAGAGACATTTATAATCAGATTGTTTTGCTTGCACCAGTTCGAAAATTCATTTAGGGTTAAGTTGATTTTTTCATGAAGAAAATTTGTGTCTTTTGCGGATACAACGATGGACGTATCATCGGCGAACATAAACACAAGTCCCCACGTGATATATTTGGGAAGATCGTTAATAAACAGCAAAAATATTTAAGGTGCAAGCACACTGCCTTGGGGCGTGCCTATGTTTGATTCTGAAGATTCTGAATATGTGCTTCCTATTTTGATTTAAAATTTTCTATCTGTAAGAAAAGATTTAATGCAGTTATTAAGGGGGTTTTGGATACCTAGTTTTTCGAGTTTTTTATATACAAAGTTAGTTATAACCCTTGGTGAATTTTGGTCGCGGTAGCGATTTTTCTTTTATTCTGATTTCTATTCAACATTCTTTGTCCAACATCTTTACATTCATTTAATTAAGTTTGTTGTTTTGACTTTTTTGTACTTTTAATTTTTGATTAATTTTTAAACAGTTCTATTTAGCTTGACTCTGTATATTTATTTCTAACTTTGTTTTAAATTTTGCTACTTCTCTCTAAGCCAGAGAATACTTCCCGATGAGCTAGAGACTTGAAATTTGGTACTTGTATAGTGTTCCAACAATGCAGTTTAGTGTTTTTATTACAAAAAATTCCAAATTTCTCAAACTTAAAACCTGCCTGTGTTTGGGGGCACTTAATATAATTTGCGACTCAGATATATAAAAAATTAAATGGCGGATCCAGGATGGCGGCCAAGTTTGGAACTTTGGGATGTTTAAGGTAGCTGATTTTCAAAACCCAAAAATGTTCAAAGTTTAAAATATTTTGAAAATTTCCAAGAACGTTTAATTTTCTAGAACTTTAATGAACTAAAAAAAATTGAGAATTCCCAAAATTTTCAAATATTATCAATATTTTTCAAATTTGTAAAAAACTTAAAAAAGTTTTTAAAAAAATTCATTCTCAATATTTTTATAAATTTAAATTTTTTTCTAAAACTGAAACTTAAAAATTAAAATTAAAAAAGATATATTATTATTATAAAACTTACCGCGAATTTTTTTCTGGAGATAAAACGTACATATTCAATGTACCATGGCCTACTTTGTGATAGAGTATAATAGGATCGGTATCTCTATAGCAAAATTGAGGCGTTAGATTTAACGATTTTAGATCCTGAATGATATTCTGTCCTTCTTCAAGTAGATTAATTAAAAGAGGATCGCGATCTTTGTCCCCATCTGGGCTAAGCATGGATCTTCGTTCCTATTAATAAAAAACTCAAAACTTTAAGACCTTTAAAAAAAATAGAATTTTTCCAATTTTTTTAAAAGTTTTAACGTTTGTTTAATACCTTTAACAATATTCAGGGTGTCATTTAAATGATGCACCGAACTTTAAGGGGAGGTAGGAAGAGAAAAATAAGAAAAAATTATATTTTGCAAAAATTAACAATTTTTTTTCGAATTTTTATGTATTGACTTCCTTAATAACATATTATTGAGTTTTAAAATTATAAAAAAATACACAAAATTATAACCAATTTTTTTTTAACAAATATTTTCTTTATTACATGTAGTGCTAGTATTACTGTTTCTATAATTATTACGGGGCCTTTCGATATGTAAAAAAAAAATTCACAATTTTTTTAAAAATTTTTACTAATTTTTTTATAATTTTTTTTACCAAGTGCTCACCTGTAGGTTACAAAAAAAATGTCCAATTTGTGGATAAACGGCTTCTTGTGTTTTTCTTTTCAAAACAGACCGGATTCCTCCTATGCTTGAGTTATTTAATCGTGTAAGTAACACAGCGTCTAGTCTGAAATAAAAAAAAAGGGTACAGGGTGAATCCGTTTTAACTATCTATCTATTCATCTATCTAGCCATCTTCGATCCATCTTTGGACATAGGCCTCCCCCAATATCTTCCATTCTCCTGCATGCATTGGCGTAGCTAGCCTTGCTTTTCAGGGGGGGCCCTGGCCCCGGTCTATCTTGAGCAAAACGCAAACATAGGTTTTAAAGAGTCGTGCAAAGTGTGCAATGAATTAAAAAAAAAATATGCGCATTAAATGTTCTAATATTTTAATATAACAAATTTAATAATACATTTACCAACTTATTTATATGCATACACGGGAAGTATGTAATTTTACAAAGAAAGTTTTCTACGTCGCTGACTGAAAGCGTCTACCACACTGTCTAAGTCGACCTCAACATCTTTTTCTATGAATAACAATGACAAACCTGAGTGTCTCTCTTGAGTCATAGTTGTTCTAAGCCAAGTAAAAACTCTCCTCATGGCAGAGAAAGACATCTCGCAAGTTGCACTTAAAATTGGAAGAATACTCGTAACTTTAAAAAGTTGGTAGAGGTTTGGATAGGTGTTTTCTGCTATATGTTGTTTGATAGAATCATGACCAACAGTTTGATTTAACCGAAAAATACAATTCTTTAAAACGGTCATTTCTGCTCTTAGAGCAGAAGTATTAATATTAAAAATTTCCCGGTATTGCTCGACGAATTTATTCCATTTCACGACGTGGGAAAACTTAATATGAAAATGGTTATGAAATTGTCACCAAAATCGGAAAATTTCCATAAGACACTAAACGCTAACCTCAAAAAAACTAAAAAGATTATTATATTTATTTTAGAAAAACAGTTTAAAAAGGTCTTTTATAACCTTATGACTTCTACAACCCGATTTCGGAAACAGAGGAGCAAAGGTCGCTGTCTTTATTAAATGCGAAATTCAACTTACACTTCTATAATATTTTACAAGATGTCGCCAATATGTATGAAATATTCAATATGCATAATTATGTTTAAATGTAAAAAATATTTTCGGGAAATTGCATAAGTGCAGAAAAGTTACCGATAACTTAAAGAGAAAAAGCCTAATTCCGCAAGACAAGGGCTTTTTCCTGAAATGTAAACATTATCTGAATGATTTTAAATTTTAATGCACCTATTTTATTTGAATATTTCCCGAATAATAATAGAAAAGTATGTATTTTCAGCGTCATGTCCTTTTACTAGTAGTCGGTAGGGGAGGCCTAAAATATCTTAGGGGGGCCTGAGGGACTTCAGGGGGGGCCAGGCCCCCCTGGCTCCCCCCTAGCTACGCCAATGCCTGCATGTCTCCTTAAATGGTCCGCCCACGTCATTTGGGGTCTTCCCCTACTTCTTTTATTTTCCCAAGGTTACAATACCATTGTCCTATCGATCGTCTTTCTGTCTAATATTATGACCGACAAATGTCCATTTTAATTTTACATCCTCTTACAACCCTTACTTTTGTATTATTTCTTATCCAGTCATTCCTTTTTCTATCTGTTAGCTTTACATGTAACATTTGTGTTTCCATTGACCTTTGGGCTTTTGTTACCTTATCTATGTTTGATTTTGTAAGTGTCCAGGTCTGGGATCCATAGGTAAGTACAGGAAGAATACATTGGTTTACACTTTCGCTTTGAGGTACTGAGGATATTTTTTATTTTTTAATATGTAGCTTAATTTAAGACATTCTGGAAAAATTACAAATTTTAGAAAATCGTGCAATGAGAATAATTTTAAATGCTGATAAATATACCAAAATAAAAACAATCTTAAAGAAATTAAACTGGCTAAATGTAAAAAATTTAATATTTTATAATGTTTGTATTTTTATTTATAAAATTAATAATAATTTACTACCAGATTCATTCAAACAATTTATAAATCAAAATTATAATTATCATACTTACAATACCCGGACAAAAAAAGATTTTCATTTAAGCACTACATCAAAATTAGTTGTTAAAAAATCAATATTTTTGAAAGGTTGAGTGAATACAATAAATTAAAAGTGTCAATTAAAAATGAACCAAATTTAAAAAAAATTAAAAAAAGTATAAAAAATATTTATTTTCAATACAATTTATATAAAGTTATTAAATTTTATTAATATAGTGTTAGTTTATACCTATTTATTTATTTGTTTTATAAATTTGAATATAAAGTATAGTTTTAAGTTAATTGTAGCAAACATGCTAAATAAAAGCTTAAAACAAAAAAAATTTGCAGAATGCTGCCCAGGCCAATCTTACCCGTCTCTTGATTTCAGCCGTTTGGTTTTCCCTTTTTAGTTTAATAATTTGAGTAATAGTAATTTGTCCCAGGTATATAAATTCTTCTACTTTTTTCTCTTGGTTTATTCTGATCGTGGTATCCTTATCTGTTTTTGTTATGACTTTAGTTTTAGTGCAGTTCATAGTCAAGCCTATATTTTTAGCTGCTGTATCCATTTCCTCCAGCATTTTTATCAGTTCTTCTTTCTTATCTGTTATTAAGGCAATATCATCAGCATATCTTAGGTGGTTCAAGTATTCTCCGTTTACTTTGATGCCTATTTCTTCCCAATCTAGGTGTTTAAAAACATCTTCTAGGGCCTGGTTAAATAGTTTAGGGGATATTGTGTCACCCTGCTGACACCTCTTCTTATGCGGATTGGCTTGGTTCCTTCGTAGATTCTGATTGATGTTGTTGTTTCTCTATATATATTGACTATTAAGTCTGTGTATCTGTGATCTATTCGGCTCTTAATTAAAGATGATTTTACTGCCCAGTGCTCAATGCTATCGAAAGCTTTTTCAAAGTCTATAAACGTAATATATAGGTGGAATGTTGTATTCGTTGGTTCGTTCTACTAAGATTTTCATGGTAAATAGGTGGTCAACCGTACTGAAACCTTTTCTGAAGCCTGCTTGTTCTTTTGATTGATATCCTTCAAATTTTGTATTTAATCTATCAATTTTAACTAGCATAACTTAAAATAAAAAAAGTTATAAAAAAATCTCTAAACATTTAAATATTAAAAATAATTTAAATGTAATATTTTTCTAAAAATCAATCAAGAATTAAAAATGAGTTTATAAAGTCAAATTTGTTTATTATTTTATAACTCACCTATCTAAATGTCTAACAAAGTCCCAAAAACAGGCTTTTCTGGAATAGCCTCCATCTAGAAGCATGTTGAAACCGTTTATGCCAAACAAGGCTGCATCCCCTTGTCCCCCTGTAAACAAAAAACATTTCTTGTAGTCATTATACCTCTAGAAGTATTTGTCCAGTTTTGATGAAATTTTTCAGAGCACGAACTGGCCACGACAAGATAACTTAATAGATTTTCCAAAAAATTTTAACATTGCAATACAAAATGGTGGTTGTTTCAAATTTTTAACCGCTATACTATCTAAACATTTACTACAATTTTTATAAAAATTCGCAGGGACAAAAATCCAATTTGAAGGAATAAAATCTTTAAAAAAATCAAAGGACACAACACAAATTGTGTGATTTAATTTTTTTTTTATTTGGGTACTTTTTAACCGAACCGAACCGAAGTTTTCTTTTAAATATATGAAATAATTTTGGAGAAAAGAGGAAGCATGTTTTTCTCACCTGGAAAAACGTATAAAGTAGGTCTGGAAAATCGAATGTTGCCGACTACGTCGGAACTTTCTAAAATGGACTCCAATGTGGTCGGAACTAAAAATGGCGACAAATAGGCGACAAAGTCTGTGATGGATGGAGAACCGGTTGTTAGGACGTCTGTTGGATTAATACGGACCTAAAAATAATAAAATTATAAAATGTTGACATTCAAAAATTCAATTTTTTTTCTTAAAGTAAAAAAAGCCAAAAATTCAGAAATTCAAAGATGTCAAAAATATCAAAACTGTTGAAATAGTCAAAACAAAGTCCAAAAAGTAAAAAAAAGTCAATAATAGACAAAAATGTCAAAAAAGTCAAGTGTCAAAAATGTCAAAAATGTCAAAAATGTCAAAAATGTCAAAAATGTCAAAAATGTCAAAAATTTCAAAAATTTCAAAAATTTAAAAAATTTTAAAAAATTCAAAAATTTCAAAAATTTCAAAGATGTCAAAAAAGTAAAAAAATGTTCAAAAAAACTCAAAAAAGACTACAAAAATTTTTCATGTTAAATAGGCTGTTTTTAATAAGAAATACCTAAACTTACTTTACAAGCTCGTGCGAACGACTCTTTAGGCAGTTTTGGCCACTCCCCTTCTGCACTGCAATGGATATCCAAGGTGATTCCGTTTTCGTAGGCTTTGATAACGCGTTGGACTTCCAATTCTTGGAAGGCTTCGGAAAAATCGGCGTAGGAAAATGTGCCGTCCTAAAAAAATCTCAATTAAATCATTTAAAAATATAAAGTTTTAAAAAATTATTTTTTTTTTTATTAAGTGTTCAAATATTAATACTCATACCCTGTACACCTTGTGTTTTATTACCTGGAGTGCCCACGATCCATTTGCCTGGAACGTATATCCAGCGTGGATAATATGTCGGTGTTTGGTGAAGCTAGAAAGCAAGTTTCTTATGCATTGCTGCAATGTGTTGACCGCAGGATGGATCAAAATTTCTGTTACTAAGTTTTCTGAAGCGAACTGGATCAAACGTTCACCTATAGACAAACACAAAAACATTTTATCTTCGTTTTAGTTCCATAGGCGCACCCAGGGAGGGGGGGGCTCGGGCCTCCCAAATCTAAGCTTTTTTTTAGATATTTTCCACATACTTCATGAAGGCTCCCCCTATGACATATTCTTGGGTTTAGTCCTTTACGGAAACATTTGCTGTTACCGTCTGGGACAGATTTCTTGTGACAAGTTATAAGCAAGTCACAAATATTTTGTGTTATTTTTTTAAATTTACTTACCAAATCTGGCTTCTTCCCCCTCCAAACCTTGTTCTGTGATGATATTAAGTTCTTTTTCTAGATCCACCAGGCAATCAGTTACGTTCCACGATAACAAACCTGAAAAGAAAAATATTTATTAAATTTTAAACCATATGAATAAGGTAGTTAGCAGTTATATTTATATATAACTTTTATAAGAAAGAAAACGTAGTATACTGCAGTAAGAAATTTTAGCTCGTCTTTCCCTGAACTTCTTGGAAGCATTTCAACTCCAATTGCCATTTCTAGACGAAATAGAGGGAAACATTAGCGTTTTTCGAAAGGTTTAGGAACATTTCTTGGCTGAGGCAACGAATTTAAATGAATTTTTTATACAATTTAAAGTTTAAGAATAAAAATATAATACTACTTAGGTGCTCTATCTATCATCTTACTTTAAGAACTATCTAAGTGTATTATACTATTATCTACTTATCAAAGCTATTAAGATAAATGTAAGCTGCATTTTTTATAAAGAGTTTTTGTTGGAATGGTATTTTTTTGTTGTATGTTGTTTGTGCTTCGTTAACACGGTAGTTTTTGCCATATCCTATTCAAAATCTATTAAATTTATAAAAATATGCTTGAAATAAGGGAGCTAATGAGAAACTGAGTAAAAAAATACATAGCGCAGTAATTTTACTATATGTAGAAAAATATTTCTCAAAAACTAATTTTTTGAGATTTTGGTTGGGTATTTCTAGTATTTTTTCCTCAGAAATGACAAAAATACACATGATCTGAAAAATAATTTATTATTAAACTTAAGTTGTCCAAGGGCCAACTAAATAAATTGGTAAAAAAAAGTTTTTAAGTCACAAGCTTTTATAAAATGCACTAAAAATTAAAAAATAATTTTCTAACATTCTAATATTATCATAATAATAAAAGCGATGGCCGACTAATGCAAATTTTGACGATGTTAGCACGATAAGATATCCGTATCAATTAAATATCACTATTTGCAAGAATCAATCTAGCAGAAAAATGCAGAGGTACCAAACCCACCCAACCCGACCCAAGATACTCCAGCATTTCTCTGACATAGGTATGACAATGGCATAGTATTGCGGCACATCAAACATATCATTGATGACCTGCTATGTTGAATATTCTTTAAGTGTTTAGATCACAAATTTAGAATAACTTATGCTTTAATTTGCGGCCATCGCTTTTATTATTATGATAATATTAGAATGTTGGAAAATTATTTTTTAATTTTTAGTGAATTTTATAAAAGCTTGTGACTTAAAAATTTTTTTAACCAATTTATTTTCTACTTTTTAGTCTCAGCTATCTTCTCTATTAAATGAAAATATTTGTTCAAAAACAGGACAGAAGAGTTTATTCTAGAAAATAATGAAATCGCTGATCGTGAGTTGTTTGGAAACTCATTTTTCTATTGGGGGTGGGGGTAGAGGTAGAAATATATTTTTTGTTTGGGCTGTATTGCCATCGGACCTTTATGCATATACCAAATTTTATAAGAGTCATTTGAAGTGAAGTTTGACACACTTGACACAAACGCATTTTTTATGGAAGGGGGTGGGGGGTAGGGTGGGAGGACAATTTTTCATTATTGTTGTATTGTCATCGGACCACTATATGTATACAAAATTTCATCCAAATCGGATAATGGGAAGTGTGTCAAAAACGCATTTTTCTATAGATGGGGGTGGAGGTAGGAGTGGTAGGATTTTTTGTTCAATGTTGTATTGTCATCAGACCACTAGATGTATACCAAATTTCATCCAAATTGGATAATGGGAAGGGTGTCAAAAACGCATTTTCTATGGAAAGGGGTGGGGGTAGGGGTGGAAGGATATTTTTTTTAATGTTGTATTGTCATCGGACCACTATGTGAATACCAAATTTCATCCAAATCGGATAATGGGGAGTGTGTCAAAAACTCTTTTTTTTTATAAAAGGGGGTGGGGGTAGGGGTGGGAGGATATTTTTTCTTAATATTGTATTGTCATCGGATCACTATATGTATACCAAATTTCATCCAAATCGGATAAAGGGAAGTATGTCAAAAACAAATTTTTCTATGGAAGGGGTGGGGGTAGGGGTGGGAGGATATTTTTTTGTTATTGTTGTATTATCATCGGACCACTATGTGTATACCAAATTTTATCCAAATCGGATAACGGGAAGTGTGTCAAAAACACATTTTTCTATGGAAGGGGTGGGGTTAGGGGTGGGAGGATATTTTTTCTTAATGTTGTCTTGTCATGGGACCACTATGTGTGTACCAAATTTCAACCAAATCGGATAATGGGAAGTGTGTCAAAAACGCTTCACAAGATTTGATAGTTAGTTAGTTAGACAGAACATCTGAAGCTAAATAAAAGCTTGTAATAAATAAAAAAATGGTTTAAAATCACACTGGACTTGCAAATGTGACGGAAGTTTAAATATGACTGTCATTTTTAAACCAAAACATTATATTTTCTGATTTATTAACGAAAAAAGGTGGCCTATATTGTAAGGTATTTATGAACAATTATATAAATATTAAAAACTATTACATGCAAGGCAAAAAAATTAGATTTTCCCGCCTTTCCCCTACTCCGATACACTTGCAGTAAACATTTTATTATGCAGAACGAAATGAGAATAATGCAATGAATTTACTGTATATCAGTCACACTTCACCAGTGACTAAATTGCAAGAAATCAGCGCGTTTTATCCGAGATTTATTAGTTCTCCAAATGGAGAAATGGAGACATTTTAGAGAATGGAAATCATGTAACTCTCTCATTTCCTTTTATCAGAAAAATGTTATTTGTTTAGGCTTCCATTGCCAAGAATGTAAATAAAGTTTAATATCAAACAGATCTCCAAATAAAACTCAGTTTTATATACATGGTGTCCCAAAACTTGACGTCAATATTTTAATCGCACATTTTGTGGCCCAAAAAAAGAGATAAAAGTTCATATAAACTAAGATAAAGTGAACGTGGACAAGGCACAGTACTTATGTATTGGAAACGAATCAAGTGAGTTAGAACTAGACAATGGACAAACAATATTTCCATGCAATGAATATGTATACTTGGGTGTCACATTTGATAAGACAGGAACAGACTGTTAAGAACTGGAAAAAAGAATAGTATATGAAAAAAAGGTTATTGGATGTCTTAACAGTATTTTATGGAGCAGAGAGATAGAAAATGATGTAAAAGTTAACATATATGAAATAATGGTGAAAAGAATGCTGTTGTATGAAATAGAGACTTGTCGCATAACAGAAAACTACAAAACAAAAATGAAAGGTGTCGAAATGGATGCAATAAGAACATCAATGAGAATATCTAGAACAGATCATATAAGAAATGACATCATAAAAGAAAGAATGGGAATCAAGAGAAGTATAAAGGATAAAATCACTAAAAGACAACTGATATGGTACGCCCATGTACAATGGATGAACGACGAAAGATTACCAAATCAGGTCCTAGAATGGCAACCAATAGGGCGCAGAAAAAGGGTGTCCTAAACTGGAATGGCAACAGTCAATCCCAAGATGAATGAGTCAAAAAAACTTGACAGAAGATGATTGTCAGGATCGAAGGAGGTGGAGAATAGGCGTCGGACAACGTAGAAAAACGTTCTGGCTCGTCACAGTGAGCTGAACAACATCCTTCAACGGGTTTTGACTTCTGCAGGATTCCCTTCAGTCCTTGAACCCGTTGGAGTGTGTCGAAGTGATGGAAAACGCGTAGATGGAATGACCAGATTTCCTTGGAAGTCTGGCAAGCCTCTCTTGTGGGATGTCACATGTAAAGATTCTTTGTGTCAGTCATACATTCACTTGTCTTCAAAAAAAGCAGGAGAGGTTTGTCGTCTGAGTGAGTTCACAAAGAGAAGAAAGTATGAGGAACTTTTGGACCACTTTTGTTTTGTGCCCTTTTCTGTTGAAACACTTGGTCCCCTTGGAGAAGAAGCCAAACAACTGATAGAAAAAATTTGTAAAGATATAAGGGGCACATTGGGAAGTGGTTCAATGATTAAGTCATTTATTTTTCAAAACGTTAGTCTGGCTGTTCAGAGGGGCAACGGGGCGTCGGTGCTCGGGACTCTTCCTTCACAGAGAGGTTTGGATCATAGATAAAGGATTTGCGGCGCGGTTCAGTGAGTTTTTATTAGCTAGGCAACTCCGGCTGTTTGACAGGTCGTTAGCTCTGTGGCGCCCACTGCAGAGCTTAGTGATGAACTAAAAGGCGAGGCGGGAAATTTGAATCGCCTTTTATAATAAATTTTCTTTAATTTTAGAGTTTTTTTTGAAATTTTTAATCAGTCAATATTTTATAAAGACATACAATGTCTTTATAAGATATAAACAGATTGAAAATGAAATATAAAATGCAATAAATAAAACATTATTTAAATGAGTTTTTATTATTATAAAAAAAGCTACAAATTAATGACTAACTATTGATGTAATAATACATAGTCTTATTGATTGGTAAAATAAAATATAACCAAACACTGTCTAGTATATTTAAATTTGCTTTTAACATTTCTGGTGATTGATGAGTGAATAAATAATGAAACAGTTGTTCGTAAAGAGAATCATTCTTAAGTGTCTACTTTTTAACAGCTCGACGAAAATCTGACATGATTTAAAAGTACCTCCTCGCCTTGGTTGTAAGTTGTGTAGGGTATGTTTCAAAGCAGTATATAAATATATATATATATATATATATATATATATATATATATATATATATATATATATATAGTTTTACCATTTATATAAATGATATGTTAAAATTAAAAACTTTGGGTAAAATCATAAGTTTCGCTGATGACACTACCATCTTTTACACAGCGGATACTTGGGAGGGGCTGAAACATCTAGCCGAACAAGATTTTAAAACCATAAAATGTTGGTTTCAAATAAACAAACTTACCCTAAATTATGACAAAACAAAATATCTACCCTTTGCCATTTATCAGAACCATTTGCCTAACTTTGGACCTTTAAAAATCAATGACAATGAGGAAATTCCAGAATCATCCTCTATTAAATACTTGGGAATAATTTTCGACAGGCACATGAAATGGGATTTACAAATTAAGAACGTTTTAAATAAAATACGTGGACTGTTACCTAAATTTCGGTATCTTAGAGAATTTTTAGAGAAAGATCAGCTCAGAATGCTTTACCTCTCCCTGGTACAATCCCATCTTTCGTATGGAATTTTAGGTTGGGGTGGAGTTGCTGACTGTCACTTAAAGGCTTTGAGTAATACGCAGAAATGGTTTCTGAAGCTAATTTATGGTAAACGAAGAACCTACCCCTCGGACTTGCTTTTCCGGGAGACCAAAATCCTAGATATTCGCCAGCTTTATTGCTTGGAATTAATAAAAAATATTCAAAAGGGTAAAATCACGCTAAAGCAAAGAGTAAAGACATATTTCACTAGAAGAGACAATAACTTTCAATACAGCATTCTTTCAAAAACTACATCACAGCGCTCTGTGGAATATTTTGCTCCTAGAATATATAATACTTTACCATTAAATATACAAAATACTACAAAATTTCATAAATTCAGGAAGCTGGCTAATGCATGGATTTTGGAAAATAGAGATAAGTGTAATGAATTAATTAATTTGAATTACGTAAGATAAGAAATATGCTACCTAATACACTTACTAGTTATCTGGTACTTAGTATCGAAAGATACAATTTAGAATTACTTGTGGTATATTTTGTTTTCTTTTCTTCTTGTTTAGTCAACAAGCATGATTATGCTTTTATGACTTTTTTTACGTTTATTGTCCATTTTTAATGTAATTTTCTGTTTGAATTTGAATTTGAATAAACGTATTATTATTATTATATATATATATATATATATATATATATAGCTTATCAGTGGTCACACATATCATCGAAAAGCTGAAAACAATAAAAAAAAATCTACTTATAACCACATCAATCATAGGTACTAGATTATGGTAAGATTTAAAATTAAGGAATAAATTTATTCAAAGTACATTACGCTGCTGGGTAATCCCTCGTTTACCCATCAATTAAGCCCCCCCTTTTACTTAATATCAAACGAAAGGGATAGACATAAAATTAACACTAAATTTGTGCTTAGTTCATGGGCAAATAAGGCACCTACCAGGCATTGGAAACCTGTATTCAGAGTTCCGTAAAGTAAGCGATAAGAAGTTAAAAAGACACTACCAATACAAATTTTATCAAATGCCAATCTAACCTCAAATGAGAAAATAAAAAAACTTACCTTAAAATTTCTCGAAAAACTATGCATTTTGTACTCGTCTGAACTTTAGACACTTCACCCAGAAAAGCAACTAGAAATTCTTATTCTTTTATATTTAAATTGCAAAAGTTACAAATTTAACAAAATTTAATTTTAATGCGTCACAGCAGCAAAGATTACCTACATAAGCCAAAAAGATAGATTTTAATTGAACCCGAAATAAAATGCGGTGGAAGAGGTTTTTCTACCTGAAAAAAAGGGGGACGGAAAATCCAAACCACAGATAATTCTCAAAAAAAATAGAATAAGGAACAAACGCGCGACCGCAGTGCCTCTTGTGAGCTTAGTGAGAACTTTAACCTAACGACCTGTCAAATTGCATTGAGTTTCCTAGGCATCGTTTGGATAAGGTATTTTATATTTAATTTTTATTTGATTTTTTTATATATAATTTTATTTTTTATTGTTATTATATTAAGAACTTATTTAATTTTCTACAATAAACTTTTTATATACAAAAAAAAAACATAGTAGTAGTATTATATTGTATCTATGTATCTCTCTTAAGATTTCTTATCATAAAATTGTTGTTTGTTTAGGCCTCCCTTGCCAAGATTGTAAATAAAGTCTTATCTAATACGAAGCTCTAAATCAAGCTCTATCAGTTTTATCTATAAATACGAAAATAGAATAGCTCTAAAATAATATATTGCGTAGGCATTACGATAGAGCCATGGCTATCTTGATTAAAATATAGAGTTTCGCAACGTGATATCACACAACACCTCTAACGCCTCCATGGTTTGGAATAAACACCTAAAAATTAAGTACCCCCACAACTCTTTATTTTTTACCCAATTGGGGTGCGTTTGAAAATTGTTACCCTAGGGTAAAGGTTATACCTGGGCTAGCCCAAAATCGTTCAAAAATGATCACGGTCAAAACGATGACGTCATACACCCGCGTTCGATAATCAAAAAGGTGATGACCCGGGGTGCGCCTAATTCACCGAGGTCAGGAGGCGTATTTACGTTTCCGTGCTGATTTCACGGCAGCGCTGTTTTGAAATAGACACGGAAATGTTGCAACATATTTGGTTACAAATGCGTGTTGATTTTAAGGCGCCGAGGCTCGAACAAGGCACGGATTTGTATTGAATTACGCAGCGCAGGGGTTTACTTATCAGTGCACATTTGAAACTTAAATTGGATTCACGTTGTTTATTAGTTTGGTTTTGAGGTTATATGTTTGTTAATATGAAACTTATGGAGCAGTTTAAAAGTATTTGTACTAATATTACTCAAGATTTTGAAATTCTTTGAAGTTTGAAGAATACTCTTCCATTAATTATACCTGTAAAGTTCAGTGTTCATTGTCTTACACCGGCAACTACGACGACAGATGTTGTTCTGTTATTAATAAATTTTAATGATTTAAATGATTTTCACTAGATTTCTAACCACATGAAAATAGAAAGTGTCAAAAACCTAACCTAACGAAAGCTAATCAATCAAATCTAACCGAACCGAACCAAAGCAAACCGAACCAATAATTTTAATTGAGTTCCTACCCGGGATCCTAGAGGATGTGAATCCGAACCGAACCGATCCTAACTAAACCGAACCAAACCTAACCTAACCAAACTAAACTACAATACTATTCACACCATTGTCTTTATTTATTATTATTTTTTTTTTTTACAGTTTACACTTGATAACGGTTAGAGATACTTACTAACCGAAACGTCGTGTTTTAAAATAAATAAAGACAATGGAAGTCCGAAATTTTATTTCTACACAATCATTGTCTACGAGTTTCAAACAAAGACTATTCACACCCTCTAGGATCCCGGGAAAGAAGTCAGGAAAGTTTTTTTTAAATTGTTGGTTCAGTTTGCTTTGGTTCGGTTCGGTTCGGTTTGGATCAATTCGGTTCGTTTCGGTTCGGGTTCACATCCTCTAGGATCGCGGGTAGGGAGTCAGGAAAGTTTTTTTTTGAAAAAAATTATTGGTTCAGTTTGCTTTGATTGATTAGCTTTCGTTATGTTAGCGTTTTAACCTGACAGTTGAATACGCTTTTGTAATAGTTTAAAGAGCGATGTTTTCTTACAGATCCGTGCTCATTTCGAGATCAAAACTCTTAAAATTAACACGTATTTGAACCCAAATATATTGTAACATTTCCGTGTCTATTTCAAAACCGCGCCGACGTGAAATCAGCACGGAAACGTAAATACGCGGTCAGGAGCAAGGCGCGATTCACCCGCGATTGCGCACTAGCGCTTAACTTAAATTGTTTTTGTTTTTTTTTTTATTTTGTGTTATATTTCACACACGACTACTTCAATAAATCCAAAACTATTTAGAAAAGTAAAAATACTTCTTAAAAAAATTAAAATTCTCAAACTAAATCAAATTTAAAAAAATCCAAATCATATGTTTTTAATCACCATGCGTTCAAAAATTTAAAAGGCGATATTTACCCAGGGTAATTTCGATTTTCCGATGACGTCATCAATATCGCCTTAACCTACCATCACCTTAACCTCGTCTTTTATTTTCAAACGCACCCCTGCAGCACGGCGAAAGGAAGGGTAATGTTTTTCGATTGTTTTATGTAAGTAAACATGTATGTTTGTGTCACGCTACAGGCTAAACGGCTGAACGGATTTTGACAAAAAAGTGTCATTGAATTGCTACTGATCCCGTAGGTGCTACAGGCTATATTTTTTTAAACAGGAATCACCATGGCGGTCTTCAGACGCCATTTTGTCATATGATGTAGGCTTTAAGGCATACAAATTATCTAAATTTCAGGCGATTTTATTGAAGTTCCTTTGATTACCCATTGCAAATGTCCTCTAATTTGCTGTAGTCACTTTGTAGTCCTCCCTGCTCCCACCTATCTCCCCGCCTGTCATTCCCCCCATCCTATTCAAAAACCATATTCGCATAATTTTATCAAATATAGAGCGATTTCAAAAATTCTTTCACTGGACGCCTAGGTGCATGTGCACCTGTATGCATCCAAGTCTACAAAAATGTTGCAGGTAAATAATCAAGAAAAAATACTAATACACAAAAACAATAATCAAACAAAAAACCAATCATCTAAATAATGTCAAATAACTTTGATCTTGCATTTGATCAGAATATGAACCGAACCGAACCGAAGTGTTTAGACCTAGTTTTTTTTATATGATTGCCATAAATAATTCATAATTTTCAATTAAATATCTTTTGCAAGTTTTCGAATACATTTTATGATTTTTTATTTCTTAAATTTCTGGGGGTAGAATATTAATAATTTTCGGTCCTATTGATGTTATAAATCTTTATATATATCACCATTTTACTAGTTCCCAAAAAAAATAACTAAATAATAATAATTTTATTCCAATTAATTTATAGGTAAATACATAAATATATACCTATCTAAAAACTTTTTGAGGCTTCTCTACTTAGATTTTGCCACAAAATTTGGTTTACCATAGCTATGGCGCGGTGCCACTTATATACATCCTCAACTGTAGGTACTTATAAAAAAAAATAATACATGTAAGTATAAATGTAAGCATTGATATATAAAAGACTAAATTGTGTAACTACTGTATTCTAAATGAAATTTAGATCAAATAGCATCATACTGATTTCTAATGACATGATTCTGTATTAACCTTTTTTAAAACATAATTCGGGTTTTTCGATAAGCGAGGCAGGAACAGCATTGTAAATTTTGGATATTTGATAAATAAAACATCGTTTAAAGAACTCTACTTTATGGATAGTGGATGTACTGGCGTTTTATCTCTATGCATATTGTGTGTCTCTATCTACGCTTTTATTGATTATTTTAGCTGTGTAGCTGGCCTGAAAATAAAATTTTCAACAGGTCAGCTTGAGTCAGCTGACTGACTCTGGGACGTACCTAGGGGTGGGGGGGGGGGGTTCAGGATCACCGAATAGTTAATTAAGTGTGTTAAAATAGATTTTTCTGTACAAATGACACAAAACGCAAATTGTTTTATTCCCCCCCCTCAAAAAAAATGTCTTATTGGGTACCACTCTGGATTGGCTTACTCACAGTCAGCTAAAAATCAGGGCGTGTCAAACGGTCTAACTTTGTATTTTTTAGAGGCCCTCAAAACATTTTGATAGTGGTTAATTTTATTCAAATGTATTCGGGGCATCTAGTTTTTACCTTCCTAGCCCGCGCAGCAATGGCTAGGGAAGGTTTTGTTTTCGATAAAAAAAATTATGTGATAGATAGTTCTTTGTTTGAAACTCGTAGACAATGATAAAATTTAGAACTTGGGTAGCTTGTAAAAAAACGCTCAAGTTTTTGCTTGCACTGTCCGTGTACATCAGCTGTGAATAGCCCCACTTGATATTTTGGTCGGAGAATATCCTGTACTAGAAAATGGACAAACAATATCTTCATGCAATGAGTATGTATACTTGTGTGTTACATTTGGTAAGACAGGAACAGACTGTAGAGAATTGGAAAAAAGAATAGTAAAAGCAAAAAAAGTTATTGGATGTCTTAACAGTATTTTATGGAGCAGAGAGATAAAAAAGAATGTAAAATTTAACATATATGAAACAATGGTCAAAAGCACGCTGTTGTATGGAATAGAGACTTATCACGTAACAGAAAAATACAAAACAAAAATGGATGCAATAAGAAGATCAATGAGAATATCTAGAATAGATCACATAAGAAATAAGATCATAAAAGAAAGAATGGGAATCAAGGAAAGCCTAACGGATGACATCACTAAAAGACAATGATGATACAAGATATGGTACAGCCATGTACAACGGATGAACATCGAAAGATTACGAAAGCAGGTCCTTGAATGGCGACCAACAGGACGCAGAAAAAGAAGGCATCCTAAATTGGGGTGGCGGAACAAAGATCGAAAGACAAAAGATCGAAAGACAAAAGATCGAAAATACAGAAGATCGAAAAACAAAAGATCGAAAAGGCAAAAGATCGAAAATACAAAAGATCGAAAAACAAAAGATCGAAAGACAAAAGATCGAAAATACAGAAGATCGAAAAACAAAAGATTGAAAATACAGAAGATCGAAAAACAAAAGATCGAAAAGGCAAAAGATCGAAAATACAAAAGATCGAAAAACAAAAGATCGAAAATACAGAAGATCGAAAGTACAAAAGATCGAAAGACAAAAGATCAAAGGGCAGAAGATCGAAACACAAAATATCAGAAGACAAAACGAAAAAAAATTGCAGGTAAATAAAATCAATATCAATCAAAATATACAAAATGACGCGTATCATGTTTGCTTAGGTATATTTACATAAATATTTTAGGCAAGGTCAGGTAAGGTAAAATTGAACCTAAACGTTAAATAAACCATGTTTAACACAAATCATATAATTCGATAAAATGGTCTCTTTTTCAATAATTTTTTTCAAAAAAAAAACTTTCCTGATTTCTTTACCGGGATCCTAGAGGGTGTGTAACCAAACCGAACCGAACCGAGCCGAAAGAAACCAAACCGAACCAGCCGATTTGGTTTGGTTCGGTTTGGTTTTGCACCCTGTAGGATCTCGGGAAACATGTCTGGAAAGTTTTTTTTTTATATTTTAGAAAGAGACCCCATAGTCGAACGGGTTCCGTTAGGTTCGATTTAGTTACACACCCTCTAGGATCCCGGAAAAGAAATCAGGAAAGTTTTTTTTTGAAAAAACTATGTAATAGTGGTATTTTGAAACGCGCTACTATGATACGCGCTATCTTGATGTCTTGTCTTTCGATCTTTTGCACTTTCGATCTTCTGTACTTTCGATCTTTGGTCTTTCAATCTTTTGTTTTTCGATCTTTTGTATTTTCGATCTTTTGCATTTTCAATCTTTTGTTTTTCGACCTTTTGTTTTTCGATCTTTTGTAGTTTCGATCTTTTGTTTTTCGATCTTTTGTCTTTTCGACCTTTTGTATTTCGATCTTTTCTCTTTTCGATCTTTTGTATTCGATCTTTTTTCTTTCGATCTTTTGTCTTTCGATCTTTGTTCCGCCACCCCCTAAATTGGAAGGGCAACCGTCAATCCAAAGATCAATGAGTCAAAAAAACCTGACCGAAGATGATTGTCAGGATCGAAGGAAGTGGAGAATAGGCATCACACAATATAAAAAAAATGTTCTAAACCGTACAGTTTTTCAGTTGAAAAATTAAAATAAAAAACTTTTTAATGAAGCATCGCATTAATAATAAAACACATTTTTGAAATCATTCGTGTTATGTATAACCAAAACTTTGTGGAAGCTTTCGTTTCTAAGATATTTACAAAAAAATTATATAGTATGAAATTCACTTGGATGGTGCTAATGGGCTGGGAAGGTATCAGATCCGTCATGGATCAGTTTATTCTTTTTCGGTCAAAAGAGGCTTAAAAACAGCTAAAAATTTTAACGCATCAATAGTTTAAAAATTTCGAAAAGTCATAAAACTCGATAGTAGAAAATTTATAACTATCCTAAAACTTTCAAGGGCTTTTAATATTTCAGAAAACTCACGAAGTGAACCGTTATTTATTCCATTCCAATGAGTTCTATGGGGAGAGATGGGGGCTGTTTGCTATAACTCTAGACTCTAGAAACTCATTAGGAATTTATAACCAACAAGAAGGATGAAATGAATGAAAAAGAAAATTTGTTTTCAACTTTTGCCTTTTTTCCAACGTCGTCAAGGAAATTAGAAACAAAAGTTGGAATTGAAAAATTTTAATTTAAGTTTAGAAAAAAGTAGTAGTAAAAACCACTTATATACAGGGTGTCACTCACAATATCTTAATGAGTAACAGAGCAGGTCAAAGTAAGAAAAAAGTTAATAATCAAAGATTTTAAAAGACCTTACACAAGTTCCACTAATACGAAAATTAAACGACCAGTGGACAAGGAGTGCCAAAGAATAATTTTTTTTTTATAAAAAAACACCCAACTGCTAAATTTACTTGTAACTACTAGTCGCAGTTGAGTACAAAATTCATAGGTATATCTATAATATACGACATGCTTCAACTTTTAGTTTTGATGCCCAAAGCGCACTTACGAAATTATACAGTTTTGTATTTTCTTTAATTAGGTTATTGGGTAATTTTGTACCCAACTACGACTAGTAGTTACGAGTAAATTTAGCATTTGGATGTTTTTTTATTTATTTTTTTTTTATTTCCAACTTTTAGGTTTAGTCCTTATTCAGCCTTATAAAAAGCACTATGCATTTACATTTCATTTAGCTTTACCCAAAAAGTACGTGTAGATTTTCTACGGACGCGAACAGTGTTACCTTCCATTGGGGGGGGGGGGGAGGGAGGAGGGAACTAGTAAAATTGTGTCGAAAAAAATCTTAAAGTTTGTGTCGAAATTTTTTTTGAAATCGCTCTAAATTTGTGAAAAGTATAGCTACAACTATTACTAATAAGGAGGGTGAGGAGAAGGGAGGGAAAGGAAGGGGGAAACTAGTAAAATGATGTTGGAAAAGAGTCTTCAAGCGTGTGCAGAAAGAACTTTTAAAATAGCTTTATATAATAATTTATATTTGTTACTAATAAGGATGGCGTGGAGGTGGGTGGGAGAGGCGGCTGGGGAAGGTTCATTCTCTCCAACCAGCATCCCCTTTATTACATTATTTAATTTATGGCAATAACCTATGTTCTTTGTTTGAAACTGGAAGACAATGATTGAGTAAAAATAAAATTTTGGACTTCCATCCCAACAAACAATTAAAGTAACGACGAAACCCCAACTAGAAAGAATTTCTTAAAAGTAACCGCAACGTACTCCCGCTACGTCTCAGTATACCATACAGCGACGTTATAATTCCCTAAGTGGGGAACCAATTTCTGGTTATAACTACTTGGCCAAGTGTTTAAAGTCACTGTAGTAACAACTACACTACTACGTCGTAGCCAGGTATCTACTACGTCGTAGAGGCTGTTTTTTTTCCGTAATGGCATAAAAGTTGCGATGTAGTTGCAAATAATATAATCGTTTCTTTTTGGTAGAATTGTTACACAATATGGTGGACACAACAGTAAACAGACTCGCTTAGTTTTTTTGTTTGGTTATGGTTATAATATGAACTATGTTATCCAAAAGTGTGAGAATTTACGAGCAGAGGATCAAAATTCGAGTGCGACGCAAAGTTTTTTGTATAACATGCATTATATTCTAGACTACTCAAAGGCATTCGATACAATCAATCATGAGGTTCTAATGAGCATTTTACACTACATTGGTCTTGATAACACAGCTATAAACCTCCTTAAGAACGCAATTGAAGAACGCCAGCAATGTGTTAAAGTTAAAAACAAACTTTCAACTTTTCAAACTATCAAGCAAGGAGTTCCTCAAGGTTCTTCGATTTCGCCATTGATCTACTCCATCTACACTTCAAATCTACTTTCAGCTCTAAAGAGCTGCTTACCACAATTCTATGCTGATGATTCACAGCTACGCTGCTCATTCGATAAAAGCAATATTCAAGAAGCCTGCTCTTTAATCTCTCACGACCTGGATGCACTCCATAAACTTTCTCTTAAGCACTCCCTTCATTTAAACCCGCAAAAATGCTGTGTATTGCTGTTTGGTGCTAGCCAGAGGGTTGTTGATCAGTGCCAAGACCAAATTTCATTAAACCTTAATAATACTATTTTACCTGTAAAAAACGACGCTAGGAATTTGGGCTTGGTAATGGACAATAGCCTAAGATTTAAAAAACATCTTTCCATATGCACGCAAAAAGCTTTTTTTCGATTAAAGGCTATATACAGCAATAGACATATTCTATCAAAAAAACTAAAAACTCTTCTGTGTGACTCTTTGGTACTATCAGTTTTTAATCATGCAGATGTTGTTTACGATCAGTGCATTTCTTCATTGGGTAAAAGACGAATTCAAAAAATGCAAAATTCATGCTTGCGTCTAATCTACGGTATAAAAAAACGAAATCGAATATCACATAAGCTTAAAGAAACACATTGGCTCAACATGAAAAATCGAAGGAAATTACATAAAGCATGTTTTTATCACAAAATAATAAGCTCCTCACAGCCGTCATACCTATATAGAAAAATAAAGTTTCGCTCAGAAACACATAATTTAAATACACGGCATAAAAATAAAATTACTCCTCCTAAACACAGAACCGCATTCTTCGAAAAAAGCTTTTCTTATGACGTGGCAAACCTGTACAACTCTATTCCCGAAAAAATTAAAAGTAAGAACCATGTTGGATTTAAAAAGGCTTTCACAAACTATCTTATGATTCAGCAAAATGACATATAAGTAAACTTAAAAACTTCGCTCACTTCAAAAATTGCAGTTTTAACATTTTTTATTTTTGTTTTTTTATCTTTTATGTTTTTTGGTTTCTCTTTTGAATGATATTAATATACACAATACTTCTCTTTCTCGCAGATATTATGTTAAGTGATTAAAGTTAGAATTTTTTTTTTTTAGTTACATTAATTATAAAAGGTTAATTGAACAGAACTGTCAGAACCTATTACAGGTAGTGACAATACTGAAATTCGCCTATTTCACAATTATATTGTAAGCATTATACTGTAATTTGTAATTTTCGGTTTCTAATTGTGGAATAAAGACATTTATTATTATTATTATTATTATTATATATATTGCAAAAAACCGATGCGCCCGTAAAATTGAGCCGTTTTCTGGTAGCTGAAGGAATTTTTGTGTTGTGATTTTGGAGGTTATGTTTTCATAATCGACAGTTAACTCCAACAAATGGTGCTTAAGAAGAGCATTTTTGGTAAGCTTCAACTAATTTGTTTATAAAATAGTATGGCTCTTTAATATGAGCTCATAAAACGACAACAAAAATATTAAATTTTCTTTCTTACATAAAAACATGGCGTCCCAAACTATATTCCCTGATAGTCGAAAATGTTACTTGAAAGTAGTTGCGGCTTTAAAGTTGATCCAAAAAGTTATTTTGTCTAAATTGTTACATCAGATGTTACTATGATGACAAAAACTTTTGTGGTAAAAATTAAAGTTATAATGTAGTTGTCGGATACACTTGTTTGGGACTCCAATGAAGCTTAACTTTCTAGTGGTAATTAAGTAGGATATAAAAGTCAGGGCAGGGCGACTACGAAATAACGACTAAAAAGAAAGTAAAACTTTAGCAACGTCCTATTGTGGTAGAGAAGACTATCAGAATCGACTATCAAGAAACAATCCTATGAAGTAGTTTAGAGGGTCGTTTTTACGAAACATCTACTATTTCCTGATACTAAATAGTAGTTAGAACTAAAAAGTAACAAATTTTGGTTGGGATCACCACATTTCTACTATAAGAAAGTAGCAAAGCCTTTAGAACATGTAGCCGCTACTATAAATGTTAGTTGGGATTGTCTTTATTTATTTTAAACAAAAAGTTTCGGTTAGTCAGTATTTTCTAACCTTTTTACACAGTTTACTCTTGAAAACGGTTAGAGATACTTACTAACCGAAACGTCGTCTTGAAAATAAATAAAGACAATGGAAGTCCAAAATTTTATTTCTAACCTATGTTCTTGTTAACCTGTTTTATGTATGTAAAATATATGTTTAAATTTGGATTCTTTATAAGTACTTAATTTTATTATTCTCCAAATCCCTCAGTCACAAGTGACATATATTTGTAACAATATATTTATTTCATTTCAAAGTCACAAAAGTGTAACTGCGTATGGCAAGGACTATAGATAAGCAAAGTTTTAATTTTTAAATTATTTTTGTACTTTTACCTGTTTATTTTATCAAAAAATTAGCCAGATAATCAATTGGCAATGGCAGATTGTCTTTTTTGCAAAAACACTTTTTTCCTATTCCTCAAACAAAATCCTATAACTTAAAAACTAGGGGATGTTTTATGAACTTTTTTTCTTATTTTGTACTCTATCACTTTTAAAGTAATGTGAATCATATTGTTTACACCCTGTATAATTTAGTGTCTTTCTCCATTCGAGAGTACGCCTCCAAAGAGACAGACAGTACACAGAGCTCAAAACAAGCAAAAATCGACATCTAATTTTCACGATATATTATACCCTTAAAAGGCTTAATTTAGTTTTCCACGTAGTGATTTTTTTGTCTTTAAGATGTTATTCCCTTTTCTTTGACATTCCTCCTCCCCATTTTGTCCTCTAATTTTTTTTGCTTTGAGATGGAGAGTAAAAGATAGTCTTTATTGTTGTCTGGAGAAAAAAGGGTGGCATCTCAAAGAGAATCAATCAAACGCTATTGAAAATTTAAACCTCAATGTCAGCCATTGATAATCTTTTGTCCTTAGCAGGAATTAATCTTTTAAATCTTTAGCAACATAAAAAAAGGTTGTCCATCCATGTGTCAGTAGGGGAGCGTGAGGTGAGTTTGAACATGAGTAGATACTTTTTAATAACTCTCCGTGTAATGTCCAATGTGTAAGTAACTTATCATTTAATCAAAAAATCAACCAGATAATCTTTTGACAGATTTTCTTTTTGCAATAACAGTTTTTCCCCTATTCCTGAAGCTTTAAAATCATATAACTTGAGAACAAGGGGATGTTTTATAAACTTTTTATTTTATTTTGTACTCTATGACTTTTAAAGTATATAGTAAATCATATTGTTTACACCCTGTATAATTTAGTGTCTTTCTCCATTCAAGGGAATGCCTCCAAAAAGACAGACAGTACACACAGCTCAAAACAAGCAAAAACGGACATCTAATTTTCACGATATATTATGCCCTTAAAAGGCTTAATTTAGTTTTCCACGTAGTGATTTTTTTGTCTTTAAGATGTTATTCCCTTTTCTTTGACATTCCTCCTCCCCATTTTGTCCTCTAATTTTTTTTGCTTTGAGATGGAGAGTAAAAGATAGTCTTTATTGTTGTCTGGAGAAAAAAGGGTGGCATCTCAAACAGAATCAATCTTACGCTACTGAAAAGTTAAACCTCAATGTCAGCCATTGATAATCTTTTAACCTTTGCAGGAATTAATCTTTTAAATCTTTAGCAACATAAAAAAAGTTTGCCCATCCATGTGTCAGTAGGGGAGCATGGGGTGAGTTTGGACATACATTTTTTGTAACCATCATATCAGTTTTTATAGTTCTTGCGCTGACTTTAAGCGGCCCTTTTTTGTATGCGTCCTTGTTTCTACCCTTTGAAAGACAACGGCAACAACAGAAATATTGCCAATATTATTGATCGTCTGAGAACCGCTTTACAAAAACCGTATAAATTTCTATCCATATGCTTCAAGAAGCTGTCAATATATGTTTAAAAAAGCCTTCTTACACGGTCAATACACCCTTGAATTGATATATATCACTTTTCAAGTAATGTGAATCATATTGTTTACACCCTGTATAATTTAGTGTCTTTCTCCATTCGAGAGTACGCTTCCAAAGAGACAGACAGAACACAGAGCTCAAAACAAGCAAAAACCGATATCTAATTTTCACGATATATGCCCTTAAAAGGCCCACTAATTTAATTTCCCACGTAGTGATTTTTTAGTCTGAATGTTGTTATTCCCTTTCCATTGACATTCCTCTTCCCCACTTTGTCCTCTAATTTTTTTTTGCTTTGAGATGGAGAGTAAAATACAGCCTTTTTTGTTGTCTGGAGAAAAAAGGGTGGCACCTCAAACAGAATAAATCTTACGCTATTGAAAAATTAAACCTCAATGTCAGCCACTGATAATCTTTTAACCTTTGCAGGAATTATTCTTTTAAATCTTTAGCAACACAAAAAAAGGTTGCCCATCCATGTGTCAGTAGGGGAGCTTGGGGTATGTTTGGACATGGGTAGATACTTTTTAATAACTTTCCATGCAATCTCGAATGTGTCATTAGTAAAGGAGAGATATTGCACACTTGGACTTATTATAAACCTATTTTCTAATTACATGGTATATTTAATAACACCCTGATCTTGAAATATATAAATATTAGTGTGAAAATTGGAACACCGACATCTAATTTTCACGATATATACCCTTAAAAGATTTATCCATTAATTTAGTACCCCCGTAGTGATTTTTTTGTCTTGATGTTGTTGCATTCCTCCTTCCCATTTGGTCCTCTAATTTTTTTTGCTTTGAGATGGAGAGTAAAAGATAGCCTTTTTTGTTGTCTAGAGAAGAAAGGGTGGCCTCAAACCTCAAACAGAATCAATCTTACGTTATTAAAAAGTTAAACCTCAACGTCAGCCACTGATAATCTTTTAACCTTTGCAGGAATAAATCTTTTTAACCTTTTCAGCAACATAAAAAAAGGTTGCCCATCCATGTGTCAGTAGGGGAGCCTGGGGTGTGTTTGGAAATGGGTAGATACTTTTTAATAACTTTCCATGCAATGTCCAATGTGTCACTAATAAAGGGGATTATTGGACACTTGGACTTATTATTAAAAATCTTATCTTATAATTACATAGAATATTCAATAACACCCCGTATCTTGAAATATATGAATATTGTCTACGAAGATTGTTCTTCTGGAACACTGTGCGCCCCCAAAAAGACAGAGCTCAAAATAACCAAAAACCGACATCTAATTTTCACGATATATGCCTTTAAAAGTCTTATCCACTAATTTAGTTTCCCACGTAGTGATTTTTTTTTGTCTGAATGTTGTTATTCCCTTTTCCTTGACATTCTTCTTCCCCATTTTGTCCTCTAATTTTTTTTGCTTTGAGATGGAGAGTAAAAGATAGCCTTTTGTGTTGCCTGGAGAAAAAAGGGAGGCACTTCAAACAGAATCAATCTTACGCTATTGAAAAATTAAACCTCAATGTCAGCCATTGATAATCTTTTAACCTTTGCAGGAATTAATCTTTTAAATCTTAAGCAACATAAAAAAAGGTTGCCCATCCTAGTCTCAGTAGGGGAGAGTGGGGTGTGTTTGGACATGGGTAGATACTTTTTAAGAACTTTTCATGCAGTGTCCAATGTGTCACTAGTAAAGAGGAGATATTGGACACATTTATTATTAAAAAACTTATTTTATAATTACATAGTATATTCAATAACACCCCGTATCTTGAAATATATGAATTTTTTCTACCAAGATTGTGCTTTTGGAACACTGTGCGCCCCCAAAAAGACAGACAGTGCACAGAGCTCAAAATAACCAAAAATCTAATTTTCACGATATATGCCTTTGTCTTATGCACTAATTTAGTTTTCCACGTAGTGATTTTTTTGTCTGGATGTTGTTATTCTCTTTTCCTTGACATTCTTCTTTCCCATTTTGTCCTCTAATTTTTTTTGCTTTGAGATGGAGATTAAAAGATAGCCTTTTTTGTTGTCTGGAGAAAAAAGGGTGGCACCTCAACCAGAATCAATCTTACGCTATTAAAAAGTTAAACCTCAATGTCAGCCACTGATAATCTTTTAACCATTGCAGGAATTAATCTTTTAAATCTTTAGCAACATAAAAAAAGGTTACCCATCCATATGTCAGTAGGGGAGCCTGGGGTGTGTTTGAACATGGGTAGATATTTTTTACATGTTTACCTAGTAAAGGGGAGATATTGGACACTTGGAGTCATTAAAAAACATATTTTATAATTACATAGTATATTCAATAACACCCCGTATCTTGAAATATATGAATATTGTCTACCAAAATTGTGCTTCTGGAACACTGTGCGCCCCCAAAAAGACAGAGCTCAAAATCACCAAAACCGACATCTAAGTTTCACGATGCCTTTAAAAGTCTTTTCACTAATTTAGTTTTCCATGTAGTGATTTTTTTATCTGGATGTTGTTATTCCCTTTTCCTTGACATTCTTCTTCCCCATTTTGTCCTCTAATTTTTTTTTGCTTTGAGAAGGAGAGTAAAAGATAGCCTTTTGTGTTGTCTGGAGAAAAAAGGGAGGCACTTCAAACAGAATCAATCTTACGCTATTGAAAAATTAAACCTCAATGTCAGCCACTGATAATCTTTTAACTTTTGCAGAAATTAATCTTTTAAATCTTAAGCAACATAAAAAAGGTTGCCCATCCTAGTGTCAGTAGGGGAGCTTGGGGTGTGTTTGGATATGGGTAGATACTTTTTAAGAACTTTTCATGCAGTGTCCAATGTGTCACTAGTAAAGGGGAGATATTGGACAC
Organism: Aspidapion aeneum; assembly: GCA_963576565.1. Classification (NCBI taxonomy): domain Eukaryota; kingdom Metazoa; phylum Arthropoda; class Insecta; order Coleoptera; family Brentidae; genus Aspidapion; species Aspidapion aeneum. Next base: position 4,926,905 of record OY755047.1, read on the forward strand.
ATTTATTATTAAAAAACTTATTTTATAATTACATAGTATATTCAATAACACCCCGTATCTTGAAATATATGAATTTTTTCTACCAAGATTGTGGTTTTGGAACACTGTGCGCCCCCAAAAAGACAGACAGTGCACAGAGCTCAAAATAACCAAAAATCTAATTTTCACGATATATGCCTTTGTCTTATCCACTAATTTAGTTTTCCACGTAGTGATTTTTTTTGTATGGATGTTGTTATTCCCTTTTCCTTGACATTCTTCTTCCCCATTTTGTCCTCTAATTTTTTTTGCTTTGAGATGGAGAGTAAAAGATAGCCTTTTTTGTTGTCTGGAGAAAAAAGGGTGGCACTTTAAACAGAATCAATCAACCTTGATGTCGGCCACTGATAATATTTTAACCTTTACAGGAATTAATCTTTTAAATATTTAGCAACATAAAAAAAGGTTGCCCATTCATGTGACAGTACGGGATACTTTTTTCAATTTAATTTTTAATTTTTTTTTTAATTTTACGAGTTTCACGTGCCTAATCTAATGTTTTAACTTTAAAAGATAAACTTTTCATTCAATTAATTAGTTTTATTTTAATAAAAACTTTTAAAATTAACATTTAGAATCGCGGTATCGTATCGCCTTTCTGTCTGATATAATGACCGGCAAATATCCATTTAATTTTTGCTACCTCACCTCTAACATCCCTTACTTTTGTTTTATTTCTTATTCGTTTATTCCTTTTTCTATCTGTTAGCTTTACATGTAACATTTGTCTTTCCATTGATCTTTGGACTTTTGTTACCTTATCCATGTCTGATTTTGTACGTATCCAGGTCTGGGACCCATAGGTAAGTACAGAAAAGTTACCTTGGTTATACACTTTCGTTTTGAGGTACTGAGAATATTTTTTATTTTTGAATATGTATCTTAATTTACCGAATGCTGCTCAAGCCAATCTTCCTCATCTCTTGATTTCAGCTGTTCGGCTTTCTTATAATTTATCCCAGGTATATATTCCTCTACTAGTTCTATTTTTTAATTTTTGGTGAAGTTCATACTCAAGCCTATATTTTTATCAGTTGTTCGTCTTTATCATCCGTTATTAAGACGATTACTTCGGTGTCAATTTCTTTCCATTCTAAGTTTTTAAAAACATCTTCTAAGGCCTGGTTAAATAGTTTAGAGGATATTGTGTCACCCTGCTGCTACCTCTTCTGATGAGGATTGGCTTGGTTCCTTCGTGGATTTTGATTGATATTGTTGCTTCACCATATATATTGGCTACTAAGTCAGTGTATCTGTAATCTACTCGGCTATTTATTAAAGATGTATTAATGCATAAATATTCGTTTTTATTGACATTTAATATCTATGAGATGTTAAAAATTGATATCCTCCCATAAAAGGATAATTTTACCCACTGAAGCGATTTAGTCCGTTTGATTTTATGCGATATCGATATCGACGTATCGCAATCCGAAGCAAATTGACCGTATTTATATTATTATAATAATAATAGTCAGAGCATATTATTTTAAAAGGCTTTCCGTTTTCGGTCTATAAGCAAATCATATTACTTTTTGGAAACAGACCATTTCCCCCTAATTTGACCCCGCTGAATCCGAATATCTCTGTTGCCAACTCGAAAAATCGACAGGGACGGAGAAAATCCCCCCCAAACCCCCAAAAACCTGTTTTTTTTAGTTTTATGCAATTTTCTCGAAAACTAACCTTTTTATCAAAAATTGCTAGGAATAGTTTTTTGTGGAGAATGAAATTCCCTTCCTAACGATGTATTGATCAATAAGGTTAGGAAAAGCAAGTAGCTCTTCAGTGGCGTACGTAAATTCAGATTATTTAGAAAAAACATGTTTATTATAGGTTTTTCAAAATTTTCTCAAAAACTACACTTTTTAGGAAAAAATATGTAGTATACTTTATTGTAGAACATAACATTTTAAAAACTTTATTAAAATGTCGGGTTGTTGCCATATTTAAGGCTTCAGGGGCGTACTAATATAAACTTATTTTCAAAAATAACTGAAATAATCAGTTTCTCTTGCATATTTAAATATCTTTTCTAACTAAGATTTTCAAAAAAAAATGTGCCTTTATTCTTTATTGAGGATAAGACAATTTCTTTTTAAATGATATATTACAAAGTGAGGTTAATGTTATGATAAATACATCAAAAAGGTTCGTAATTTATACCTACTAAAATAAAATGTTTCCAAATTAAAATAAACTGGTTTTTGATTAGATTAGATATTTTGATTTATCTAAATAAGTTCTTTAAAGCAAAAAAACACCGGTGGTTATAAGGGGAGGGGGCATAGGGGCCATGGCCCCCCTAAGCAATATTTTTGTGCAGAAAGTAACAGTAGTAACTTTGACACAGGTGTTTTGGGTTATTTTTTTAAGCATATGGAACTAAAAATAAAGTGGTGAATTTTATGCAACGGTTTGGGGGGGGGGAGGCATAATCATAATTAGGTACTCATAAATTTATAAACTTTTGCAATTTACGGACGCCCCTGGAGAGTTTTCTATACTATGGGTCACATTTTATGACACACTGTTTAAAAGGACATTTTATTATCGGGCCCGCCGCCGAAGCCATAAAAGGTCGAAAGACAAAAGGTCGAAAAAAAAATCTTTTGTACTTTCGACCTTTTGTATTTTCGACCTTTTGTACTTTCGACCTTATTTTTTCGACCTTTTGTACTTTCGACCTTTTATCCGCCACTCTTTATTATCCACCGAAAAGCTAATAAGACACAAAATTGATTAGTTTGGATTGATCTTAAATAATTTCTGTAAATTAAGAACACCACTGGAGCGGTAAATATACAATAACTTCCGCTTTGTTATACATCGTTTGAAAGGAAATTTTATTGGCTATGACGAAATATAGAACACATTTTTTGAGAAAGAGCTTGGTTTTTAAGAAAATTGAATAAAACGTATGAAAAACATGTTTTTTTTTAATGATTTGTTGAAATCACCCCCATTGACGGACTTCGCTGGAGAGTTTGCTATAAGTCAAACCCCACCGAGTTTTACATTTTTAAAAAGGGAATTTTCCTGTCTACAAAAAAGTGTAGAAGAAGTTTTTTCATGTTAAGCTTAGTTTTTGAGAAAATTAGATAAAACGTGTAAGAAATAAACCATTTTTGTTTTTTCAAAATTAATTTAATTTACGGATGCCCCTGAAGTTTTATTTATATAACCGATTTAATCACATTATACGTCATTTTGAAGGAAATTTTATTGAGTATACCAAAATGTAATACATGGTTTTCTGCTGATATTAGTTTTTTTAAAAAACTAAATAAATCTTGGAAAAAACATAGGTATTTTTTCAACTTTTTTTAATTACTTCAATTAACGGACGCCGCTGGAGAGCTTGTTATTAGTCTAACTTTATTAAGTTATACCATGTTGAAAAGGGAATTTTATTGTCTACAATAAAGTATATTATACATTTTTCTTTTAGAAGCTTAGTTTTTAAGAAAATTTGAAAAAACCTAAAACTTTCAGATCTTGGGGGGTCTGGGGGGGTTTTTGGAGGTTTTTGCAGCCATTAGAAAAAAAATTATATGTTATTCAGTGGGGTCAAAATAGGGGGAATTGCCCATTTGCCAAAAAGTAATATAAAATGCTTCTAGAAAGTGGATTTTCCCGAATCTTGCCTGAACTATAACTACAAAACTGTGTTTCCAATTTATTTTTATTTTCTAGCTCACACGTATAATCTATAACTATATAGTAGTTTGAGTCATGCTGATCCTGATAAATTAGAAAACAAAGATACTCAGGTTTCAAACATTTTTATATATCTTTGCGTTTCAGATGATTTTGTATTTTTGTCAGGGTCGAAGGAGGTGGAGAATAGGCATCGGACAACGTAGAAAAACGTTCTAAACCGACGTAGTAGTAGTAGTAAAATATGCTAATGGTGATTTAAATTATTGTTGGAACCCCAGTTGGAACCCAGCGGCGTAGCGTGGGGGGGGGGGGCGCGGGGGGTTTGTCGCCCCCCCCCCGCCCCGAGGGTAGTGGCGCCCCATTGGTGGCCGAAGCGCCCTCAGCTTTAGTAAGTCGGATTTGTGAGAGGCGCCCTTTTGACCTGTCGGCCGCCCCCTCACACATGGTGATTTTTTTTTTGTCGCAAGATTTGTGAGGAGCGCCCTTGTCCGCCCCGTCACACATGGTGACCTTTTTTTTTTTGTTTTTTGGTCGCATGATTTTTTTCAGTTTTCAGAGGCGCCCTTTTTAGCTGTCGCCCCCCCCCCCTCCCCGCCCTTTCGGGCACGCTACGCCGCTGTTGGAACCCATATGGGCATGTGGACCTACGATGTGATATTTTTCCATAATACCAATTAAGGGTGAAATACAAGAGCGTATCTAGAGGTGGGGCAAGCGGGGCCCGGTGGCGTATTTACGTTTCCGTGCTCATTTCACGTCGGCGCGGTTTTGAAATAGACACGGAAATGTTACAATATATTTGGGTTCAAATACGTGTTGATTTTAAGAGTTTTGATCTCGAAATGAGCACGGATCTGTAAGAGAACATCGCTCATTAAACTATTACAAAAGCGTATTCAACTGTCAGGTTAAAACGCTAACATAACGAAAGCTAATCAATCAAATCTAACCGAACCGAACCAAAGCAAACTGAAGCAATAATTTTTTTCAAAAAAAACTTTCCTGACTTCCTACCCTGGATCCTAGAGGATGTCAATCCGAACCGAAACGAACCGAATTGATCCAAACCGAACTGAACCGAACCAAAGCAAACTGAACCAACAATTAATTAAAAAAGCTTTCCTGACTTCTTTCCCGAGATCCTAGAGGGTGTGAATAGTGTTGTAGTTTAGTTTGGTTAGGTTAGGTTTGGTTCGGTTTAGTTAGGATCGGTTCGGTTTGGATTCACATCCTCTAGGATCCCGGGTAGGAACTTAGAAAAGTTTTTTTTTGAAAAAAATTATTGGTTCAGTTTGGTTTGGTTCGGTTCGGTTAGATTTGATTGATTAGCTTTCGTTTGGTTAGGTTTTTGAAACTTTCTATTTTCATATAGTTAGAAATCAAGTGAAAATCATTTAAATCATTAAAATTTATTAATAACAGAACAACATCTGACAATGAACACTGAACTTTGCAGGTATAGTTTATGAAAGAGTGTTCTTCAAACTTCAAAGAATTGAGTAATATTAGTACAAATACTTTTAAACTCCTCCATAATTTTCTTATTAACAAACGCGTAACCTCAAAATTAAACAAATAAACAACGTGAATCCAATTTAAGTTTCAAATGTGCACTAATAAGTAAAGCCCTGCGCTGCGTAATTCAATACAAATCCGTGCCTTGTTCGAGCCTCGGCGCCTTAAAATCAACACGCATTTGTAACCAAATATGTTGCAACATTTCCGTATCTATTTCAAAACAGCGCTGCCGTGAAATCAGCACGGAAACGTAAATACGCGGCACGGTGCCCCCTTTTTTCTTACCTGATTTTTCTAAATACAACAATAAAACTCGAATAGATTATGAATGTGCCTTCCCCCCTTAAGACTTTCATGGAATTCTAGAACCTGCCCCCCACCTTCCGTTTCTAACTGAGTACGCCTCTGGTTAAAGAAGCTGCTGGAGGCTTCAAAATAAACCCCTCTAAGTCTTAATTTAGGAGAAAATATTTTAAGCTGTCTCATAATTTTAAAAGGAAATAACTTAGCAAAATAAGAATTGCCTTTTAAAGGTCCTTATTATAAATAAGGATGAAACGAGGGTAAAATTTGCCTTAAAAAGGAATTCCTACTTAATTTTTATACAGGGTTTATGGTTTTTAATGGACGCGCTGTGGAAAACTTGACGATTTTTTGTCAATGCCTTTAAAATGACAAAATAATCAACATAAAGCTAATAAATAATTTTAAAAAATATATTTTTTTTATATTTCTGGTTTTTACGAAAAAGATTTTGGTCTCATCAGGGACAGATGGAAAGATTTATCAGTTTTTGGTCTCATTTACTTATAAGAATTATTATTATAAACAACTGCCTGAAGAGTGTTATGGGTCCATAGATTTTTAGTTTTATAAAAAAATTAAAAACCTAACAAACGTTCAACCTATAACATTCCTCAATGTAATTTATAAGCTTTTCATGAAAATATTAACAGATAGAATAATAAAAAAAATTTACGGATATCAATCAAAAGAACAGGCAGGCTTTACAAAAGGTTTCAGTACAGTTAACCACCTATTAACCATGAAAATTCTAATAGAACAAGCCAACGAATACAAGATTTTACTATACATTGCGTTTATAGATTTTCAAAAAGTTTGTTTCACTGTCTATTCCTTCTCTCCAGCTTCTCCTCGGCCTTCCTCGTTTTCTTCGGCCAGTTGGTTTCCATTATCATATTTGTTTAGGTAGTCTTCCATCATCCATTCTTTGTACATGTCCTTACCACACCAGTTGTTTTGTTCTTATACCATCCACTAAAGTACTTTCACCAACTGTTATAACTCTTATTCTTTGATTTGTAACTCATTCTCTTTTTGATTTCCCTGTTGCTCTTCTCCAATAGTCCATCTCCGTAGCGGAAAGCATTTTTTCTGTTCTATCCTTGATTGGCCATCTTCTGAGCCGTATGTAATAATACTTTTTACAATAGTGTTATATATAAGCTTTTTGTTATGTTTTGATATACTTTGGTCCCAAATTATTCCATTTAATTAAGTTATTGCTTTTCTTCCTTGTACGTTTCGATCTTTTATAGCTTTGTCTAGTGTTCCGTCAGCTGTAATTTTTAGACCTAAGTATTTATACTCATCACAGGACTGAATTCGCTGCCCGGTATTTAAGATTAGATCCTGTTTCATTCCACCGATACACATATACTCTGTCTTATTGATATTAACCTCTAGTCCCCACTTATTGTACTCTTCTATTAGTTTTCATGTCATATATTCGAGGTCGTCATAATCCTGGGCCACCACTATCTTATCATCGGCGAAACTTAAAGTATACAAGGTGGTTTCCTCCAATTCCCATGTTTTGGCAAAAAGTACCAAAAAGTAGGTACTATACAATTTTTTTTTATATAAAAAAAATCTAAAATTAACCACAGAAGAGAAAGCTGTCTGTTTTCCACGAGTGTCGGTCTATTTGTCTGTTTGCCTGTCTCTTGTCCCTCCGGATATTTCTGACCTTTCTAAACAAACGAACGAACGTGAAGGAAATGGAGGAAGGACAAAAACAAAAGTTTCCACTTTTCCATGGACGCATGGAAATTTGTCTAACATATTCCGTTTGCACTTAGGCTCCATTGTTTGCAACTTTTCACGTGGAAAAGTTTTCCAGTATTCCATTATACACAGCAATAAAATGTAGGAAGGCACATGTAGTGTAGGTAACGGCTGACTTTTTTTTATTTTGCATATAGGAACATTTTTCTACATAGTCCCCTTCTTGTATGGTAATACATTTGGCCCAGCGATGTTCAACTGATTTGATGCCATCACTGAAGTCTGACTTATCCAACTCGTCAAAATAGGCGTTTGTAGCTGCAATTACTTCTAAATCTGAGGAAATTTTTTTTCCACCAAGAATTTTTTTTAGGTTTGGTAACAAATAAAAGTCTGACGGTGCTAGGTCTGGCGAATAAGATGGATGGTTTAACAGTTCAAAGCCTAGCTGATGGATTTTAGCCATTACAAGAGTGGACTAAACTGGAAACTAAATTTCCTTTTTGGCCAAACCAGGGCGTTTTTCGCTTATATTCTGCTTGAGCTAGTCCAGTAAGTCGCTGTAGTAGCCTGAATTTATTGTTCTTCCTTTTTCGAGATAATCTATGAGGAGTATCCCTTTAGCGTCTCAAAAGTCCGTTGCCATGACCTTTCCAGCAGACGGTACTGTCTTTGCCTTCTTTGGAACTTGTTCATCCTTTGCCGTCCATTGTTTGGACTGTTGCTTAGTTTCAGGGGTATAATGATGAACCCATGTTTCATCAACCGTAATAAATCTACGCAAAAAGTCCCCTGAATCACTTCTAAACAGTGCCAAATTCTCCTCTGAAATGGTTAGACGCACGAGCTTTTGATCTGGCGTGGGCAAACGCGGCACCCATCCGGCGGATAGCTTTCTCATGCCTAAAACTTCACATAAAATATGGTGAACTCGCTCTTTTGAATTGCCCACAGCCTCAGCTACCTCTTCCAGTCTTAATCTGCGATCTTTTAGAATTAGTTTGTGAATTGTTTGCACCATTTCTTCAGAAGTTGCCGTTTTTGGCCTGCCAGAACGTTCTAGTACGACCACGTTTAAAGTCCGATACCTAGGTTTTAACTGTGGTATAGGAAGGAGCGGATTCCTCTAGTGTAGCATCTCGTTCAGCTTTTATTTCCGTCGGCGATAACCATTTGATATGAAAATATTTTATCACGGCTGTTTGACACACTGTATAAACTTTCAAAATAAGCAGGACACAACTACTTGACGCACTCACTTTAATCTTCGAGCATATACTGATCACAAGCATGGCTCACAAACACGTTGGAACACGAAAGCAAACCGGGCCTTCTAAAGGCTAGGCCAAAAACTTTTCATCCCATCCTCACCCTCGTATACCCTGTATACTCAAAAACGTCTTCTTCATAAACAAAACCGTATCTATGGAATCTATACACCTGGATGCAGGCGATAAATTTAAAAATAATTTTAAGACCTTCGAAGTTACGAAAGGGGCCGTAAATTTTTGTTGGAAAGGTCAAAAAGTCAGTCTTACTATCCACAAACAAAACGTGGAAATCAATGGAGACAATGGAAATTTATTTCTGTTCTATTTTTTAATTTTATTTTTGAAAAAGTTTTTTATTCAATTGAAATTTTTGTAGTTTAAAACTCTACGCGAATTTTAAAAAAATTGGATACAAAGGTTTTTCAATTGCATTTTTTTTTAATTTGTCATTATATCTAATTATGGCTTGACGACACCACAAGTCGGTACTTTTGTTCATAAGATAGTATAGTTCAGTGGCGTATATACGGGGGGGGCCTGGGGGACCCGGACCCCCTCCGAAGCTAAGATTTTTTTTGGATATTTTTCACATATTTCATGAATACAAACATAAAATAGCATTAAATACAGCCTCATGTGGTCTCGGCCCCCCCCACAACTGCCTCGAGCCCACCGCGAAACTTTTTTCTATATACGCCACTGGTATAGTTTATGGTAATTAAAAGTTTTGACACCTTGTTTTATCAATATCGAACTTATGGGAATTGATGTCTATTCTATCTTTAGACACAGGCCTCCCCCAATAACTTCCACTCTTCTCTGTCTGTCGCCGTGTTCATCCATCTAGTGGCCGCATGTTTCTTCGGTTCATCTGCCCATCTCATTTGGGGTTTTCCCCTACTTCTTTTATTTTCCCAAGGTCTCCAGTATACAATAATAGTTTTATTTCGTATCCATTCATTTATTTTTCTATCTGTTAGCTTTAAATGTAACATTTAGTTTATATACCGTTTAGTTTATATGCCGTTAATAATCTTTATTTTAATTATTTCATATTTATTTCATATCTACGTAGAGTCGGCCTTAGACATTCTATTTTTCTGTTATTTTCGATTACTCTCTCAACTTTTATTTCTTGGATCTTTGTTTTATTTATTTCTGTGTAGTATTCTATCGATGTCCTTTTTCCTTCAGGTTCCTCCTTTTTTCCATCAGTTTTCTTATTTCTTCTGATATACAAATTTCTCTCTTTTATCTGTTTTTGCGACATCTTTTCCTACTTTGGTCATAGCTCTTATCAGCGTATCATTGGTTATGCTCGGGCTGAATGAAGCCTAATGAGGCAGAAACGCGTCACCGAGTTACTTTTACCTCTGAGGTCTTGCCCGTGAAACTTTTTTGTAAAAACTTTTTACCTCGTGAACTTCCTTCAAATTTAAAAAATCCAGGGCTCAGGCTGTTTTCTGGGAGCAGATTATATCTGTCTCCGTCGCGACGTCAAAATTAGCCTCAAAACTGAGGCAACCCTGACCGAAGCTGCAAATTGACAGTTGGTCTCTCCTCAGTAAACACCATATTTCATATTCCTTTTCAGATATCCACATCATCATTTCATCTCCTTCCATTTTATGGTTATGCTCGGGCTGAATGAAGCCTAATGAGGCAGAAACGCGTCCCCGACTACCTTTACCTCTGAGATCTTGCCCGTGAAACTTTTTTGTAAAAATATCATTTATTTCATCTATGTTTTCATTTTCGTTTCTTAAATTTTGGGTTCGCTGTTCCTTTAGCCTTTCTTTGTATACAGCTTTATTTTGTGTAAGTTTATTTATGTCAAGTTGTTCATTGTTATTACCACACACCACTACTACTTCTACTACTACCACTTATATTCTACACTGAAAAACTATCATAGGCATCAGCAAAGTGACCTGATTTCTCAGTTTAGCTTAAATGTATTAACAAAAGTTATGGTGGTCAATATTTTCTGAAATTTAATAACTGAATACCCCCAGTGTAGCTAGAGCTAGTATAGCGCTTTCATAAATGCATTAAACCTCTAAATGAGACCTTTTTAATCTGCCTCTATGCAATTAAGGCTGGCTTCAGAGATCAAAAAGTCGTGATTTCAGTCCGCAATATGCAAAAGACTGACTAAAATAAAATAAAAATTTGGCCAGAGATTCATAAAGGAATTTTTTTTTGTGGGTAAAACAAAAATACGCTTGGGTCAAGCAATTATGTATATCTACAGAGTTAATTTTTTCTAAAGTAATAAGTAGAGCGGTTTTTGGGCACCTGGTTCCGCCAAGTTAGCGTAAACTGCTGTATTATCTTTTCTTGAAACATTTCAGCTCATATTTGACCTATCTAAAGCTCTACTTCGGAATAAGCTAGGAAGCTCAAACTTTGCACAGTCGCAGATCTTTATAGAGTGAACAACCCCTCATGGACTCCAGAGTTTCATGGACTTCCATAAAGTAGTAAAGTAGTTACGAAACTTCATAAACCGTCGAAATTGCCACTCACTCACTCACTCATGTATTGATCATCAAAATTCTACTGTACTTCCAGACATGCTACAAAGCTGAAATTTGGCAGACCGAAAAAATAACAAAAACCTCAAGATTCTAATTTACTCCCTTACCCTATACATGTTAAAACAGAAGCGATAGCTTTGGCAGACTAATAGGGAATATGATAAAACTATAGAAAAAAATTAAAAACCGAAAAACATATGTGAAAGAACCTTTTGCAAGTTAAAATTCTATAATGACTGGGCTATTATCACCTAGACTAAATGGGCCAAGACCTATTTGGTTAAAACACGCAAAAAATCCCCTGTGAAATGGGAATAATAAATGATTTTCTCGGAAACTTTTACCCTTTCAATTTTCACCCCTTTTTCTCCACACTAATATATCGATGCACCATTATGTTTATTGAAAAATACCACACATTCAGTTTTTTTAAATAATTGCTTCTATTTTTAGAATTTTCACCCCTTTGGGAAATGCGGGATAGCGTGACTTTATGGAACAGTCTGAGGGTGTAATGTAAACAGTTGTGTAATATTATGTCTATTTCATTTTTAAGATATTGACTTTTTACCTTCCCAGCCCGCGTAACAATGGCTAGAGAAGGTATTATTTTTGAGGAAAATATTATTTTTGAGATAACGTCAATTTGGATGTATTTTGACCTATCCTAGCAATATCGTCGTGATGTCTGTCTGTGTGTCTGTGTGTGTGTATATATATTACTTCTGTCCGTAACACGATAGCTCCTAAATCGCTGAACCAATGTTCATAAAATTTTCAAGTAAAATAGTGTTCGACACTTTTACGAGCTAATTAGATTTTGGTCAAAATCCATTAATGCTATTAGTTAGTTTAAATTGTGCTACGTATTTTTACGTAAGCATGAGATTTGACAGTTTGCGCAAGCGCACTTTGTCACACCGTCGTCAAGGTCACGTTAGGAGCTTACGTATTTACGTTAGCTTACGGCGGTCTGCGGGCACCTTAACGTTACCAAAGAATAGAATTGGTTGATTGACCGATCGAAAAATGAGGCCTAGACGATAATTTCCGCTTCCAGTACAAACGATTCTTTGCAAATATATTCCTACTGTAGTTGAAAAGACAAAAACCAAAATTGTAGCATCAAAAAAACACAGTGCCGAATTCCATATTCTCTGCTATTAGTAGACTTGTTATGGTAACGTAAAAACATTCAACTTAAACTCAAATTTGGAACAAAACGTAGAGCGCTTAACATGCAGTTTTACGTAAAACTACGTAGCACAGCTTAAACTATCTAATGACAGTTTTTTGACAATTAAATTTTTTTTAAAATTCTAACTTTTTAACGGAGCATCGTATCAATACATTGTTTTCGGAATATAGTAGACTATTTTTTAATTAATAATTCGTGTTATAACCAAAAACTTCGTAGGAGTTTTAGTTTCTGAGATATTTACTAGTGTTAGCTAGGAAGGTGTCAGATTCATTTATTTAAAGGTAGAAAACTTGTCAAACTACACGTCGATGTTCCAGGCTTCCAGAATGTAGTCACCCTACTTTAGGGGAAGAACATACAGTAGTGGTAAATACTTTATCAACCACCCACAACTTATAAGGACACTCATCGTGAAGACCAGCTTTACGATAAGTGTCCTTACTATAACTGCATTAAAATCGGATCCTACACAAACTATCAAAAAATCAGTAAAGAAATTTTTTTTGAAAATTTTAAATATAACAAAAACATTTGATGTAAAAAAAGCCTAGTATAGTTTTTGCAAAGTCAGTTGAACAAAGATAAAAGCCGACCATCGGCATATCCTTTAAAGAAAGTGACATGGGCGGCGCGGCGGTAGATATACTCATGAAAATTATTTCATTTAATTCTGGCGTAAACTAAAGAAATAAAAATAGATAATAAAACTTTCTATCCCTACACCTACAGAAACGACACTGATTTATTTTTAACTCTTTATACCATAGAGTAAGATAACGTATTACTTACTCTATGTTTATACTGCCGACTAAAGGGGTCCCGAAAAGCACAATTTGATGTTTATGATCGTTTCGAAAAAAATTTATAAATAAAGAACACAATACATTATTGTTAAAAGTTTAACTTTTCTTTAAGTAGGTAAACGATCAATTGTTTTTCTTACCAATTCCGAACGAGTCTCGCCCTTCTGACGGAATATCCGTATTTTAAAGCAGAAATGTTCATTTTTATCAATGTGTAGCATACCGTTAGAAAGGTAATCAACTAAAGAAGTTTTTCAAAGAAAATGAAGTTCTCAATTGTCGATACTTTTTTTGATTTTTAATTTTGAAATTGATTATCTTTCACAAAATCACTAATGTTCTTCAATAAAAAACCTCGTATGTCCCTTTGGTACATCAATTTTAACAAATCTATTAATTAGTTGAAGAAGCATAAGATTACAGAATTATATAAAACAAAATGGTGCTTTTCCAGACATTAATAAAAAGCTTACGAGGGTTTAAAGGTGGGATTTTAGATAATTTAAGAAAAAAAAATAAAAAATTCATATCTCTTTAGCCGTGACTCTTAGTACCCAAGTTCCAAAATTGAAAAGGTTGCAAATGACCCCAACAATATCCCAAAAAATTTTAACGGTTCATGTGCCGAACACCCTGTATTATCCAAATCCTTTCAAAATGGACTGAAATTATAACAAAAAGATTTCATGTAAAAAAAGCCAAGTACCCGAAAATAGTATTCGTTAAAAAGAATTGAGATAAGAGTAAAGCCAAGTTCTCCAATAGAAATTTCAAAATGAAAGGTTTTTACAAGTTTGGAAATGTTTTTCTAAACTTAGCTATTACGGCTGCAAATAATTATTAAACACAGTGCTAAATTGAACATAAAATACTCTGCCAATATATGGGCCCCTAAGCTCACACTAGGTACTATAGTTATAGTGTACGTGTGAGCTAATATAACTAAAAACTAAAATATATTTTATTCAACTCCAGACTAAATTACCTTTTGTTTGATACCACACAAGCCATGTTTTGACTTAAACTCAAATTTTTTAAATCTACCCCCACCCTTAAAAAAAACAAAAAACTAAAATGTATTTTGTTAAACTCCGGACTCAATTACCTTTCGTTTGATATCACACACGCCATATTTTCACTTAAACTCTAATTTTTAAAATATACCCCCACCCTTTTTTAAAATAAATTAAAATGTATTTTGTTTAACTGCAGACTCAATTACCTTTCGTTTGATATCACACACGCCATATTTTCACATAAACTCTAATTTTTGAAATCTACCCCCACCCTTTTATTTGGTTTGTGTTCGGTGGATTTTGTTCATTTTTAAATGGGACCATCTCGACCCAAGACCCAGCCTAGGTACCAAATTTCATTAAAATCGGCCAAGCGGTTTTTGAGTTATGCGCGTTGGTCGTTACAGACAGACATACAGACAGACAGACAGACAGACAGACAGACAGACAGACATACAGACAGACAGACAGACGGCGCAACAAAAAAGTTTCAAAATTATCTGAAACGCAAAGATATATAAAATTTTTTGAAATCGGAGCAACTTTTTTTTTTCGAAAAAATTAGGATCACCATAGCTCACACTACTATAGTATAGTATATGTGTGAGCTAAAATTAGTAAAAAAATTTTTTAAGTCACAAGCTTTTATAAAATGCGCTAAAAATTCAAAAATAATTTTCTAACCTTCTAATATTATCATAATAATAAAAGCGTTGGCCAACTGATGGAAATTTTGGCTATGTTAGCACGATGATATCCGTATCAATTAAATATCACTATTTGCAAGAATCAATCTAGCAGAAAAATGCAGAGGTACCAAACCCATCCAACCCGACCCAAGATACCCCAGCATTTCTCTGACATAGGTATGGCAATGGCATAACATTGCGGCACATCAAACATATCTTTAATGACCTGCTATGTTGAATATTCTTTAAGTGTTTAGATCACAAATTTAGATTAACTTATGCTATAATTTGCGGCCATCGCTTTTATTATTATGATAATATTAGAAAGTTAGAAAATTATTTTTTAATTTTTAGTGCATTTTATAAAAGCTTGTGACTGAAATGTTTTTTTACCAATTTATTTTCTACTTTTTAGTCTCAGCTATCTACTCTATTAAATGAAAATATTTGTTCAATAACAGAACAGAAGAGTTTATTCTAGATTATAATGAAATCGCTGATCGTGAGTTGTTTGGAAACTTATTTTTCTATTGTGGGAAGGAGAGGGTGGGGGTAGAGGTAGAAATATATTTTTTGTTTGGGCTGTATTGCCATCGAAACTTTATACATAGACCAAATTTTATAAAAGTCATTTGAAGTGAAGTGTGTTAAAAACGCATTTTTCATGGAAGGGGGTGGGGGGTAGAGTGGGAGGACATTTTTTCATTATTGTTGTATTGTCATCGGACCATTATATGTATACCGAATTTCATCCAAATCGGATAACGGGAAGTGTGTCAAAAGCAAATTTTTCTATGGAAGGGGGTGGGGGTAGGGGTGGTAGGACATTTTTTTCTTAATGTTGTATTGTCATGGGACCACTATGTGTGTACCAAATTTCGTCCAAATTGAATAACGGGAAGTGTGTCAAAAACGCTTCACAAGATTTGATAGATAGTTAGATAGTTAGTTAGATAGTTAGTTAGACAGAACATCTGAAGCTAAATAAAAGCTTGTAAAAAGTTTAGCTGTAATAGAAAATTTTAAAAAACATTTCCCAACTAGTAAGAACCTTTCATTTTGATATTTGTATTGGAGAATTTGGCTTTACTTTTATATCAATTCTTTTTACAGAATACCATTTTCGCGTACTTGGCTTTTTTTTCCATGAAATGTTTTTTTACGATAATCTATTTCCAATGTTCATGGTAATCTAATCTCCAACCCCCCCGCCCCCCGGCATAGGCCCACGCTAGAAGGCACAACATAAAAGTCGTTATTCAACCGTAAACGAAAAAGCTAAGAAAATATTCGCTTCTTTCCAAAACACATACAGCTGCAATTTTCCTACGGATTTTCCGGGGATTTTCTTTACATTTTCTTTCATTACAAAATATACAAAATATCATAGAACCGTAAACTGGAAATATCCTGCACATAAAATATATCGCAAGCTTCGAAACTATTGACACTTTGAAGCAAATCATTGACAAAGTTAAGGTGCATGTCCATTTGGAAAACAGTGGCTTATATAAGGAAAGGGGGGCAGGGGGGCTTAGCGCCCCCCCCCAAAGATAGTTTCCACATATTTTATGAATACAAATATAAAATAGCATAAAATACGACCTCATGGGGTCTCGCCCCCCCCCCCCAAAAAACCGTCTTGGGCCACACCAAAACTTTTTTCTAAATACGCTACTGAAACGTACTCTCTGGAACTAGAGACACTGAAGCGCGGATTTGAGGGGGGTAACCTCCCCTAGAAAAAAAATATATGCTCTTTTTATTAATAAATAAAGGGCAAAACGGAAAATTGCCCACACCCTTCTAGATTTGTGCCCAGATCCGCGCTTGGTGGGGTCATATCACAAACTATAGAGCCTATAGCAATTTACTTTGTGGGCCATAGTGATTCGAGAAAAACACACACTGAGTTAAGATTCGGAAAAACGTCT
The DNA here is from genome assembly GCA_963576565.1 of Aspidapion aeneum. Taxonomy (NCBI): domain Eukaryota; kingdom Metazoa; phylum Arthropoda; class Insecta; order Coleoptera; family Brentidae; genus Aspidapion; species Aspidapion aeneum. Next base: position 4,943,607 of record OY755047.1, read on the forward strand.
TTTAGTGAATAAAATGGCCAAACTTTGAAAATTCATATTTCAAAAACTATACAGGTTATCAACAAAAGCACCGAGTTGCAGTATGGTGGGGCCATAGAGATGCGAAAAAACCACACCCTGAGTTAAGATTCGGAAAAACGTCTTTTAGTGAATTTTAGGGTAGGTTCAGACCAAGATGGCCAAACTTTGAAAATTCATATTTCAAAAACTATACAGGTTATCAACAAAAGCACCGAGTTGCAGTATGGTGGGGCCATAGAGATGCGAAAAAACCACACCCTGAGTTAAGATTCGAAAAAACGCCATTTAGCGAATTTTAGAGTAGGGAATCCCATAAGACCAAAATGGCCAAATTTTGAAAATTCATATTTCAAAAACTGTACAGTTTATCAACAAAAGAACCGAGTTGCAGTATGGTGGGGCCGTAGAGATACGAAAAAATCACATGTTGAGTTAAGATTCTGAAAACGTCATTTAGCGAATTTTAGGGTAGGGAATCCCATAAGACCAAAATGGCCAAACTTTGAAAATTCATATTTTAAAAACTATACAGTTGATCAACAAAAGCACCGAGTTGCAGTATGGTGGGGCCATAGAAATACGAAAAAACCACATCTTGAGTTAAGATTCTGAAAAACGTCATTTAGCGAATTTTAGGGTAGGGAATCCCATAAGACCAAAATGGCCAAACTTTGAAAATTCATATTTCAAAAACTATACAGTTTATCAACAAAAGCACCGAGTTGCAATATGGTGGGGTCATAGAGATACAAAAAAACCACATCTTGAGTTAAGATTCTGAAAAACGTCATTTAGCGAATTTTAGGGTAGGGAATCCCATAAGACCAAAATGGCCAAACTTTGAAAATTCATATTTCAAAAACTATACAGTTTATCAACAAAAGCACCGAGTTGCAGTATAGTGGGGCCATGGAGATACGAAAAAACCACATCTTGAGGTAAGATTTTGAAAAACGTCATTTAGCGAATTTTAGGGTAGGGAATCCCATAAGACAAAAATGGCCAAATTTTGAAAGTTCATATTTCAAAAACTATACAGTTTATCAACAAAAGCACTGAGTTGCATTATGGTGGGGTCATAGAGATACGAAAAAACCACATCTTGAGTTAAGATTCGGAAAAACGTCATTTAGCGAATTTTAGGGTAGGGAATCCCATAAGACCAAAATGGCCAAACTTTGAAAATTCATATTTCAAAAACTATACAGTTTATCAACAAAAGCACCGAGTTGCATTATGGTGGGGTCATAGAGATACGAAAAAACCACATCTTGAGTTAAGATTCTGAAAAACGTCATTTAGCGAATTTTAGGGTAGCGAATCCCATAAGACCTAAATGGCCAAACTTTGAAAATTCATATTTCAAAAACTATACAGTTTATCAACAAAAGCACCGAGTTGCATTATGGTGGGGTCATAGAGATACGAAAAAACCACATCTTGAGTTAAGATTCGGAAAAACGTCATTTAGCGAATTTTAGGGTAGGGAATCCCATAAGACCAAAATGGCCAAACTTTGAAAATTCATATTTCAAAAACTATACAGTTTATCATCAAAAGCACCGAGTTGCAGTATGGTAGGGCCATAGAGATACGAAAAAACCACATCTTGAGTTAAGATTCTGAAAAACGTCATTTAGCGAATTTTAGGGTATGGAATCCCATAAGACCAAAATGGCCAAATTTTGAAAATTCATATTTCAAAAACTATACAGCTTATCAACAAAAGCACCGAGTTGCAGTATGGTGGGGCCATAGAGATATAAAAAAACCACATCTTGAGTTAAGATTCTGAAAAACGTAATTTAGCGAATTTTAGGATAGGGAATCCCATAAGACCAAAATGGCCAAACTTTGAAAATTCATATTTCAAAAACTATACAGTTTATCATCAAAAGCACCGAGTTGCAGTATGGCGGGGCCATTGAGATACGAAAAACCACATCTTGAGTTAAGATTCTGAAAAACGTCATTTAGCGAATTTTAGGGTAGCGAATCCCATAAGACCAAAATGGCCAAATTTTGAAAATTCATATTTCAAAAACTATACAGTTTATCAACAAAAGCACCTAGTTGCAGTATGGTGGGGCTATAGAGATGCGAAAAAACCACCCTCTGAGAGTTAAGTTAACAAAAAAACCACATCTTGATTTAAGATTCTGAAAAACGTCATTTACCGAATTTTAGGGTAGGGAATCCCATAAGACCAAAATGGCCAAACTTTGAAAATTCATATTATAAAAACTATACAGTTTATCAACAAAAGCACCGAGTTGCAGTATGGTGGGGCCATAGAGATACGAAAAAACCACATCTTGAGTTAAGATTCTGAAAAACGTCATTTAGCGAATTTTAGGGTAGCGAATCCCATAAGACCAAAATGGCCAAATTTTGAAAATTCATATTTCAAAAACCATATAGTTTATCAACAAAAGCACCGAATTGCAGTATGGTGGTGCCATAGAGATACGAAAAAACGGCTAAATGAGTTAAGATTCGGAAAAAACGTCATTTAGCGAATTTTAGGGTAGAGAATCCCATGAGACCAAAATGGCCAAATTTTGAAAATTCATATTTCACAAACCATACAGTTTATCAACAAAAGCACCGAATTGCAGTATGGTGGGGCCATAGAGATGCCAAAAAAACCATACACTAAATTAGGATTGGAAAAAACGAAATTTAGCGACTTTTAGAGGATTTTTCTTTTAAATATATTTAGAAAACTATTTATAGTCCTCTGGAAAAACTTGTTGGGGAAAAACCAACAAAAATAAATCGTCACTAGCGAAAATGTGTCGACACTTTCGGCGGAAATCAATAGAAACGGGCGTAGGAGAGGCTTGAAATTGCAAATTTTCCACTTTTCCAGACTCTCCAGCCTGGCATCCTGGATCCCAAAATAGAAAACGTTTTAATACTCAATTTTTGAGACCCTCGTGACCTCAGGATATTTTAACTATTTTCGTTATAAAAATATGAAGGTAGAGAGCACGAATCAAAGACTAATGCAGAATTCAAAAAGAAGAAAAAATATTTTAACTTACTTTTTTAGACCATTATCACACTCCAAGTGAACTCTTGAAAAAAAGTTTCTTTTTAATATCTCAGTAACGGACGCTCCTACCATCGAAGAAATAACTGGTATTCCATGCCCCTACGAAGTTTTTCTATCAATTTGGGGTAAATGCGGGAGAGTTGCCGCGGAGGGAGAAACGTATTTCACGTATTTCAATGATTACGCTATAACATAGGCAACCAAGTATGCCCACATGCAGAGGTCATCATTTAGTGAACGGTTATAATATCGGACGTGTTTGTTTTCTAAAATATCGCTTGCAATCCTTGAATTTACGATGATAAGGTAAATTTTTTTTAGCAAAATTTTAAGTACTGTCCTAATAAGTGTGGTTCTTTGCAATGTGGTAGTTTTTTTTTACATTCGTCTGTTTTATTCAGTATTTTGGGGTTATGTTTACAGGTGCCATGCCGTATTTTGTTGCGTTTTGAATCTGTGACCTTGATAATCAGGTGCGGCATCTCCCCCCAACAAAAAGGACACACACATTTTCAGGAAGACCGAGAAAAAATTCAATGGAGTGACAGCGATGATGAACTTCTAGCCAAAAAGAAAAATGAAAACCAGGAACGCTGCGTGGAATGCTTCGAAGTTTACGCAATAACAACTAAAAAAGTGGATTGGCTACAACGTATTAAATGCTTAAAATGGCGACATGCAATGTTTACACGACTCGTGTAAACATTACTACATGTCACTTGCACCATGTATGGCGAAGTTTGTAACATTTGTTCCAGACTCGAATTAAGAAAAAAAAATTAAAATTAGAGGTTTTTTAGAGAAACGGTTACAGCGGTGTATCTTCTATTTTCACGCGGCATCTTCCCCAGCGGTGTGGGAGAGATGCCGACTTTAATTAAAAAATATTTTTTTTGCTATGTTCATGTTTTTTTACATATATTTTTTATTTTTATATTTTAATAAAGTTTAACGCAGTACCTGTGCATTGATTCATTTTCAAGAAAAAAATCTCGAGACTTACAGATGTTACAGCTGTTTTTCAAAAAGTGCGGCAACTCTCCCGCATTTACCCTACCTATTTAGCCTCTTCGATCCATCTTTGGACATAGGTCTCCCCAATATCTTCCACTCGTTCCTGTCTGTCGTCGTGTTCATCCATCTAGTTTCCGCATATTTCTTCAAATCGTCCGCCCATCTCATTTGGGGTCTTCCCCTACTTCTTTTATTTTCCCAAGGTCTCAAGTCTACAATACATTAGTTCCATCGATCGTCTTTCTGTCTGATATTATGACCGGCAAATTTCCATTTTAATTTGGCGACTCCTCCTCTGACATCCCTTACTTTTGTTTTATTTCTTATCCATTTATCCTTTTTCTATCTGTTAACTTTAACTGTAATATTTGTCTTTCCATTGATCTTTGGGCTTTTGTTATTTTATCCATGTTTGGTTTTGTAAGTGTCCAGGTCTGGGATCCATAGGTAAGTACAGGAAGGATACATTGGTTATACACCATCGTTTTGAGGTACTGAGGATATTTTTTATTTTTTAATATGTAGCTTAATTTATCGAATGCTGTCCAGGCCAATCTTACTCGTCTCTTGATTTCAGCAGATTGGTTTTCTTTTTTTAATTTAATAATTTGTCCCGTTCTATCCTCTCATGGTTTATTCTGATCGTGATATCTGTGAGAAAAACGTATTTAACTATATTCCGAAAACCGCATAGTTATTGATATATATTCCCAATCTCCACTCGTTTCTGTTTGCCCATAATTCATCGTCTAGGCCTCTTATTCTTATTTCACTGTCTATTCCTTCTCTCCAGCTTTTCCTTGGCCGTCCTCGTTTTCTTCGGCCAGTTAGTTTCCATTATAGTATTTTGTTTATATCATCCACTCAAGTACGTTCCCCCACTGTCATAATTTCTCTTATTCTTTGGTTTGTAACTCTTTCTCTTTTTGATATCCTTCTCCAATAGTCCATCTCCGTAGCGGAAAGCATTTTTTCTGTTCTATCCTTGATTGGCCATACTTCTGAGCCGTATGTAATAATACTTTTTACAATGGTGTTATATATAAGCTTTTTGTTATGTTTTGATATACTTTGGTCCCAAATTATTCCATTTTATAAAGTTATTGCTTTTCTTCCTTGTACGTTTCGATCTTTTATAGCTTTATCTAGTGTTCCGTCAGCTGTAATTTTTAGACCTAAGTATTTATACTCATCACAGGACTGAATTCACGGTATTTAAGATTAGATCCTGTTTCATTCCACCGATACACATATACTCTGTCTTATTGAGATTAACCTCTAGTCCCCACTTATTGTACTCTTCTATTAGTTTTTGTGTCATATATTCGAGGTCTTCATAATCCTGAGCCACTACTATCTGAAACATAAAGTATACAAAGTGGTTTCGTCCAACGGAATTCCCATGTTTTGGCATTTTCTCTTCCATACTTTAAGGACTTGTTCCAAGTATATCTTGAAGAGCGTAGGCGAGATACAGCAACCTTGTTTAAGACCTTTATTTACTTGAAAGCCTTTGGTTAGTTTTACTTTTATTTTAACTTTTGCCTTACTATTGCGGTATAACTCTTTGATGGCCTTAATTAGTTGTAGTTGTACGCTTATGTTTGTGTTTTTCATCGCTTTCCAAAGTAGATTTAGTGGTATACTATCATATGCCTTCTGCAAATCGACGTAAAGCAGATGCAGCTCTTGTCCGTATGCCATTTTCTTTTCAATAACTTGGGTTATACAAAAGAGATGATCTGAAGTCGATCTACCCGCCCTGAAACCAGCTTGTTCTTCTGCCTCCATGTCTTTATATTCGCTCCACTTTATTTCTTATTATTTTACCGTATATTCTGCTTAGCGTACTAGTCACAGATATACCTCTATAATTGTCACATATATCTTTCCTTCCTTTTTTGTGTATTGTGGATATATATGACGTTTTCCACTCAGTTGGTACTACAGTTCCATTTAAATACTTTTGGAAAAGATTCCGTAATCTCCAAAACAGCTCTTCAGTGCCATATTTAATAAGTTCGGCTGGGATATTTCCGGGTCCGGCAGATTTACCGCTTTTTAAGGTTGTGCACACGTTTTTGACCTCAGAGATTGTGAGGGGTACTGGAGATCCCATCGTTCTAATTATATTGTCTCTTGCGTCTTCCTTGAATTCTGCTCTATCTTCAGTTAAAAGTTTTTTTAAATGCGCATCCCATTCTTTGTCTAGTATTGGTGAAATGATACCTCTGCATAGTTATTGATGCGATTCTCAATTAAAAAGTTAGAATTTTTTCAATTTTTAAACTGTCAAAAAACTGTAATTAGCATCAATTGATTTTAACCAAAATCTCTCGAGCTCTTTACAGTATTGTACACATCTTTACTTAAAAATCTCATGAAAATCGGTTCAGCGGTTTAGGAGCCATCGTTTTATGGACAAACAATATTAATAACACACTGTATAGCTACTGAAGCTTATTTCGCATTGTTGCTAGCTCAGCTATTCAGCTTTAGCAATTTAATATTACACAATATCATTAATAGGTTTACATTGTCTTAATCTGTATCGATTTTTCCCAGTTGAATCGAGGTATAAATTATAAATGAGGAATTTACAAGACTTCATTATAATCCTAAAGTTAGACAAAAAGGTAGACCTATATGAAAAAAAAACAAAAATACAGTGAAACCTCTCCTTGCGGACACTCTAATAACCGGACGCGGACAATTTTTTTTGGTTAAAAAATTCTGAAACCGCCCTTCACCGGATGCAAACCTCTGACAACGAGGCGAAGCGCTGCACGACATGGGCATAAATATTAGTATGTTGGCAACAACGCACTCTGCAGCCGGGGAATTACCTCCTTCCGTTTTAATGCGGAGACTAAATACTTCTGTCGTATTTATAACATATTTTATTCAGCGGGACTGCTGTGTTTTATTTTTATTGTTCAGTTGGGTAGTAATAGATTTCTTTAAAATGGCGCCTAGTAATAAACTTCTTAGTTTACGTGAAAAAATGGAAGTTGTTCACGTTTCGGAGAAGGAACATCTATCAGCACGAAAGATCGCTGAAAAATTTAATATCGGAAAAACTCAAGCAGCGGAAATTGTTAATAAATATATATTAAATATTCGCAGTTCTCTCTCATAAGCGGACACCTCCAATAAGCGGACAAAATCGATGCAACCGTGAGTGTCCGGTTTTGGGGGGTGACGCCCTATGTTTTATTTTTAAGGACACTCTGTTTATTGATAATAAAGCAAAAACAAAAATCACTCCGCTAATTACAAAACAAAAGATTTTTGTATAAAAATCACTTTTATTAAATTTTCTCTCCTCAATTTTTCCCTTTTTTCTCATGCATTCTTTTTCCCCCAATTTCCTATATTAAAAATATTTTTCGAGGCAAATAAAAGCCACCAAACGCTAAACCGCCTTCAATTTTTGAGGCTCAAACAGTTTCAATAGGCCGCCGCAGCTCTTTTGTATTTCTGGAATACATATATTGTGCAGAGGCCTCTTTTTAAAAGACCCGTCGATATTAAGGACACTCACCGTATAGGAAGCAAACCCTGACGGTGATTCAGAGCTAACCAGTCATATGATTTTGCAAATATTAAAAGTTGGTTTGATGATAGGAAACTGTCCATTAACATAGAAAAAACTAATTTCATAGCGTTTTCATGTAGTGAACGAAAAAGTGCTCCATTTCATGAACTTAGCATTCAAAACACTTCAACTACACAATTAAAAATTAAAAAGGTAAATAATACAAAATACTTGGGTGTTGAGATTGATAGGTTTCTGAAATGGAACTTACATATAAATCAACTGGTAAACAAAATAAGATCAATTATATATAAGTTTAAAATGCTAAAGAACACACTTAATTTCAAACAAATAAAAGTTGTATATTACGCTCTAGGTGACTCACTTCTTCAGTATGGAATTTCTGGATGGGGGGATATACCAGTGCTACCTAAAAAAGCTAGAAGTACAACAAAAAATATTCTTAAGAATAATGCTGGGCTAGGGTCGGAACCCTACAAATGATTTGTATTCGGAAAGCAAAATTATGGATTTGCGACAAATTTATATTAAAAAAACAAACACAAACTAATAACCATACAACATAAATATTCAACAAGATATAAAATTAGCAAAAAATACAAAACAAATAAATCGAAACTAAAAATTGGTCAACGATCACATACATACATTGCACCAAGAATCTACTCTCTACTACCAGAAAATATAAAAACTCTTAATAAAATAACTTCTTTCAAAAAACATGTCAAAATATGGATAATGAAAAATCCAAGAAACGAATTTTCACAATTTTTTAAATAAAACTAAACTCATTACTACTTTTTTCATAATATTCATTTGTCCTCTCAATTGTCTACTTGTTACTATTAAGTTTTTTTAGTAATTAATTATTTAAAGTCAGGTCTAAAAACTGGGTAATTAGAAATTAGAATTTAGATTTTTATTTTTAAGTTTTTAGTTTTTTAAATGTGATGATACAAATTAAAAATACATAGAGCTTTATAAAAACTATAATGTAAGAAATTAAATGATACGACCTCCACGAACAAGTCGCACTTCAGTGGCAGTATTATTTATTTTCCAAGATTCTTGTAGACAGAAAATAATTAATGACTGTATCACATTTATGTAAAAATACTTATTTTGGGAAATAAATATTTATTTATTTATTTATTTATTGTTTTTACTATATTCTTGCAGAACAATTTTTTTTAAATGTATAGTAATCCTTAATTTTTCATAGCCGCTTCATTAGCTCGCACAAAAATTAAGTTTAAAGCAGAAGCGAATTTGAAAATCACAGATGACAAAGTCAAATACATGTCAAATATAACAGTTGGCATGTGTTACATGGCGGGTAATTTGAATTCAAAATAAGGAATGCTAAATCTTGAAGATTTTAACCTTTAAATCATGTTGCTTCCTTACAAACCTTTGGTGGAATATCGGGATGGTGTCTGAGAATATTTCACTGAAATTTTGAGGAAATCTGTAGTGCCATTTTGAAAATATCATAAAAAAACGTCTGACCTCCCATAAGACCCAATGTAAAATTCAGCCCCGGGAGAACAGCTGATTTTTTCAGGGTCGTGGCCTCTATTTTTGTGTTGGCCTTGAACTGTGTTAAAACCACATTTTTAAAATAACAATGAGTCGCCAATGTAAAACCAAAAAAAACATGTCAAAAATGATAACCAAAAAAAAAAGAAAATTAATGTCTTCGCTACCTATAAGGCTTGCTTTAAGGTGAGTGTCCTTAGTGCAGAGGCCTCTTTTAAAAAGAGCCGTCGATATGGGTTATTAGCTTTCTTTCATTAAAAGGAAAATATTACATCAAGGAATAAAAGTGGAAATTTTATCACAAAAAGAAAAGTTTGTTATTTATATCTTGAATATTTTACAAGATTTTGAACTTATTTTGAGGAAAAAATTGTCAGAATTTTTAGAGAAGGTAAAACAATAAAAACGCAACTGTTCACTAAACACATTTATTTATTGCTAAAATTCACTAAAAATCCCGAACCCTTATAATCCCATTTTCCCTATTCTATGCCCTACAAAAAGTGCTCAACTCACCCATTATCCAACAAATCTCGGCACATGAGACAAGTTCGAGGGCGTCGGAGCTCCGGAGCCACTTGTGGTCTCTCTGCTGATCAAAGATGGAAGGGGCGAAAATCTCGCCTTTTTGAGTGTTTTTGACGTATGTCACGTCAAAACATGACACTGGGCATAGAATCAAAAATAGGTAAAGTTTTTGACAACAATTTCAATTTGGACCGCTATTCCTGAGAAATCTATGACCCACATTCTGTTTGAACACACATTCTTAAAATTAAGATCCAACAATAACCTGGTATTTTTTCCATTTTTTTAAATAAAAATGTTACCAAGGACAGGGAAATATATCTTATCGATTGTTTTTTTATGAATCCCTGTTTAAATTCTTAAGTTTGGTGCTTTGTTAAAACCAGCAGAGCAATATGATTTTTTAAAGCGGTTCTAATACTGTGAATGTTAAGCAATTCAATATTTAATCTTTTTATTTACGATTAATGTTTCTCGTCTTTTCTGTGTCTATTGCTCGACTGAAGCTAGCAGAGCAGCATAATTTTTTTTAATAAAAATTTTAACAAGGTTGGTACTATATATATATTTATCGGTTTCACAACGTTCTACGTCTTCCGATGCCCAATCTCCACTCGTTTCTGTTTGCCCATATTTCATCATCTAGGCCTCTTATTCTTATTTCACTGTCTACCTCCTCTCCAGCTTCTCCTTGGTCGTCCTCGTTTTCTTCGGCCAGTTGGTTTCCATTGTAATATTTGTTTAGGTAGTCTTTCATCATTCATTCTTTGTACATGTCCGTAACACACCAATTGTTTTGTTCTTATATCATCCACTAAAGTACGTTCACCCACTGTCATAATTTCTCTTATTCTTTGATTTGTTACTCTTTCTCTTTTTGATTTCCCTGCTGCTCTTCTCCAATAGTCCATCTCCGTAGCGGAAAGTATTTTTTATGTTCTATCCTTGATTGGCCATAGTTCTGAGCCGTATGTAATAATCCTTTTTACAATGGTGTTATATATAAGCTTTTTGTTATGTTTTGATATACTTTGGTCCCAAATTATTCCATTTAATAAAGTTATTGCTTTTCTTCCTTGTACGTTTGGATCTTTTATAGCTTTGTCTAGTGTTCCGTCAGCTGTAATTTTTACACCTAAGTATTTATACTCATCACACGACTGAATTCGCTGCCCGGTATTTAAGATTAGATCCTGTTTCATTCCACCGATAAACATATACTCTGTCTTATTGAGATTAACCTCTAGTCCCCACTTATTGTACTCTTCTATTAGTTTTCGTGTCTTATATTCGAGGTCGTCATAATCCTGAGCCACTACTATCTGATCATCGGCGAAACATAAAGTATACAAGGTGGTTTTGTCCAACGGAATTCCCATGTTTTGACATTTTCTCTTCCATACTTTAAGGACTTGTTCCAAGTATATCTTGAAGAGCGTAGGCGAGATACAGCAACCTTGTTTAAGACCTTTATTTACTTGAAAGCGTGTGGTTAGTTTTGCTTTTATTTTAACTTTTGCCTTACTATTGCGGTATAACTCTTTAATGGCCTTAATTAGTTGTACGCTTATGTTTGTGTTTTCCAACGCTTTCCAAAGTAGATTTAGTGCAAATCGACGTTAGGCAGTGTTTAGTCTTGAAATGAGACTTTATTTTTCTTCTTTAATTGTTTTGTTTCAGTATACATCATTTTGTAATAAAGCAAATTGTCTTAATCTAAGTAATATTTTGCTTCCAGAGAAAACGGTGCCTTAGATTAATTCAGTTCCAATTTATAATAAAACAATTTCTGTTTCACATTATAATAAAGAGGCAAGACATTTTTTGTGCCATATCAAGAAAATATTCTCTTGGTAAATAGGAAAACACAAATTATTTTACTTCAAAGCAATTTGCTTTGATCTAAGACAATTTTTTTTACCGGGTACCTGCCCAACTAACATTTATAGTAGCGGCTACATGTTCTAAAGGCTTTGCTACTTTCTTATAGTAGAAATGTGGTGATCCCAACCAAAATTTGTTACTTTTTAGTTCTAACTACTATTTAGTATCAGGAAATAGTAGATGTTTCGTAAAAACGACCCTCTAAACTACTTCATAGGATTGTTTCTTGATAGTCGATTCTGATAGTCTTCTCTACCACAATAGGACGTTGCTAAAGTTTTACTTTCTTTTTAGTCGTTATTTCGTAGTCGCCCTGACTTTTATATCCTACTTAATTACCACTAGAAAGTTAAGCTTCATTGAAGTCCCAAACAAGTGTATCCGACAACTACATTATAACTTTAATTTTTACCACAAAAGTTTGTGTCATCATAGTAACATCTGATGTAACAATGTAGACAAAATAACTTTTTGGATCAACTTTAAAGCCGCAACTACTTTCAAGTAACCTTTTCGACTATCAGGGAATATAGTTTGGGACGCCATGTTTTTATGTAAGAAAGAAAATTTAATATTTTTGTTGTCGTTTTATGAGCTCATATTAAAGAGCCATACTATTTTATAAACAAATTAGTTGAAGCTTACCAAAAATGCTCTTCTTAAGCACCATTTGTTGGAGTTAACTGTCGATTATGAAAACATAACCTCCAAAATCACAACACAAAAATTCCATCAGCTTCCAGAAAACGGCTCAATTTTAAGGGCGCACCGCTTTTTTGCAATATATATAATGCATGTTATACAAAAAACTTTGCGTCGCACTCGAATTTTGATCCTCTGCTCGTAAATTCTCACACTTTTGGATAACATAGTTCATATTATAACCATAACCAAACAAAAAAACTAAGCGAGTCTGTTTACCGTTGTGTCCACCATATTGTGTAACAATTCTACCAAAAAGAAACGATTATATTATTTGCAACTACATCGCAACTTTTATGCCATTACGGAAAAAAAACAGCCTCTACGACGTAGTAGATACCTGGCTACGACGTAGTAGTGTAGTTGTTACTACAGTGACTTTAAACACTTGGCCAAGTAGTTATAACCAGAAATTGGTTCCCCACTTAGGGAATTATAACGTCGCTGTATGGTATACTGTGACGTAGCGGGAGTACGTTGCGGTTACTTTTAAGAAATTCTTTCTAGTTGGGGTTTCGTCGTTACAACTTTAATTGTTTGTTGGGTGTAGCCTTGTAATTTAATCAACACCCTGTATATTACAATTTTGGTATCGGACGAAGTCGATGAAAAATTAAACAAACACGCAATGTAGCCCAAAAAAGGTCATAGAGGGCTGTGGGCTGTGTGGTTATAGGCTCTATTTTCACATTTTATTTATAATACAGGAGTCTCGTCCCTGCTGTGCCTCTATTTTGGAAACTCAGTTTTTGAGCCAGCCAGCGTTTATTAAACAAGGACTAAAAGTAAGTAAAGTGAATTTGGGTTAGTTTGCCGCAGCACTGCGGTAAATTATTAAAGGGTTTATTAATACAGGATGTTTTCTAAAGAAGAACGAACCTCTAAGTCTTTCTCTATTAGTGTTTAATTATAAAATTAAACAGATTTTAATTTTTTACCAGGGACCTTTTGAATATCCCATTTTTCACTTATCTTTTATTTGAGCCATGCGCAGTTACCTTAGTAATGACAAATCGGCTTTCCCGCCAAATATTTTTAGCGCCACACCCGGTACTTTTAGTTCAGGACGACAGCTCCGCGATGGCGCTATCCCAGTAGAAAATGTAGGGTCACTGCATCACGAAGACGTAGACGCCAAGCTTCCAGGATGCAGTGACCCTAAGAAAATGCACTGTTATGCCCTGTATCCTGCGTGTCTTTAAATGTCTTTTGGAATTTGTCAAGCATATGATGTGCACATCGATAAAACTCATAAAACTTGTCAAATTTGTTTTTTGCGAAGATTTTTTTTATGTTTGCGAAGTGAATTTTGTTCACATTTCTTTTGAGATAAAAATCCAAAAAAAATCGGTGTGTTTGCGTTTTATCATGGGAAAGTGAAATCTTGCAGTGCAGAGCGATGATCTCTCTCAAAAAAGGTTTAGAATGAGAGGTGCTTATTGTGTTACGGCTCGGTTCGGTGTAAGAGTAATAGTTACTGATTTTTAATGTATTCATACTAATATAAATTATGATTTAAATAAATTGTTATTTTATTATGCAAAAAAACATTTTTTTGGAATTTATTGTTTTGACATAATTTTATTATCTTTCAAAAAACAAAGAATGTCAACAAAAAATTCACAACTAACTGACCTGTATAATAATATAAAAGGAGAAGAGCACAAAAATTAGTTCAAACAGACAGCTATGGGATGGCGCTGTTGAAATTTCATTAATTGTATTAAGAGTTTAACATGGGGGTGTCCAATCTATTTCTGTGGTTGGTTGGTTAGTAATCTGTGGTTACCTGGTTCGAACTTTCTCTCTTAAGGGCCGGTTTCTCAATAGAGGTTTAGCCCTGACGTTGGATTGCTACTGATCCCGAAGGTGTTAATGGCTATGTTTTTTTAAACAGGAATCAAGATGACGGTCTTCAGACGCCATTTTGTCACATAATGTAGGCCTTAAGGCATACAAATTATATAAATTTCAGGCGATTTTAATGAAATTCCTTTGATCACCCATTGCAAATGTCCTCTAATTTACTGTAGTTACTTTGTAGTCCTCCTTGCTTCCATCCATCTCCCCTCCTGTCATTCCCCCCACCCTATTCAAAAACCATATTTGCATAATTTTATCAAATATAGGGCGATTTCAAAAATTCTTTCTGTATACGCTTTCAGATTTTTTTTCCAATACCATTTTACTAGTCCCTCCCCGTCTTTCCCTCTCTCCTCCCGCACTCCTTATTAGTAATAGTTGTAGCTATAACTTTCTGCACACGCTTTAAGACTTTTTTCCAAGATCATTTTACTAGTTTCTCCCAGTAAATTTAGCAGTTGGGTGTTTTCTTTATTTACTTTTTTTTTATTAATAAGATCGTGGTTTTAAATTGACAAAATACATTTTTAAGTAATTTAATGATAAATTGTTTTGGTTAATCTTTTGCCAGGTTATTTTTTACATTTTGGTCTCTTAAAATACGCAAAATAAATGTTCTTGATAATGATTTTGACTTTGAATCTTCGCCTCTTTTTAATGTTGGCAAATAATTCAAGTTGCCAGAGAGGAGATATAAATAACAGACAGCTCGTGCTATTTTCGGGCGTATCTCTGCAAGAAGTGCTCAAACAGAACAAAAAGACGTTTTGTTTTACTGTCCTGTTCGATACTACGAGGAAAGTATAGTCTACAGTCTGTCTATTCTATTCTTTGGACAAAGGCATTCCCCAATATCTTCCAGTCTTCTCTATCTGTCGCCGTGTTCATCCATCTAGTCCCCGCATGTTTCTTCAAATCGCTCGCCCATCTCATTTGGGGATCTTTCCCTACTTCTTTTATTTTCCAAAGGTCTCCAGTCTACTATACATTTGTTTCATCGATGGTCTTTCCGGCATGAACCGGCAAATACCTCTCCTCTGACATCCCTTACTTTTGTTTTATTTCTTATCCATTCATTCCTTTTTCTATCTGTTGGCTTTACATGTAACATTTGTTTTTTCATTGATCTTTGAACGTTTGTTACTTTATCAATGTTTGATTTTGTAAATATCCAGATCTGGGATCCATATGAGAGTACAGGAAGGATGCATTGGTTATACACTTTCGTTTTAAGGTACTGAGGATATTTTTTATTTTATAATATATAACTTAATTTACCGAATGCAGCCCAGAGACGAGTTTGATTGGCCTGGGCAGCATTTGGTAAATTAAGTTATATATTATAAAATAAAAAATATCCTTAGTACCTTAAAACGAAAGTGTATAACCAATGCATTGTTCCTGTACTTACCTATGGATCCCAGACCTTGACACTTACAAAATCAAACATGGATAAGATAACAAAAGCCCTAAGATCACTGAAAAGATAAATGTTACATGTACAACTAAAAGATAGAAAAATGAATTCATGGACAAGAAATAAAACAAAAGTAAGGGATGTCAGAGGAGAAATAGGAAAACTAAAATGGAAATTTGTTGGTCATAATATCAGACAGAAAGACCATCGATGGAACAAATGTATTGTAAACTGGAGACCTTGGGAAAATAAAAGAAGTAGGGAAAGACCCCAAATGCGGGAGCTAGATGGATGAACACGGCGACAGACAGAGAAGAATGGAAGATATTGGGGGAGGCCTGTGTCCAAAGATGGATCAAAGAAGGCTAAATATATAGATTGTAAACTTTAGAGCAAAGAAATTTGTAAAAATCGTTACAAAAAATTTTTATATTTTTTTTGCTTTCTTGACCCCCGCTCGTTTCCGGACAACTTGGATCCGCCACTGTTTTTATAACAGTAAAGTCCAAATTAAAATGTTTGCACACTATTATGAGCCTTTTTGTTTTTTTGTGCATTTGGTGTCAAGATTTTCTAAAACAACATTGCATTTCTCAAGAGTCATGAAACTATACAGGGCGATTTTATTTTATTTACAGAGCGGCTATACGTTGTCTGACGCCTATCCTCCACCTCCTTCGATCCTGACAATCTACTTCTGTCAAGTTTTTTTGACTGATTGATCTTTGGATTGACTGTTGCCATTCTAGTTTAGGACGCCTTCTTTTTCTGCACCCTATTGGTTGCCATTCTAGGACCTGCTTTGGTAATCTTTCGTCGTTCATCCGTTGTACATGGCCGTACCATATCAGTTGTCTTTTAGTGATGTCATCCGTTATGCTTCCCACGATTCCCATTCTTTCTTTTATGATCTCATTTCAGGCGGTTAGAGACAGTGTCGGAACTGAACTTTAGTCATGGTATTAGTGGCGGATCCAGGGGGGGCGCAAGGGGTCCGGGCACCCCCCCTTCCTGACATTAAACCTTTTTTTAGCTCGATGGAAAAAATTCTACTGCATTACCGCAATTTTTAACAAAATATAGGTACCCGCAACATAACTTTTTTGATAAAAATTACTTAGTATTTCAAAAATTTTCGCCTGTGGCGCATTTCCTATGCCTGTCAATATTTATTTCAGACCTTAGACTTAATAACATCAACATTCTGGTTTTTGCTTCCTCATTGGCCCCTCCCCCCTCGAAATTCTGAATCCGCCACTGCGTGGTATGCGTCGAAGCGAAAGGAAAAATAATTAAAACCGCGTGGCCAGTCTTCTATCTAGGGGTAGGATTTTTGTATGAGCCATAAGGATTGGATAGGAGAACAGACCAACGTTGCCAGTTTAACGAAAATTTCAGTATAATCCGCTACTTGGTTCGCGAAAGGTCAACTTTTCAATTTTATGTAAGTGCATTCATCAAACGGGGTGATAAACAACCAGAATAATACCTTGAAATTCTGCTTGTTCCTAAATGTAAATAATTCACTTACTTTTACAAACAAATAGAATTTTAAAGTGTTATTATTTTTGTTATTAATTTTCGTTTCACATTCACTAAAGTTAATTTTTTTACACCACAGTTTACCAATCTATTGGTAAGCTAACTAAAATTTAATTTGAGGTTTTTTTTAATGCATTTTAGCCTAACCCTAACAAAGGTAATGGTAGACCACAGTGAACACAGCTTGGTTATAGGACCCGGGAGGGTGGTCGAGACCTTAGGGGGGCGGCAGAGTTGGTATTGAGCCTCAAAAGTAGTTTCGCGGAGCTCATTTAGTACTTTTTCAAGACAAATATAATTATGAGTAGTAATGCCTTTTAAACAAAAAATTCAGAAAATATTGAAGTAATGTTACTTTAAGTGCTCGCAGGCGACATGCGCCACAGGCAAAAATGTTTTAAATACAAAAAGAACATTTACAAAAAAAATCGATACAACAAGAAAAGTTGATAGTAAAGTTGATTCTTTTAAGGTAAAATTGGTTAAATAATCCTTTTAACTAACCCTTTTTTTGAACCAAAATCTAAGGCCGATATAAAACTTGTGTATCATATCGGGTTAAAATCGTTTGAGGTGTTCTTGAGTTATCATTTATTGAGACAGACAATTTATTTTATTATCCGATCTAGGTGTTTTAAGAACTAAATAACTCACATTTAATAAAATTTTAAAAATAAATTGTTCACGTTTTTAATAGTCCACTTCTTGTATGGTGACAAGTCAAGTAATAATTCCCGCCCTAAACAAAATGTTTCAGATTGTCCGCCCCTTGACGAGTGCGACTGCGTGCGCCTGTAGCAATTTATCAAGGTTACCTTTGAACACGCTGCGAAGCTTTCTGCGGGACTCGGGCGTATCGCGGTCTCTTTTTATAAATGCTATACTCTATCTGTTTTTTATCCTCTTATGGAAATTGCGACCTTAAAGAGCTGCTACCCCTGACAAGACAAAAAATTTGGGTAGGGGACAATTCGCCGCGGCCGATTCGCCGCAGCCGATTCGCCGCGGCCGATTCGCCGCGGGGACAATTCCCCGCGAGATTTTTTATTTTGTGATATTACAATTACCCAAAAACAATGGCGGACCTTTCCATGTATGAACAAATGTATCAAATTCGGAATTTTAGGCTGATTATGATTTGTACCTTAAACTTTTCAAAAAATTAAAATAGCGGAATTAAAATGGCGGAAATTCCCATTTATGAACCGATATGCATCAAACTCGGAATTTTGGGGTGTTTTAGATCCCTGATTATGATTTCTATCTTAAACTTTAAAAAAATCAAAATGGCACACTTTCTTATTTATAAACCGATTTTCCTTAAACTTGAAACATCGCGGCGCTTAAGTAACTAAATACAATTTTTGACTTAAATTTAAAAAAATTAAAATGGCGAATCCAAAATGGCGGATTTTCCCATTTATGAACCGATGTGCATCAAATTCGGAACTTTGGGGTGTTTCAGGTCGCTAAATATGATTTTTAACTTAAACTTAAAATTGCGGATCTAAAATGACGCACATCGATGTTTCAAGCTTAAGGCAAATCGGTTTATAAATAAGAAAGTGCGCCATTGTGAAACCGCCATTTTGATTTTTTAAAATTTAAGTTAAAAATAATAATCAGCGTCCTGAAAGATCCCAAAGTCCCGAGTTTGATGCACATCGGATCATAAATAGAAAAATCCGCCATTATGGATTCGCCATTTTGATCATGATCAGCGACCAAAAACACCTCAAAATTCCGAATTTGATGCATATTGGTTCATAAATAGGAAAGTTCGCCATTTTGATTTTTTTAGTTTAAGTAAAAATAATAATCAGCAACCTGAAAGATCGCAAAGGTCCGAGTTTGATGCATATCGGTTCATAAATGGAAAAATCCGCAATTTTGGATCCGCCATTTTATTTATTTTTCTAATAAAAAAAAGTTTTGTAGTTGGAAAAGTTTGAAAAAAGTTATGATCAAACAAATAAACAAATATATTTTATGAAGTCAAGCTAAATAAAACTGTTTAAACAATTGCCAATGGTAATATCATAAAACAAAAAATCTCGCGGCGAATTTTCCCCGAGGCAAATCGGCCGGCGGCGAATTGTGCCGCGGCGAATCGGCCACGGCGATATGTCCCATCCCCAAAAATTTACAGCAATAAAAATGTGACTATTACGAACACGAGTTTCAAATATGTAAGATATTGATTACATACAAGCAATTCTATCAATTCAACACAATTGTAACCATTGTAACACTCTACTCGCCTTAACGAGCTCATTCCAAAATACATATTTCAAACCCTCCTCCAGCATCTCCATGACATGACCGACTAACCCCTATTTCTACGATTTTGGGGAGACGACAAAAGAAAGATTAACGGGAATAACATTATTAATCCGCTAAAACGAATTATTGCGTGAATATTTAATTTTTAATATGGCCTATTGCATGTAATTAATTGTGGAAATTTTATATGGCTTAATGGATATATATTATATAATTTTAAATAAGGTTTATTGCAAAATTAATATGGCTTACTGCCAAGTTATTGCAAATGTAGTATGGCTTATTGCAAAAGTAATATGGCTTGTTGCCATGTTAATATGGCTTATTGCGAAGTTAATATGGCTTAAAACTGTTTGGTTTTTACTATTTCCGACGTCGATCACAAGGATACGAATGATCCGCGTCTGGAACACGTTCTGACAATCAGGAACAAGTAATCCATGCCAATCCACGACCGGTTTCGGCCTTTTAGGCTATCCTCAGGTGAATGTAGGCGATAGCTCCGTGTAGAGCATAAGATGTGTGAAACCAACAGAAACAACTACTCCGAGGGAAAATACCCCTACCGGCATTGAATTGTACTGATGGTTTAATGCTTTCGTTGGGAACTTGTTAAAACTGTTTGGTTTTAACTATCTCCAACGTCGATCACAAGGATCCGAATGATCCCCGTCTGGCATACGTCCTGACAATCAGGAACAAGTGATCCATGCCAACCCACGACCGGTTTCGGCCTTTATGATTGAAAATAGATTAATTAATTTTAAATATGGTATATTTCAAAATCATTATGGCTTGTTGCAAAATTTGTATGACTTAATGGCAAAAATATGGCCTACTGAAAAATTAATATGACTCATTGCAAAATTAATATGGCTTGATAAATAATATATATGGCTTGTCGGTGGATTTCTTGCATATTGAAGATGGCTTATTGCTTGGTGTATATGGTTTGTTGGTTATTAAATGTTTTTTTTTTTGGATTTTAGGTCGAAAAATAGATATTTGCCATTACCTTAAATTTTCTCAATCTTAATTCTGTTCCAAATTGCATCGTACAAAGGCCAAAGTCGTTTGCATTGGTCGTAAACTATGGAAAACGGTATAGCTGAGTTATACTGCCTTTTCAATGGCTTGTACGAAAAAAAAAAACAAAATTTAGAGTTTTAGAAAGAAAATTACAGAAGTTAGAGTTGAAGCGTCTTTAAAAAATAAAATCGATAAAGTTTTTGGCAAAATAAATATGTCTTTTGCAACATTAAAATGGCTTATTGTAAAATTATTTTATCTTGTTGAAAAAATTCATATGGCTTAATTGGAAAAATATGGCCTAATGCAAAATTAATATGACTTATTACAAAATTAATATGGCTTGATAAATAATACATATGGCTTGTCGGATATCACATATGGCTTATTAATTAGGATTTACTACATATTGAATATGGCTTATTGCTTGTTGGGTATGGTTTGTTGGATATTACATGTTTTTTTTTCCATTTTAAGTCAAAAATAAATATTTTTCATTACCTTAAATTTTCTCAATCTTAATTCTATTTCAAATTGCATTGTACAAAGGCCAAAGTCGTTTGCATTGGTTGTAAACTATGGAAAACGATCGGATTTAACTGTGCTGCAATAAGCTATAACCATTAAACTATACATGTCGGTATAGCTGAGTTATACTGCCTTTTCACTGGCTTGTACGAAAGAAAAAACAAAATTTAGAGTTTTAGAAAGAAAATTACAGAATTTAGAGTTGCAGCGTCTTTAAAGAATAAAATCTAAAGTTTTTGGCAAAATAAATATGGCCTGTTGCAAACTTAATATGGCTTATTGCTAAATTAAAATGGCTTATTGCAAAATTATCATATCCTGTTCAAAAAATTAATATGGTTTAATGGCAAACATATGGCCTATTGCAACATTAATATGGCTCAGTGCAAAATTAATATGGCTTGATAAATAATATATATGGCTTGTCGGATATTACATATGGCTTATTAAATCAGATTTTCTGCATATTGAAGATGGCTTATTGCTTGTTGTTGGGTATGGTTTGTTGGATATTAAATGTTTTTTTTTGCAATTTAAGTAAAAAAATAGATATTTTCCATTACCTTAAATTTTCTCAATCCTAATTCTGTTTCAAATTGCATCGTACAAAGGCCAAAGTCGTTTGCATTGGTCGTAAACTATGGAAAACGATCGAATGTAACTGTGCCGCAATAAGCCATAATCTTTCATTTTAAAATTTGTATTGGAGAACTTGACTTTACCAAACCATTTTCGGGTACTTGGCTTTTTTTTACATGAAATGTTTTTGTTATGATTAAATTGCTTGAATTGATTTTAAATATGGTTTATTGCAAAATTAATATGGCTTATTGCAA
The DNA here is from genome assembly GCA_963576565.1 of Aspidapion aeneum. NCBI lineage: Eukaryota > Metazoa > Arthropoda > Insecta > Coleoptera > Brentidae > Aspidapion > Aspidapion aeneum. The sequence goes on from OY755047.1 coordinate 4,965,410, forward strand.
AATTAGTATGGTTTATTGCAAAATTATTATAACTTATTGCAAAATTAATATGGCTTAATGCAAAATTATTGTTGTCTGCTGCAAAATTCATATGCCTTAATGGCAAAAATATGGCCTATTCCAACATTAATATGGTTCATTGCAAAATTAATATGGCTTGATAAATAATACATGTTATGGCTTGTCGGATATTATATATAGCTTTTTAAATAGGATTTACTGCATATTGAATATGGCTTATTTTTTGGATATTAAATGTTTTTTTTTGCATTTTTGTTCAAAATATAGATATTTTACATTACCTTAAATTTTCTCAATCTTAATTCTATTCCAAATTGCATTGTACAAAGGCCAAAGTCGTTTGCATTGGTCCTAAACTATGGAAAACGATCGGATTTAACTGTGCCGCAATAAGCCATAACCGTTAAACTATACATGTCGGTATAGCTGAGTTATACTGCCTTTTCACTGGCTTGTACGAAAAAAAAAACAAAATTTTAAGTTTTAGAAAGAAAATTACAGAAGTTAGAGCTGCAGCGTCTTTAAAGAATAAAATCAATAAAGTTTTTGGCAAAATAAATATGGCTTATTGCAAAATTATCATGTCCTATTGAAAAAATTCATATGGCTTAATGGCAAACATATGGCCTATTCCAACATTAATATTGCTTAGTGCAAAATTAATATAGCTTGATAAACAATATATATGGCGTGTCGGAGATTACATATGGCTTATTAAATCGGATTTCCTGCATATTGAAGATGGCTTATTGCTTGCTGTATATGGTTTGTTGGATATTAAATGTTTATTTTTGGATTTTAGGTCAAAAAATAGATATTTTCCATTACCTTAAATTTTCTCAATCCTAATTCTGTTTTAAATTGCATCGTACAAAGGCCAAAATCGTTTGCATTGGTCGTAAACTATGGAAAACGATCGGATGTAACTGTGCCGCAATAAGCTATAACCTTTCATTTTAAAATTTGTATTGGAGAACTTGACTTTACCAAACCATTTTCGGGTACTTGGCTTTTTTTTACATGAAATGTTTTTGTTATGATTGAATTGCTTGAATTGCTTAATTGATTTTAAATATGGTTTATTGCAAAATTAATATGGCTTATTGCAAAATTAGTATGGTATCCTAATTCTGTTTCAAATTGCATCGTACAAAGGCCAAAGTCGTTTGCATTGGTCGTAAACTATCGAGTGTAACTGTGCCGCAATAAGCCATAACCTTTCATTTTAAAATTTGTATTGGAAAACTTGACTTTACCAAACCATTTTCGAGTACTTGGCTTTTTTTTTACATGAAATGTTTTTGTTATGATTGCTTGAATTGCTTAATTGATTTTAAATATGGTTTATTGCAAAATTAATATGGCTTATTGCAAAATTAGTATGGTTTATTGCAAAATTATTATGGCTTATTGCAAAATTAATATGGCTTATTGCATAATTATTGTTGTCTGTTGCGAAATTCATATGGCTTAATGGCAAAAATATGGCCTATTGCAACATTAATATGGCTCATTGCAAAATTAATATGGCTTGATAAATAATACATGTTATGGACTGTCAGATATTATGTATAGCTTTTTAAATAGGATTTACTGCATATTGAAGATGGCTTATTTCTTGGATATTAAATGTTCTTTTTTGCATTTTAGTTCAAAATATAGATATTTTCCATTACTTTAAATTTTCTCAATCTTAATTCTATTTCAAATTGCATCGTATAAAGGCCAAAATCGTTTGCATTGGTCGTAAACTATGGAAAATGATCGGATTTAACTGTGCCGCAATAAGCCATAACCGTTAAACTATACATGTCGGTATAGCTGAGTTATACGGCCTTTTCACTGGCTTGTACGAAAAAAAAACAAAATTTAGAGTTTTAGAAAGAAAATTACAGAAGTTAGAGCTGCAGCGTCTTTAAAGAATAAAATCAATAAAGTTTTTGGCAAAATAAATATGGCTTAATGCAAAATTATCACGTCCTGTTGAAAAAATTCATATGGCTTAATGGCAAACATATGGCCTATTCCAACATTAATATGGCTCAGTGCAAAATTAATATGGCTTGATAAGTAATATATATATGGCGTGTAGGAGATTACATATGGCTTATTAAATCGGATTTCCTGCATATTGAAGATGGCTTATTGCTTGCTGTATATGGTTTGTTGGATATTAAATGTTTTTTTTTGGATTTTAGGTCAAAAAATAGATATTTTCCATTACCTTAAATTTTCTCAATCCTAATTCTGTTTCAAATTGCATCGTACAAAGGCCAAAGTCGTTTGCATTGGTCGTAAACTATGGAAAACGATCGGATGTAACTGTGCCGCAATAAGCCATAACCTTTCAGTTTAAAATTTGTATTGGAGAACTTGACTTTACCAAACTATTTTCGGGTACTTGGCTTTTTTTTACATGAAATGTTTTTGTTATGATTGAATTGCTTGAATTGCTTAATTGATTTTAAATATGGTTTATTGCAAAATTAATATGGCTTATTGCAAAATTAGTATGGTTTATTGCAAAATTATTATGACTTATTGCAAAATTAATATGGCTTATTGCAAAATTATTGTTGTCTGTTGCGAAATTCATATGGCCTATTGCAACATTAATATGGTTCATTGCAAAATTAATATGGCTTGATAAATAATACATGTTATGGCTTGTCGGATATTATATATAGCTTTTTAAATAGGATTTACTGCATATTGAAGATGGCTTATTTCTTGGATATTAAATGTTCTTTTTTGCATTTTAGTTCAAAATATAGATATTTTCCATTACCTTAAATTTTCTCAATCTTAATTCTGTTCCAAATTGCATCGTACAAAGGCCAAAGTCGTTTGCATTGGTCGTAAACTATGGAAAACGATCGGATTTAACTGTGCCGCAATAAGCCATAACCATTAAACTATACATGTCGGTATAGCTGAGTTATACTGCCTTTTCACTGGCTTGTACGAAAAAAAAACAAAATTTAGAGTTTTAGAAAGAAAATTACAGAAGTTAGAGTTGCAACGTCTTTCAGAAATAAAATCAATAAAGTTTTTGGTTGTTTCAATTAGATTTCGTATAGAGAAAACTTCCCACTTTAGATGTTGGAATAAAAAAGACACCAGTGGCGTAGATAATAAGTATGCTTTTTATTTTTAACCAGTGGCCTACGCAGGCTGAACCCCCCAACCAGAGCCCCTAAAACATGATTTTTCTATATTTTACCTCTATATTAACCATTAATTCCTTATCTTTTCTGTGTCTATTTCACGACTAAAACTAGCAGGAGAGACATAGAAGTACATGGAGAGGAAGTAATCATCGAAAAAGAAATGATAAAGAATTGTATTAAAAAGCTTAAATCCGGAAAAGCTAGCGGACCTGGGGAAATATATGCTGAAATGCTCAAATATGGATCAGAGAAACTACTAGAAAATATCACATATATTATCAATCAATGCATAAACGGACATCCAGTACCTGATGATATCCGTTCATATCCTCAATACATCAAAAAAGGAAACAAGCCGTATTGCAACAATTACAGAGGAATTTCAGTAACCAGTACTCTAAGTAGATTGTACGGTAGGATTCTTAGAGATCTAATAGAGAATGATTTTTATGAACAAGAAGAAAATCAAAGTGGGTTTCATGCAGGCAGATCTTGTAGTGATAATGTTTAATAAAAGTAAAGAGAGAAGGAGCGCCAGAAATATAGACACTCATGTTACCTTTGTGGACCTACAAAAATCATATGATACCGTTTCAGTAGAAAAATTATGGGCAGTGGTAGAGTAAACTAATATCAATCATTACGGCATGGAAATACAACTTAACGACCGATTTTCCATATACACACTACAGTTTGCCACACAGTATACTAACCTATATTTTTTGTGAGTTTGCTGACGACCACGTAATTGTAGCTAATGATAAAGAAGACATGGATTATATGATGAGAAAGTTAACGGAAGAATACCAAAGGTGGCGACAAGACACAGTACTTATGTAATGGAAACGAATCCAGTGAGTTAGAACTAGACAATGGACAAACAAGTCAAGACAAGAGTATGTATACATGGGTGTCACATTTTATAAGACAGGAACAGACTGTAAAGAACTGGAAGAAAGAATAATTAAAGCAATAAAGGTTGTTGGATGCCTTAACAGTATTTTATGGACCAGAGATATAAAAAAGAATGTAAAATTTAACATATATGACACAAGGGTGAAAAGAACGCTGTTGTATGGAATAGAGACTTGTCGCGTAGCAAAAAAATTCAAAACAAAAATGGAAAGTGTCGAAATAGATGCAATAAGAAGATCAATGAGAATATCTAGAACTGATCATATAAGAAATGAGATCATAAAAGAAAGAATGGGAATCGAGGGAAGTATAATGGATGACATTATCGTTAAGTGGTATTCCCATGCCATGTACTTCACCTTTTCAGTTTTTTAGAGCTACTGCGATATTTATTTTAAAAATATCTGCAGTTATACATTCCAAATAAGCAGCCACCCCGAACCGACCCCTCCTTATTGGATCACTGTAGCCACGCTACTGAATCACCCTGTTGGGGTACAAGCGCGAATCTGAGTTACAATCTAGGGGGGGGTAATAGTAGACGAAATTTTTTTTTGTAATTTTTTAGGGGTATATCTCTTGTTTATCCTTTAAATATTAGGAAAAAGTGCATATTTTTTTTAGAGGGGGTAATTACCCCGTTACCCCCTCAAATCCGCGCTTGTTGTGGTAAAGCATTTCTCTCAGCAAGTATAAATTTCTCTCAAAAACACCCTTAAGCAAAGCCGTATATCCTTCAACGCGAAAACCCGTGTCTGCTCAAATATTTATGTCTAATCCTATCCAGAACCTACTTTTAATATAAACAACCCTGTATTATACCCTCAATTCACCTCAATCCCGTCTAGAGGTGAAATTTCGTGTTTACTTTTTATCACCAATTTATTTTGTTAAAGAGATATTTTTTACCTTCCTAGCCCGCGCAGCAATGGCTAGGGAAGGTATTATTTTCGAAGATTTTTTGTTTCAGATAACGCCGAAAATGTGTTATTTTGGTGTATTTTGACCTATTCTAGCAATATCGTCGTGATGTCTGTCTGTGTGTGGGTGTCTGTCCGTAACACGATAGCTCCTAAACCGTTAAACCGATTTATATGAAATTTTCAAGTAAAATAGTGTTTGATACTGTAACGAGCTGATTAGATTTTGGTCAAAATTTATCAATGCCATTAACATTTTTTTGACAGGTAAATTTTTTTTTAAATGCTAACTTTTTAACGAAAAGTCTTGTCAATATGTGGTTTCCGGAATATAGTAGGGCACATTTTTCTCAAAAATTTGTGTTATCACCAAAAACTTCGTAGGAGCTTTATTTTCAGCAAAAAAAAATTCCATCGTTGTTATTCATGCAAATCCTGCGTCCATGAATTAGAGAAATGCATGCATCTTTAACCATTTGTGCAGGAATTTTTTCTATGGCTTGAACAACGGCTGCCTTAAGTTATTCTATCGTATTATGAGTAGTAGAATAAACTTTATCCTTTAAGTATCCCCAAATACAAAAATCAAAAGGCGTAAGGTCATTGGCGTAGCTAGCCGTGCTTTTCAGGGGGGGCCGTGGCCCCGGTCTATCTTGAACAAAAAGCAAACATAGGTTTTAAAGAGTCGTGCAAAGTGTGCAATGAATAAAAAAAAAATACGCGCATTAAATGTTCTAATATTTTAATATAACAAATTTAATAATACATTTACCAACTTACTTTTATATGTATACACAGGAAGTATGTAATTCAGCAATTCTACAAAGAAAGTTTTCTACGTCGCTGACTGAAAGCGTCTACCACACTGTCTAAGTCGACCTCAAAATCTTTTTCTATGAATAACAATGATAAACCTGAGTGTCTCTCTTAAGTCATAGTTGTTCTAAGCCAATTAAAAACTCTCCTCATGGCAGAGAAAGACCTCTCGCAAGTTGCACTTGAAATTGGAAAAATACTCGCAACTTTAAAAAGTTGGTAGAGGTTTGGATAGGTGTTTTCTGCTATATGTTGTTTGATAGAATCATGACCAACAGTTTGATTTAACAGAAATATCCAATTCTTTAAAACGGTCATTTCTGCTCTTAGAGCAGAAGTATTAATATTAAAAATTTCCCGGTATTGCTCGATAAATTTATTCCATTTAACGACGTGGGAAAACTTAATATGAAAATGGTTATGAAATTGTCACCAAAATCGGAAAATTTCCATAAGACACTAAACGCTAACCTCAAAAAAACTAAAAAGATTATTATATTTATTTTAGAAAAACAGTTTAAAAAGGTCTTTTATAACCTTACGACATCTACAACCCGATTTCGGAAACAGAGGGGCAAAGGTCGCTGTCTTTATTAAATGCGAAATTTAACTTACACTTCTATAATATTTTACAAGATGTCGCCAATATGTATGAAATATTCAATATGCATAATTATGTTTAAATTTAAAAAATATTTTCGGGAAATTGCATAAGTGCAGAAAAGTTACCGATAATTTAAAGAGAAAAAGCCTAATTCCGCAAGACAAGGGGTTTTTCCTGAAATGTAAACATTATCTGAATGATTTTAAATTTTAATGCACCTATTTTATTTGAATATTTCCCGAATAATAATAGAAAAGTATGTATTTTCAGCGTCATGTTCTTTTACTAGTAGTCGGTAGGGCAGGCCTAAAATATCTTAGGGGGGGCCTGAGGGACTCAGGGGGGGGGGGGGGGGGGCAGGCCCCCCCTAGCTACGCCAATGCGTAAGGTCCGGCGAACTTGCAGGCCAGGCGGGACACGCTGTAGAGGTTGGCAGTAGTGACGTCTCTAGTAAAAATGGCCGCCCAAGAAATTTTAACGTTACCGCATGGAGGACGAGTAATAAGTTGGGTCGAAAAAGGCCTAATTTTTTTTTTTTTAATTGATTTGTCATAGTTAAAAAAAGTTGTGTAACGGGTCAAAAACGCTAACGTATATTTTTTTTATTTTTAAAAGTATTTCTAGCCGCGCCCCTGGGGGGTAAAATGAACAGTTTTTTAAAATTTTTAAATAATAGCCGAATCGATCACAGATACACAGATTTAATAGCCAATATATATAACGAAGCAACAATATCAATCAAAATCCACGAAGGAACCAAGCCAATCCACATAAGAAGAGGTAGAGGTGTCAGACAGGGTGATACAACTATTTAACCAGGCCCTAGAAGATGTTTTTAAAAACTTAGATTGGGAAGAAATGGGCATCAAAGTAAACGGACAATACTTAAACCACCTAAGATATGCTGATGATATCCCCTTAATAACAAATAAGAAAGAAGAACTGATAAAAATGCTGGAAGAACTGGATACAACAGCTAAAAATATAGGCTTGAGTATGAACTACACTAAAACTAAAATCATAACAAACACAGATGAAAATATCAAATGAGATGGGCGGACAATTTGAAGAAACATGCGGGAGCTAGATGGATGAACACGGCGACAGACAGGGAAGAGTGGAAGATATTGGGGGAGGCCTATATCCAAAGATGGATCGAAGAAGGCTAAATAGATAGATAGATAGATAGAAGAGTATGCAGGGCAGGGAAGGGGGTGGGACTCGATATACAGTCAGTGGCGTATATAGAAAAAAGCTTCGGGGGGGCCGAGACAGTTTCGGGGGGGCCCGAGACCTCATGACGCCGTATTTTATGTTATTTTATGATTGTATTCATGAAATATGTGGAAAATATCTAAAAAAATGTTAGTTTCGGGGCCCCCCTTATACACAACACTGTATACAGTTACCTCCACGCGGTTACTTCTGGGTTGAAAAAGCGATGAATAAATTTTTTATATCCATTAATAATGATTATATTATATCATCTCTTTTCCAAGCGAAAAACTGTATACGTATTTAGGGGAAAGTGCTCAGGGGCGCGGTCAAATATTATAATGTGTTTATTTTTAGTGTTCGTGTTCCTTAGACACATAAGATACATTTTATAACTATTACAGCCTCTTACTTTAAATTTGAAATTTTGAAATATTTGGGGGGGGGGCGCGGCCAAATTTATTATTTTTTAGGAAAACAAAAAATCATTTATTTTCTTGGCGGATTTTACATATTTTTAGAACTATGCCAAATCAATTTCAAAATTTTTTTTTCGACCCAACTTAATGAGTAATCTACTTCCAGTTCATGTCTCTGACAGAGACAGATAATAACGTATCTTCGTAAAATTTTATAAAATTTTGTTTACCATTTTGCACGATAATACGCAATAAATCTATAAAAACTTTTATTGCTTATTTAAAGGCATACATATAGATTATACAATGTCAAAATATTTACTTTTTTATTTTAGTCACAATTTTTATAACGTTTCCACTACGTAGAAGCGCGGATTTGAGGGAGGGCATAGCGTAGTAATTAACCCCCTCTAGAAAAAAAAAATATGCACTTTGTGCTAACAATTAAAGGGAAAACAGGAAAATTACCCCCTCCGCCCCCCACCCTAAAAATATTTTTTATAATATAAATAATTTTTTCGTCGAATATTAGCCCCCCGCCCTCTATATTTTGACCCAGATCCCCTCTTGACTACGCAACGTGGTTTTGATAGTCCTAAAACAATATTTGTGTTTTCCACCATCTGGGATTTAGTGTGCACAAAAAGTTTTTTTTTTAAATTACTTGGTCCCTATGCAATTTAGAAAAAAAACTTTTGAACAAAATTTGAAGATAATGAAATTTGCTACAAAAACGATATTATACGTTTCTTGTCAGATGAATGGTTTTTGAGTTATGACGCTCAACATTTCGCAGTCATTTTGTACTTTGACCAATTTTCTTATTAAGTACCCTTTACTTTCAAACTGCTTATTTTGAAAAAAAATCTGTAATAACATAAAATAAAGACCAACTAATAGCCTATAAAATGAAATATTACTGAGTTCTTTGGCTAGTACCGTTGCTAAGATACGAACCCTGAAGTGTTAGCACGACACCCGTTTCATATGTATTTCCATAGTATATGCAAAATAAACCGAAATTATTCAGTTTTATGTCATTTTCTCAAAAGGTAAGCATTTTACAGAAAGTGTGTAATCAATTTTATTATAGAAAATTAAATTATCTTTTAAACGATGTATCCCCTAACTGGGCCAAGTCCACGGTTAGCACTTAATTGGCACCCATCCATAAACTGAGGTTACCTTTATTTTAGGATCACGAAAATTTTTTTTGTTTTTTTTCGGTTTTATTCAGTTTTCAAAAAAAACTAAGCACTTTAGGGAAAATTTTAAAACACCTTGTGCAAGCTAAAATTCTATAATGACTGGACTATAAAAAAAGTTTTATTTTTCGCTCTTACAAACTATAAAACCAAAGGTACACATTTTATGTTACCTACCTTTAGTCCTAAAAGCAATTTTATGTCCTACACGACGAAGAAGAATAAGTTTTTGCGGTATTTTTTTAACACTCCATACATACATGGATAAAAGGAAGGAGAATACGGCACCATGTTGGAAGTTTTTTTTAGATTTTCCATTACAGTTCTGATTTTATAATCATAACAAAAACATTTTATGTAAAAATAAATGGATTCAGAACTGATCTGATACCTTCTAATCTAATCAGCTCGTTAGAGTTTCGGACACTATTTTACCTGATAATTTTATGAAAATCGGTTCAGCGGCTTAGGAGCTATCGTGTTACGGACAGAAACAGACATCACGATACTAGATAGGTCAAAATATACCCAAATAGCACATTTTCAGCACATACCTTCTCTATCCATTGCTGCGCGGGCTAGGAAGGTAAAAGCACAGAATATATAGGTTATTTTTGTGGTAAAAGTGAGAGTTTTTTTTATTTAGTGGTGTAGAATCTCCAGTCGGACACGTCCGCGTGCAATGGCGCATCAAGGGGGGACCAGACGCCCCCACCAAAAATATAACTTATGTTTTAGTTAGTTAGTGCCAAAAATCTCCTCTAGATACTAAATTTTACACCTCAGATCTATCAAAAACCGCTAGTAAAAAATATTTTGATGTTTGTTACCTTGGCCCCTCCCCTCCGGAAATCCTGGATCCGCCACAGTCCCCTTATTTCTGCGGACCAAAATGGGTAAAAATTACATTATACATAAATCGTGTGAGCTTAGGTGCCCATAAATTGGCAGAATATTTTTTTTATCGGACCTTTTTATCTGGAAGAACATACTCTGTAAAATTTATTTTTAACGAATATATTAGGTAGATACGACATTTTTCATCATGTATTCAACAAAATGCAATTAATTAAAGTCACTCGAGGATAATGGCATATTTCAAGGATGAATGGCCAAAATAGTCCGAATCGTCTGACTGTCTGTCTCCAGACGTTTAAGCATGGGCGTGCACAAGGAGGCTCATACCCCCCGCAAAAATACTCTGCCAATCTATGGGCACCTAAACTCACACTAGGTACTATAGTTATAGTGTGAGCTAATATAATCAAAAACTGAAATATATTTTATTTAACTCCAGACTCAATTACCTTTCGTTTGATACCACACAAGCCATGTTTTGACTTAAACTCAAATTTTTTAAATCTACCCCCACCCTTTTAAAAAAAACTAAAATGTATTTTGTTTAACTACAGACTCAATTACCTTTCGTTTGATATCACACACGCCATATTTTCACTTAAACTCTAATTTTTGACATCTACCCCCACCCTTTTTTTAAAAATAAACTAAAATTCATTTTTTTTTAAATCCAGATTTAATTACCTTTCGTTTGATATCACACACGCCATATTTTCACATAAACTCTAATTTTTGGAATCTACCCCCACCCTTTTATTTGGCTTGCGTTCGGTGGATTTTGTTCATTTTTAAATGGGACCATCACGGCCCAAGACCCAACTTAGGTACCAAATTTCATTAAAATCGGACAAGCGGTTTTTGAGTTATGCGGGTTGGTCGTTACAGACAGACATACAGACAGACAGACATACAGCCAGACAGACAGACAGACAGACAGACAGCAAAACAAAAAAGTTTCAAAATCATCTGAAACGTAAAGATATATAAAAATTTTTGAAATCGGAGCAACTTTTTTTTTCTCGATAAAATTAGGATCACCATAGCTCACACTACTTATATAGTAGTAGTGTGAGCTAAAAATTCTGAAAATAGTTTTAAAATAAAAACTCCACGCTATCTATCTATCTATCTATTTTTTCCATCTTTGAACATAGGCTTATATATACTTTATCAGTATTATATATAATATATATTGTCTTTTTTTGTTTGTTTTAAAATTAGTAAAGGTGACTTGGCTTTTCATATTGTGTGTATCATTGTGCCCTGTAAAGGATCATGTTTGTTCCTTATTGTCGTTTTATTTACCTATATTTGTTTTTTATTTTATATATATATATTTTATTTTTTTTACCTATGCGTAAGTTGTTTTATTTTGTGCTAGTTGTGTACATTTATTTCTTAAATTTTTGTGAACAAAATGTTTGTTTTCTTTTATATATTTTTTTAACAATTTATATTTTTACTACTTTTTTAAACTTTAGACATTAAATTTAAAAATATTAACCTGACGCCGACTGTGATACCTTAATTTTATCCCTAAATTTCATTTTATTACTTGTTTTTTATTTTGACTCTGTTTTGCCTTTATTTATTTGTTTAGATATCTATTTATGTTAACATGTGATTGATAATTAATAGTTACAAGTACCTAGTTAGTAGAATCTCCTAGATTTTTTATTTTATATATGTATTAATTTTTAAACTTATGTCATTATGACTCAAATTCATTATTTTTACAGATTTTTATCACTACATTGAGTCAAAATATTATAGTTGTATATTATCAGGTATATAGACATGTAAGTGATATTTTGTTTTTGCTTTGTCAATTACTTTTTTAAATTTGGACAATAAAGCTTATTTTGATTGATTGATTGATTGATAGGCCTCCCTCAATATCTTCCACTCTTCTCTATCTGTCGCCGTGTTCATCCATCTAGTTCCAGCATGCTTTTCAAATCGTCCGCCCATCTCATTTGGGGTCTTCCCCTACTTCTTTTATTTTCTCAAGGTCTTTAGTTTATAATACATTTGTTCCATCGATCGTCTTTCTGTCTGATATTATGACCGGCAAATTTCCATTTTAATTTTGCTACTTCTCGTCTGACATCCCTGACTTTTGATTTATTTCTTATCCATTCATTCCTTTTTCTATCTGTTAACTGTACATGTAACATTTGTCTTTCGATTGATCCTTATCCATCTTTGATTTTGAAAGTGTCCAGGTCTGGGATCCATAGGTAAGTACAGGAATAATATATTGATATTGTGTCGCCCTGTTTGACATCTCTCTTATGCGGATTGGCTTGGTTCCTTCGTGGTGGATTTTGATTGATGTTGTTGCTTCGCTATATATATACGTCCATACTTCTTAATATGTATTAAATAAAATGGGAAAACATATCCAAGCCCCCCCTAAGGTGAACTTTTGTATACGCCACTGTTTTTCGTATAAAAATACCTTAATCAATCAGGAAAAGTCATTGGACTTTATATCGGTAATGTAATGGGGTGTGGCAAACACCCATCAATGAAAAGGGTTATTCCTTTATCCATCGATTCTTTATACCCAAATGCATAAATTTCTTAAGTCATACTTAGGACCTAGTACGTCTCTTAAGTATCGTTCATGTTCGTCCTATATACAGGGTGTTTATATAGATATAGAACTAAAAGATAGGTTGAATGGGTAAAGTTTTAATATTTTTTCTGCTGATAACCCTGGTGAAAACAAAAGAAAAGTCGTTAAGTGGTAATGGTGCCTACTTAACTTTGAACACCCTGTGTAGATGTAAAGATTACTCCTTTAAGAGGGCGCGTGGTACAATCATTTAAAGAGAGATAGACAAAAATTGTCGCCCTCACAAAAAAAATCGAAGAATTCGAGTTTTTTTTTTAAATATAGGTTACTACTACAAATATCCAAAACAAATAAAAAACTCTGCCAATATATGGGCCCCTAAGCTCACACTAGGTACTATAGTTATAGTGTACGTGTGAGCTAATATAACTAAAAACTGAAATATATTTTATTTAACTCCAGACTAAATTACCTTTTGTTTGATACCACACAAACCATGTTTTGACTTAAACTCAAATTTTGAAAATCTACCCCTACCCTAAAAAAAACAAAAAACTAAAATGTATTTTGTTAAACTCCGGACTCAATTACCTTTCGTTTGATATCACACACGCCATATTTTCACATAAACTCTAATTTTTGAAATCTACCCCCACCCTTTTATTTGGTTTCTGTTTGGTGGATTTTGTTCATTTTTAAATGGGACCATCTCGACCCAAGACCCAGCCTAGGTACCAAATTTCATTAAAATCGGCCAAGCGGTTTTTGAGTTATGCGCGTTGGTCGTTACAGACATAGACAGACATACAGACAGACAGACAGAGGGCGCAACAAAAAAGTTTCAAAATCATTTGAAACGCAAAGATATATAAAAATTTTTGAAATCGGAGCAACTTTTTTTTTCTCGAAAAAATTAGGATCACCATAGCTCACACTACTATAGTATAGTATATGTGTGAGCTAAAAAACGTAAAAAAAATTGGCTGAAAAATTTTGAATTAAATAAACATGTATTTAACAAATTTAAAAATGCTGCACTTTTTTTACAAAAACATTTTTTTATTTTTTTTAAACTATCGTTCCTTCAAGATGGATCTTTTATTGCAAAATAATTTTTTACCCTCCGTTTGATGGATATACATAAATTTATGGGTCCCTTAGTAAATAACATATTAGTTAAGTAATACTTAACGAATAAAATCAACGAAACTGGGTAAAATTTCATTTCATAAGCAGTAATTTCACTTCTTTAAGGTCATACTTAGTTGTTCGTGTTAAATAGACATTTACCACCCTTTTTATTAGAAATTCAGCTACAACTAAGCATTTTTGCATGTGAAATATTCCAACTTTAATTTATTACAGGGGTGTTTTATTACCTACGTCTTTTTATTACCTCACCTTTAGGATAGGAAGAAAAAAATTTTTTTAATTTTTTTACAAAATTATTTTCTATTTCTTGACAGATTTTATCTAGCGTTATCTTACATTGTAGGTACCTAAACGATTATTTTTAAAATCCTAAGTTTAAAAAAAGCAAATAAAGAACAACCAAAAATATATTTTTTCAAATTCTTCGTAAGATCTTTTTATGTCCCGTGAAAAGGAAGAAGAATGTTTTAAAAAAACTTTATTTTTAATGCCAAACAAACATTTTACATGACCTTAACCTGTAAATTTAAAACCTTTTATTCAAAACTTACATTTTAAACAAACTCAAAAAATTTAGTCCTAACAAAAACATTAATGGATCTATTAGTGATCTGATACCTTCCTAGTTCCTAGAAGCCATTACCCATTATATTATCATCCATGAACACATTTTTTTGTAAATATCTCAGAAACTAAAGCTTCTACGAAGTTATTAATTTTTTAATTGTCGAAAAAAGATAGGTCAAAATACAGTCAAATACTTTTTCCGGTTTATCTCAAAAAATTTTTTTTCGTCGAAAACAATACCTTCTCTAGCCATTGCTGCGCGGGCTAGGAAGGTAAAAATTAAGTTCCTGTTATAGCACGTCCTAATTTTTTATTCCCTAACCGTTTTTGACAGAAAATACTTTAAAATCATTCCTAAAATTTCACCTTTACGTCCTGATTTAAATTTTGAATTTTTTTAAAAAAACTAATAACTTACGAAGATAATACACGGTAAAAAATTTTGTCTACAACGAAAAGACGTTCTTTTCTTGAATTAATATTTTTACCTTAAAACAATTTGTTTTGAATTAAAAAAATTTCTTTTTAGTTCAACGCAGCCTTTAATCTTGAAATGAGACTTTATTTTTCTTCTTTAATTGTTTTGTTTTATTATACTCCATCTTGTAACAAAGCAAATTGTCTTCATATAAGTAACATTTTGATTCCAGAGAAAATAGTACCTTAGAATAATTCAGTTCCAATTTATAATCTGAGGGCACGGCAGTGCCACGCCAAGTTCGCGCGCCGTAACCATCTTTTCTGGAAACATTTCAGCCGATATTTGACCTACCTAAAACTCTACTTCGGAATGAGCTACGAATCTCAAACTTTGCACAGTCGTAGATCTCCATGGAGTTAACAACCCCTCCAAGTTTCATGGAATTCCATAAAGTAGTAAAGTAGTTACGAAATTTCAAAAAACGTCGAAATTGCCACTCACTCACTGACTCATTCATGTATAGATCATCAATATTCTACTGTACTTCCAGACATGCTACAAAGCTGAAATTTGGCAGACTGATAGAAATTATGACCAAACCCCTGGAAAAAATCAAAAAACCCCAAAATTTTAATTTACTCCCCTCCCCTATACATTTAAAGTTATATAAAAGTAACATCGCCCACTTCCAGAAATGCTAGAGAGTTGAGCTTTGGCAGACTGATAGGAACTATGATAAAACTATAGGAAAAAATCAAAAAACCCCAAAATTCTAATTTACTTCCCTGCCCTATAAATGTAAAGTTAAGTAAAAGTAACATTGCCTACTTCCAGACATGCTAGAGAGCTGAGCTTTGGAAGACCGATGGTAACTATGATAAAGTTATAGAAAAAAATTAAAACACCTCAAAATTCTAATTTACTTCCTTCCCCTATAAATGTAAAGTTATGTAAAAGTAACACTGCCCACTTCTAGAAACGCTAGAGAGCTGAACTTTTTAAGGATAATATGATAAAACTATATAAAAAAATTTAAAAACACCAACATTTTAATTTACTTCCCTCTCCTATAAATTTAAATTTATATAAAACTAACATTGCACGCTTCCAGAAACGCTAGAGAGCTGAGCATTGGATTGCTGATAGAAATTATGATAAAACCATAGGAAAAAAATTTAAAAAGTCCAATATTTTCATTTACTCTCCTCCCCTATAAATGTAAAGTTATGTAAAAGTAACATTACCCACTTCCAGAAACGCTAGAGAGCTGAGCATTGGAAGACTAATAAGAACTATGATAAAACTATAGGACAAAATTTAAAAACACGACAATTTTAATTTATTTCCCTCTCCTATAAATGTATTTATATAAAACTAACATTGCCCACTTCCAGAAACGCTAGAGAGCTAAGCATTGGAATGCTAATAGAAATTATGATAAAACCATGGGAAAAAATTTATGTCTAATATTTTCATTTACTCTCCTCCCCTATACATATAAAGTTATGTAAAAGTAACATTGTGCACTTTCAGAGATGCTAGAGAGCTGAGCTTTGGAAGGCTAATAGGAACTACGATAAAACCATGGAAAAAAATTAAAAAACCTCAAAAATTTAAGTAAGGCATTGCAAGAGATTTGAACATTATTCCGCATATTTTACTACTTTAAAAATTAAGTAATTCCTTTAAAAAAGAAGTGAAATCATAACAAAAACATTTCATGTAAAAAAGGCTATTACGGCTGTAAATGACTCTTAGGCACAGTGCTAAATTGAACATAAAGAAGTTTGGCTGTAATAGCAAAGTTTAAAAAAATATTTCCAGACTAGTAAGAACATTTCATTTTGAAATTTGTATTGGAGAACTTGGCTTTACTTTTATCTCAATTCTTTTTTTACATGAAATGTTTTTGTTATGATTAAACAATTTCTGTTTCACATTAAAATAAAAAAGGCAAGACATTTTTTGTGCTATATCAAGAAAATATTCTCTTGGCGAATAGGAAAGCACAAATTATTTTACTTCAAAGCAATTTGCTTTGATCTAAGACAATTTTTAGCTCACACTACTACTATAAGTAGTGTGAGCTATGGTGATCCTAATTTTTTCGAGAAAAAAAAAGTTGCTCCGATTTCAAAATTTTTTATATATCTTTGCGTTTCAGATGATTTTGAAACTTTTTTGTTTTGCTGTCTGTCTGTCTGTCTGTCTGTCTGTCTGTCTGTCTGTCTGTCTGTATGTCTGTCTGTATGTCTGTCTGTAACGACCAACCCGCATAACTCAAAAACCGCTTGTCCGATTTTAATGAAATTTGGTACCTAAGTTGGGTCTTGGGCCGTGATGGTCCCATTTAAAAATGAACAAAATCCACCGAACGCAAGCCAAATAAAAGGGTGGGGGTAGATTCCAAAAATTAGAGTTTATGTGAAAATATGGCGTGTGTGATATCAAACAAAAGGTAATTAAGTCTGGAGTTAAAAAAAATGAATTTTAGTTTATTTTTTAAAAAAGGGTGGGGGTAGATGTCAAAAATTAGAGTTTAAGTGAAAATATGGCGTGTGTGATATCAAACGAAAGGTAATTGAGTCTGGAGTTAAACAAAATACATTTTAGTTTTTTTCAAAAGGGTGGGGGGTAGATTAAAAAAATTTGAGTTTAAGTCAAAACATGGCTTGTGTGGTATCAAACGAAAGGTAATTGAGTCTGGAGTTGAGTAAAATATATTTCAGTTTTTGATTATATTAGCTCACACTATAACTATAGTACCTAGTGTGAGCTTAGGTGCCCATAGATTGGCAGAGTATTTTTACCGTGATCGTATAAAAAATTCCTGCAAACAAAAAATGCGAGAAAAACCAAAAAAACTCACCTTTGGCAATTTTCTGCAAAATAATATCCTTATGCTGCGTTGTATGAGGTTCTCCAATGACAATTAGCAAATAGCACCCAGTCAAGGGACTTGGGGGTGGCGGCCCCCCTCTTTCCTCCATGCACACCCCGTTCGGAACCTCCATGTTCACCTAGTCACCCTGTTTCGAATCAAAATCAATTTTTTTTCTATTTTATATCACAGCCAAAATTAAAAGTATTATTACAAAATGTTTTTATTAAAAAAAAATGTTCTTAAGTCAAGAAGGACCGTTTTTTTTTTAATGAGAGTAATAATATAACGATCTTAATGGGGCTGTTCACAGGCAAAGACTGCGCTATGCAGTCTATGAGCCACTGTAACAGGGCGGAGCGCTAACGGAGCGGAGCTGCGCTGATTCTACCGGCCGGCAGGAGCCCCCTTGGCCCTCCGGCGCCCCGCTAGGCGCCTGCGGTGCGCGATCCCCCCGAAAAGCGATGGGGAGACGCGGTGGAGACTTGGCGTCGAGTTGCGTTCTACGTCGCGACGCTGGAACCCTATTTTAGACGTTACAAGCATTGATGTCTTGGGATATTTTTATCATTGATTTTTTGGACAAAAGTGGAGTGACTTCCTAAACTTGTATAAAAGTCTGATCCTGTACCAACTATCAAAGCAAAGTGGTCAGATTAAAAAAAAAATTATGTAATTTAATTTTTCTATAAGCATAAGCATTTTAGTGTGGAAAGTGCCACTTTTCCGCACTAGTGCGGAAATAGTTATTTTCCTAACAAGTGTGGAAAGTGATACTTTCCCGCACGCGACTGCAGTTGACCCGAACGACGCGGAGCGGAGTTCGGGCAAGCAGTCGAGGGTGGGAAAGACACTTTCCGCATGAGTTAGGAACATTATTTTTTCTTCGACCGATGTTACAATACCACAAATTTACTTTTGAAAAAATATTTTATTTGAACATAAATAAAATACTAATTATTATATGATTGTACTGTTTTTGGTACCTTTGTCTCGATTTGGCAGGTAGCAGCTCACCATTCACATCTTCAGCAGCCTGCAAAATGCACTCCAGAAGTTCATCTTCGGAACAGTCCATTGAAAAATCCATTTTATTCAAAATAAAAGGCAGTTCTGTCACTTCAGAGACGCTCTTTGACTAGCTTTGACGTTTGAGTAACAATAACATAACTTGGTTGCCATAGCAAACTGGACCAAGCACCTGTCACAGCTTGGCTTGATAGTTGTTGTATGACATGACTATACGGGGGGTATGCAGAAATATTTTAAAAAATCCATTATTCTGTTTTTTTTTTAATTGAATAAAAAACTTGAAATGAGCTATAATTCATCAGATTGCCTATCTGCTAAATTCCCTACACTGTACCAAGTCGATAGTTACGACTTTTGAGGTATAAACCTATAGAATAACTCCAAAATTGGCATAGTTTTACTTTCCCGCACTAGTGCGGGAAAGTGATGCTTTCAAAACTAAAATGCGTGCGGGAAAGTGGGTATATATGCACGGTCGTAGAAAAAATATTTTTTCCGCACTAGTGCGGAAAAGTAAATTTGTTACGATTTTGAGGTGTTCTATAACATTTAGACCGTTCAAAATACATTTGTATCTTTCCTAGCACACGAAATATCCTAAAAATATTCAAATTGACTAAAATTCTGCTATATTTTCAATATTTTCGATAAAATAAAGTTTTCAGTAAAATAGGTTCAAATTATAAGTTTTAAACCTCCCAGGTATAAATATCGTCATTGTCAATGTCAAGCAACAATGAACACTAGTGGTTTTAGATTTGGCATCTTAAATCACCATAGCAACAAAGTACAAACAAACTGTCAAAACAAAGCCAATTTTGCAGATACAAGCGGCTTTTGAATTTTTCAAACAAAAAAATCAGATTTTCAATGGATTCTTCGGACGAAGATCTACCCCAGTCAGTTCTAGAAGCCGCTAGAATGTGAATAATAATAATTGATTTGATTAAAACGTTTTGAATATAAATAATTTTCTGATTAATTTTTAGTTTTTTCCTCACGCTTATAGAAAAAGTAGTGTACCTAACTCGTGCGTAAAGTGTCTTTTCCGCACTTGATTGCTGGCCAAACTCCGCTATCGCGTCGTTTGGCCATCTGCAATCGCGTGCGGAAAAGAGGCACTTTCCGCACTAGTTAGGTAAACTACTATTTTAAGTACCATTTGAAAAAGAGGTACAAAATACATGTGTACCAGGGACAGATGATCATTAGTCCTTGTGTGTACTAAACATTTCACAACAATTGAGTCATAACAAAAACATTTCATGTAAAAAAGAGCCAAGTACGCGAAAGTGGTATTCCGTAAAAAGAATTGAGATAAAGGTAAAGCCAAGTTCTCCAATATAAATTTCAGAATGAAAGGTCCTTACTAGTTTGGAAATGTTTTTTTAAACTTTGCTATTAAAGCCAAACTTCTCTATGTTCAATTTAGCACTGTGTCTAAGAGTCACTTGCAGCCGTAATAGCCAAGTTTAGAAAAACATTTCCAAACTAGTAAGAACCTTTCATTTTGAAATTTCTATTGGAGAACTTGGTTTTACTTTTATCTCAATTCTTTTTACGGAATACCACTTTCGCGTACTTGGCTTTTTTTTACATGACCTGTTTTTCTTATGATTTCAATCCTTTTTTAAAGGATTTGGATAATATTTAAGTTTTAAAGCAGTGAAATATGCGGAATAATGTTTAAAACTTTTGCAATGCCTTATTCAAAATGTTTAGGTCTTTTTATATTTTCCTATGGTTTTATCATAGTTCCTATCAGCCTTCTGAACCTTCTGTAGTGTTCCTGGAAGTAGGAAATGTTAATTTTACATAAATTTACATTTATAGAGGAGGCCAGTAAATTAAGATGTGGGTGTTTTTAAATTTTTTCCTATAGTTTTATCATAGTTCCTAACAGTCTTCCGAAGCTCAGCTCTCTAACGTTTCTGGAGGTGGAGAATGTTACTTTTACATAACTTTACATTTATAGGGCAGAGAAGTTAATTAAAATTTGAGGTTTTTTAATTTTCTTTTATAGTTTTATCATAGTTCTTATCGGCCTTCCAAAGCTCAGCTCTCTAGCGTTTCTGGAAGTGGGCAATGTTACTTTTACATAACTTTACATTTATAGGGGAGGGAGGCAAATTAAAATGTTGGGATTTTTAAATGTTTTCCTATAGTTATATCATATTTCCTATCAGTCTGCCAAAGCTCAGCTCTCCAGCACCTTTGAAAGTGGGCAATGTTACTTTTACATAACTTTACATGTTTGGGGGAGGGGAGTAAATTAGAATTTTGGAGGTTTATTTAATTTTTCCAAGGGTTTGGTCACTATATCTATAAGTGTGCCAAATTTCAGCTTTGTGGCATGTCTGGAAGGACAGTAGAAATTTGATGATCTATACATGAGTGAGTGGATGAGTGAGTCTGTGAGTGACTGGCAATTTCGACGTTTTTTGAAATTTCTTAACTACTTTACTACTTTATGAAAGTCCATGAAACTTGGAGGGATCGTTAACTCTATAAAGCTCTACGATTGTTTGAGTTTCGTAGCTCACTCCAAAGTAGAGTTTTAGATAGGTCAAATATGGGCTGAAATGTTTCAAGAAAAGATGGTACAGTAGTTTCCTCGCCAACTGGGCGGTTCGGTTGATATAGGATAGTCCAGATATAAAATGTTTAAATTCTTAAAAAACAATTTTGTCCATATTAATAAATTTTAAATAAAAAAAAGGGGATCTGAATCTCTGTCCTTGGATATTTTCATATACTGTAATAAGAATTTTAAAAAACAACCGTTTATGTGTGTTTTAGGGGATATGCTCAGGGTATATGAATATTTTAATTTACTTGGCTAAGATTTTTTTTTTTTTAATTTAAAAAAAAGACCACCATTTTTTTTTTAATATCAAAACAGTTTTTTTTTTATTATAGTACAAACTTCTATCTCCGTTCAAAAGTTTTGGGAATCTTTTAAGATGTGAAATACCCCTCTATCCATAATCCATAAGATTTAAGGGACGTTTTAGAGGGTATGTTCAGTCACCCTCTCGTCTGGAGGTTGGAGTTTTAGGAGGGGGTAAACGAGGGGTTTGGAGGGTCGGGGGGAGTTTTTTGGGCGCTCAGCTGACGGTGGAGTCGAATTCCAGGGTTGCCAAATTGTCTTATATCAAAGCAGGTATAAGGGAAGTTACCTAACTTTTACTAAGTAATAACATAATTTTTTAAAGAAAAATTTAAACAAATATAATAGCGTGATTTAAAAAAAAAAGATTTTAATGTGATTTAACTGTGGTACTGCCCATCAACAGGACATTAAGGATGTGTCTTGAATAAATTATTGAATATTTTTTTAAAAAATTACAGTTATTCAGTCAGTCAGAATTGACTCACTGATATTATTTTATATTCTGCAGAATTCACAATAACCAAAACCTGCCTAACTATTAAATTACGTAACGTACTAGGGGGGGGCGGTTTGGCCTTGAGTTACAATCGATGTTTTTTTTTATGTGTTTTTTCTTGATGATGCGTTACGAGGGGGGAGGGGGGGTCAAAGATCCTAAATTTTTCCTGAATTTTTGCGTTATGTAATTTAAGGACTTTCCCTTACTGGAATTTTTTTTTGCCAAAATTCTGAAATATTTTATAAAAAAAGTTTAGTGGCGGCTTTATTCATGTTTTTTTCAAAAACTTTGCCTTATAACTCTCGCTAGATTAGCTTTACAGAAAAACTCTTAAAACGTTTTTTGTTTGCAAAAGAACAACAATTAATAAAGAAATTAGCTTTATCTCTCAGAAAGTAACAAATAATTTTTTTTCAATACTAAAACATAGTAATTTTTTTTGCGCAACAAAAAAACTTGAAAAAGGAAGTTTTAGACTAGGTATCCCAATCAATGATGATTTTTATGAACAAGAAGAAGAGCACAGTGGGTTTCGTGCAGGCAGATCTTGTAGTGATAATGTTTTTTGTCTTAAACAAGTAATTGAGAAAAGGAGCGCCAGAAATATAGAGTTATAGAGATGTTACCTTTGTGGACCTACAAAAAGCATATGATACCAATCCAGTAGAAAAAATATGAACAGTGTTGAGCAGACTAGTATCAATCATACATACATAAACGCGATAAAAGAACTATACAAAGGGTCAAAATCTAAAATGAAAATTGGAAATCGACTTTCAAAAGAACTCCTGGTAACAAAAGGCTTAAGACAGGGATGTTGTATCTCTCCAACTCTTTTTAAAATATATATCGCAGTAGCTCTAAAAATATGGAAACATAAAGTGCACGGCATGGGAATACAACTTAACGGCCTATTTACCATATACACACTACAGTTTGCTGACGACCAAGTAATTGTAGTTAATGATAAAGAAGACATGGAGTATACGATGAGAAAATTAATGGAAGAATACCAAAAGTAGGGATTAACAGTGAACGTGGACAAGACAGAGTACTTATTTATTGGAAACGAATCCAGTGTCACAATTTATAAGACAGGAACAGACTGTAAAGAACTGGAAAAAGGAATAGTAAACGCAAAAAAGGTTATTGGATGTCTTAACAATATTTTATGGAGTAGAGAGATAAAAACGAATGTAAAAATTTAATATATATGAAACGATGGTGAAAAGCATGCTGTTGTATGGAATAGAGACTTGTCGCGTAACAGAAAAATACAAAACAAAAATGGAAAGTGTCGAAATGGATGCAATAAGAAGATCAATGAGAATATCTAGAACAGATCACATAAGAAATGAGATCATAAAAGAAAGAATGGGAATCGAGGGAAGCATAACGGATGACATCACTAAAAGACAACTGATATGGTACGGTCATGTACAACGGATGAGCGACGAAAGATTACCAAAGCAGTTCCTAGAATGGCAACCAAAAGGGCGCAGTCAATCCAAAGATCAATGAGTCAAAAAAACCTAAAAGAAGATGATTGTCAGGATTGACGGAGGTGGAGAATAGGCGTCGGACAAAGGAGAATTGTTATCAGCAATACGACAAAAATAAACTTTGGAGTGCCTCAAGGTACTGTTCTCGGCCCTTTGCTTTTTAGCATATATATCAATGACTTATTAAAATTGAACACCTTGGGAAAAATAATAAGTTTTGCTGATGACACTGCTATATTCTACACAGCGGAAACTTGGGATGAGTTAAAAACTCTAGCTGAAGAGGATTTCAAAAACATTAAATCTTGGTTCCAAATAAATAAACTTACTCTAAATTATGAAAAAACTAAATATGTACCTTTTGCTGTATGTAAGAACCATTTGCCAAATCTTGGACCTTTAGAGATTCATAATTTCGAAAAAATTCCAAAGGCACAATCAATAAAATACCTAGGAGTTATCATAGATAGCCAATTGAAATGGGAGTTACAAACAAAAAATGCATTAAATAAAATCCGTGGATTGTTGCCTAAATTTCGTTATTTAAAAGAATTTTTAGAACAAGATCATCTCAGGATGCTGTTGGGATTTTAGGATGGGGTGGAGTGGCTGGATGTTACTTAAAAACGCTAAATTGCACAAAAAAATGGTTCCTAAAACTGATTTACGGCAAAAGAAGAACCTACCCCACAGATATGCTTTTTCAGGAAACAAATATGTTGGATATCTTCAACTTCAACAACTTTATTGCTTGGAAATAACAAAAAATATTCACAAAGGTAGAATAATTCTGAGGCAAAAAGTTAGAAACTATGAAATGAGAAGAAATAATTGTTTTGAATTTAGCTTTGCATCAAAAACTGTGTCTCAACGTTCTGTTGAATATTTTGCATCAAGAATATTTAATGCTCTTCCTCCAAATATACAAACTACTCAAAAATTCTTTTTATTTAAAAAACTTGTAAGGAACTGGATTTTGAACAACAGAAATAAATTTAATGAGCTAATCAACTTAAACTATGTTAGGTAAAAACTAAATTAAATTAAATTACTTAGATATAATTTTGTTTTAAGTCAACAAGCATGACTATGCTTTTATGACTTCTTTTGCGTTTATTTGAAATTATTTAAATATTTATTTATTATTAATAATTAAATTTAACTGAAAATCTTTGTAAGAATTCTTGTAAACTTTTAAATTAGAATAAACGTATTTATTATTATTATAGAAAAACGTTCTAAACCGACATAGTCGCATTGGCGTAGCTAGCCTTGCTTTTCAGGGGGGGCCGTGGCCCCGGTCTATCTTGAACAAAAAGCAAACATAGGTTTTAAAGAGTCGTGCAAAGTGTGCAATGAATAAAAAAAAATACGCGCATTAAATGTTCTAATATTTTAATATAACAAATTTAATAATACATTTACCAACTTATTTATATGTTTACACAGGAAGTATGTGATTCAGCAATTCTACAAAGAAAGTTTTCTACGTCGCTGACTGAAAGCGTCTACCACACTGTCTAAGTCGACCTCAACATCTTTTTCTATGAATAACAATGACAAACCTGAGTGTCTCTCTTGAGTCATAGTTGTTCTAAGCCAATTAAAAACTCTGCTCATGGCAGAGAAAGACCTCTCGCAAGTTGCACTTGAAATTGGAAGAATACTCGCAACTTTAAAAAGTTGGTAGAGGTTTGGATAGGTGTTTTCTGCTATATGTTGTTTGATAGAATCATGACCAACAGTTTGATTTAACCGAAAAATACAATTCTTTAAAACGGTCATTTCTGCTCTTAGTAGTATTAATATTAAAAATTTCCCGGTATTGCTCGACGAATTTATTCCATTTAACGACGTGGAAAAACTTAATATGAAAATGGTTATGAAATTGTCACCAAAATCGGAAAATTTTCATAAGACACTAAACGCTAACCTTAAAAAAACTAAAAAGATAATTATATTTATTTTAGAAAAACAGTTTAAAAAGGTCTTTTATAACCTTACGACATCTACAACCCGATTTCGGAAACAAAGGGGCAAAGGTCGCTGTCTTTATTAAATGCGAAATTTAACTTACACTTCTATAATATTTTACAAGATGTCGCCAATATGTATGAAATATTCAATATGCATAATTATGTTTAAATTTAAAAAATATTTTCGGGAAATTGCATAAGTGCAGAAAAGTTAGCGATAATTTAAAGAGAAAAAGCCTAATTCCGCAAGACAAGGGCTTTTTCCTGAAATGTAAACATTATCTGAATGATTATAAATTTTAATGCACCTATTTTATTTGAATATTTCCCGAATAATAATAGAAAAGTATGTATTTTCAGCGTCATGTTCTTTTACTAGTAGTCGGTAGGGGAGGCCCAAAATATCTTAGGGGGGGCCTGAGGGACTTCAGGAGGGGGGGGGGGGGGGGCAGGCCCCCCTGCCCCCCCCCCTAGCTACGCCAATGCATAGTCGTAGTAGGTATGATTTCTTTGCAACAGAACAACAATTTAGTTGTCGTTTCAAGGAGGTTTTGTATCTCAAGAACTAAAAAAGATACATATTGTTATTTTTTAAAATACCGGGGTGGCTACCATAGACCTCTGAACTATTCTTGAAAAAATTTGAAATTTAGCAAAATCAGGCAACAATGTCTACAAGACAACATAGAAAACATAGAGTGGAAATAAAATATCTAGATGTAGGCAAGGGTGTATCCAGCCCAAAACAGAAAGGGGGGCAGGTTTCTGAATTCCATGACCTTCTTAACTTAAGAGGGGGCCAAACTCACAATCTATTTGAATTTTATTTTCTGATTTTAAGAAATCTGGTAAGAAAGGGGGGCAGTTTCCCCTTTGCCCCTCCACCAAGATACGCCATTTTATATAGGCCAGGCTGTTTCTAGGTAGAAAAGGCTCTGAACGGCGAACAGGGTAGGTTAGCAACCCCTCAAGCCTCCCCCACCCCACCGCCAAAAAACCGCCCTCTTTTTGAGGTGATTTTACTAGTGTAAAAAACTATATAGGTAATTTCTTACTTCCCTATATCATCATAGCTATTATAAGCCTGAAATGATGAGGTTTTTTTGAGCGTAGTCTATTATTTTTGCCGAAAATTTGAAAAATGTACCGTTCTATGCTTTGCCCGGTTAAAAATTAAGAAATGAGGAGCTGCCGAAACATTTAAGCATAAAAATATCTTTTGTAAAGCAAAGTCAAACTTTTAATAATTTGCTAAATGAAATTTCCCACCTATTATGATTTTGACCCATATAATATAAACAACATCTTATTTTTAAAAAAGTTATATTTGCTCATACACGGATGATGGATAATATAGAAATTTTAGAAATAAAATTTCGGCCTTCCATTGTCTTTATTTATTTTAAACACGACGTTTCGGTTAGTAAGTATCTCTAACCGTTTTCAAGTGTAAACTAAACAACCTAGTCTCTAGGCTACTACCTATACTACATGGTGTGCAGTCAGGTGTGACGGCCCGCTCCCTTTTTAATCCTAAGACGCCTGTTTTCCTTAAAAAGTGGTTTCCATATGTTTGGTATATCCCTGCTTGGTTGACTGAAAACTTCTTTATTCTGCATGATAAACGCAGCTTCAATAAACTTTCGTTTTCGCCAATGCGGCTCCTTATGCAAAACTTTAGCTTCTGACCACTGATCCTGTGATCATTTGACCATGCATGATCCGCTAACCCGGATTTTTCAATATCCCCTAATTGGGTACTTTTTAGATGTTTATTTACTCTAACCTGAAGAGGGCATTTCGTTTCACCTACATATGATTTACCACACTCACATGGGATTTCGTAAATACATTCCTTATTGTACAAGGTACAAGGAAGAAAAGCAATAACTTTATTAAATGGAATAATTTAGGATCAAAGTATATCAAAACATAACAAAAAGCTTATATATAACACCATTGTAAAAAGTATTATTACATACTGCTCAGAAGTATGGCCAATCAAGGATAAAACAGAAAAAATTCTTTCCGCTACGGAGATGGACTATTGGAGAAGGGCAGCAGGGAAATCAAAAAGAGAAAGAGTTACAAATCAAAGAATAAGAGAAATTATGACAGTGAGTGAACGTACCTTAGTGGATGATATAAGAACAAAACAACTGGTGTGGTACGGACATGTACAAAGAATGAATGATGAAAAACTACCCAAACAAATACTACAATGGAAACCAACTGGCCGAAGAAAACGAGGACGGCCAAGGAGAACTGAAGCTGGAGAGAAGGAATAGACAGTGAAATAAGAATAAGAGGCCTAGATGATGAATTATTATGGGCAAACAGAAACGAGTGGAGATTGGGTATCGG
Organism: Aspidapion aeneum; assembly: GCA_963576565.1. Lineage (NCBI taxonomy): Eukaryota > Metazoa > Arthropoda > Insecta > Coleoptera > Brentidae > Aspidapion > Aspidapion aeneum. Next base: position 4,993,421 of record OY755047.1, read on the forward strand.
AAGACGTAGAACGTTGTGAAACCGATAAATATATATATATGTATATATTCCTTATTATTATTTCTACTCAATCATTGTCTACGAGTTTCAAACATAGAAGTTTTAGTTAAGTATGTATGCTAATTAATAGCCAGCATCGGTAGTTTCGTTTATTAAAAAATAAAATATGCAGAAGACCTATTGATTTTCTATTTAAAAATAATTATATTATTAATTAAAAAAATAAAGATGTGCCAAGTTATGCAGAACAATTTTTCTTTTTATAAACACGAATTTTTAAAAATTAAAAAATAACTGGAGCATTAAAATATCATGCACAGTTGTTGTAAATAAAAAATTGACTATACACGTCGATTTACCTTGTTCAGAATTAATTATTAATTAAATTAGCATTTTTCTTTCAATAATTCAAGTACCTAGCAAAAAAAAGTTTGAAATGATTCTAACCATGACTTTGAAATAATATAAAAATTATTCGTAATACTTACTAAAGTAATAAGAGTGAGCATTAAATTTTAGAAATAAAAGACACAGTGATCTTTTGTCATTTTATAATACTAGTGATCTTTTAACTTTTTTCTTTCAAAACAGTGATCTTCCACTTTAAATCAACCACTATTTCAAGATAAAACCACGGATCACCATAAAACCTTGAACAAAAAAAGTTGGGTCATAAATTTGTCTTTGTCGGATTCTAAAATGTAAAGAAATTGTCCCATCTGTAACACGATTTGACCCTTTCGGTAACGCTTTTTTTCGATGTTACAGAAATTACCCCTGAGTTACAGGTCGGGACATTGATTCTTTTATTTGAAATTTAGTTGGAAAATAGTTGTATTTATTGTTGTTTTTTGATTTTTGTCCCTTCTGTAACACCTAAAATACCTGTTACTTTGTCAATTTGCAAGTTCAGTATAATTTTAAACCAACTTTTTCCATAAAAAAAAACTCAGATTTTTTTAAAAAGTTTACAAATATCCAGCTTTATAATAACTCCATACTTTTTTTACTATAAAAGTAATTTCTGTTGATTTTCATAGTTTTTAAGTTAACAATTATTGTTTTAAGTTATATTTTATAAGAAATTGTCCCGTCTGTAACACGATTTGTCCCATTCGGTAACGCTATTTTTCGATGTTACAGAAATTGTTGCTGTGTTACAGGTAGTGACATTGAATTTTTTCTTTAGAATTTAGTTGGAATATAATTGTATTTATAATCTGCCTTGACATTTTTGCCCATTGTCAATTTTTGTAATTTTGTTTTGTACCATAAAATGTTTTTGTCCCTTCTGTAACACCTAAAATATCTGATATTTTGTCAAATTTGCAAGTCCAGTGTTATTTTAAACAAACTTTTTCAATTTTAATAAAAAGAGTCATACTCAGATTTTTTTAAACTGTTATTTATTGGAAAAAAAAAATAACAAAAAAGTACAAGTTTACAAAAATCCAGCTTTATAAATAACCTCATACTTTTTTTTTCTATAAAAGTAATTTCTGTTGATTCTCATAGTTTTTAAATAAATAAATAAATTAGCTATTTAATGTATTTGATACAAAAAAATCAATTCACAAGAAAAAAACAGATTTTGTATTATGTATGTACAATTTTTTTTTAAGCTATATTTTATAAGAAATTGTCCCATCTGTAACATGATTTGTCCCATTCAGTAACGCTATTTCTCGATGTTACAGAAATTGTTCCTGTGTTACAGGTCGGGATAAACTGCCTTGATATTTTTGACCATTATCTATTTTTGTAATTTTGTTTTGTACCATAAAATGTTTTTGTCCCTTCTGTGACACCTAAAATAGCTGACATTTTGTTAAATTTGCATGTTCAGTGTTATTTTAAACCAACTTTTTCAATTAAAAAAACAAGAGAGCCATACTCAGATTTTTTTTAAATTTGTTATTTATTGGAAAAAAAAATAACAAAAAAGTGCAAATTTACAAAAATCCAGCTTTATAAATAACTCCATACTTTTTTTACTATAAAAGTAATTTCTGTTGATTTTCATAGTTTTTAAGTTAACAATTATTGTTTTAAGTTATATTTTATAAATTGTCCCGTCTGTAACACAATTTGTCCCATTCGGTAACGCTATTTTTCGATGTTACAGAAATTGTCTCTGTGTTACAGGTCGGGACATTGAATTTTTTCTTTAGAATTTAGTTGGAAAATAATTGTATTTATAATCTGCCTTGATATTTTTGACCATTGTCAATTTTTGTAATTTTGTTTTGTACCATAAAATGTTTTTGTCCCTTCTGTAACACCTAAAATACCTGATATTTTGTCAAATTTGCAAGTCTAGTGTTATTTTAAACGAAAAAAATAACAAAACAGTACTAGTCTACAAAAACCCAGCTCTATAAATAACCCCATACTTTTTTTTACTATAAAAGTAATCTCTGTTGATTTATAGTATTTAAATAAATAAATTCACAAAAAACAAACAGATTTTGTATAATGTACAATTATTTGTTTTAAGCTATATTTTATAAGAAATTGTCCCATCTGTAACACGATTTGTCCCATTCGGTAACGCTATTTTTCGATGTTACAGAAATTGTCTGTGTTACAGGTCGGGACATTTAATTTTTTCTTTAGAATTTAGTTGTAATTTTGTTTTGTACCATAAAATGTTTTTGTCCCTTCTGTAACACCTAAAATACCTGATAATTTGACAAATTTGCAAGTCCAGTGTTATTTTAAACAAACTTTTTCAATTTTAATAAAAAATGCCATTCTCAGATTTTTTTAACTATGTTATTTATTGGAAAAAAAAAATAACAAAAAAGTACAAGTTTACAAAAATCCAGCTTTATAAATAACCCCATACTTTTTTTTACTATAAAAGTAATTTCTGTCGATTCATAGTATTTAAATAAATAATTTTAAAAAATAAATTCACAAAAATCAAACAGATTTTGTATAATGTACAATTATTCGTTTTAAGCTATATTTTATAAGAAATTGTCCCATCTGTAACACGATTTGTCCCATTCGGTAACGGTATTCTTCGATGTTACTGAAATTGTCTCTGTGTTACAGGTCGGGACATTGAATTTTTTCTTTAGAATTTAGTTGTAATTTTGTTTTGTACCATAAAATGTTTTTGTCCCTTCTGTAACACCTAAAATACCTGATAATTTGTCAAATTTGCAAGTCCAGTGTTATTTTAAACGGACTTTTTCAATTTTAATAAAAAATGCCAAACTCAGATTTTTTTTTACTTTGTTATTTATTGGAAAAAAATAACAAAAAAGTACAAGTTTACAAAAATCCAGCTTTATAAATAACCCCATACTTTTTTTTACTATAAAAGTACTTTCTGTTGATTCTCATAGTTTTCAAAATAAATAATTAAATTAGCTACTTAATGTATTTGATACAAAAAAAAATCAAATCACAAAAAAAAAACAGATTTTATATTATGTATAATTATTATTTTAAGTTATATTTATAGAAGCTTCTATACTTGTGGAAAAAACATTATTTCTAAAACAATATTTTTTCCACATTTGTTTTTTTTACAAAAAAACATAATTAAAAATTAAATCAAACCTAATGTCTCACTCACACACATTAAAACATTCAATCCTTCTCTCTCATACACACAAATAATTTTTTCACTAAGACACAAACTTCACATCACCAAAAAATTTTAAAAAAAAAGTTTTTTCAGTCTTTCTGAGTTAATTTTAAAAAATAAGGAATTTTTTTAAAGTTCATCTTTTAGTTCGTCTTCGTCGCCACCGGGCGGTGGGGGGGCGCCACCTGTCCCTTGGTACAGCTTGGCGATGATTGGTTGAACAACATCTTCGAGCTCTTTCTTTTGTTTTTTGTACTCTTCAGCGTCGGTATCTTGATTTTCTTCCAACCATTTGATTTTCTCATCGATCGCCTCTTCCATTTTGGTTTTTTCTTCGCCCGAAATTTTGGCGCCCAATTTTTCTTTGTCGCCCAATTGATTTTTGAGCGAGTACGAGTATGATTCCAATTCGTTTCTAGCTTCTACTCTCTCTTTCAATTTTTTGTCCTCGTCGGCAAAATTTTCCGCGTCTTTGATCATTCTTTCGATGTCTTCAGGTGTGAGCCTGTTTTGGTCGTTGGTGATAACGATCTTTTCTCTGTTACCAGTGCCCTTATCCTCCGCCGATACTTGCAAAATACCTGAAAAAGAAGTAAAAAAAATTATAACCCTCATTACAAAGTAACTAACATTAACAAAACAGAGTAACTGACGTTACAAAATAGAGTATCTACCGTTACAGAATAGGATAACTTACGTTACAAAATAAGGTAACTAACGTTACAAAATAACGTAACTCGTGTTACAAAATAAGGTAACTAACGTTACAAAATAACGTAACTCGTGTTACAAGATAAGGTAACTGACGTTACAAAATAAGGTTACCAGCGTTACAAGATAGGGTAACTGGCGTTGGTAAATGGCTTAAAGAACGTTAGAAGTGATGGTAACTAACGTTACAAGTTTCTAGAACGCGGGCCGATTCGCCGCGGGGACAATTCACCGCGGGGACAATTTGCCGCGGGAACAATTCGCCGCCGACCAATTCACCGCGGGGACAATTTTTGTTGAATTTTTAAATGAAACCGAACTAAAAACATTATCTTTGTATGTTTTTACTTTTCTAGCCCATGTAGAGAAGGTATTATTTTCGACGAAAAATATTTTTTTTCAGATAACGCCGAAAATGTGTTATTTGGGTGTATTTTGACCTATATTAGCAATATCGTCGTGATGTCTGTCTGTGTGTGTGTGTGTATATATTATTTCTGTCCGTAACACGATAGCTCTTAAACCACTAAACCGATTTTCATAAAATTTTCAGGTAAACTAGTGTTCGATAAACTGTAACCAGCTGATTAGATTTTGGTCAAAATCCATTAATGCTTGACAGTTTTTTGACAATAAAAAAACTTTTTAACGGAAAATCGGATCAATATGCGGTTTTCGGAACATAGTAGCCTACATTTTGTTCAATAATTTCTGTTACAACAAAAAACCTCCTAAAAGCTTTAGTTTCTGAGATATTTACAAAAAATTGTTTTCACTTGAACTGTGCTAATAGGCTAGCTAGGAAGATATCAGATTTTAAAAGTCAGTTTTTTGCAAAAACTCATATATATAAAAAAAAAAAATTTTTTGGAATTTTTTTCAATATTTTTACTACACACGCAACATTAAAATCAAAATTAAACAAAAGTTCTCGCGGCAAATTGTCCAGCGGCCAATCGTCCTGCGGCGAATCGTCCGCGGCAAATCGGCGGCGGCGAATCGGCCACGTCGAATTGTCCTATTCCTCCTGTAACTAACGCTACAACGTACGTTAACTAACGTTACAAGTTAAGGTAACTAACGTTACAAGTTACGGTAACTAACGTTACAAGTTACAGTAACTAACGTTACAAGTTACAGTAACTAACGTTCCAAGTTACGGTAACTAACGTTCCAAGTTACGGTAACTAACGTTCCAAGTTGTAACAAACGATACAAGTCAAGGTAACTAACGTTACAAGTTACGGTAACTAACGTTACAAGTTACGGTAACGATCATTACAAGTTATGGTAACTAGCGTTACAAGTTCTGATAACTACCGTTACAAGTTCTGATAACTACCGTTACAAGTTACGGTAACTACCGTTACAAGTTACGGTAACTACCGTTACAAGTTACGGTAACTAACGTTACAAGTTATGGTAACTATCGTTACAAGTTACGGTAACTCACGTTACAAGTTACGGTAACTAACGTTACAAGTTATGTTAACTAACGTTTCAAAAACATCGAATTTGGGACAGTCGTAATATTGTTACTATTGTGACCAAATGTGGTAACTATCATTACAAATATGGCAACCCGCATTATAGATATGGCAACTATCGTTACAAAATTTGTCAACACGCGTTACAAAATATGGTAACTATCGTTACAAACCATGATAACTATTGTTACAAAATTTGGACACTATCGTTACAGTTTTTTTTTGTTTAGGTTTACTATTGTTGGTGTGTTTACTTACCGTTCGCATCGATTTCAAAGGTAACCTCGATCTGAGGGACACCACGAGGCGCTGGAGGTATGCCAGTCAAATCGAATTTTCCCAGCAAATGGTTGTCTTTGGTCATGGGTCTTTCGCCTTCGTAGACTTGGATGGTTACAGTGTGTTGGTTGTCGCTAGCCGTCGAGAAGATTTGACTTTTCTTGGTGGGGATGACGGTGTTTCTTGGGATCAGTTTGGTCATCACGCCTCCAACGGTTTCGATACCCATGGTCAGTGGGTTGACGTCCAACAATACAATGGCATCGGTATCTGTTAAAAAAAAGGGTTTTATTAGAAATTAAATGGTTTTTGTTTCATTAGAATCGGTTCACAACGTAGAGAATTACAGAAATTGAAAAAACACTGTTTTAATTTTACAAAATTGCCTCTATCTTTTATACTTTTGGAGGGACAAAAAAAATGTTAAATCAAGAATTGTAGCAAATTTTTTAACCTTTTAAACAGTGCTAAAATCAAAAAAATCGGTTTCGTGGTTTAAATGTTATAGCATTTTTTGAAAATTATAACAATAACATTCAAACTATGGACATTTTTTTCAAAATTTTTTATCTTTTACAGTTTTGGAGATACAAAAAAATTGTTAACTCAATAATTGTAGTAATTTTTTCTACCTTTTAAATAGTAGCCAATTCAAAACAATCGGCTTAGTGGTTTGGATGTTATAGCATTTTTTGAAAATTACGACAATGACATTCAAACTGTGCAATTTCTTTACACAAAATGTCTGTCTATCTTTTACAGTTTTGGAGACACAAAAAAATTGTTTATTCAATAATTGTAGTAAATTTTTCTACCTTTAAAATAGTAGCCAAATCAAAAGAATCCGTTTACTGGTTTGGATCTTTTAGCATTTTTTGAAAATTACAACAATGTCTGTCTATTTTTTACAGTTTTGTAGATACAAAAAAATTCTTAATACAAGAATTGTAGCAAATGAATCTGCCTTCTTCATGGTAGCAAAATGAAAAAAATCGATTCAGTGGTTTTGGTGGTATCGCATTTTTTGATAATGACAACAATGACATTCAAACTGGGCAATTTTTTTCCAAATTGTCTATTTTTATAATTTTGTAGATACAAAAAAATTGTTAAGTAAATAATTGTAGTAAATTTTTCTAACTTTTTAATAGTAACAAAATCAAAAAAATCGGTTTAGTGGTTTAAATGTTATAACATTTTTTGACTATGACAATTTTTGTTCCAAATTCTCTATCTTTTATAGTTTTGAAGATACAAAAATATTGTTATGTTAAGAAATGTAGTAAATTTTTGTACCTTTTAAATAGTAGCCAAATTAAAAAAATCGGTTTAGTGGTTTGAATGTTATAGCATTCTTTAAAAATTACAACAATCACATTCAAACTATGCAATTTTTTTTTCATGTTCTCTATCTTTTATAGTTTTGGCGATGCAAAAAAATTGTTAATTCAAGAATAGTAGTAAATTTTTCTACCTTTTAAGTAGTAGCAAAATCAAAATAATCGGTTTAGTGGTTTGGATGTTAGAGCATTTTTTGAAAATTACAACACTGATATTCAAACTATACAATTTTTTCCAAATTCTTTATCTTTCATAGTTTTGGAGATACAAAAAAATTGTTCCTTCAAGAATTGTAGTACATTTTTCTACCTTTTAAACAGTATCAAAATCAAAAAAATCGATTTAGTGGTTTGGATGTTATAGCATTTTTTGAAAATTACAACAATGACATGAAAACTGTGCAACTTTTTTTTTAAATTGCCTATCTTTTATAGTTTTAGAGATACAAAAAAATTGTAAACCCAAGAATTGTAGTAAATTTATCTACCTTTTGAATATTGGCAAAATAACAAAAATCGATTAAGTCGTTTTGATGTTATAGCATTTTTCAAAACAAGGACATTCAAACTGCAATTTTTTCTATATGATTGTCTATCAATATCTTTTAAAGTTTCAGAGATACAGAAAAATTGTCAAATCAAGAATTGTAGGAAATTCATATCACTTTTGAACAGTGGTTAAATCAAAAATATCAATTAGGTGGTTGCGATGTTATAGCATTTTTTGAAAATCAAACTGTGCAAGCTACACCCCCAAAAAACAACTCACCTTGTTCTCCACTCAAAACTCCAGCTTGAACAGCAGCACCATAGGCAACAGCTTCATCAGGATTGATTCCTCGAGATGGTTCCTTGCCTCCAAAGAATTCTTTGACCAACTGTTGAACTTTGGGGATCCTAGTTGATCCACCAACAAGCACAATTTCATCAACGTCTTTTTTGTTCATGTCTGCGTCTTCTAGGACTTTTTGAACTGGTTTCATTGTAGATCTGAACAAATCCATGTTTAGTTCTTCAAATTTAGCTCTGGTTAAAGTTTCTGAAAAGTCGTCTCCTTCAAAGAATGATTCGATTTCGATTCTGACTTGGTGACTGGCAGACAGAGCTCTCTTGGCTTTTTCAACTTCACGACGCAATTTTTGAACAGCTCTGTTGTCTTTACGGATGTCCTTGCCCTTCTTTTTCTTGTACAATTTGATGAAATGGTCCATCACACGTTGATCAAAATCTTCACCACCTGTAACGAAGAAGAAACATATGTTTAAGACAGCAGAATTTAAAAAAATTCAAATTATGGAATATTCCTTTTTTTTTTTTTGGAAAATTGTTCATAACTTTTTTATTTGTTGAGATATCAACAAACTGTAAGCATGATATTTTTAGAAAATTCTATGTAGTTTCAGAATGAGTTATCAGCTTATTAGTAGGTTTAGTAGTTTTTGAATTATAAAGCAAAACATAGACACGAGTTAAAAACTTAAGAAAATAATTTTGAATTTGAGAAAATGTGCTGTATCTAGTTTAGTTTTGAAGATATCACAAAACGGTAAATAAGAAAATTATAGAGAATTTTATTTAGTTTTAGAATATGTACTTGAATTTTTTTAATGTGGACTAGTTTTTAAGTTATTAATTAAAACAGACAACATTGTACAAATTTTAAAAATTTTAAGAAAACCCTGATAACTTTGTTAATTTTTAAGATACAAAAAAATGGTAAATACAAAAATTGTTGCAAATTTAATGTAGTTTGTACATATGCAAATAAATTTTGTGTAGGTTTACCAATTTTTGAGTTATAACCAAAAACAACAATAACTCACCCAAATGAGTATCTCCATTGGTAGCAACTACTTCAAATACTCCATTATCAATAGTAAGAAGGGACACATCAAAAGTACCACCACCCAAGTCAAAGACAAGGACATTTTTCTCTCCATCTCTCTTGTCTAACCCATAAGCGATAGCAGCAGCAGTTGGTTCATTAATGATTCTCATAACTGTTAAACCTGCAATGGCACCTGCATCTTTGGTTGCTTGACGTTGGGCGTCGTTGAAATATGCAGGAACTGTTACTACTGCATGGGTAACTGGAAAAAGAAAAATCATGATTACTAAAAAAATTATTACCAAAACTTTTTTTTTTATAATGTCTTGTTCACGTCTGAATGTCTTAAGACCTTTGTAAGATATCATTAAGATATAGCTTTTAACAAATCTTAAAAATACAAAGGTTTATAACCCAAGATGTATTTAAGATAACTTTCTGTAAACACATGACATCTTAAAGATATCTTTCTTACGTCTTGTTTACATCTGTCTCAAAACCTTTAAAAAATACCTTTAACATATATTTTTCAAGATATAAGGATTTTTAACATAAGATATCTTTAAGATATCTTAGTTACATCTTGTTTACTTCTGAATGTCCCAAGACCTTTATATAACATTTCTAAGATATATTTTTAAAGATATACCTTAAAGACATAAGGAATTGTAACACAAGATGCCTTTAAGATATCTTTCAGGAAACACAGGACATCTTTAGGATATCTTATTTAGATCTTGTTTACCTCTGAATTCCTCAAGGCATTTATAAGATACCTTTTTTCAAGACATCTTAAAAATATAAGGATTTAAGATAAACACAAGACATCTTTAGGACATCTTCATTTACATTTGAATGCATTTTAAGACCTTTATAAAAAACCTTATGATATCTTTAGGAAAAATTTTTAAGACATCACAAAGATATAAGTATTTGTAACACAAGATGCCTTTAAAAGACATCTTTCCAAAAATACAAGACATCTTAGAAATATCTTATTTACATCTTGTTTACTTCTGAATGTTCCAAGACCTTTATTTAATATCCTTAGGATATTTTTTTAAGACATCTTAAAGATATAACATAAGATATCTTTAAAACAACTTTCTGTAAATACAAGACATCTTTAAGATAACTTATTTACATCTTGTTTACACCTGAATGTATCACCTTTATAAGATACCTTTAAGATATCTTTCAAATATATTTTTTAATACATGTTTAAGATAATAATTTGTAACAATAAGATGTCATTAAGATATATTATTCTGCAATCTTTAAGAAATTTAAAATTTTATACAAACCTTTTTTGCCTAGATATGCCTCAGCAGTTTCCTTCATTTTGGTTAAGACCATAGCAGAAATCTCCTCAGGAGCAAAGACTTTCTCTCCTTGAGAGGTTTCTACTTTAATATGGGGTTTGCCATTCTTCTCAACAACCTGTAACAAAAGAAAAACTATGAATAATAAAAATAATTGATATATTGATTTATTTTTACAAAACAAAAATTATCCGGCTCAAAGGACCAATAGTTTTTTTCTAATTTTCAATTTTACCTTGAATGGGAAGAACTTAATGTCATGTTGAACAGCAGAATCACTCCAATCACGACCAATCAACCTCTTGGCATCAAACACAGTGTTTTCAGGATTGGTTGTCAGCTGATTCTTGGCGGCATCTCCAATTAAACGCTCACCATCAGCTGTGAAGGCCACATAGGATGGTGTGATACGGTTACCCTGGTCATTAGCAATGATTTCCACCCTTCCATTTTTGTAGACACCCACACAAGAATATGTCGTACCCAAGTCAATACCAATAACAGTTCCAACTTCGTCTTTTTTGTCGTCTTTGGCAGCTAGGACACTAGCTACGAGGCACACAGCCCCCAGTGCTAAGTACAATCTCATGACTGCTTTACAGATGTTTACTTATTTATTATTAACTTTAGTCTGAAACAATAAAAAAATATAGATAAGTATCTTATATCACAGTCTTGTGCTTGTATTATGAAGATTTTTCATATATATTCAAGAATTACGACAAAACTACTGTTTAATTATAACGGTGATTATTTACGGTCGTGTAATAAATTGAATTTTTCCTCATCGGCACTTTTTTTAGGTCACAATTCCAAAATAACTGTAATATTACACACAAAAAAAGGGACACGTCAATGAATTGCGGCTTGATGCTTTCGTGTCACAATTGCCCAATCAAGACGGCTTTGTCTATGCTATTTCTATGGGCGGTTTCGATGAACGCCTTCGCAATTTAGGAAATATCATCAAGCCGTTATTTATTTTGAAAAAAAATCATAATTCAGTTTTAATTATTGAAAATTTTAAGGTAATTTGCTTCATTAGGTTATCAATCAAATAACCATGCCAATTAAAATATTCCAGAAAAACAAGAGCAATAATTGTGATGTTCTAGAAAAAATACCGGCCCTAAAATATGGTCGATTTCAAACCCTATTTTCACTCCTTTTCAAATATCAGAAAATAATAATTTATATCTCATTTAAAAGCCGAACGCCCCTAGTTTTCACTTACCAAAATTCAAATTTATAACTTTTGTAACTCCGGCCAAAATCACAAAAAACTAATCGCACTTTACGCACTCTGTACAAAATTTTCCTTCACACTCTTTGATAGCTTGTTCAAAACTGACAGAAATCGAACGGAAACGTTCGAAAATAAAGCTGCCACATTCGCCGTGGTGTTTATTGATTGGTCGGTGTTTCAAAACCGTACAATCTCATTGGTTAACACTTTTCATGGTGGCTGCATGTAATTGGTCCACGTCAAAAGATTTCTGGAAAACGCATAAGAAAAATTGCACTTCTCTTTGGTTATCTTCGTCTGTTGCATGATTGTTTGAAGCAACAGAGGCGGAGCGTATGGCGTTGATCGACGTGGCACAATTTTCGAGAAAGTGCGGGAAATTCAAAAGTGGCGCAAAAATACGTGGGAGGTTTACAATTGCTTTTCAGAAAATTTATCTGGAATAAACGTTTAAATTCTTTAGATAAACGTTTTTTGAACTTGTTAAATCATTCTAGATCTTTTTGTATGTTTTTATCTGGTATTATATTTTAATTAGGCTTTTTATTAAAAGAAAAACGACAAAAATTGCATAAAAAGTTTATTTATTAACAAAAACAACTATTGCTCCATTTGTAAAATAACATTTTCAACTCTAAAATGGTCTTTTCCAGTCCAACAACTATTTCTACAAGTAAAAATTAAAACAGTTCCAAAATCTAACTTAAACAAATTTTCTTCTTCAAGGGTTCTTAGTTTAAGTTTTGAAATAATTGTTGGTAAAAGTTGGAATTCAAAAACTCTGGTTTCATTGCAGTATTCACAATTTTTGGGCAGTTCTTCCAAATTTTTAATTAATAATGGTGAACCTTCCCTATGGTATCTAAAACAATAATTTTAAATAAAACAATTGTAATGTTAGGTTTTTTTTAACTTAAACATTAAAGTTTAAACTTTATAAAATACCTTAAAAACTAGAAGCAAAAAATTTAAAGTGTGACTAGTAGCCATTCAAAAAAAATTAAATTAAAATTTTTTAGGTACATACTTAAATTTTGTATCAATTATCACAAACATAAACCAAAATTTAACTTATTCTAAAATTAATTATATAGGTGCTTATATGTAGGTACTTAATATAAAAAAAATATATTAGTTTTGTTGATTTTAAAGCTCTTAAATTTTTAAAATATATTATTAATACTCTTTTGCAAATAAACTATTTTGAACATCAAAATATTAGCATTTTGTCATCAAGCAGTCAAAATATTTGGTTATTAACAACTTTAAAGCTGAAATTACTTAATTATTTTAGGACTTTAAAGCTGCCAATCTGCTTTGCATCTCGACTAACTCCTCTTCATCTTCAACAGGCCTTTCTTCTTGTCTTTCTGGTGTCTTTACTCTATCTTCAACAGGTGGTGCCGGAGCTTCACCAATAGCACCTTCTGTAATCTCATAGAGCACTTTATCAATCTCATTTTGTGCCAATTCTTCTTCATCTGGGGTTGTAACTATGTCATCAAATGTTTCGTCAAGCATTTCTTCGATTATACCAGCCTTCATCATTTCTTTTGACATTTCTTGCATGGTATGTGTAATTTCTGGTAATCTTATAAGTCTCTGCATTGCATTCATGACATCAGTGGATTTTTGCAATGATCCAGCTACTCGCAATGTGGCCAATTGTTCTTTCATTTGCAACATTACACTATTTATGTGTGCTTTTGCAGTGTATATCTTGTTGACTGCTTTCCGAGACTGAACAATCTCCTTTGCAAGGATTTTACATGTGGCAATGTCGTTTTTCTTTGCTGCTTCTTTTAGAGATCTTTTGACTTTTTCTTCTTCTCGTCTTATGGAAGTTATCTGTCTGTCAAGTTGGTAACCTTCTTTACGAAGCCTGTGGTTCCACTCATTCACCTGGTCCTTGGGATTGCGATCGGTTTTACCGAATAAACCCATCATTAACCAATTTTGTAGATTTTTTGCCTTGCCTATAAATCCACTTTAAAATTTCACACTTTTTGGGCTTGATTTTTCAATATTTCTGTTTATTATAAAAATTTAAAGAACAATTTATAGTATATTGTGGTTTTTTTTACAAAATTTCTTTTATTTGTCAAGAAAAAACATAAAAATTTGTGTCAAGGGAGTGAAAAGTGAGTCAACCCTAAAATTATCAAAACAACCATAGAGAAAGAAAAATTTCTAGATGGACAAGTCAAAATTAAAAAATAAATTTATATATTCTTTGATATTACAATGATTAACAAAAAGACATTACAATTTTTGATAACAAATTTCAAATACCAACCCTAGTTTCTTAAAAATGTTTCCAATAATGAAATTATTCCGCTAAAAGGCCCATACACCATCTACCCCACAGATTTACTCTGAGAGCTAACAGCTGTTTTGGGAGATAACGTCATCTATTGGTAACTCGACCGTCCTGTAGAGGGCGTCAAACTTTGGTTTAGCGGGAAATTTAAATTTGAAAAGGATTTCTAAGAATTTTTTAAATATTTACCTTAAAATTTGGCCTGGATTTTCCTGGATTTTGTTCAAGAACTTTTGGAAAAGTTTGTCACCATGCGGCGGAAGGCTTTTCTCATATTTTTCGTCAACATTTTCATTGGAGTTGGATTTATTTTCACTTTTTGAATTAATATGTTGATTTTGTTCTTCATATTTTTGAAGTAAATCTTTGATATGGCTAAAATATACAAAATGATATTAAAGGAAACAACAAAAAATAAAAAGAATGAGTGAAAATATTATACCTGTCATCTATATCTTGAGAACATGATTCTTCTTCCCATACAGAAATGAAAAAAGATAAAAATTCAAAATTTGGACCCATTTTTTTGGAAGTAGAAGCCATAACTTGCAATTTTTGAGCCTCCGAAGTAATTTCTTCTCTTTTTATTTTTTCTGTTTGCCCTAAAAATTAATTCGTAGCATTTTTTACTTTTTTATTATTTATTCAATACTTATACATTGCAATTAGGTTAGTAAAAGTTGTACTACATAGTATACATTACTCTATGGTATTATTGTACTATAAATACTAATATTTAAATCAGATTTGTGTTAAACTGCTTATAATTAACAAACATAAACTTAATAGGTACTTCTTACTTATAATTATGATTTTTTTCCTACTCCAAGTATTTGGTATCGATTTGTAGGAGACAACTTGTGTAGAGTACACGGATGTCACAAAGACAGCTGTGGTGGAATAGAATGAACAAAAAAAAATTAAAAAAAAAATCGAAATTTTTTTTTTTTATTTTTTTATTATAAATAAAAAAAAAGTTCTCTCCGGCCGGGAATCGAACCCGGGTCTCCCGCGTGACAGGCGGGGATACTGACCACTATACTACCGAAGACTTGAAAAAATAATGCTTTTCGCGGCAGAAAACCAACTGAGCAATGTAACATTTCAACAACGTTTACATTAGAAGTCAAATTGTCTTTAAATATACACATATACTAAAAATAAAAGAATGGGACTTTTCGCCGCCGCCGACTCAACTCGCCGTAGATCCAATTCGCCGCCGCCGTGATTTAAGTTTGCACTTTTGTTTATTTCACAAAATATTTTTTTTTTAATTCTAAAAAATATTTTTTTATTTTTTTTAAACAGCATTGTTTTCAAAAATTAATTTTTTTCCAAAAAACCAACTATAATTTAAGGAAAAATAAGTTTCAGTGGTCCTACCTGAATAAATAAAATTGGAAACTAATGTTGGATTTGTACAGATAAAAATAAATATAAAAATTAAAATATTTTGCGGTTTATAAGCCAACTTTATTATCTGGTTCTGTCATCGAGAATAATAACTACCCAGCAAACATGGATTAAAAAAAAGTACTTTTTAAGTACTGGCTTTCACTGCAGCCCATATAACTAAGTAGGAAGTACTTAATTCGTAAAGATTTGGAACCACGGCCTGAATCAGGCCAGCAAGTATACATTTTAATACAAAAAACACCGTACTTTTTAAGCAATGTTATATATTATCTTCGTATTTTTAGGACAAAAAAAACTGAATTTTTATTCATTTTTTAAACTTAAAAAAAAACTGTACTTTTAAAGCAATGTATTTTATTTATTGTTTAAGTACAAAAAACTACTTTTATTGTAAATATTGTAAAGACATTACGTCACTCACGTCTCATGTTTACGGAAAGAAATATTTGATCATTATATAAGGATCCTTAATATTCCTTTTTATATCAGATGAGATGATATTTCCAAAGATATAACATTCCACACCAATTTAAAAATAAATAAAATCATTCACATTCTTAAGCTTGACATTCTTCAGTGTACCTGCAAAATGTTGACTAGTGTTTGCCATCTAGCGGCAAGGCCAGCAAACATCAACTTGTCAGAATACTTTATTTTCACAGTAAAATATTTAATTTTTTTGTACTAAAATAAAGTGTTTAAGTAACTGTTTAAATATACTTTTAAAATGTTTTTTGCCATTAACCCTGGCTGCACTTGACATTCTTCAAAAATAAAATATAATTTTTCGTTGTATTAAAAATAATGTACTAAAATGTTGCAATTTTTGCACTTTTAAATAATATGCAAATTAGACAATACAAAAATAATAAAAATAATGTACATCGTTGTTGCCGATGCCAGAAGTTGCCAGCAGTTAAACTACAATATTAGTAAAGTACCTGCAGTTCGATGTTTGCTGGGTATATATGTTCGATGGTTTTGTATAAACACCTGCACAGTTTCCCATTAATTTATTACCTGTTATTTTTATTTTTATCTGTATAAACCCAGCATAAAAAGGCGGCGGCGAGTCGGCCGCGGCGAATACGCGGCAATGAATTGCCTTGGACCTTAAAATAACAGTCCTCTCCCTCTACAACGCGGGCCACTTACCACGCACGAATACATTTTACCACTTATAAATAAATAAAGCTTAAATATTAAAAACTTAAAACAAAATTAAAAATGAATAGTTTGTCAAAATAACTAAATCCGTTTTGAACCCACATCTAACCGTACATGAAACATATGATTATGATCACCATAACCTCACTTTTAGATTTTCGTTATCACAGTAAACATTTTGCAACATGTTTTTTGAATCAATTTTGACTTTTTCCAATGGCGACTTTTAAAAAATTTCCATTTAATAAATGCAAAAATGAGTGCTTTAGCAAACAAGACCGAAAAACCGAGTTTTCTTGATGGCGTTAAATATGAACACTTGGTCGCAGGTATGAAGTGTTTTTTACCCTATAAAAAGTCTTATAGCCCTCCATATATTGCATGGATAATTTAAAAATAAAAAGTGAATATATTTTATTTTAGGATTTTCTGCTGGTATCGCTTCTACAATAATTTTGCATCCCCTTGATGTTGTTAAAATCCGTTTTGCAGTCCATGATGGTCACACTCACACCACACCAAAATATAACGGGATATTCAATGCTTTTAGCACAATATACAAAAACGAAAGTGTCAGGGGTCTTTACCGAGGAGTGACACCAAATATAGCAGGTGCTGGCTCTTGCTGGGGACTTTACTTCTTATTCTACAATAGTATCAAATCTTTTCATCAAAATGGGGACATAAACACACCATTAAGTGCAGGAAGTCACATGTTAGCAGCATCAGAAGCTGGTTTATTGTCATTGCTATTAACAAATCCTTTATGGGTTGTAAAAACAAGAATGTGTCTAGAATACTTTACAGAAAACAAAAGTGTCAAGATGTATAACGGCATGACAGACTGTTTAGTCAAAATATATGCAGAAGAAGGCTTTAAAGGCTACTATAAAGGTTTAGTTCCTGGTATTTTTGGTGTATCCCATGGAGCAGTACAATTTATGGTCTATGAAGAACTTAAAAAATGGTATTATGACCACTACAGTGTTCCAATATCAACCAAACTTGGAACTAAAGAATATTTAACATTCTCCGCTTTGTCAAAGTTAATTGCTGTACTTGTGACTTATCCCTACCAAGTTGTCAGGGCCAGGTTACAGAATCAACATTGCCATTATGAGGTAAGAAGGTATCTCAGCCTACCTACAGTTCCAGTTTAATACAAACATTAATTTTTTTAGGGTGCTCTGCAATGTATCAAAGAAACTTGGAGCTTTGAAGGTTGGCACGGTTTTTATAAAGGCATGGGAGCAAATTTATTACGAGTAACACCAGCTACCATGATTACATTTTGGACATATGAGAATATTTCACATCTGCTATTAAAATATAGTAGTAGAAGGCAGTCAACAAATATATCAAATGCATAAGTTTAGGGTTTTAAATAGTAGCTATAAGAGAAATAAATATATTTTTTTTTGTTGTTAAAATATAGAAAACTTGTTAGATATGTGTATTTTACCTTTTACAATTAAATATTCATCATCTAAATGCATTTTTTCTAAATTTTTGTTCATATTACAGTCATCAGGAACTCCAAAATCTATAGAATCTTCTGTACCCCAATCATCAGCATCATTGGTACCCCAATCAATTGTTTTTACTGGTGCAACTGGTTTATTTTCTTCAACATTTTTATTTTTATGTGGAAACTGGACCCTTAGGCAAGTCCAACTAAATGAAGAAAAATAATTCTTATTGAGTGCATGTGGTTTTATTAAAATTCTCAAAAAACAGTCTAGTTACCTGTCATTTAAGGCTGAGCATTGGGGATTAGAGCATCCAAACAGATACAGGGTTCGATGAAAGCCTGAATTTTCTAATGGAGCATAGATTTGCACCACTAGAGGTTTTATTTGATTACAAAGTTTACAGTTTGGATTGGAGACCCCAAAGATATTGTCAGGAAAATCCTAAAAAAAAAATATCCTAAATAAATGGATCCATGACAGATAATATATTAGCCTCGAAAACAGTTTTTTGTAAATATCTCAGAAACTAAA
Source organism: Aspidapion aeneum (assembly GCA_963576565.1). Lineage (NCBI taxonomy): Eukaryota > Metazoa > Arthropoda > Insecta > Coleoptera > Brentidae > Aspidapion > Aspidapion aeneum. The sequence continues at coordinate 5,012,141 of OY755047.1, forward strand.
GCACCTCCAAAGTTTTTGGTTATAAGGCGAATTATTGGGCAAAATATAGTCTACTATATTCCGAAAACAGTGTATTGATACGATGCTCCGTTAAAAAGTTAGCATTTTTTAAAGTTTTTAATTGTCAAAAAACTGTCATTAGCATTAATGGATTTTGACCAAAATCTAATCAGCCTGTAAGAGTGTTGAACACTATTTTACGTGAAAATTTTATCAAAATCGGTTCAGCGGTTTAGGAGCTATCGTGTTACGGACAGAAATATTATACACACAGAAAGACATCTCGACGATATTGCTAAGATAGGTCAAAATGCATCTAAATAACACATTTTTGGCTTTATCTCAAAAAAAAAATTTCCTCGAAAATAATACCTTCTCTAGCCATTGCTACGCGGGCTAGGACGGTAAAAATCTATAGTAGTTTTTACCAATAAAACTCATTTATTTTAAAAATTCATATTAGTATATAAACTTAGCATAAAATAATAATGGTAAAAGGCTCTCGGGATTAAGTTCTTCTGCTCTTTAGAGTAAATTAATAATAATTTTGTAAAATGTAAATGATTTTATAAAAATTTTAACTCCTATACAGAATTGAAAAAAAGTCTCCCGAACCAAAGAACGGGCTTTTCCGAAAATTTTTGTACCAGGGGGTGTAACTCAGTGGTAGAGTGTCCGCTTCGCATGCGGAAAGTCCTGGGTTCAAATCCCAGCTCCTCCACTGTTCTTTTTTTTTTTTTTTAATTTTTAATTATTTTAAGAAAGAACCAGGAACACTTCTTATTTATTTAAGGGCACTAGGACTTTAAAGTTTTACCATTTTGGCCACTTTTTCTTATTTTTAGGTTAAAAACATACCGGACTTCCTCCAGCTTTATTTGTAGTAAAATCGATCTGATTTAAGTATTTTTCAGTTACAAACTCATCCTCAAAACCTAGGAAAACTGGTGATTTCGAATTTTTTTCCATTTTCTATTTAGAAATATAAAAAATCGCGGAAAATACACAACATAAACAATGCGTGTTCATGAGCAAGAGAGACACTAGATGTGGGTATATGGAAAAGAAGAAGACAAAACACTTTGCGCACAGCTGATTTATTGATGAACCAATACACAAAGGGTTGAGTTTGGGCAAGTGAAAGACAGGAACTTTATTATATGTGAGAAAGAGAAAGAACTCGTTGTGAAGTCACCTCCACAGAACACCAAAGGTCACCTCGGTTGCTTTGTATATTAAAAAAAGTAGGGTTAAAGTTACATCATCAAAAAAAATTTGATTTTTTCAAAAAATTACTGAATTTTTATGGGTTTTTCATAAATCTTTTAAGAAATGATCAGGTAAATGTCTTATTTTATAACATTGGTTAAAATTTTGAGTATTAATCCTGGGTTAGAAAAATTTTCAAATTGTTTTTAAATTTTTTTTTAATAATACATATCTCAAAAACTATTAAACTTTTTTCTAGGTTCACCATTAAAGCAGCAATTTGTGGTTCTGCAGTCTACTATGCAAACGAAAAAGGAGTTTTTAAAAGTGCAGAAGAAGCAGAAAAGGCATATGAAGAATTAAAAACTGCAGTACGCCCTTATGTTCAGGAGGTTACTTCTCAAATTCCAATAGAGGTAAACTACAAATAAATGGATTCATGGCGGATCTGACACCTTTCTAGCTAGCCTATTATCACACTTCAAGTGAAGCCATAATAATAGATTTTGTAAATATCTCAGAAACTAAAGCTCCTACGAAGTTTTTGATTATAACACGAATTATTGAGCAAAATTTAGTCTACTATATTCCGAAAACAGTATTTTGATACGATTCTCCATTAAAAAGTTAGCATTTTTTAAAGTTTTTAATTGTCAAAAAAACTGTCATTAGCATTAATGGATTTTGACCGGTTTAGGAGCTATCTTGTTACAGACAGACATCATGATGATATTGTTAGGATAGTTATCTCAAGACATTTTTTTTCATCAGAAATAATACTTTCTCTAGCCATTGCTCTCTGGGCGAGGAAGGAAATAAACAATTTTTTACATAACATAAAGGAGAGTTTACACATGCATGGATTTGCTGGCGCCAATAAAAACTGGCGCGGCAGTATGTTAAATTTGCAAGTGTAAACACCGACTTGCACACAAGTTATTTTTTTGCATGCATGTATCAAAAAAGTCTGCAGCTGACTGAATTTGCTGGCGCCAGTGGTGACGCATGCGCGCAGAAAAGGAAAATTTTCATGTGTAAACAAGTGCTTGCACGTCGGCTCGCCAGTTTTAAGTTCATTATTTTACATTATTTTTTATTTTCTGTGTTTGAGCTTAAAAATTTTGTTTTATTTTGTTTTTATAGGTTAATATGACTAAAAAAAGTGGCCAGCAGAACTTACCATACAGTTTCTTGAAGGCTATGAATGTTTTCCTTGTTTATGGGATGTACACAGTAGTTCGTATAAAAACAAAGATAGTCGAGATAATGCTTCCCAAAAAATTTGTAAAATAATGACTATTGAAGGCTTTCAAGTTGCAGAAGTAAAAGCAAAAATATGATCCATAAGAAACACATATGCTTTGGAATCGACAAAAATTAAAAAAAGCCAACATTCCGGAGCCGGTGCAAATGAAGTATACACCCCAAAAGTACCATGGTTTAAAGTAGCAGACCGAATTTTAAAGAATGTTGCTTTGTCATTCGAAGATGGTTTTTATAGCTCGCAGGATCTTCTGCTGCAAGTTCTCCTAAAAGTTTTTCGGAAGCACCCAAAGTAGATCGACTAGCAATCCATGCTTTAACCCATGCAGATACGGCCTTTTCGTTGTTCCTTTTCCTGAATCTCTTTTATTTTTTTTTCAATAAAAGTTTAGTGACTATTTTGCAGGCTTCCGAGAGTTCAGCCGACATATCGCGTATCGTGTACACTTTAAAAATGAAACTGGCGTGCCAGTCTCTTTAATTTTCGCACAATAGTGTAAACCTTTACTGGCGTGCAAATAGAACTGGCGCGAACACTGGCGCCACTAAATTCATGCATGTGTAAACCCACTATAACACCAAAGCAAGTTATATATGTAGGTATTTATATAATAAAAATTGTTTTTTAGTTTCCAGAACTTCCAAAAGCTGATGGAACTCTGGATACTGCCAAAAAATTATGGAATAAAGGAGTTGAGTCTACATTTATGTTTTTAATAAATTCCCCAGATCATTTAAAAAATTTGACCAGTCAAGCCACATCAAAAGTAAAGGAAAATGAAGAAATTAAAAAATTCCTTGACTCCTTTTCAGCTCCCAAAGAAGAGGAAATAATTAAAAAATAGTTTTATCAATTTTTTTTTAATTTTAATTATTATTATTTTATTTAGGAAAGTTTTAAATAAAAGTAACATTATTATTTTTAAACATTCTTTTATTTTAAAGGATAAAAAATATATAAAGTAAGACAAAATTACTTTTTGCAGAGAAAAAATAATATATCACATTTTTCTAAAAATAAGTAAAAAAAAAGCTATAGATACTTAAATTATCTAGGTATTTAAAAAGGATGAAAAAACAGTGAGTGATAATGATTTTTTTTTCTTAATTTTAAAAACACCAATTTTTTACACACACATTTATAATTAACTATATATTATATTTATCAAATAAATAATAGATCATTTATTTTACAGAAAAAGACATTACAAAAAGCTGTAGAAATGTCATAAGTCCTTATAGTGAAAAAATTGCTTTTGACATCCCAAAATGGGACTTTTTTTGGTGTTTATTTTACCATGTGTTAAAGAGCAATAAATTTTTAAAAAGTAGTCAGTACAGTAGTATAGTTTATAAAAAATAGAACCTTGAAAATATGTTTCACCATTTTGCAATGAATATGACTAAGAAAGAAGTTATAAAACAGACAAACACATTATTTGGTGCATTTTTTTGTACTTTTATAGCATCTTAGTGTCTCACAAAAGCATAAGAAAAATTTTGATATAATTTTTAAGTTTTTTTTGTAGTTTAAAACATTTTTTTCTTAACCGCAGTGAATCTATCCATATATGCTTCATACCCTTCTACATTTGCTAACTGTTTAGTTTCGAATAAATTACCATCTAGAGCTAAATTGGATATTTTACTTTCCAACAAGATTTTTGGACTTATTGAAGAAAGTTGCAAACAATTCTCTTCTAAACGTAAAGTCTTTAATCTAGGACACAAAGAAATTTCTGATGATACATAAGATATCTGATTTTGGTTCAAGTTTAATTCAGTTACATTCAAAGTGGATATTTCAGATGGAATTGAAGAAATCTCGTTTTGCGATAAATCTAAGACGTCCAAATGTTTCAAACCACAAAAAACCAAAGGAAACTCCTTGAGATGATTTGCACTTAAATTGACTTGTTTCAAATGAATCAAATTTGAAAAAGTTCTCGGCAATGTACTAAGGTTATTGTGTGATAGATTAAAAATTTCAAGTTTCGTTAATGCACCTATACAGTCAGGAAGTTTCGCCAACTTATTCTTACTTAAATTAAGATGTTTCAACTGCATAAACCTGCTTATTTCATCAGGAAGTATAACAAATTTGTTGTCAGATAAATCAAGTGTTCGTAAACAGTTTTCTAACTGTGTCACACCTTGAGGAAACTCATTTAGTTTTCCTTGGGACAATTTCAGTACTCCAGTTTTTTTGGCTGTCTCTATATGTTGTTTCAGGCCTGAATTTCCCATTTTTCCTTTTGCCTGAAAACAATAAAAAAATGGGATAACCCAAAACAGTTTTTACATTTCTTTACCGACCATAAATACAGCCATAAATTAATAGTATGTGATACAGCTAATTTTATGATTATAATCTCCAAAACCTTACCTTGTTGCAAGAATAAACCAAGCTTTATTTTCTTGCTTCAAAACCAATGACAACCACTAAAATGTGCTGTCTTGTTTTTATCTTGATTTCCTCGACATGTTTGCTTTGGTTTTGTTGAATTTGCTCTGCTTTTTTGTTTGTTTTTGCTGAAAAAATCCTTAAAATATGTCAAAAAACCACAAAAATGCGACAAAAACTAGCAGCAACAGCTGTTTGTCATCGATTATAATCATTTCTTGTGTTATACTGAACCCAAATCACCCGGATTCGGATTTTTCTGTCTACAAGTACGTATTAAAGAGAGCAAGAAGGTCCTCTCTGATCTGTGTACAAATGAATTAATTTATTCTTGGATTTAAAGGAAACCTTGTAGATGGCGCCAAATGTCTTTCATTGATTATTTACCGTCAAATAAGAGGGATCTTTAAATTTTCTTCAAATCCAAAATAAACATTGATCCTAAAATAAAATAAAACACAGTGGTTCTTAAAGGTTAAGCAAGTAATTAAAAGAAGCCTCAAACGGTTACATTACCGTGGTTTGATAGCAAACAACAATATTACCAACCAAAACAGCAGTTAATTTAAAATTCCAGTAAAAAGAAGTGATCCTCAAACTTTTTATTACCTAAGCAAGAGACTGTGATCCTTCAGGTGAGATTGCAGCAGTGGCGGTCGCTACAGGGAGGGCAACGGGGGCAGTGCCCTTCCAGAACTAGACAACAAACAGTATTTTTAATTGATTTATTAAAAAAGTTAAATCTTCTGTTACGACATATCTACTTCTTTTTTTTCGTCTGTGGTTAACAAAAGGCGATTAATTGGGTAAACTATATTGACAGTTTCGCATCAAAAACTGACAGTTGATCTTTCAAAATTGACATACCAAAGTCGAATTTAGAAATCCAGTCGTTTATTTTCCATTAATATTGGCGTCACCATTAATTCCGGCTCTTATAGTACACAATGGCCTAATTTTGAAAGAAGACAGCTGTTCTTATAACGGGAAAGTACCAATATAGTGCCCGGCACAATTTGTGCCTGGCTCTATTGCAATAGGTCCCTAATAAATCTGAAACTGGTGCTAATCCGAGCAGTTTGCGCATGTAAAAGAAGGGCGAATAGACTTTATTTATAAACTAAAAACTACACCAAGTAGCTGCTTGTTTGTAAAATGCTAAAATAAAATGGTTTTTTTCATCTCCTTTTCCATGCAATATAAATTTCTGCTCCCCAATAAGGTCACCATCCGCCACTGGATTGCACCAAGCAGTGATTGCACCTCTAAGGGCCGGTTTATCAATGGAGGGTTACCCCTCGAGTTAGAGATAGCCCTGGGTTAAAGCTGTCAAAAGTGTTTATCCATCCAAGGTTAAATGCAAACTCGAGGGTTAACCCTAGGCTAACTTGACCCGCGCTCGAACGGCAGGGTAGCGTATTTAGCTCTGGGTTAACGTCAAAATTTCCAATTATTTTGAAGTGTTTTTTTTTTTACTTTTGGTTGATTTTTCTCAAAAGCATAACATTTAACTTGTGTACCTCAATTTTTGTGTTAAATAGGATGCTCCGAAATTTTTAAAACACCAGTGGTGATACTTTTTATGGTGTGAGGCTGAGATGATGGAATTTCCCACAGACATGGAGATTTTTGCAATGGGAGCAGTCTACCGAGCAAACCCAAAATAAATATTATTTTTTCTATGAGCAAGATCATGTTTAATAGAAAAGCACCCAATAAATATCCTACCTGCCAACAGAGCTATACCTTATATGTGTAGGTACCGAGCCACAATATAGACCCACTGGCGGTCGCAGCGGAAGGGCTGCAGGGCCCACTCACATATGAATCTTCATCAATATGTGTACCAGTTTTATTATAATTACTAATTTATATATATAATTTTAAAACTTTTAATATGTATTTAAAAATGCAAAATAAAAAGTGAATGTATATTTCAAACACTGGTTTTTAAATTTTTATTTGGCGGTCCCTGAAAAATGACTAGGTATTAAGTTCTTTTGTTATACAACAGTATTTTAGGAATCAGAAATAAACAACAATGTATTGTACGTAACATCAAAATAAAATACTTAAATTATTGCAACATGCTAGAGCACTTTTATAATTAAAAAAAATATGTTACAGAATAAATATTATATCACATCAAGGTTTTTAAACACTTTGTGGTCACCCAGGAAGCCTCGGCTTGCTCTTTACAGGGGGGTGTTTGTAAATCAGTCATTCCGGGATAACAGGTTGATGTTTCAGAAACTAGTACCATTACTTCTTGTTGATGTGCCTTATTGATATTTCTTTATTAAAATGTAGAAGTCTATTGGTTTTCTTGTAAAGATATAACCTGTAACAAAAATAGGTGTAGTAGTTTAAAAATAAACTTAAAAAATGCAGAATTATGATCCAATACCAAAGATTGTAATCCATTTGCTTTTAAGTTATTTTATCTCTTAAATTATTTAGCTTTAATAGGTATATAGGTACCTATAGATGCATTTTTATTTTAGACTATAATTAGTAATTAAGTACAACAGAAACAATTTACAAAGTTGGAATTATTTACATGCTAATTTTTATGTAGCTAAATTATGTTCATCATACATATAGTAGATACTTACTGGCTAGAGTGCAATAACTGAAGAAACTGAATAAGTTTTTCCAAATAATATTTTTTAACAAAACACCCGACACCAACAATACAAAAAAACATATGATTATAACCACAAAATGTCAAAAATTCCACAGACTATTAAATAAGAAGGGAAAACTTAGATGGTCGATTGTTACCAGCATTGCCAACCTGCGAGTTTCGGAGCTCTGGGTTAAAATCGCGTGGATAAACACTTTTCCCTTTAACTCGAGGGTTACCCCAAGGTTAGAGTTGGCCCAGGGCTAGCTAACACGACCAGATACCCCGCCATTGATAAACCGGCCCTAAAAAGCAATAATGTTTAACTTTAGATTCAAAGTCAAATTTTAATTTTTTTTTTAATTTATTTATTGTTAGGAATAATTTGACACTATTTGCTCAATTATATTTAAAAATTTATGCAAATAAAGATATACTCTAGTCTCTCTCTACAAATAAGAGTGACAAGTTTTAAACTTTTATATTGAAAAACACGAGAAAAACTTATTATTTTATTATAATTATAAATTTCGTTCAAACAGGGGGATTTTTATTAAATATTCATTTGCGGTTCCTTGAAACCCAATAAGATATAGTCATAATTATTATGTGGTTCTTTTATTCATAGTTACTTTTTGCAAAAATAAATTGGTTGCTGAGTGAATGACGTCAGTAAAGTTGTTCTTTTTATTTGTTGACTTGTAATCTTGTTTTTTGCATTTTTTTTACAGCAATTACGCTATCTTACGTAGGTATCTACTGCTGTCGATGTCTTGGATTTTTTGAACAAGAAAAACAAACTGGTTCTTCTTTAAGGGTCACTTATTCCAATTTTACATTTTTACCTTCCTAGCCCGCTTAGCAATGGCTAGGGAAGGTATTATTTTCGACGAATTTTTTTTTTAAGATAACGCTTAAAATGTGTTATTTGGATGTATTTTGACCTATCTTAGCAATATCGTCGTGATGTCTGTCTGTGTGTATTTTATTTCTGTCCGTAACACGATAGCTCCTAAACCGCTGAACCGATTTTCATAAAATTTTCAGGTAAAATAGGGTTCGATAATCTTACGAGCTGATTAGATTTTGGTAAAAATCCATGAATGCTAATGACAGTTTTTTGACAATTAAAAACTTTAAAAAATGCTAACTTCTTAACGAAGCATCGTATCAATACACTGTTTTCAGAATATAGTAGACTATATTTTGCTCAATAATCCGTGTTATGACCAAAAATTTCGTAGGGGCTTTAGTTTCTGAGATATTTACAAAAAATTATTTTCAAGGCTAATATATTATCATGGCTTCACTTGAAATATGATAATAGGCTAGCTAGGAAGGTGTCCATTTCCAAATTGTAATAATCTTCGAACATTAAACCAGATTTTCTAAGGTAATAATTATACAATCTACAGAGTAATTATTATTCAGGGGCCATGCACCTTATTTTATCATTCAAACTTTTTTGCGATGCGATAATATTCGAAAATACAAAATAAATTACTTTTGGCCATTTTGGTCTTATTACCTACCCTAAAATTCGCTAAATGACGTTTTTCCGAAGCTTAACTTAGGGTGTAGTTTTTTTGCATCACTATGGCCCCACCAAACTGCAACTGGGTGCTTTTGTTGCTAAACTTTATAAATTTTAACATATGAATTTTCAAAGTTTGGCTATTTTGGTCTTATGGGATTCCCTACCCTAAAATTCACTAAATGACGTTTTTTCGAATCTTAACTTAGGGTGTAGCTTTTTCGCATCACTATGGCCCACCATACTGCAACTCGGTGCTTTGGTTGATAAACTGTATAGTTTTTAAAATATGAATTTTCAAAATTTGGCTATTTTGGTCTTATGGGATTCCCTACCCTAAAATTCGCTAAATGACGTTTTTAAGAATCCTACCTTAGGGTGTAGTTTTTTTGCATCTCTATGGTCCAACCATAAACTAATAATATAAGTCCAACCATAGTGCAACTCGGTGCCTTTGTTGATAAACTGTATAGTTTTTCAAATATGAATTTTCAAGGTTTGGCTATTTTGGTCTTATGGGATTCCCTACCCTAAAATTCGCTAAATGACGTTTTTAAGAATCCTAACATTGGGTGTAGTTTTTTCGTATCATTATGGTCCCACCATACTGTAACGCGGTGCCTTTGTTGATAAACTGTATAGTTTTTAAAATATGAATTTTCAAAGTTTGGCCATTTTGGTTTTATCGGATTCCCTACCCTAATATTCACTAAATGAAGTTTTTCCTAATTTTAACTCAGGTTGTCGTTGTTTTGTATCTGTATGTGCCCACCATACTGCAACTCGGTGCTTTTGTGTTTCTGTCGAAATACTTTTTTTTTAAATTGTTTTAACATTGCCACATAAAAATTGTTATAAAAACCAGTTTGGGATTTTCAAAAGTATGTGCAAATATTTGGGAAATATTTCACTATTTTATAAAGGACTACCCATCCTATTTAATGTCTTTAAAATTATCGAACGAACCTACTCAGGTGAGACGTGAATGATTAAGGCTATTGACAAGGGGGGGCGATGAGGGCTAAATCCCCCCCAGAGCCACTGCATATTGACCCCTTAAAGATTAATTTTCAGCAAAACAAAAATCAAGATTAAAATGTAACCAAGCCTCTCCAGGATCCATCTTTCTCTATATCGATCCGGACTCAAGCCCCCCAGGATTAATTTCTGCGGACGTCACTGCGTTACCAGTCGCTGCTGCCAGATGCAGTGACCCCATTCGAAAGCGTTCAACTAAGAACATCTTTTTTTCTAATTTGGGATTCCCTGACATAAGTAGGTACCACTACCTCCCATACAAGACCGGAACTCCCAAAGAAAAAAAGGAAATTAATCAGTACACCTGATGATGGGTTCCTTGGTTCCGCTTACATTAAAAAAATCATGAGTGCTTGGAAAAACCAAAATACTTGAAATAAGAAATCTTATTCTAGGAAAATTTTATTTACTAAAAAGTGGTCCCCATGATTTATTTCCAGTCATAAAAGTGGTTTGGTATAATGGGATATGACTGTGTTTTAGGGGACCACAACCTTGAAAGTTCAGCAATGTTTTTTAAATTTGTGGAGACAAGTTTTTCAAACCCTACCTACCAGTAGCGGCCCGTGAATTAAGTAAAGCTGGGGGGCGTAATATACAATATACTTGAAACAAGTCCTTAAAGTATGCAAGAGAAAATGTCAAAACATGGGAATTCCGTTGGAAGGAACCACCTTGTATACTTTAAAATGTTTCGCCAATGATCAGATAGTAGTGGCTCAGGATTATGACGACCCCGAATATATGACACGAAAACTAATAGAAGAATACAATAAGTGGGGACTAGAGGTTAATCTCAATAAGACAGAGTATATGTGTATCGGTGGAACGAAACAGGATCTAATTTTAAATACCGGGCAGCAAATTCTTAGGTCTAAAAATTACAGCTAAGGCAACACTAGACAAAGCTATAAAAGATCGAAACGTACAAGGAAGAAAAGCAATAACTTTATTAAATGGAATAATTTGGGACCAAAGTATATCAAAATATAACAAAAAGCTTATATATAACACCATTGTAAAAAGTATTATTACATACGGCTCAGAAGTATGGCCAATCAAGGATAGAACAGAAAAAATGCTTTCCGCTACGGAGATGAACTATTGGAGAAGAGCAGCAGGGAAATCAAAAAGAGAAAGAGTTACAAATCAAAGAATAAGAGAAATTATGACAGTGGGTGAACGTACTTTAGTAAAAGATAAAAGAACAAAACAACTGGTGTGGTACGGACATGTACAAAGAATGAATGATGAAAGACCACCTAAACAAATACTACAATGGAAACCAACTGGCCGAGGAAAACAAGGCCGGCCAAGGAGAAGCTGGAGAAAAGGAATAGACAGTGAAACAAGAATAAGAGGCCTAGATGATGAATTAAGGCAAACAGAAACGAGTGGAGATTGTGTATCGGAATTCGTAGAACGTTGTGAAACCGATAAATATATATATATATATATATATATATATATATATATATATATGGGTGGCGCAAATGGATTAAGGGTGGGGGTAATGGATTTTTTAAGCAGAACTTATCTGAGTTTGTAATTTTTTTTTACCTAAGAATGAAAATCCAGTCCAAGAATTCAGATGTTCTCTGGAAGATTCATGTTTTCTTATTTTCTCAGGAAGATGGTGCAAATCCTTCACACCCGTTCGTGCCCAATTAGGGTCAATTCTTGATGCCGCATTATAAAACAACACACACAAGAAACAGTACAACAGGTTGGTTAAATCAGACCAGCAAATCCAGTTATTTTTCCTATAAAATGACCAGGGTTGGATGGTCTGAAACAAACCAGCCCTGGCAATTTTTTTTTATTCGGCCCTTGCTACAGCACATAAATTTTACGGCAAAGAAAAAGAAGCCATATTGTGTTATTTTTGTTTTTGATATATGGAGGTTTTGTTATTAAATAACATGCTTAATATCTAATTTTTTCACAAAATGAAAACTCAAAAAGAAAATAAAAACGTACAAAATTTCAACATACAGCTTTGCCCCCGTTAGTTAAAAGCTGCAAGTATTTTTTTTTTTCGAATTTAGGTTTTTGGTCTCGACGGATTTTCCATCATGTCTTATGTAATAAAATTAAAAAAAAAAACAAATAGCAGTAATTGTAGTACTGCCTTATGGACAATTAAAATTTTAAAGTCGTTTTTTTCCGAACCACACTTTCGTCACTTGCACCCTTTTAACTACCGGGGGCAGAGCAAATAAGCTAATTTTTCATATGGTAAAGATTTTTTTAATAATGAACTTGATGCTGCAATTTTATCTATGATCTCCTTAATTTGAATTGGACTCAATAACGATTTTTCAATCGGTTAAGCGATTTCTTAGATTTTTTCGCAACTAAGATATGAAATATTGGCAAGGCCGTACCAAAGGGGGAGATCAGGGGGATCAATCCCCACCAAAATAGTCAACAAAGTGTGTTGAGATTTCACAACAGCAACACAAATAAGAAAAAAATTGGACAATATTTTTATTACATATTTTTAATCTCCCGATTTTTTCATCTGGATATTGGTATTGTAAAAAGATATTAATAAGTTAGTGCCATTATCACAGTAGGATCTTATTGGAATAAAACCTGGCTTTATTTTGGAGTCGACTTTATTTTGACACAAATACACAGAAAACTAACATCTGACCTCTCAAAATTGACATACCAAAGCCAAATTTAATAATAAAGACGCTAACTTTCATTTAATAAATACCGTCACTAATAAATCTGGTTTTTAAATACACAAAGGCCGAATTTTGAAGCAGAGCAGCTGCTTTTTATATGTAAATCTGTCACAATAATGCCGGTTTTAAAATTAGGTCAGGTTTTATTCCAATAAGTGTCTAATCTTACACGAAAAGTAACAGATGCAACGGGTAATACTTCTGAGATAAACTAATAATATATTATATTAGTTTATGCTTCTGAGATGCAACCGCAGCCCACGAGAAAGACCGGCCCGGGCGCGGAAATATCACGTGACCGTAGGAGTCCCACAAAAAAACGCATCACGGCCCGCTGTCATTATAAAACATGTGTGTGTTCAGTTTTGGTATGTTTGTTTACGTCGATTTTTTTTAAATTCGGGCCCGAATTTAGTAAATTTTATCAAAGTTATTAAAATAACGCAGCCCACGAAAAAGACTGTAGTGGGCTGCGTTAAAATAATTAATGGCTAATGAGTAAATTATAAAGAAAATACCTATAAGATAAACAATGCCGCGAACGTGTAATTAGTGTTGTTCCTTGTCGGTCCAACTATAAAATTGAAACCTAATATGTTGCAAACGGGAAAGAAATGGTAAAATATAAGATCTTGGATAAGATTGATCAAGTAATAGACATCCTTAGTGACATTTTCGATAGTGAGAGTGAATAATGTGTTCAGTTGTCATTTCTTATTGAACAATTAGGTCTCTTGAAAAGGTAACCTGAGAATCGAAGATATGGTGGATACACTTTAATGTTGGCTTCATCTTTGTTTATCCAGTTATCCAGTGCATAAACGTCAATTTACAATTCTAAGGTAATATGTCTTCCAAACCCTCGCAATATTAAAAAACTGATTTGCAAAATATTGTTAACAGATAGTAATCTCTTTGGTAGTGTGAAATATTTATAAAGTAAGATACAGCTTTTAAAAGAACATGAGTTGGTAGTTAACTTACACTTTATTGAAATAGATATTAAACTTTGTGCTGGGTAATTTTTCAAAAAATTATTGACGACCACTACATTCAGTTCATTGAATGGGAAAACCATCTCACTTATTCACAAAATCACTTGTTTCTTTTTAATAAATTATCGTGAAATGTTTTATATTAAAAATTTTTCTTCAGATAACTCTAGCGAGTGTTTTTGTGGAGAAAAACTATTGTCAAAGCTTGAAAAAATTAGTTTAAGGGCATGTAAAGTTTTTTTTAATAATTTTATTAAAAAGCACAATGATTTAGTGTCTGCTAATAAATCTTTGAATAAGAACTCAAATATGATGACAGTCAAAGAAAAATTAAAAAACTAAAAGCTTAGGTTTGATATGTCCAATTTTGAAAGACTTGTATAGATTTGAAGTTACTAACGATATTATGTACCTAATATATGTACCTAAAGATATTAGAGTGCAAATTTTGTATAATTTTTTATTTTATAGATTCAGTTCTTTTATCTATAATAAACACATATATCAGCAAAATATTTTTTTCAATTTTTGCCTATAAAAATTTTTTTTTTATTTATTTAAATTGTGTAAAAACATATAATATATTAAGCAATACAATAAGAATCCTGGGACTCTTAAGATCACGTGACCGCCGACTTGCTTATAACGCGCCATGGTCGGTCTTTATCGTTGGCAGCGAGATGCAACCAATGAGTATCATTGATGCAACCAAGGCCAACACAAAAATAGAGGCCACGACCCTGAAAAAATCAGCTGTTCTCCCGGGGCTGAATTTTACATTGGGTCTTATGGGAGGTCAGACGTTTTTTTATGATATTTTCAAAATGGCTCTACAGATTTCCGCAAAATTTCAGTGAAATATTCTCAGACACCATCCTGATATTCCACCAAAGGTTTGTAAGGAAGCAACATGATTAAAAGGTTAAAATCTTCAAGATTTAGCATTCCTTATTTTGAATTCAAATTACCCGCCATGTACCACATGCCAACTGTTATATTTGACATGTATTTGACTTTGTCATATGTGATTGTCACATTCGCTTCTGCTTTAAACTTATGTTTTGTGTGAGCTATGAAAAATTAGGGCTTACTATACATTTAAAAAAAATTGTTCTGCCAGAATAAAGTAAAAACAATCTCAAAAACGGCTTTATTTAAAAAAAATCAAATATCCATGAACCGTCATTCCAACTTCAATATTTTAAAGACAATCAGCTGTTTCGTAACGTGACCATCAAAAAAAAATCAGCCCCGGATGTGACGTCAACAAAGTGGAGGATCGTGGCCCGTCCATTTTGATAGCCCTGATGCAACCTTAGAGTAATAATAATATTATTACTCTGAGGATGCAACTCATTTGGCATCCAGTTCGAATGTTATGTCGATGGCCCGAGAACTGTGTTTGCTGTTCTCGGGTATGGCCCTGAATTGGTACCCAACCATATACGTACGTAATACACCTATGTATGGTAGGTAACTAATCTGATCGTTCATTTTATTGCCGCCAAAGAGTGGGCAGATTATATACTATTTAATGTGTATTTAAACTGGGATTTTGTGATTGTTTATTATAAATTAAGGGTTTAAGATTTGATTTTCATTTGCGTTTTGAATTTCGACGCGTCAAGACGTATAAATTTGTCGTTTGTCGATGCCGGAAAATTTTGTTTGACTTTCGGAAATCACGCGAAAATATTTTGGAAATTTTTGAAAAAAAATTTGAATTTTTAAAAAAAATTTTGTTTTTGTTTTTGTTTTTGGATTTTTTTCTTTAAATCTTGGTAAGTACTAGACATTAGAATTACAACGAAGTTTCCGCAGTTTTATGGACAAAAAAAAATCAAGAAAAGGTATATTCTTTCCTTACTTCATATGACATGACTTATAATAAAATTTTTATTTTTTTCATAACTTTTTTGATTTTTGGCTTTTAGTAGATAGTTTTCACATTAGTACCTATTTGTAAATAGTATTTACCTTTAGCTGGTCTTTTTTTAAAAAGTTTTTCATTGAGCGTTTTTAAAAATGTTTTTTTGTCTAATTACCAAAACCTTCTGTTTACAATTTTTAGACAAAAGTTTCTCAACGAAAAACTTTTTTAAAAGTTAGTTTTTGTTTAAATGTGATTTAATACTATTAACGATGATTACAAAAATAAACGGATTCATGATGGATCTGATACCTTCATAACCGTTTAAGTTTTCGTAAATATCTCGGAAACTAAAGTTCCTACAAAGTCTTTCTTTCTGTTCTACTATATGCCGGAAACTGCTTGATGCAAAGCTTCGTGAAGAAGCAGCGGCGTAGCGTGCCTGACGGGGCGGGGGGGTTGAAAACTGAAAAATGCGCCAATAAAAAATTGCGACCAAAATAAAAAACAAGCTTTAGATTTTTTTACATATTTTCCATCAATTTCATGAAAAAACACAAAAAATACCTTAAAATTCGACATCATGAGGCTTCGCCACCCCAGAGGCCTCGGCCCCCCCCAAGACATATTCCTGGGTGCGCCACTGACAGTTTTATACACTATTTTACCTGAAAATTTCATGAAAATCGGTTAAGCGGTTAAGGAGCTATCTTGTTACACACAGACATACACACACACGGACAGACGTCACGACGACATTGCTAGATAGGTCAAAATGCACCCAAATAACATATTTTCAGCGTTATCTCAAGATTTTAGCTCACACATATACTATACTATAGTAGTGTGAGCTATGGTGATCCTAATTTTTTCGAGAAAAAAAAAGTTGCTCCGATTTCAAAATTTTTTATATATCTTTGCGTTTCAGATGATTTTGAAACTTTTTTGTTGCGCCGTCTGTCTGTCTGTCTGTATGTCTGTCTGTAACGACCAACGCGCATAACTCAAAAACCGCTTGGCCGATTTTAATGAAATTTGGTACCCAGGCTGGGTTTTGGGCCGAGATGGTCCCATTTAAAAATGAACAAAATCCACCGAGCACAAACCAAATAAAAGGGCGTGTGTGACATCAAACGAAAGGTAATTGAGTCTGGAGTTCAACAAAATACATTTTAATCTATTTTCAAAAAAGGGTGGGGGTATATTTTAAAAATTAGAGTTTAAGTGAAAATATGGCGTGTGTGATATCAAACGAAAGGTAATTGAGTCCGGAGTTTAACAAAATACATTTTAGTTTTTGTTTTTTTTAAGGGTGGAAGTAGATTTCAAAAATTTGAGTTTAAGTCAAAACATGGCTTGTGTGGTATCAAACAAAAGGTAATTTAGTCCGGAGTTGAATAAAATATATTTTAGTTTTTAGTTATATTAGCTCACACGTACACTATAACTATAGTACCTAGTGTGAGCTTAGGGGCCCATATATTGGCAGAGTATTTTTTCTTCGGAAACAATACCTTCTCTATCCACTGCTGTGCGGGCTAGGAAGGTAAAAATATGTTTCTTTCCCCGCTCATTTTTTTTCCTTTCTTTAAAACATCCACTATAACTAACCTTTTAAATTGTTTCTATAAATAATTTTTAAATTTGCATTATAATCAAATTATTTTTTATTATTTTGAAATATTTAGGCATATTAAATAGTATTAATTTATAAAAGGATTTGCCTCCTTTTATAAATTATAAAATTTAAGGTTTTGAAAAAATTTATGTGTGCTTAAGATACCTAGGTATACAGGGTGTTTTATGACTATTCCAAAAACCTTTATGCCTAAGTCCGGGATAATATAAAAAATAGATTTATGAAAAAAAGTTTTTGATAATTTTTTTAAACAAAACTTTTTTTCAAATTGTTCAAAATAGGATTTCAACCACCCAAACTTGCATTGAAGTCAATGTGGAAAATTTTAAACAGCTTTTTGAGAAAAAAGTACGTTTTTTTCAACTTTTTAATTTTTGATCTCTTTTTTTGTAAGACTTTTATGACTTTTTTTTGCATAAATCGACTTGTTATGTTACCCCGAACTTAAGGTTAAAGTTCGTGAAACACTCTGTATATAAGTATTTTTCAAACTAAATTTCTAAATTGAAAAAAAAACTAATTTTATATTTATACAAAATTAAAAAAATATAAATTTTACTTATAAAACCTATCGTTTACACGGCAAAAATTTTTGTCTACAATGAAGACACCTACTTTTCTTGAATAAATTGTTTTACCTTAAAACAATTTGTTTTGAATTAAAATATTTCTTTTTAGTTCAACGCAGCGTTTAATCTTGAAATGAGACTTCATTTTGTAACAAAGCAAGTTGTCTTCATATAAGTAGGGGAAGTCCGGGCAAAGTGAATACCCCGGGCAAAGCGAATTCTCCTTATAGCTACCAAATGATTAGCTCACGGTTTGTTGCGTATTAACAACTAAGCTCAGCCACCGCATCTCAGTTCCAGGCAAACATTTGCTTAAGCTATCACGCCACGTAGCTTGTGTAAAACGTTAAAGTGTGTTATTCCGTAAAATATATTGATTTCACAAGGTAAGTTTTTCGCAAATAATCATAGCGCTATTTAATTGGCAATTTTAGGTTTTTTACAGTTCTAATCTATTCTTAAGTAGCTCTACTTTCTGTATATATAATTTGGATTGAAGTGGCCATTTTTTTTAAAAAACAATATAACCTCGAAAATGGTTACGTCGGGCAAAGTGAATAGGGCAAAGTGAATACCATATTCTCTTTGCCCGGCCGTTTTAATATTTTACGTTAACTTTAATAACAGATACATTTTGTTATAGATGGTCAACAAAAGAAGGACAAAACAATGCACCTGGAGTAAAGATGTGATGCAAACAGCCATAGATTTTTGCAAAAGTGGCGAATCGATTAAAGGAAGAGCCAAAAAGTGCGGGTTACCATATGCAACTTTATATAGGCACCTAAAAAGTGGCACTGCGTCTCCACAAGTACACCAATAAAAGAAGAACAAAATGAAAGATTTGAAAAAAACAAAGTTAAGAAAGTCACTAAGAAATTGTATAACAACTCTACGACGATTTCGCAAAAAACTGGCAAAGAGAATAAGAACACTAAAAACAAGCCCTCCAAAAATGACAAGGAAGCTAAAGAGCAGAGGAAAGTTGAGAAATTTAACGATATTACATGCATTTTTTGTGGTGAAATTTATACTAAAAAAGATGGCAATCCAACAACAACAAAGATTGGATTCGATGTATTGTATGTTATCAATGGTGTCACGAAGAATGTTCCGCATTTAAAGGCAGCGGAGATTACATATGTGATAATTGCTCCAATTAGATATTTTAAAAAAATATTTTTGTTTAGTATTCTTCAAGATTTTACTTATATATTTAGATAATATAAGTTTTGAAGTTTACAGGATTACATTTTACGTGTCTTGGCAGCATTTCCTAATCTTATCCACTTTGCCCAGCTGTAGTATCCACTTTACCCAGAGGTCCGGGCAAAGTGGATACTGCTACCATTTTTTTATTTTTAGCCAAACGACACAATAGTTTTAAGAAAAAAAAATCTACTACTTTAAAAACTAAATAAATAAGGACTGATTTTAGATAGTTACTTTAGTTTATTTTCTAATAACTTTTCTTTGAAATCCATACAAAACTTAAGGTATTCACTTTGCCCGGACTTCCCCTAATATTTTGCTTCCAGAGAAAACGGTGCCTTATATTAATTCAGTTCCAATTTATTATAAAACAATTTCTTTTTCACATCAAAATAAAGAGGCAAGATATTTTTTGTGCTATATCAAGAAAATATTCTCTTGGTGAATAGAAAAGCACAAATTATTTTAGTTCAAAGCAATTCGCTTTGATCTAAGACAATTTTTTTTAACCGTGTATCGTTTATTTTTTTATTTAATGAGGTTTTAATAAAATTATTTAAGGAAAATTAAGACCTACTATTAAAAAATAAATAATATTAATATACCGTAAAATTAATAAAATAACAAATCAATAAAATGTAAACTGTTCATTACTTATTGTATATACGCTTTTTGTTTTAATTTGCATTTTTTAATACCGACAGTGTTTATTGTAATTTTTTATAGGTTGATTTTTATCCGAAAAAATAATGGCTAGGCAATAATTATTACATAAAAAAAAATTATAATAAAAATATATGGTAAATTGATGCGTGAAGCGATTCTGCAGCAGTGGCATGATTGGGAGGTCAGATACACTTTAGGCCCCCCTAGATACAAAATAATCCTCAAAACGCGCCTTAATAAATTAATAAATCCTTTAAAAAAATATATATATTCAAGAAATTTATGAAATTTAGACTTGCGCCCCCCTAAAAAAGGAAATAATTATTTAGTGATGCCACTTATTAAGAGAAGGTTGTTTTTTTTTATAAATAGAAATAGGATAAAATAATCACAACTAGATGATTTGATCGGTCATTAATTAATAACTAATATTTTTGTCCAATATAAACAAATTATTATTACCATGTAAGTTTTAAACGTTTTTCTACGTTGTTCGACGCCTATTCTCCACCTCCTTCGATCCTGACAATCATCTTCTGTCAAGTTTTTTGACTCATTGATCTTTGAATTGATTGTGGCCATTCCAGTTTAGGACGCCCTTTTTTCTGCGCTCTATTGGTTGCCATTCTAGGACCTGCTTTGGTAATCTTTCGTCGCTCATCCGTTGTACATGGCCGTACCATATCAGTTGTCTTTTAATGTTGTCATCCGTTATGCTTCCTTCGATTCCCATTCTTTCTTTTATGGTCTCATTTCTTATATGCTCTGTTCTAGATATTCTCATTGATTTTCTTATTGCATCCATTTCGACACTTTTGTGTGCTTTAGATTATTGTTACATATATGTTAAATTTTACATTCTTTTTTAACATTCTGCTCCATAAAATACTGTTAAGACACCCAATAACCTTTTTTGCTTTTACTATTCTTTTTTCCAGTTCTCTACAGTCTGTTCCTGTCTTATCAAATGTTACACCCAAGTATACATACTCATTGCATGGAGATATTGTTTATCCATTGTCTAGTTCTAACACACTTGATTCGTTTCCAATACATAAGTAATGTGTCTTATCCACGTTCACTGTTAACCCCCACTTTCGGTATTCTTCCGTTAAGTTTCTCATCATATACTCCATGTCTTCTTTATCATTAGCTACAATTACTTGGTCGTCAGCAAACTGTAGTGTGTTTATGGTAAATCGGTCGTTAAGTTGTATTCCCATGCCGTGTACTTTACGTTTCAGTTCTTTTATCGTTTTTACGTATGTATAATTGATATGAGTTTGCTCTAACACTGCTCATATTCTTTTTACTGGAGCGGTATTATATGCTTTTTGTAGGTCCACAAAATTTAATAAAGATTTTTTAAAGTTTTCAAAAATGTTGTTTAATTAACGTAATATACCTATTGACAAATTTAAATTTTTTTAGATTAACAAAAGCTAAAATTAATTGAGTTTTGATTCCTCCCATGAAATAAGACAAGTAGAAATAAATTAATAACAAGTAAACTATTTTGTTTTTTATAATGTTAAGGAAAAACTAAAAAAAGAAACATTATTTGCTTTAATCATTCTCTTGCCTTACTCTCTATAGGATTGTGCAATTAAACTTTCAAAATTAATAAAAGAAAAATATTTTATTTACTTGCCATTTAATTTGTGCATTTATTTAAACTGTCTATTATTATTAAATTAATTTATAAAACGTGAGATAAACCTCAAATAAATTTTTATTGTCCCATTTATTAATAAGTGATTGCATATACCTACCTAAAATTATTTTTCCTAATCTTGTTTCTAAGTTAGTGTTCCATACTACCTAATAAACATTTTTTTTAGGAAAAAAAATTTTGCTGAAAAAAATACAAGTTTTTCTATATGATTTGGCTAAACCATAGAGAAGTACTTTATTGTACTTTTTGTACATACTTTGCTTATTTACACAATAAGGTGTCCTTATTTGCTAAAAATGTATTTTTTTTTTGTTGTGAAATTAAACTAATTTATTATTTTTATTAATTGTATGGCTAGTTCCCTTTTCAGTTCAATAGTGTGAAAATTGGTTGGGTAGGGGTTAGATTTTTCAGAAATACTTTTTTTTAAAATTACCGACGTTTTGCTTTATTTAAAATTATCATCAGGGTTCTAAAATAGACAAGAAAAAACCCCTGTTAGATAGCATTTTAGTGGTTACATCATTCTAAATTTAACAGTGAGAACAAAATAAATAAAAATATAAAGTTAACATAATTTTACAAAAATAGTAAAACAAAATTTAAAGAATTGGAGACATTTGTTACAAAATGCAATAAAAATAACCCAGGCAACTTGGGTTGCGCCCATGTATCAATCATCAGCGCGCCACTAAGGGGGGGGGGGGGCTTTTCTGAAAAATTTCATAAATTAAAAACTTAAATAGCATAAAATGCGGCATCATGGGGTCTCGGACCCCCCAAGGATCTCGCCCCTCACGGACCTATTCCTGGGTGCGCCTTTGGTGACAGCCAAAATGAGATTTTGTTCCAAAAAAAGTTCCATGACAAGTCCTACAAGTTTTTGTGGCTCACCACAATATAATACTTTTTTTGTTTTAAATTGGTAGGCTTGTTTTTCTTTACAAAATACATGTTTTGTTTTTAAGTAATTATCAAATTATTGCAGTTTTTTTTTAATTAGTATTAAAAACATTTTAACTAATTAAGTATTTACGATTTTGATCTTTACTTAAAAGGATGTACCCCTAAGAATTGCAACAAATTTTAAAAAAAATTATTATGTACGTATACCATTATAAACTGTACCTGTTGTAACCTTTAATTTTGCAAAAAAAAAACAGATAATTGCCCATTAACAGTATATCTAAATTACTAAAGAATTTTAAGTCTTATGCAACGCGTGTTAATATTAACCTTAGAATTAATAAAACACGAGTATTTTTACATATTTAAATATTTTTTTTTGTAACGGTTTTGATTAAACATAAATGCAGACACATTTTTCATATTCAGGTAAAAAAAATCAAACTTTTGCAACCAGACTTTTAAATAATTTTATGTTTTAGTGTATTCTCTAGAGAGTATGCAAAATATGAGGACCGCAGTTTGACAATGGATTCTAGCTGAGAATAGGTCACAGAATAACGACCTGGATGTTGCCAAGCCAGTTTTTGATACAATTTTTTTGTATCACGCCTCCTCTTATAGTCATGTTCAAATTTCTAACAATTTAATTAAGTCGACGCCCTAAAGCTACAATGACACAGAAATGCATCAAAAATGTGTAAAATCTATCCTAAAAATCATAACAAAAACATTTCATGTAAAAAAAAGCCAAGTACGCGAAAGTGGTATTCCGTAAAAAGAATTGAGATAAAAGTAAAGCCAAGTTCTCCAATACAAATTTCAAAACGAATGGTTCTTACTAGTTTGGAAAGTTTTTTTTATACTTTGTTCAATCTGCCAAAGCTCAACTCTCTAGCATTTTTTACATAATTTTACCTGTATAGGGGAGGGGAGTAAATCACAGTTTTGGGATTTTTTGATTTTTTCCAGGGGTTTGGTCATAATTTCGATCAGTCTGCCAAATTTCAGCTTTATAGCATGTCTGGAAGTACAGTAGAATTTTGATGATCTATACATGAGTGAGTGAGTGAGTGCCAATTTCGACGTTTTTTGAAATTTCGTAACTACTTTACTACTTTATGGAATTCCATGAAACTCGGAGGGGTTGTTAACTTTTTGTAGGTCTATGACTGTGCAAAGTTTGAGATTCGTAGCTCATTTCAAAGTAGAGTTTTAGATACGTCAAATATCGCGAACTTGGCGAGGCACTACCGTGCCCTCAGATTATATTAGTTTTTTAAATCTCGTTGTTATATTTCTATATGGAAAAAAAACATTATGTAATAAAATCAAGTTTCATATATATGCCAATAAATGTATTTACATCACACTCCTACTTATCCAGTACAAATAAATATCAAACTAAATTTATAGGCCAGTCATACCAACTAAAAAAAAAAAGAAACTTGGAAAAAAATAGGTGCGAGCCTCAGAGTAATAACATTATTACTCTAAGGTGCGAGCTGAATTTTTGTATAATTCTTTCGTAGCATCTGCGACACATCCATATCACATATTCTCCGCCTAAATCGCCTTTGAGCTTCGCTAGATATAAAGCCCCAAACTTCGTAAAAATCAGTTTTTTGCGATTTTCTAGAAAACTAACTTTTTTAAAAAAGTGTAGAAAGAAATCGATATTGTATAGCAGTTTTTCGCCTGCTTTTGTTTTTTGTTTCTCTCGTATCTCGGTAGATGGCGCTTCTTGCGATTGTTTTCTCACTATTTACACTTGATTAGAGACAAAACCGTCTAATTAACTTCGCAAGAATTTTTTTTTTTTTTTACCGGTATGCGCACTCGCAAGGAGATCCCTATCACGCTCGAGAAGCGGCAAGTGCGCGGAAATGTTGGTGTGTGTTGGTTTTGAAACGGTTCAGGTTGCAACCTGCAGGGAAAACTGTCGCAGGGAGTTTATTCCACAGCGATGCTGTTCTCCAGAGATATGAATTCTGATATAATGAGGTTCTTGGTGCCTCTATTTTGACAATAAATTGATGGTTACCGTCTGTTTGACGTGTTCGCCTAGTAGGTGCTACTCCCGGGGGGATCATACGTGCCAACTCTTCAGAGCATTTTCCGTGATAATACCTGTAGAAGAGAGATAGATCGCCCACAGTTCTTCGATGTTCGAGACTATCCAAGCTACGGGTAAGTGCGGGGTCATTGATCAGCTTGATAGCTCGTTTTTGCACGGTGTTCAAAAGCATTAAGGTATGTTTGGGTGCCGCACTCTATATATGTGAGCAGTACTCCATAGTTGGTCGAATCTGGGCTTTGTAGAGTGTCAGCAGTTGGCTTGGTGTATACAGATATCTTGTACGAAATAGCACCCCAAGCTTTTGGGACGCCCTTTTGGCTATATCTGCCACGTGACTGTGCCAAGACATGTTGGTCTCTGCAGTGACTCCTAAGATGTTCAACTGGCTCTGCAATGCGACAGCACTTCCAGATAGCATAATGTTTGGCTGACCGGTGCTGGTCTTTTTTGAAAACAGGGCTGCTTGGGTTTTCTGCGCGTTGAACTGTACAAGGTTTTTGTTGCCCCAGTCCTCTATTATCTCCAAGTCGTTATTTATCTGTGATATTTCAGTTAGTCTAAGGTAATGGAATTCACGTGCGGAGAGACATGTGGGTGGTATGACTGAGGAGACTACATTGCCATCATCTGCAAAGCAATAAAGTGGATTTACTGTTTTATCTATGAGGTCATTGATGTAAATCAGAAAAAGTGTTGGCGAAAGGATTGCTCCCTGTGGCACACCAGCATTTATTTGGTAAGAGTTGGAGTTCCGGCCATCCAGTGCAACATAAATGGATCTATCCTTAAGGTAACTTTCAAACCAAGTGCAAAGTCTCGGCGACAATCCCGTTGCTTTGAGCTTGTTGAGCAGATTTTCATGCCAGACTTTATCGAATGCTTTAGATATATCTAAGGCAATTGTTCTTGTTTCACCTCGCAACTCAATTGCTTTTTGCCATAAGTGAGTGACGTATGTAAGTAAATCGCCAGTTGACCTATATTTTCGAAATCCGTATTGCTTGTCACATTAACCAGCAGTGTTCTGAGGAGTCCCATAAGGACGAAACAGTTAACTGTCAACACTTAGTAGGTGTCCATTAGATCTTGGACCCCCGTGAGGTTAAGCTTTCAGGCTACCCACGGAAAAATATGAAAGAAACAAAAACTCCTTTTTGCCCGATTAGCCACGAAACTTGTTTGATAAAAATTAAATTATCAAAATCCCATTCGGCTGGTATTAACCATTTTCCTAACCTTTAGCTAAAGTTGTTTAACTTTAAAAAAACTCAAACTAAACGTTAATAAATGGTGATTGGTACAAGTGGAGATCAAATTTAAGATTATAAAGGATTAACATTTTAGAATAAGTTACAGAGTGAAAAAAAATTAAATAAAAAAAATCATTTATTTAAAATATATTTTTTAAATTTTATGTACTTTTATTAATTTTATAGTATAGATGATTTCACCTATTTTTTCTCTCTTGTCTTTTTTTGAAATAGTAACTAGTTTTCAAAAAAAAATCGCAAGAAACTGATTTTTAAAACATTTAGTGCCTTATTATTTAGCGAAGGTCAAGGAGGATTTTGCCAAAGAAAATATGAGCGTGCAACAAGACGCTAGCGCTACCAAGTCCACTTTCAATCCCTGGCTTCGCAAGCGCAGATCTACCAATATTATTTACCTCATGAATAGATGCATACAGGGTGATTTTCACTTGAATGATTCTAACCACATGAAAATAGAAAGTTTCAAAAACCTAACCTAACAAAACCTAATCAAATCTAACCGAACCGAAAGAAACTGAACCAATAATTTTTTTCAAAAAAAAAACTTTCCTGACTTCCTGCCCGGGATCCTAGAGGATGTGAATCCGAACCGAACCAAACCGAACCTAACTAAACTGAACCAAACCTAACCTAACCAAACTAAACTACAACACGTACTGCTAATTAGGTTTAGTTGGGTAGGGTTAGGTTTGGATAGGTTCGGTTCGGTACGGTCCGGTTCGGATTCACATCCTCTAGCATCCCAGGTAGGAAGTCAGGAAACTTTTTTTTTGAAAAAAAATATTGGTTTAGTTTGCTTTGGTTCGGTTCGGTTAGATCTGATTAGGTTTCGTTAGGTTAGGTTTTTGAAACTTTCTATTTTCATGTGGTTAGAATCATTCAAATGAAAATCACCCTGTACATCGATTCTAATACATGAGGTAAATAATATTGGTAGATCTACGCATGCGAAGCCAGGGATTAGAAGTGGACTTGGTAGCGCTAGCGTCTTGTTGAGCGTGCACCTATTTTTTTCTAGGCATATTCTCAATATGACCGGGCTATTATTATGTCTTGCAAGTATTAAACCAAATTAATTTATTTTATTATCCAGGATACTTTTTTTTCAGGACGTAAGTATGTGAAAATATAACATGACATAACTGTTTCAGAATAACGTATACAAAAATAAATGGATTTGTGATGGATCTGATACCTTCCTGGCCCATTAGCACACTCTAAATCTGCCTTAAAAAGATTTTTTCTATAAGCGTGCGGAAAAGTCCACTTTTCCGCACGCATTTTAGTGTGGAAAGTGCCACTTTTCCGCACTAGTGCGGAAAAGTAAATTTGTTACGATTTTGAGGTGTTCTATAACATTTAGACCGTTCAAAATACATTTGTATCTTTCCTAGCACACGAAATATCCTAAAAATATTCAAATTTACTAAAATTCTGCTATATTTTCAATATTTTCGATAAAATAAAGTTTTCAGTAAAATAGGTTCAAATTATAAGTTTTAAACCTCCCCGGTATAAATATCGTCATTGTCAATGTCAAACCACAATGAACACTAGTGGTTTTAGATTTGGCATCTTAAATCACCATAGCAACAAAGTACAAACAAACTGTCAAAACAAAGCCAATTTTGCAGATACAAGCGTCTTTTGAATTTTTCAAACAAAAAAATTAGATTTTCAATGGATTCTTCGGACGAAGATCTACCCCAGTCAGTTCTAGAAGCCGCTAGAATGTCAATAATAATAATTGATTTGATTAAAACGTTTTGAATATAAATAATTTTCTGATTAATTTTTAGTTTTTTCCTCACGCTTATAGAAAAAATAGTGTACCTAACTCGTGCGTAAAGTGTCTTTTCCGCACTTGATTGCTGGCCAAACTCCGCTATCGCGTCGTTTGGCCATCTGCAATCGCGTGCGGAAAAGAGGCACTTTCCGCACTAGTTAGGTAAACTACTATTTTCTACAAGCGTGCGGAAAAGTCCACTTTTCCGCACGCATTTTAGTGTGGAAAGTGCCACTTTTCCGCACTAGTGCGGAAAAGTAAATTTGTTACGATTTTGAGGTGTTCTATAACATTTAGACCGTTCAAAATACATTTGTATCTTTCCTAGCACACGAAATATCCTAAAAATATTCAAATTGACTAAAATTCTGCTATATTTTCAATATTTTCGATAAAATAAAGTTTTCAGTAAAATAGGTTCAAATTATAAGTTTTAAACCTCCCCGGTATAAATATCGTCATTGTCAATGTCAAACAACAATGAACACTAGTGGTTTTAGATTTGGCATCTTAAATCACCATAGCAACAAAGTACAAACAAACTGTCAAAACAAAGCCAATTTTGCAGATACAAGCGTATTTTGAATTTTTCAAACAAAAAAATCAGATTTTCAATGGATTCTTCGGACGAAGATCTACCCCAGTCAGTTCTAGAAGCCGCTAGAATGTCAATAATAATAATTGATTTGATTAAAACGTTTTGAATATAAATAATTTTCTGATTAATTTTTAGTTTTTTCCTCACGCTTATAGAAAAAATAGTGTACCTAACTCGTGCGTAAAGTGTCTTTTCCGCACTTGATTGCTGGCCAAACTCCGCTATCGCGTCGTTTGGCCATCTGCAATCGCGTGCGGAAAAGAGGCACTTTCCGCACTAGTTAGGTAAACTACTATTTTGTAACGAAGTTTTCAGCAGTAACATAAATTATTGAAAAAAACTATAGATTAAAAGGGTCACTTTAGACCCTAAAACTAGGGACGAATTTGCCCTTCTTAATCCCAAAAGTGCATAAAATAAAAAATATCAAATTTTTCGTTGAAACAAATATAATCTGAGGGCCTCGCCAAGTTCGCGCTGCTGTACCATCTTTTCTTGAAACATTTCAGCCCATATTTGACCTATCTAAAACTCTACTTCAGAATGAGCTACGAATTTCAAACTTTGCAAAATCGTAGATCTCCATGGAGTTAACAACCCCTCCAAGTTTCATGGACTTCCATAAGTTAGTAAAGTAGTTACAAAATTTCAAAAAATGTCAAAATTGCCACTCACTCACTCATCTACTCACTCATGCATAGATCATCAAAATTCTACTGTACAGCGTGTCCCATTTTCGATGGGATTAAATAGGAAACTCGGTTATTATTAAAGATATCGATTTTCTGATTGCACCTTACCGTGCTCTTTTTTGGAGCCCTTAAAAATGGTGTAATCAGATTTTTGCTATACCCCGTGGTTTCGCTAATACAGGGAGTTTTTGAAAAAATTGCATTTTAATTAATTCCTTGTATCTCGCTTATTTTGCAAGATATTTTTATTCTGTAAAAACCTCTCTATGGCAACTTTTTTAGTACAAAATAATGACGTTGTCAATTTTTAAAAATATTGTTTAGTTTTTGAGATATGGTATTTATCATAAAAAAATTAAATACGGACCTGGATTTTTTTTATTACTACTTTGATTAGTTCCATGCTATTATTACCTTGAAATGATAAAACTTTAATATTTTTTTGATTTAAGGTTAAAAAAAGCTATTTAATATTTGAAAAAAAAATATAGTCCGAACCTGGAAATTTTCAACGTAATTATAAATTAAAAATTGCAAGACACACTAGTTGAACGATTTTTAGTTTATCTATTTTGAAATGATAATTAAAAGATTTATAAATAAAGTAAAAAACGTTAAAAAGTTACAAAAATAATATCATACTAATTATTTGATAACCGAACAGCAGGTCGTGAAATTTACAAAACAAAAGCGTGGAATTGACATTGTCATTTTACTTGTCATTTTTCTAATTAGCTTACAATTATTTTAAACTGGCTAGAAATCGACCATATCCAGATTTTGAAAAATGTGATATGTTTGACTGCTTCATTCAAGCAACAAAATCCCAATATTTAAATGGCAGAAATATTTTTATGCAAAATGCGTTAAGAAAAATTACTCAAAAATGCCAACAATGTCTTACACATAATGGTAATCAGAAATATTAGTTATTTTTTATAATTTGTTTTTTTTTGTATTTTTCGTAGACTTTGTTTCAAATAAATCTGTAAATTAACGTAAAACCATTTTAATATGCTAAGTATCAAAACAGTTAAACTAAAAATTGTTTAAATAGCAATTTTTAGTTTATATTTATGTTGGAAATATTCAGGTTCGGACTAATTTTTTTAAAAATATTAAATATTTTTTTTTACCTTAAAACAAAAAATTTTTAAATTTTTATTATTTTTTGATAATACTAGCATGAAACCACTCAAGAAAGTAATAAAAAAAATCCAGGTCCGTATTTAATTTTTTTGTGATAAATACCATATCTCAAAAACTTAAGAATATTTTAAAAAATTGACAACGTCATTATTTTCTTCTAAAAAAGTTGCCATAACAATGTTTTTACAGAATAAAAGTATCTCGCAAAATAAGCGAGATACAAGGGATTATTAAAAATACCATTTTTTCAAAAACTCCCTGTATTAGCGAAACTACGGGGTATAGCAAAAATCTGATTACGCTATTTTTAAGGGCTCAAAAAAAGAGCACGGTAAGGTGCAATCAGAAAATCAATATCTTTAATAATAACCGAGTTTCCCATTTAATCCCATCGAAAATGGGACACGCTGTACTTGCAGACATGCTACAAAGCTGAAATTTGGTACACTCCCTCCCCCATACATGTAAAGTTATGTAAAAGTAACATTGCCCATTTGCAGAGGCGCTAGAGAGCTGAACTTTGGCAGATTGATACAAAATATGATAAAATTATAGGAAAAAATTTAAAAACTTCAAAATTTTAATTAACTTCCCTCCCCTATAAATGTAAAGTTATATAAAATTGCCTACTTCCAGGAAAACTAGAGAGCTGAGCTTTAGAAGGCTGATAGGAGCTATGATAAAACCATAGGAAAATATAAAAAAAACTCAAAATTTTTAATAAAGCATTGCAAAAGTTTTGAACAATATCCCGCATATTTTACTACTTTAAAACTTAAATATTATCCAAATCCTTTAAAAAAGGAGTGAAATCATAACAAAAACATTTGTAAACTGTAACATGTAAAAAAAAGCGAAGTACGCGAAAGTGGTATTCCGTAAAAAGAATTGAGATAAAAGTAAAGCTAAGTTCTCCAACAAAAATTTCAAAATAAAAGGTTTTTACTAGTTTGAAAATGTTTTTCTAAACTTGGCTATTACGGCTGCAAATGACTCTTAGGCACAGTGCGAAATTGAAGATAAAGAAGTTTGGCTGGAATAGCAAAATTTAAAAAAACATTTCCAACCTAGTAAGAATCTTTCATTTTGAAATTTGTATTGGAGAACTTGGCTTTGCTTTTACCTCAATTCTTTTTACGAAGTACCACTTTCGCGTACTTGGCTTGTTATGATCGTATTTTTCTTTGAAATAGGGTTACCAGACGTCCGGATTAATCCGGACATGTCCGGATTTTTACTACGTCCGGGTGGGTCCGGGCGGATTTTTCATAAACGTCCGGATTTTAAAGTAGCCGCCTTTATAAACATCAAATAATTTTTCAAAAAATGTAAACAATAATCGTCGATAAATTTAGCAGTGTGAATTCACCTTTAAGCGGGGTCTTCACATAATGTTTTACCTTACATCTTGCCTGGTCAGTCAAAACGCATCAAGTAAAACTTTGTGTGTAGACGGAAAAACGGACGTTTTACTTGAACTGATTTAAGACGGAAGACCGCCTAGAGAACTGACCGGATCACTCATTGTTTTCCAATAAAACCATCGTTTTGTATCAAAAACTGATCTAAAAACGTACGTTAAAACTATCAAGTGTCTACGCTAGTCTTTCAACCGTCATACTTGACCCTTTTGACTGACAGGCAAGACGTAAGGTAAAACGTTATGTTAAGACCCCGCTTAAAGTAGTATTATTAATTTCGCCTTGTTGAATTACACTTCTGCCGTGTGGTCTTAAGCTACACACAATTTTTTTGATGAAGTTTGTAATGTAAAAAAGTACATATCAGACAATTTTACTTCTGATGACCACAATCTGCCTACCCACGAAAATAGGGCAAAATATTTTAATGCAAGTATTTCTACCCAGTGGACCAAAGAAAGAAATAGGCTGCTTTTATCTACTGTAAAAGGAATACTAATGACTTCATACAATTTAAGAAATATGAGCTGCTCAGAATTTTACGATTATGTACTTCTGCCTAAAAATTCAAAGCTGTTGAATAAAATACAAAGCAGTGAAAAGTACCTATAAAATAGAAGGTATATTATGTTATTTATTAGTTATTGTTTCAATAAAAAAAAAAGTTGATTTTTTGTGTGCGGCATCGAAAAAATTTTGACGTCCGGATTTTGTCCGGATTTTCTTGACGGCTGGTCCTGGTTAGAGACGTTTTCATCTGGTAACCCTACTTTGAAACAAATATTATTATTATCTTCTATTTTAAACACAAGGGTAGAAAAAATTACACTAATTTCTTTCATGAGCAGTTTCATATCATTAAATTAAACTCATTACAAACCATCATATAGGATGCAGCCAAGGTAGGCTAATTTACAAATTTTATGAAGCAAAAAACAATAAAATTAAACAAAAAACCTTCAAAGCAAAGAAGGTTACACAAAACAAGTCAACATAATATCAGCTGGTCAACGAGGATCGAAAAATTTCTACCTCAATTTTAAATTTGTTTTTAATTCGAAATTGGGTGAAAACATAGTGTTACGTCAATCAATATTATATACAGGGTGATAATAAAGTCGACAAATTTCAAAGGATGATTTTTTGAATTTTAAGAAAAAACTTTAAATATACATGGTTCCGCGAATGCTTAGTTTTTGCGACACCCAACTGCTTAATTTACTTGTAACTACTAGTCGCAGTTGGGTACAAAGTTACCAAATAACCTGATTCATAAAAATATAAAATTGTATAATTTCGTGTAAAAAGTGTGACTGTCTTTTTAAAACTGATGTTGACATAATGTAGTGTGAAAATGTAGTGAATGTTTCTGAAGAAGGTCTTTGGACCGAAACGTCAATAAATGTGAATCCGTATTTGCTAGTTGTATTAGAACCACATCCCCAAGAAACCAACAAAACTAAAAATTTAAAATATATGGTTCAAGAAAAAAGAAAAGTCAAATATATATATATATATATATATATATATATATATACAGTGTGTCCACGTAAGTTGGCGGCATATGGGAAACTTTTTTATTATTAGCTTTACGAAAAAAAGTTATTCTTCATAAAAAGTTCTGCATGGTCCAAAACCTAAAATGCAACCATCAGATGTTAAATTTTTTCATCATATTACGAGGTTTGTCAAAAAATGTGATTTTTGCTCTTGAGTAAAGTACCTTTCTTTTTGACAATATCGAAAATTGTTATAAAGAAAAGATGTTTAGAATTAAAAATAGCTTTCAAATATTCAACATTGTTTATTTACATTATTATTATTTGCATCCTAGATTAATTATGCATTAATGTGCAAACTTAAATTTCCAACGTAATGGCAGAGAAAATGTAGAAAAAAATATTTTTTTGATGTAAATAAACAATGTTGAGTATTTGAAAGCTATTTTTAATTCTAAACATCTTTTCTTTATAACAATTTTCGATATTGTCAAAAAGTAACGTACTTTACTCTGGAGCAAAAATCAAATTTTTTGACAAACCTCGTATTATGACTAAAAAAATTTAACATCTGATGGTTGCATTTTAGGTTTTGGACCATGCAGAACTTTTTATGAAGAATAACTTTTTTTCGTAAAGCTAATAATAAAAAAGTTTCCCATATGCCGCCAACTTACGTGGACACACTGTATATACAGGGTGTCCCAGAACTAATGGTACATAGTTAAACTGTAGATTCCCTGGGTCAAAATATTACGATTTAGCCACACTTACCTTAGTCCAAAAGTTCGTACTAACCGAGATACAGGGTGTTAAACTTTACTTTTTCAATTCGATTTTCTTTAATAACTTTTTTACTAATTAATGTTTTTGCAAAAAATAACCAGCGTGTAAATTTTTTTGAAATTGTCAAAAGGATTCCGTTGAAAATTTTGATGTACAATGTACAGGGTGTTCCTTGGACCACTACCATTGCATTAAAATCACTGTATTTTTTTTGTGCCTGGGTGTATATCAGTTTTTATGTAAAATAATGTATGTAAAAAAGTTATACTGTTTTAAAGTCGCTCAGAGCAACGATTTTTGAGATTTGTGCATTTAAAGTTTTTATTGCATGTGAGTGAAATGCATGTATTATACTTTCTTTCTTCAATTCTTTCTACTAATTCATATTTTTGCAAAAACTAACCAGTAAGTAGGTTTTTCTGAAATTTGCAAGACGATTCCGTTGAAAAAGTTGATGTACAATGTACAGGGTGCTCTTTGGACCACTACCATTGCATTAAAATCATCAGTGTATTTTTTTTGTGCCTTGGTGTATACTTAAGCAAGTTTTTAAACAGAATATGATTTTAATTATTAAGTTATTTTACAAACAGTTCTGTAGTTGTAAGAAAGTTTGACAGAATAGACGCAGACAGCAACATTTTATTGTTTTTTATTTTCAAAGCCTACTATAATAAACAATTTTAAGTTTGATTTATTATTTGTCAATTTTAAAATTTTAACTTTGTTGCTGAGAGCGCCATGCTTAAGAAATTTTATATTTTTTTTATTAAATAATAAAATATTAATTTTATTAATAATTATAATTTTCATTCAAAACAATAAAAAAAATAGTTGCATTAATAAAGTATACGTACTTACCATTTTTAAAAACACTAATACGAAGAAGTTTTTGTTCCTCATTAAAAACATCGCCCTACACAGTTGCAATAACGGACAATAACTTACAATTGTTTTAACACACTTATGATAATTCAAGAACCATCCTGTATATTTTTTAACTTAATATTTCTTAAGAAAACATCCAATCTTTAAATGCTATAAAAAATTATTGATTATAGCTAATATGTATGAAGTAGGTAAGAATTTAATCAAAAATCTTTTACGCATACAATAAAAACTTATAATTTAAATATCTTAAAAACCGTTGCTCTGAGCGACATCTAAACACTATAACTTTTTCACTTAAAAAAAATAAAAAAATTAATGCTTTTTATAGAATCTTGTATACACCGAGGAAAAGTTAGACCTATTTTAATGTAACGGTACCGAGTCAGAGAACACTCTGTATAATATTTTTATTTTTTTTTTACCAAAATTAAATTGTCCATGCACAAAAATCACCAAACCCAATTTTTTGTGCAAAATTATTAATAAGTAGAAAGAATTGAAGAAATTATCATACATAAATTAGGCAGATCATTCACATGCAAAAAACTCAAAAACCGTTGCTCTGAGAGACTTTAAAACAGTATAACTTTTTTACATAAAAAGGATGGGAAAACCATTATTTTACATAAAAACTGGTATTCACTGAGGCACAAAAAAAATATACTGATTTTTATGCAATGGTAGTGGTCGGTCCAAGGAACACCCTGTACACTATACATCAAATTTTTCAACGCAATCGTCTTGCCAATTTTAAAAAAAACTTACTCGCTGGTTAGTTTTTGCAAAAATATTAATTAGTAAAAAAGTTATTAAAGAAAATCGAATTGAAAAAATAAAGTTTAACACCCTGTATCTCGGTTAATACGAACTTTTGGACTAAGGTAAGTATAGCTAAATCGTAATATTTTGACCCAAGGAATCTACAGTTTAACCATGTACCATTAGTTCTGGGACACCCTGTATATATATATATATATATATATATATATATATATTTTTAGTGAAGAGTTTTTTCACCTCCTACGTCACTGTTTGTAGTGTAAAATATTAAAATTTCCACCCAATTTTCTTAGGTAAATAGCTCTTATGCGTAAAACTGCACCCTTAATAGAAAACAGAATAACCCGTGCGTAAACTTTCATTAAATATTTTCATTTTTCTTTTTTGCAGAATGAAAAATGAACATTTTCTACGTAATTTGCCTCATATGGAGTTACTTTCAACATTTGGAGGCTAATACTATTAGTGTATTAGCAGAACCATACAACAATGGTAGGTATATAAATTTAAAAAAATACAGGGTGTTAGTAAAGTACGAGGTGTGACAATCAAATTTTAAGACTGGCCCCCGTACTAACAGGTTTTAAATCTGCACGCCTCGAGCGGTTGTAGTTATTCACCTTGATGTGCGTTCTACTACGCGCGCAATCTTGTCGCCTTTCCTCTACTAGTTTGACTTACGCAGTGGTTTGAAACGAATCGTGCATAGCTCATTTGCTGGAATTATGACAAACCAAAAAATTGAGGAACGTATTAATTTAAAGTAAAATTCAAAAAAACGACTACTGAATGCTTTTGAATGCTAAAGGATGTCTACGGGGAGCAGTGTATGTCTTGTGCGATGATTTTTATGTGGCATAAAAGCTTTTTCAAGGGTCGTGAAGAAGTTAAAGATGATGAACGAGAAGGGTGCTTTAGCACATCCATAACAGCAATGCTCATTGTTTTTTTTTCAATATTAGGAGTGTTATTCTTATTGAATGGGCGCGTGAGGGTCAAACAGTGAACCAACATTTATATTCGGAAGTATTTATGTAGCTAAGGCAACGTCTAAGGAAAAAACGTCCAGATTTGTGGAAGAACAACGCGTGGCTGCTCTACCAGGACAATGCACCGGCCCACAATGCCCTACCCATTAAGCAGTTTTTAGCTAATAAGAAGATCCCCGTCGTTAACCACCCACCATATTCAACAGACTTGTCCCCTTGCGACCTCAACCTGTTTCCGAAAGTGAAGAATTCGTTAAAATTAAGCCGTTTTAAAATATTAGAACATGTTAAGGAAAAAACGGCAAGACTTTTTAACAGTCTCTTTTCTGATGATTTCTAAAAATGCTTCCAACATTGGAAAAATACGCATGCAACGCTGCGTCGATAGAGAAGGAGACAACATTAAGAGAAGGGAACACCATTAAGAGAAGGGAACACCATTAAGAGAAGGGAACACCATTAAGAGAAGGGAACACCATTAAGAGAAGGGAACCATTAAGAGAAGGGAACACCATTAAGAGAAGGGAACACCATTAAGAGAAGGGAACACCATTAAGAGAAGGGAACACCATTAAGTTGTATTAGTATTTAATTAAAGTAGATTTTTTTACAACAGTCTTATAATTTTATGGTCACACATCGTATGTCGCCGAGCTTCACTTTGAGTGATTTCAAGAAAAAAACTTTGTAATAACATGGGTTCGCAAATACTTAGTTTTCGGGATACATGTTGTTAAATTTTTTGTTTTTATTTTTTCTTTATAATTCGTGCAGTTTTTGAGATGTTTAGCTCAAATCTGGATTTAACTACAAGGCATATAGTCCTTGCCATAGGCAGTTACACTTTTGTGATATTTCCAACCTCTTTATTTATTATATGTATACTGAAAACAACAAAAAATACTCTGCCAATTTATGGGCCCCTAAGCTCACACTAGGTACTATAGTTATAGTGTACGTGTGAGCTAATATAACTAAAAACTGAAATATATTTTATTGAACTCCAGACTCAATTACCTTTCGTTTGATACCACACAAGCCATGTTTTGACTTAAACTTTAATTTTTCAAATCTACCCCCACCAGTTTTTTTAAACTAAAATGTATTTTGTTTAACTCCAGATTCAATTACCTTTCGTTTGATATCACACACGCCATATTTCCACATAAACACTAATTTTTTTAATTTACCCCCACCCTTTGTTTTAAAGTAAAATGTATTTTATTTAACTCCAGACGCAATTACCTTTCGTTTGATATCACACACGCCATATTTTTACATAAACTCTAATTTTTGAAATATACCCCCACCCTTTTATTTGGTTTGTGTTTGGTGGATTTTGTTCATTTGTAAATGGGACCATCTCGACTCAAAACCCAGCGTAGGTACCAAATTTCATTAAAATCGGGCAAGCGGTTTTTGAGTTATGCGCGTTGGTCGTTACAGACAGACAGACAGACATACAAAAAGTTTCAAAATCATCTGAAACGCAAAGATATATAAAAATTTTTGAAATCAGAGCAACTTTTTTTTTCTTGAAAAAATTAGAATCACTATAGCTCACACTACTATAGTATAGTAGTAGTGTGAGCCAGTGGCGTATATATGGGGGGGCCTGGGGGGCCCGGGCCCCCCCGAAGCTAAGATTTTTTTTGGATATTTTCCACATATTTAATGAATACAAACATAAAATAGCATTAAAGTCAGCCTCATGAGGTCTCGGCCCCCCCC
This sequence comes from Aspidapion aeneum, assembly GCA_963576565.1. Classification (NCBI taxonomy): domain Eukaryota; kingdom Metazoa; phylum Arthropoda; class Insecta; order Coleoptera; family Brentidae; genus Aspidapion; species Aspidapion aeneum. The sequence goes on from OY755047.1 coordinate 5,050,116, forward strand.
AAAACTGTCTCGGGCCCACCCCGAAACTTTTTTCTATATACGCCACTGGTGTGAGCTAATAGATGGATCCATGACGGATCTGATATCTTCCTAGCTAGCCAATTAGCACAGTTCAAGTGAAGCCATGATATATCAGGTTTGAAAACAGTTTTTTGTAAATACTTTTGAAACTAAAGCTCTTACGAAGTTTTTGGTTATAACAGAAATTAATAAGTAACCCGTAGTCTACTATATTACGAAAACTAATACCTTCTCTAGTCATTACTACGCGGGCTAAGAAGGTAAAAATCCAGAATTTCCAATATTTTTTTAAATAATTTATTTATACTGGTAGTTTCTTTGTTTTTGGCACGTGACTAAATCGTTATTTGAAAAACGTACGTGTCGTTTTACAAAAAAAAATCCTGGACGTGTAAAAAAATCCACTTTTAAATTAGCATTAGGTGAAATTTTTAAACATTGTATGCACATATGTACAGAGTGCACCAAGGTAGCCCGTAGCCCCTAGGCCTGTCGTAAGAGGCGATTAAAAGGGCCTCGACCCATGGGTAAATGGGTAGTCTGGTAATGGACGAGCATTGACCAGTATGTTACCAGAAAAAAAATTAAAACTGGTAACCTTTGGGATCACACCAGATAACATCTATGGTAAAGGGGATGGGTTAATCTGGTGATTTTCTTAATAGATTCGGTGGCCTGCTCATTCAGGAAATCACCACATGGGGCAGGGTAGGTATATGGAGTGCCTATTTGGAGCTAGCAGCTAGTGCGGGCACATTGTGGCTCTCTGTACCCTGTTGATTATGTCAAAAGGTTTATGACCCATCAGTAGTCTAACGCTACAACCATGGCATTATGTTGTATATGATAATGACTAAGTTTCTGGCCTAAAATATAATTTGAAGTCTACTAGGTTCGATACTAGATAGTATTTAAATTATTAGGGACTTATAGGAACTGTATGTATGTATGTATGTAATCAATGACTTTATTTTAGAGACGACTTTATTTTGACACATTTACACAGAAAACTAACAGCTGACCTCTCAAAATTGACATATCAAAGCCAAATTTAATAATGAAGACGCTAACTTTCATTTAATAAATACTGTTGGTGTTTGAGGTTTGAGGTAGAGCCGCGGGACTGTAAGCGCGCTGGTCGTTTTATAAAATCTGGGTGCAAAAATCCTTAAAAGGACGATGTAAAAATATTAATTTTTCCGAGCCACACAAAGACAATATAGAGGATTGGCACTCACCTTTTTAGTTGTTTCCGTCGTCCAGAGGAGCTCCTCTCGCTGGCCCAGTCGTTGCAGTCGATCCACACTAGAATCACTTGTTTGTGTAATGGTTTAGTTTGATTTTCTAAGAATGTTATTGGATTTTTTGGTTAATAGAATTTATCACCATGCTGCGTGGTGATCTCGATAGAATACGACAGACGAATCTTTCTTGGTTACGCCTTTTTGCGCAGATTCATTTTTCGTAGATGGCGCTGGCGTTTTGCTTGTGCCAATCAAAATTGAAATTGTGTGGGTTTTCCGAATACGGGAATTTGGCGCAAAATTTGAAGTTAAAATTAAAATTGCACGAACAAATACCGACACTAATAAATTCGGTTTTTAAATACACAAAAGCCGAATTTTGAAGGAAAGCAGCTGCTTTTTATAGGTAAATCTGTCAGTCGAACACAGTAGGTTATATCGTTGTTTGATGTAATCTCCTCAAACAACTGTTACATGTACAACGGGCCCAGAGAGGAGGTCTAGGTGTCAGGTTAGATCCTTTAAGGGTGTTAACCGCCACTACCGTACATTCATTCATGTACAGAGTGATTTAGATTGGTCACTTTTAAGAGGAATATGGTTCTTCTATTGGAGATAGAGGACTTTTCCTCCTAACCCCCCTTTTTGAGCGTCAAATTTCAAGACAAGATTTTTGGAAAAAACCGCATTTTGATTTATGAACTCGTTTTTGCACTACGAAGGCTTTTTCAAAAGTGTACATGTTGTATTGGAGCCCCTAACTTTTTAATTTCGAATTTTTGTAATTTTCAGAAACATTTCCCGAAGAAATCTTGCAAGTAGCAGAGCAACCACCCGCAAAATGCATAAAGTCAAATTCCACTTCTACAGAACATTTGGAGTATGTTCTCTTGGAACAGGACAATCACCCCTGTGCCAGAACCTGTGTGGTGGGAGAACCCCCAATGATATGCAGGTAAAACGGTGTGCCTGAAAGTCTTGAGCAGTGGCGGCTGCTACAGGGGGGGCAACGGGGCAGTGCCCTCCCAAAACTAGACAACAACCACTATTTTTAATCGATTTATTTGAAAAAAATTAAATCTTGCCTTACGACATGTCTAGTTCCTTTTTTTAGTCTGTGGTTAACTGGGTAAACTTTTTTAGCGTAAATAATTACAAGCCAGCTTTGTTTTGATTTGGGGTAGGTGGGGGCGTGACCATTGTTTGTTTTTGTTTGTTTTCAAAATGGAAATAAATACCGTCGATTATATAATTAACTGTGCAAATTTAAATACGTTGACATATGAACTTTGATTACAAATAAAATCTTTAGGGCCACATAGACCGGACCTAAAAGTCCCAAAAATTAACCAAAATTTTACTGCAAGTAATAAAAAATTATATGATGCTGAAAACTGGTTGTGCGGTTGTGAAAAACGAAATGCTTTTTTTTTGCTTTATTTGTCTTATTATGAACAATCCACAAAGTGATCCTGCGTGGGTGAAAACGGGAATGTGTGATATCAAGCAATTTAGTAAAAAGTTAAAGACACAAAGTAATTGCTACTTATTTAAATAATCACATAGAATTTTCTATGCTAGGCAAGACTGATGATTAGGTGCCAATTAAATAGTACCTATAGGCAAAACATTACCGAACATAATGAAAATGTTATATACTTAGTATGTTAATAGAATGTTTAAAATTGTGTGGAATTTTAGAGGCTGCTCTACGGGACCATGATGAGTCTGAAACTGGTGCTAATCCGAGCACTTTGGGCATGTAAAAGAAGGGCGAATAGACTTTATCTATAAACAAATAAACTAATAACTACACCAAGTAGCTGCTGGTTTATAAAATGCTAAAATAAAATTGTTTAAGTAAGTTTTTTTAATCTCCTTTTCCATGCAAAATAAATCTCTGCCCCCTTCCCCCAATTTATAACGTCGCCAGCGCCACTGCCTCTCTGTATACCTTCTCTCACATACCCATGATTTTGCGATTAATGAATTGAATTGAAACACCTCGTAGATAGCACTATAACTTAATTTTTTTTACAGATACAATTTCACTCTAGAGAACTACTATACTCTAACAAAAGCCTGCTACGATTGTCCCAAAAACAAAACCGATTGCTTTCGAAAAGACTGTGTGCCAGGAGACGGCAGTAGAAGAGGCATTTATACAATAAACCGAAAAATTCCGGGACCCGCGATTCAGGTTAGTATTAGAACATCTTTTCTCTAGTTTAATAAAAGGACAAATTAAAATTTAAAAAATTAGTTTAAAATAACATACTACTACTACTATGTCGGTTTAGAATGTTTTTCTAGGTTGTCCGACGCCGATTCTCCACCTCCTTCGATCCTGACAATCATCTTCTGTCAGATTTTTTTGACTCATTGATCTTTGGATTGACTGTTGCCATTCTAGTTTAGGACGCCATCTTATCCTGCGCCCTATTGGTTGCCATTCAAGGATCTGCTTTGGTAATCTTTCGTCGTTCATCCGTTGTACATGGCCGTACTATATCAGTTGCCTTTTAGTGATGTCATCCGTTATGCTTCCCTCGATTCCCATTCTTTCTTTTATGATCTCATTTCTTATGTGATCTATTTTAGATATTCTCATTTATCTTCTTATTGCATCCATTTCGACACTTTCCATTCTTGTTTTGTATGTATCTGTTACGCAACAAGTCTCTACTCTATACAACAGCGTGCTTTTCACCATTGTTTCATATATGTTAAATTTTACATTCTTTTTTATCTCTCTGCTCTATAAATTACTGATAAAACATCCAATAACCTTTTTTGCTTTTACTATTCCTTTTTCTACTTCTTTACAGTCTGTTCCTGTCTTGTCAAATGTCACACCCAAGTATAAATTTTCATTGCATGAAGATATTGTTTGTCCATTGTCTAGTTCTAACTCACTCGTTTCCAATACATAAGTACTGTGTCTTGTCCACGTTCACTGTTTTAGATTTTGACCCTTTGTATAGTTCTTTTATCGCTTTTATGTATGTATGATTGATTAGTTTGCTTTAACCCTGTCCATAATTTTTCTACTGGAACGGTATCATATGCTTTTTGTAGGTCCACAAAGGTAACATTAGTCTCTATATTTCTGGCGCTCCTTTTCTCAATTACATGTTTCAGACAAAAAACATTATCAAAACAAGATTTGCCTGCACGAAACCCACTTTGCTCTTCTTCTTCTTGTTCATGAAAATCATTCTCTATTAGATCTCTTAGAATCCTACCGTACAATCTACTTAGAGTACTGGTTACTGAAATTCCTCTGTAATTGTTGCAATCCAGCTTGTTTCCTTTTTTATGTATTGAGGATATGAAGGCAATTTTCCAATCATGAGGTACTAGACGTCCGTTTATCCATTGATTGATAATATATGTGAGATTTTCGAGTAGTTTCTCTGATCCATATTTGAGCATTTCAGGATATATTCTCCCAGGTCCGCTAGCTTTTCCAGATTTAAGCTTTTTAATACTATTCTTTATCATTTCTTTTTCGATGATTACTTCCCCTCCATGTACTTCTATGTCTCTCCTCGGAGAGGCTGCCAGATATTCGGGTCTCGTCTCCTGCAGCATTCCCTTGTTGTGTTCTGTCCATTGTTCTGGTTTGATGATCTGAATGTTTACTTTTTCTTTTGTTGGGTTTTTTACTGTAGAAATGAATTTCCATACTTCAGAACTGCCTATAATAACATGGGACTTGCAAATTTGACAAAAATATTAGGTATATTAGGTGTTACAGAAGGGACACTAACGTCACAGGAAGAACAAAAATTTTAAAAACAAAAAAATATTTTTTTTGTATAAATAAGGGAATAGAAAACAAAATAAGTAACAAGAAACAATTGAACTATTTGCGAATATAAGTATATTTAGCTGTCGGCGTCGTAATGCATTGAAGTATAAATTTAAATTTACACCTCGTTAAATTAAACAAATCTTATTCCTGAATAAATAAATAAATATCAAAGGGTAATGATATACCTGTTATCCTTATTATTATATGTTAATGTTTACTAAAGGGTCTCAAAATGCAGCGATCTGCAAACAAACAAAGATTTGGAAATTGCTGGATTAGCATGGAGACAGTAGCGCACGCAGAAAATATATTAGGGGGGGGGGGGCAACCAGATACATGGAAGGGTAATAGATAGCTTTATGACTAGTGCGCAGGATTTGATTTATATGTGAGTGGGCCTTGCAGCCCTTCCACTGCGACCACCAGTGGGTCTATTGTGGCTCACTTTTGAGTGGTTGCGGATATGATTCACACTTTGTATTTTTATATTTTTTTCTGATAGGTCTCTCTCTCTAAATCTAAACAAAAATAGTTTTGAGTTTTTTTTCGAAAGTTAAAAATATTTAAATAGAACTGTACTCCCAACTTAGTGGAAAACGTCATATATATCCACAATACACAAAAAAGGAAGGAAAGATATATGTGACAATTATAGAGGTATATCTGTGACTAGTACGCTAAGCAGAATATACGGTAAAATAATAAGAAATAAAGTAGAGAGCGACTATAAAGACATGGAGGCAGAACAACAAGCTGGTTTCAGGGCGGGTAGATCGACTTCAGATCATCTCTTTTGTATAACCCAAGTTATTGAAAAGAAAATGGCATACGGACAAGAGCTGCATCTGCTTTACGTGGATTTGCAGAAGGCATATGAGTATACCACTAAATCTACTCTGGAACGCGTTGGAAAACACAAACATAAGCGTACAACTAATTAAGGCTATCAAAGAGTTATACCGCAATAGTAAGGCAAAAGTTAAAATAAAAGCAAAACTAACCAAAGGCTTTCAAGTAAATAAAGGTCTTAAACAAGGTTGCTGTATCTCGCCTACGCTCTTCAAGATATACTTGGAACAAGTCCTTAAAGTATGGAAGAGAAAATGCCAAAACATGGGAATTCCGTTGGACGAAACCACCTTGTATACTTTATGTTTCGCCGATGATCAGATAGTAGTGGCTCAGGATTATGACGACCTCGAATATATAATACGAAAACTAATAGAAGAGTACAATAAGTGGGGACTAGAGGTTAATCTCAATAAGACAGAGTATATGTGTATCGGTGGAATGAAACAGGATCTAATCTTAAATACCGGGCGGCGAATTCAGTCCTGTGATGAGAATAAATACTAGGTCTAAAAATTACAGCTGACGGAACACTAGACAAAGCTATAAAAGATCGAAACGTACAAGGAAGAAAAGCAATAACTTTATTAAATGGAATAATTTGGGACCAAAGTATATCAAAGCATAACCAAAAGCTTATATATAACACCATTGTAAAAAGTATTATTACATACGGCTCAGAAGTATGGCCAATCAAGGATAGAACAGAAAAAATGCTTTCCGCTACGGAGATGGACTATTGGAGAAGAGCAGCAGGGAAATCAAAAAGAGAAAGAGTTACAAATCAAAGAATAAGAGAAATTATGACAGTGGGTGAACGTACTTTAGTGGATGATATAAGAACAAAACAACTGGTGTGGTACGGACATGTACAAAAATGAATGATGAAAGACTACCTAAACAAATACTACAATGGAAACCAACTGGCCGAAGAAAACGAGGACGGCCAAGGAGAAGCTGGAGAGAAGGAATAGACAGTGAAATAAGAATAAGAGGCCTAGATGATGAATTATGGGCAAACAGAAACGAGTCGAAGATATTTTAAATTCAAAATTACACTAAGGCTAGTATTAAATTTTTTTTGGTAGAAACAACAACTGATGATCTGTCCCTAGTAGAAAGCGGTCTAAAAGTCATTTTGAAATTCAAATATCTTCGTTATTTTTAACTTAAAAACAAGTTTTGTTTCGAATTTAAGGACATATCAGAAAAACTTATAAAATACAGGATGTTCAATTTAAAAAAAGATATATGTTTTTTGAAAAACTCGAAAACGCAATGCTCGAATGTTTTTTGATTTGACCATCTTTAAATAGCATCAAAAATTGTACTTGTTTACCAATTTAACCTTTTTTCTATCTTTAATAATAACAAAATTAGCAATGGTGGTCACTTAACTTGGACTACCCTGTATATATGTCAGTACGAAAATATCTGTAGTAAATGCGTATTAAACTTTACCTTTCTAGATTCTAGAGCATGCGCTGGGTGCGCCTCTGCATGGAGATAATCTTCCATGAAAATCTAAAGTTTATTGTGGGGTTTATTTTAATTTGAATTACAAAAATACAGGGATTGTAAAAGACATAGGATACATAAAGTACCCAATAAAAATATTAAAATTTAACAAAAATTTTTTAAATTGTTAATACTTTATTTTAACGGCAATTAAATAAATTTAGAAAAAAAACTTTTTGAAAACAAGCTTTTATAAAATGGACTAAAAAGCATAAAATAATTTTTTGAGTGTTCTGATATCATAATAATAAAATTTGCTTGTAACTACTAGTCACAGTTGGGTACAAAATTACCCAATAACCTGATTCATGAAAATACAAAACTGTATAATTTCGTAAGTGCGCTTTGGGCATCAAAACTAAAAGTTGAAGCATGTCGTATATTATAGGTATATCTATCAATTTTGTACTCAACTGCGACTAGAGCTTACAAGTAAATTTATTGTTGGGTGTTTTTTTTCCTAAAAAATTTTTTTTTGAGTTTGAAGCGTAAATAAAAATATACATTTTTGAATTCTAGGTATGCCACAATGATTTGATAGAAGTTGACCTAGCTAACGATCTAGTGTCCGAAGGTACTACCATGCATTGGCACGGACAGCACCAAGTCAGTACTCCCTATATGGACGGTGTTCCATACGTTACTCAGTGTCCCATAATGCCACACACCACGTTTAGGTACTCGTTCAGGGCTACTCAGAGTGGTACTCACTTTTGGCACTCTCACATGGGTAAGTACCTCTAAAGCTTAGTTTCCACCTATGCGTGCCCACCCTGATTAGTGTTATAAAATTTCCAGAAATATATTTTCGGAAATATTTCCTGAAATATTTCGTGAAACATTGGAAATATATGGGAATATATGAAATATTAAAAAAATAAGAAAAAAGGAAATATTTATTTATAAAATCATAACAAAACACCGGAAAACGCAGAAGGCTTATACATAAACACAGGAGTTCTTTAATAGTTATTTAAACAACAAGGTTTGAAAACGACTCTTTGCACACGATCGAGACAGTTTGGTAGACCGAGCCGAAGGCGAGGTCTAAAAGTCGAGGGAGTGTGCAAAGAGGTTTTCAAACGAGTTTTTACAATATTTTTTATACGACTGCTAATAAAGAAAGAAAAATCAAATTTTAATTTAACTTGTTTTTATTTCCGATATTTTTACAACAAAACTTTAAAAATTCAACAATTTTTTGACGTATCTAATCAACAAAACATACGAGCAGTGACGGTTGCTACGGAACTAAGCCAACTTATATTGATGGGTGACAACAACAAAAATCACAATGACGGGAGACCCGTATGCAGAAATGACATAGGCGTGCGCAAAAATGACATAAGCGTGTGCAAAACGTTTTGCAAACAGCGTGCACATAATGCCATTTTCAGATCGTGTTCTCCGTGCGCAAAACCCCCTTTTACAAGACAGTCGTATAAAAACAAATATACAGAACGAAGGTCAAATTTGTACAACAAAAATCTCATTCTTGACACCCTACAATATTCACTAGTCGAGCAAGAGACATATCTTCATTGCTGTCATCAGCATCACACTCAATAACATCGTCTTGCCAGTCTACTTTCTCAAAATCTTCAATAATATCGGAAATCTGAGGGCACGGCAGTGCTTCGCCAAGTTCGCGCGCCGTAACCATCTTTTCTGGAAACATTTCAGCCGATTTTTGACATACCTAAAACCCTACTTCGGAATGAGCTACTAATCTCAAACTTTGCTTAGTCGTAGATCTCCATGGAGTTAACTCCATAAAGTAGTAAAATAGTTACGAAATTTCAAAAAACGTCGAAATTACCACTCACTCACTGACTCACTCACTCATGTATAGATCATCAATATTCTACTATACTTCCAGACATGCTACAAAGCTGAAATTTGGCAGACTGATAGAAATTATGACCAAACCCCTGGGAAAAATCAAAAAACCCCAAAATTTTAATTTACTCCCCTCCCCTATACATTTAAAGTTATATAAAAGTAACATCGCCCACTTCCAGAAATGCTAGAGAGTTGAGCTTTGGCAGACTGATAGCAACTATGATAAAACTATAGGAAAAAATCAAAAAACCCCAAAATTTTAATTTACTCCCCTCCCCTATACATTTAAAGTTATGTTAAAGTAGCATTGCCCACTTCCAGAAATGCTAGAAGTTGAGCTTTGGTAGACTGATAGTAACTATGATAAAACTATAGGAAAAAATTAAAACACTCCAAAATTCTAATTTACTTCCCTCCCCTATAAATGTAAAGTTAAGTAAAAGTAACATTGCCTACTTCCAGACATGCTGGAGAGCTGAGCTTTGGAAGACCGATGGTAACTATGATAAAGTTATAGAAAAAAATTAAAACACCTCAAAATTCTAATTTACTTCCTTCCCCTATAAATGTAAAGTTATGTAAAAGTAACACTGCCCACTTCCAGAAACGCTAGAGAGCTGAACTTTTTAAGACTGAAAGACAATATGATAAAACTATATAAAAAAATTTAAAAACACCAACATTTCAATTTACTTCCCTCTCCTATAAATTTAAATTTATATAAAACTAACATTGCACGCTTCCAGAAACGCTAGAGAGCTGAGCATTGGAATGCTGATAGAAATTATGATAAAACCATGGGAAAAAATTTAAAAAGTCCAATATTTTCATTTACTCTCCTCCCCTATACATGTGAAGTTATGTTCAGAAACGCTAGAGAGCTGAGCCTTGGAAGGCTAATAGGAACAACGATAAAACCATGGAAAAAAATTAAAAAACCTCAAAAATTTAAGTAAGGCATTGCAAAAGTTTTGAACAATATTCCGCATATTTTACTACTTTAAAAATTAAGTATTATCCAACTCCTTTAAAAAAGAAGTGAAATCATAACAAAAACATTTCATGTAAAAAAAGGCCAAGTACGCGAAAATGGCATTCCGTAAAAAGAATTGAGATAAAAGTAAAGCCAAGTTCTCCAATACAATCAAAATGAAAGGTTCTTACTAGTTTGGAAATATTTTTCTAAACTTGGCTATTACGGCTGTAAATGACTCTTAGGCACAGTGCTAAATTGAACATAAAGAAGTTTGGCTGTAATAACAAAGTTTAAAAAAATATTTCCAGACTAGTAAGAACCTTTCATTTTGAAATTTGTATTGGAGAACTTGGCTTTACTTTTATCTCAATTCTTTTTACGGAATGCCATTTTCGCGTACTTGGCCTTTTTTTACATGAAATGTTATTGTTATGATAAAAATTGTTCTATAGTAAGTTTATGCTTATAAGGGCCTATCTTTAAATTACGTTATGCTCAAGGGGGGGTTTTGGCCTTGCGTTACACTCAATGTTATTTTAATATGTTTTTTCTTGAAAATGCGTTAAGAGGGGGTGGGGGTCAAAAATCCTGAATTTCCGCGTTGCGTAATTTAAGAACGCTCCATAAGATTACAAAATATGAAATATGATATTTTTAGCTCACACATATACTATACTATAGTAGTGTGAGCCATGGTAATCCTAATTTTTTCGAGAAAAAAAAAGTTGCTCCGATTTCAAAATTTTTTATATCTCTTTGCGTTTCAGATGATTTTGAAACTTTTTTGTTGCGCCGTCTGTCTGTCTGTCTGTCTGTCTGTCTGTCTGTATGTATGTCTGTCTGTCTGTCTGTCTGTCTGTCTGTCTGTCTGTCTGTCTGTCTGTCTGTCTGTCTGTCTGTCTGTCTGTCTGTCTGTCTGTCTGTCTGTAACGACCAACGCGCATAACTCAAAAACCGCTTGGCCGATTTTAATGAAAGTTGGTACCTAGGCTGGGTCTTGGGTCGAGATGGTCCCATTTAAAAATACACAAAATCCACCAAACACAAACCAAATAAAAGGGTGGGGGTTGATTTCAAAAATTAGAGTTTATGTGAAAATATGCCGTGTGTGATATCAAACGAAAGGTAATTGAGTCCGGAGTTTAACAAAATACATTATAGTTTTTGTTTTCTTTAAGGGTGGGGGTACATTTCAAAAATTTGAGTTTAAGTCAAAACATGGCTTGTGTGGTATCAAACAAAAGGTAATTTAGTCTGGAGTTGAATAAAATATATTTCAGTTTCTAGTTATATTTTAGTTTAGTGTGAGCTTAGGGGCCCATATATTGGCAGAGTATTTTTAAATATTTCCAATATTCCCAATATTTCCAATATTTCCGAGACACCTTCGGATATTTCCCATATTTCCATTTCCATGGAAATATTTCCAAAGGAAATATTTTCATTTACATCACTAACCCTGATTCATCACGTGACGGGACATGAACTTGCACTAGTTTTAATTGCAGTGTCACCTGATGCGTTTTTTGGATTAGGGTGGCCACACATAGGTGGAAACTAGACTTAAGGTCGTTTGGGTTCGGCGAAAACATATACAGTGAAACCTCCTATAAGCGGACAATCACGGTTTCGTCGATTTTGTCCGCTTATTGGAGGTGTCCGCTTATAAGAGAGAACCGCGAAATTTTAATATATATTTATTAACAATTTCCGCTGCTTGAGTTTTTCCGATATTAAATTTTTCAGCAATCTTTCGTGTTGGTAGATTTTCCTTCTCCGAAACGTTAACAACTTCCATTTTTTCACGTAAACTAAGAAGTTTTTTACTAGGCGCCATTTCAAAGAGATCTATTCTACCCAACTGAACAATAAAAATAAAACACAGCAATCCCGCCGAATAAAATATTTTATTAAGGCGACAGAAGTATTTAGTCTCTGCATTAAAACGGTAATTACCCGGCTGCAGAGTGCGTTGTTGCCAACATACTACATAATATTTACGCCCATGTCGTGCAGCGCTCCGTCCCGTTGTCAGAGGTTCGCGCCCGGTTAAGGGAGGTTTCAGAATGCCTAATCCTGCATTTAGAGGTCTCCCTAGTCCTGCCTAATAACTGCCTAGCACCGCCTAAAAATTTGTACACCTTTCTGCCTATTATAGTTATGTTCACCACATAACCTCAAAAATTTCATCGTCATTTACGAAATAGTTATATATATTACAGACAACGTGAGAAAAATGAATAGAAACAAATGTATAGTAAAGATGTATTAGATAAGGCCCTTGGGTCTCTTCGAACAAGTTCTAGCCACTTTTTCCATTATTTTACTGCTGTAGGCACATGAATAAATAGTTTTTTAGGTGTTTTTATGCTAGTATTCGAACACTCAGGCACTACACACCACTTATAGGACATTTTTTTACATAAAAAACAGTAAAAACCCAGACCAAAAACAAATAAACACTTGAGTGCCGTGTATCTGTCCGCGAGTTTACTGTGCTGTGACGTCATTGCAACGCCATGCTAGAAATGAGCGTTTTAGCGGCAAATTCAAATCGGAAATGAGAAAATTTTGATTTTAAATGTGTTCCATGATAAAATATACTATTTTAACAATTTTGCATACAAATTAGGTATCATTCTAAACTCTTTTCTAGAATTTGTCAAATACCCTATTCAAAATATTGACAGGGACGTAGAAAATCCCCCCAAACCCCCAAAAACCTGTCTTTTTTTTCATTTTCAATCAATTTTTAGCAGTTGGGTGTTTTTTTATTTTTTTATTTTTTTTTATGTTGTCGTCTGGAAAATAAATAAATCTCTCTATGTAAACGGGTGCGGTGTTCTTAATTTCACAGAGATAAAAAACTTAGTAAAATATATTATATTTTTGTTATTGTAGAATGTTACCGTACCTTTTCTCTTTAATAAAAATATTCAATTGATTCCAATCTGTTTCTGTTTTTAAATTCCCATTTTAATTAAAATGTAAATACCTACTCCCAGGTTTTACAACATCACTGGCACGGGGTTAAAGGCCGCTTGACATCTAGCAATACACTTGCAGTTGCATGCAAGATTGGTGTCCCTGAATAAAGACCGCTTTACATGGTGCATGACGCGCTGCAAATATTTGCAAGCAAAAAATTTCGCTCAAATTGTTGCCTGCAAAAAATCTTCTTTTTGTTTGACATTGTGCATGGCCATGCATTGATTCCCCAGAATCTAGGTAAAAATTCCCCAGTTTGCATGCAAGTACAGTTTGCATGCAAAAGAATGGCACCGGACCGATAAAAATGGATTGCCTGCAACAACCAGCTGGATTTGTACTGCTCATGCACCTGGGCAAAATTTCATGCCATTTGCCTACAAATTTTATTGTCATGCACCATGTCAAGCGCCTTTAATTACAATAGATGTCATATCAGGCACCCTAATCTTGCATGCAACTGCAAGTCTAAAGGCCGCTTGACATGGTGCATGACGCCCTGCAAATATTTGCAAGCAAAAAATTTCGGTCAAATTGTTGCCTGCAAAAAATCTTCTTTTCGTTTGACATTGTGCATGGCCATGCATTGATTCCCCAGAATCTAGGTAAAAATTCCCCAGTTTGCATGCAAGTACAGTTTGCATGCAAAAGAATGGCACCGGACCGATAAAAATGGATTGCCTGCAACAATCAGCTGGATTTGTACTGCGCATGGACCTGGGCAAAATTTCATGCCATTTGCCTGCAAATTTTATTGTCATGCACCATGTCAAGCGGCCTTTAATTACAATAGATGTCATATCAGGCACCCTAATCTTGCATGCAACTGCAAGTCTAAAGACCGCTTGACATGGTGCATGACGCGCTGCAAATATTTGCAAGCAAAAAATTTCGGTCAAATTGTTGCCTGCAAAAAATCTTCTTTTCGTTTGACATTGTGCATGGCCATGCATTGATTCCCCAGAATCTAGGTAAAAATTCCCCAGTTTGCATGCAAGTACAGTTTGCATGCAAAAGAATGGCACCGGACCGATAAAAATGGATTGCCTCCAACAATCAGCTGAATTTGTACTGCGCATGCACCTGGGCAAAATTTCATGCATTTGCCTGCAAATTTTATTGTCATGCACCATGTCAAGCGGCCTTAAGACATATCTGTTTGTTAATTACAATAGATGTCATATCAGGCACCCTAATCTTGCATGCAACTGCAAGTCTATTGCTCCATGTCAAGCGGCCTTTATAGTCACAATTCTTCTGCTGGTATCGGAGAAGTAAAAAACAGATTCCATGAAATTAAGCTCCATATCTCTGGTCTATACAGGGTGTTCGGCACATGAACCGTCAACATTTTTTGGGATATTTTTGGGGTCATTTGCTACTTTTTCAATCTTGGAACTTGGGTCCTAAGAGTCACGGCTAAAGAGATATGAATTTTTAATTTTTTTCTCTCAAATTATTCAAAATCTGACTTTTAAACCCTCGTAGCACCATTTTAAAAAAAATAATTCTGTAATCTTATGCTTCTTCAACTAATTAATAGATTTGTTAAAATTGATGTACCAAAGGGAAGGTTTTTTATTGATGAACATTAGTGATTTTGTGAAAGAAAATCAATTTAAAAATTAAAAATCAAAAAATGTATCGACAATTGAGAACTTCATTTTCTTTTAAAAACTTCTTTAGTTGATTACCTTTCTAACGGTATGCTACACATTGATAAAAAAAAACATTTCTGCTTTAAAATACGTATATTCCGTTAGATGGGCGAGACTCGTTCGGAATTGGTAAGAAAAACAATTTGATGTTTACGATCGTTTACCTACTTAAACAAAAGTTAAACTTTTAACAATAATGTATTGTGTTCTTTATTTATAAATTTTGTTCGAAACGACCATAAACATCAAATTCTTTTTCTTATCAAGTTCGAACAATTATTGCCCGTCTCACAGAATATCCGTATTTTAAAGCAGAATTGTTTTTTTTTAAATCAATGTGTAGCATACCGTTAGAAAGGTAATCAACTAGAGAAGTTTTTAAAAGAAAATGAAGTGCTCAAGTTTCGATACTTTTTTTTAATTTTTAATTTTGAAATTGATTTTCTGTCACAAAATCACTAATGTTCTTCAATAATAAACCTCGTATGTCCCTTTGGTACTGTAATGGATTTGGGTGAATAGATTTTCTTCTTTAATTCATAGCGGACTGTAACTTTCTTTAGGTGTAATTTTCTTATTTAATATTTCTTGATCGCGCAACCATACAAAAGCAATAGAAAAAATGGCACCTACCTTTTGATGGCTATTTCTCTGCTTGCGGGCCCGCTCTTGAAGTAGTCTCACGTTCAGTCTTTGTATTGAGGATGGTAGCACTTAATAACTAAGGTTTTTATGTTTAATAGTTAATTTTCGAAAGAAAATTAGTCTTCGAAAGAAGAGAATGATTTTTCACGAGTTCACGTGTTTTTTCGCTTGACAGAATGTGTCATTTCATGTCCTTAGCACCCGCGTTGTTTGGACGGCGCAAGGTGCCACAATTTGAATTTGTATGGCTGATTATTTTTGAGGCGAAATAGATAAATTATAAATAAAATAAAACTAAAGAAAATTGCAGTAACAGGTACACAAATTTTAACAAATCTATTAATTAGTTGAAGTAGCATAAGATTACAGAATTATAAAAAAAATGGTGCTTTTCCAGACATTAATAAAAAGCTTACGAGGGTTTAAAGTTGGGATTTTGGATAATTTGAGAAAAAAAATAAAAAAATTCATATCTCTTTGGCCGTGACTCTAAGGACCCAAGTTCCAAGGTTGAAAAGGTGGCAAATGACCCCAACAATATCCCAAAAAATTTTGACGGTTCATGTGCCGAACACCCTGTATATGCTTATGTAAGAGGACATTAAAAAAGTAGCCAACTGTACCTACCTATTGGAAGTTACCTAAAATATTCTAAAAATTAAAAAAAATATAAAATATCAGAATAAATATATATTTATAAGATAAACTGGAATTGATTTTCGCTGTGTTGTGGTCATCTATATAGATTGCATTTTTATGCAAAAACTATCTAATAATTAAAAGCATTTTTTTTTAGTTTGACATTGAAAATCATTTAACGGAAAATCAGGATTCTGCGGTTTAAAAAAGCGTTCCACTTCTTAATTTTTTTATATTATATAAGGTGTTATTAACATGTTATTAAATACAATGCGTTATTTTTAGAACGACTTCAATTTTAAAAAAAATTGAATTAAATTTCTTAAATTTGATTGAATTTATCTAGAAATCTTAATTTATGCCATATAAATCAGATTATCCTTTAGAGGAAAGAGGGTCAATATGGGATACCTAATTTTATGGGCTTATTACTCCTATAAAATGATCACCATTGCGTTCGTCATTTGGAATTAAGTTGGCTAGATATGTTATCTTTATGTCTTTCACCCGTTTTTCAGCGGTGTATGGGTGGATGTCTTCGCACGGGAGGAGGGAGGAATGTTTGTTTTAGTTGACGTCGGCCATATACATCGTGCGAAAACGTTCGTTGCCCTTCCTACATGTTGCCAGTGCTATCCTTAGTGAAGACGTATGAGTTTATTTTGATTTGGGGCAGGTCAGTAGTTAAAAGCCCTGCCGGTCGCGTGTCCATTGTTTGTTTTTGTTTGTTTTCAAAATGGAAATAAATACCGTCGATTAAATAATTAACTGTTTAAATTTGAATACGTTGACATATGAACTTTGATTACAAATAAAATCTTTAGGGCCATATAGACCGGACCAAAAAATCCTAAAAATTAACCAAAATTTTAGTGCAGGTAATAAAAAATTATACGATTCTGAAAACTGGTTGTGCAGTTGTGAAAAACGAAATGCTTTTTTTTGCTTTATTTGTCTTATTATTAACAATCCATGGGATCCTACGTGAGTGGCAAAGGGAATGTGTGATATCAAGCACTTTAGTAAAAAGTTAAAGACACAAAGTATGGGCTACTTATTTAAATAACCACATAGAATTTTCTATGCTAGGCAAGACTGATATTAGGTGCCAATTCAATAGTGCCTATAGGCAAAACATTACCGAACATAATGAAAATGTGACAAAAAATAGACGTATACTTAGGTTGCTCTATGGGGCCATGATGAGTCTGAAACTGGTGCTAATCCGAGTATTTTGCGCATGTAAAAGAAGGGCGAGTAGACTTTGTCTATAAACAAATAAACTAAAAACTACACCAAGTAGCTGCTTGTTTGTAAAATGCTAAAATAAAATTGTTTAGGCAAGTTTTTTTACCTCCTTTTCCATGCAATATAAATTTCTGCCCCCCCCCCCAATTTATAACGTCACCAGCCGCCACTGCTTGGAAACTCGAGCCACCCCCTCCCTAAGAACCCGAGAATAAATATTAAACGTTATTTATTATTTAATAACGATTTTCCTCCTTTTTAATATGTTATTAAAAAAAGTGAACAAAATTTTCAAGCCCCCCCAAAAGCAAATTTATGTACACGTCACTGTTTTTCTTTTGCACAGGTATGCAAAGAGTAGATGGTGTTTTTGGGCCACTGATAGTAAAAGTACCAGCCGAAGAGGACCCACATGACAAATTATTTGACTTCGACCTAAGCAGTCACGTGATGACATTGATAGATTGGGACAAAAGACCAGGTAGGCATATTTTATGTGTCGATATCTCAAAAACTACTGAACAGGTTTAAAGCTTATATATTAAAATAAAAACAGATATCTATTTTACAATAAAAAAGATATATATTTTAATAATAAAGAAATTAAATATAAATAATTTTTTTAACTAGTTTTTGGAATTACGAATTTTTTAAGCAAAATTGGGCACTTTTAAGTGGCAATGGGTACTTCTAGGGAGATAGAGAAGAACTATCCCCCCTTCGCGAGCCTCAAATTTAACAGATATAACACAAAGTTATATTTTTTCTTACGGAATTATCATTATTTTACTTGAGTATTTCTTCATAAGTTATGAGTCATTTTTCAATTTTCAAATTTGTGTGGTATCAAATTAACCCAATTTGTTTCTAAATCACAATTTTTCTCTTATAGCGTTGGACATATTTCTTTCACATCACCACAGTATAGGAGACAATAAACCCGGAACTTTGCTTATTAACGGTTTTGGAAGGTTTGAAGAATTTGAACCTAATAAAGAGGGACAAAATCAGCCTGTTTACACTCCATTGGCCAGATTTCGTGTTGAACAGGTAAGAAACTACACTAACATTAGTTTAAAAGAAATTATATATTCGTTGATTTTGAAAAATAAAAAAAGAGTAATTTCTTTTAAAGGTCTTTTAAATTTTTTACAACCGAGTAAAAAAAATATTTAAAAAAAAATTACAAAAATTACAAAAAATTACAAAAATTACAAAAATTACAAAAATTACAAAAATTACAAAAATTACAAAAATTACAAAAATTACAAAAATTACAAAAATTACAAAAATTACAAAAATTACAAAAATTACAAAAATTACAAAAATTACAAAAATTACAAAAATTACAAAAATTACAAAAATTACAAAAATTACAAAAATTACAAAAATTACAAAAATTACAAAAATTACAAAAATTACAAAAATTACAAAAATTACAAAAATTACAAAAATTACAAAAATTACAAAAATTACAAAAATTACAAAAATTACAAAAATTACAAAAATTACAAAAATTACAAAAATTACAAAAATTACAAAAATTACAAAAATTACAAAAATTACAAAAATTACAAAAATTACAAAAATTACAAAAATTACAAAAATTACAAAAATTACAAAAATTACAAAAATTACAAAAATTACAAAAATTACAAAAATTACAAAAGTTACAAAAATTACAAAAACTACAAAAATTACAAAAATTACAAAAATTACAAAAATTACAAAAATTACAAAAATATACAATTTTTTTTCGGTTTCTTTTATTTTTCCTTAAAAACTACAACACAACCTAATAATTTGAGTATTTTAACATTTTTCATTATTGCTTGCACTATTATTTCTCTATTTTCGAAGTTGAAGTTTCATTGGTTAGAATCATTAACGTATTAACCAGTTAATACGTTAATGGTTAAAATACACCTTGTATATCTATCTCCGTAAAAACACGTGTTTTTAGAAAATTGCAAATTCCTTCTGCACCGCATTCCTTATTTTTACGCCCTCATCCCCATACAACCGTTGTTTTATTTTATTAAAAATATGGTAATAGAGATTTTGAAATATAACGGGGAAACTTAAAGCGACTTCTGCTCTATGTGTAATATATCTTGTCAGAAAATACCGTAAACCGCAAATTGTAGAACAACATATGTTATTGAAGCATATTGCCCGTATATTTCCGTATATGTTTACTTTCCCATTTTCAAAGATTATAGTAAAAATATTGTATATTTCATATATAAATATACAGGTTGTTAATGTCTGGAAAAGCACCTTTTTTTTAGCGGATTTCTTGTTTATTAGCATTGGATGTGTGGCCGGCCGCCCCCAAGGTCGAAAACTGAAGTTTATTTTTAGGACTCCAATGTCAACAACATATGTCAAAATCGCGACTACACCACCTTTTGCAAGCTGAAATTCTATATGACTGGACTATTTAGCCACCCCCAAAAATAGTGTTCTTGTGCATCCAGAAGTCGGGGTAGTTACACATTTAACACAATTCAAATCTTAAAGTAAAGGCCGTCTTCACAGCTGTTTTCGAATCGCCCTTACTCAAATAACCAATTTTTGCTTGTATTTATTTTTTTTAGCTTTACACTTTTAAAACTTACCATTTTAAAAATAGCTAGTAATACAAACATGTTGCATTTGTGTTTCTCTATGTAAGTAATAAAAAACAATAAATTAAAATCCTGAAAAATCACTATTATGTGTATTTTTTTTTGCTATTAGATATGCGTCAAAACAATTATTATATTTTTATTGCTTGACTCACAAAGTAATCAAAAAGACCCCAAAAGTTGGTCTAAAGGTTTGTGTTTGTAAGAAATAAATAAAAGTTTAAATTGCCAAAACTCAAAACTGAAGTGACTTTGGCGGCCTCTCGCGGCAATATTATAACCACTTGTCCTTAACCTTTTATATGGTGATATAAAGGGCCCGCGGAAGTTTAATTTAATGTATTATAATATATATTTTTACAAAGTTAGCAATTTAAAAAAATTAAAAAACTGCACTTTTTGGGGACCACTTTGGTCAGGAAAATTTTCGTCAAAAATTTCAAAAAAAAACATTTGGTTGATACTGTGCCAAAGAAGCTACCGAGTCCCTTATACTAACCTGAAAATATTACAGTTGTAGATGTAATGGTGTTCGAGAAAAATAAAATCAAACGTTGTAAATTTTCAAAAAATTTAAAATTTTGTCAAAAAAAAGTCTACTTTTTTGCTATTGGATATACGTCAAAACAATTGTTATATTTTTATTGCTTGCCTCACAAAGTAATAAAAAGACTCCAAAAGTTGGCCTAAAGGTTTGTGCTTGTAAGAAATAAATAAAAGTTTAAATTGCCAAAACTCAAAACTGTAGTGACTTTGGCGGCCTCTCGCGGCAATATTATAAACTCTTGTCCTTAACCTTTTATATGGTGATATAGAGGGCCCCGAGAAGTTTAATTTAATGTATTATAATATATATTTTTACAAAGTAAGCAATTTAAAAAAATTAAAAAACTGCACTTTTTCAGTACCCCTTTGGTCAGGAAAATTTTCACCAAAAATTAAAAAAAAAATTCTGTTGATACTGTGCCACAAAGAAGCTACCGAGTCCCTTATACTAACCTGAAAATATTACAGTTGTAGATGTAATGGTGTTCGAGAAAAATAAAATCAAAAGTTGTAAATTTTCAAAAAATTAAAAATTTTGTCAAAAAAAAGTCAACTTTTTTGCTATTGGATATACGTCAAAACGATTGTTATATTTTTATTGCTTGCCTCACAAAGTAAGAAAAAAGACCCCAAAAGTTGGTCTAAAGGTTTGTGTTTGTAAGAAATAAATAAAAGTTTAAATTGCCAAAACTCAAAACTGAAGTGACTTTGGCGGCCTCTCGCGGCAATATTATAAACTCTTGTCCTTAACCTTTTATATGGTGATATAGAGGGCCCCGAGAAGTTTAATTTTATGTATTATAATATATATTTTTGCAAAGTTAGCAATTTAAAAAAATTAAAAAACTGCACTTTTTGGGTACCCCTTTGGTCAGAAAAATTTTCACCAAAAATTAAAAAAAAAAAAATTGTTGATACTGTGCCCCGAAGAAGCTACCGAGTCCCTTATACTAACCTGAAAATATTACAGTTGTAGATGTAATGGTGTTCGAGAAAAATAAAATCAAAAGTTGTAAATTTTCAACAAATTAAAAATTTTGTCAAAAAAAAGTCAACTTTTTTGCTATTGGATATACGTCAAAACAATTGTTATATTTTTATTGCTTGCCTCACAAAGTAATAAAAAAGACCCCAAAAGTTGGCCTAAAGGTTTGTGCTTGTAAGAAATAAATAAAAGTTTAAATTGCCAAAACTCAAAACTGTAGTAACTTTGGCGGCCTCTCGCGGTAATATTATAAACTCTTGTCCTTAACCTTTTATATGGTGATATAGAGGGCCCAGAGTAGTTTAATTTAATGTATTATAATATATATTTTTACAAAGTTAGCAATTTAAAAAAATTAAAAAACTGCACTTTTTGGGTACCACTTTGGTCGGGAAAATTTTCATCAAAAATTTCAAAAAAAACATTTAGTTGATACTGTGCCACAAAGAAGCTACCGAGTCCCCTATACTAACCTGAAAATATTACAGTTATAGATGTAATGGTGTTCGAGAAAAATAAAATCAAAAGTTGTAAATTTTCAAAAAATTAAAAATTTTGTCAAAAAAAAGTCAACTTTTTTGCTATTGGATATACGTCAAAACAATTGATATATTTTTATTGCTTACCTCACAAAGAAATTAAAAAGACCCCAAAAGTTGGTCTAAAGGTTTGTGTTTGTAAGAAATAAATAAAAGTTTAAATTGCCAAAACTTAAAACTGAAGTGACTTTGGCGGCCTCTCGCGACATTATTATAAACACTTGTCCTTTACCTTTTATATTGGTGATATAGAGGGCACCGAGAAGTTCGATTTAATGTATTATAAAACATATTTTTACAAAGTTAAGTTTTTTAACCGAACATTCAAACGGACTACAGACCAAAGCTAATTTTTTCTGCAATTATGTGTATTTTTTTAACCGAACATTCAAACGGAATACAGACCTAAGCGAAATTTTTCATGATTAAATTTAACCCAGGAATGCGAATAAATTATATGTGTGAACGACGCGCCACGAAATCCGGTCAATAACCTCGGCCGGTATTGGGATTCTTATCCAAGCTCTTCTGAAAACGGCAGCGGCCATTTATTAAGTCCCCGACTGTACCAATCGGCAAACAGTCCTTTTGTCTTCCAGAGGAATTGTTGCTACATGACCTGGTTTTGAAACAAATGTCGCGATGATCTTTTTGGATACACTTCGAGAACGGATGACTTCTGTTGTCTATTCTTTATCTTGGAACACCCAAACAGATGACGACGTTTATTTTCGGGTTCATATGAAAAAATCCACGATTTATCACCACTGACAATGCTGTACCCGTTTTTCGAGTTTCCTACCTTAAAGCGGTCTAGGGATTTCTGACACCAACTGACCCTAGCTTCTTTCTGTTCTTCGGTTAACAGATGCGGTATCCAACAGGAAACTAATTGTCTTACCCCTAATTCTTCATGCAAAATTTTTTGAATCGAGGTCTTTGAAATCCCCAAATGAAGCCTTAATCTCGCGATGTGTCACATGTCGATCTTCCGTGATGAGCATGCGCACAGCATCGATGTTTTCCTGAGTGACAGCCGTTTTTGGTACACCTGGTCTTGGATCGTCGCTAAGGCTAATTCGTCCACGCTTGAATTCTCCATACCAACGGGAAACTGTCGACTGATGTATTGTTGAGATAATTTCCTTCGAAAGTTGTAAAAAATTATAGCCCAAAAATGTTCTCGGTTTAATTTCATTTTTCGACTGATTTGTAAACTTAAAATATTCACTGTAGCTATAAAACTATATGTATCGCACTAACGTTTTGAATTTAGGTTAGGTAAAGATAAGGTTAAGTTTTAGTAACGACATTTGATCAGTGTCGGCCTCTATGTTCCTATATGCAAGATATACATAAAACTACGGTACCGCATTTTACCCCCGTACCCCATTTTGCTCTCTCTCCCTATTCATGAAACTTTTTTTACTTTCATGAAACTTTTTTTACTTTCATGAAACTTTTTTAACTTTCATGAAACTTTTTTTACTTTTATGAAACTTTTTTTACTTTCAAGAAACGTTTTTTACCTTCATGAAACTTTTTTTACTTTCATGAAACTTTTTTTACTTTCAAGAAACGTTTCTTACTTTCAAGAAACTTTCATGGAACTTTTTTTACTTGAAGGGTTATTTTTTTTACTTTCAAGAAACTTTCATGAAACTTTTTTTACTTATAGGGTTACAGATACAGGTTCCGAGTCATTAACGCAGGCTTTTTAAACTGTCCAATAGAAATCTCCGTAGACAACCACAAAATGACTGTGATATCGTCAGACGGCTATAATTTTGCACCAATTGAAGGTGAGTTTAAAACGTTGCTATCGAAATTAAGATGTTGCTATTAACATTAAAACGTTGCTATACAATAAAATCAAGTTTTTTGGTTTACAATGTTGCCAGACTAATTAACAAGAAAGTGTTGGTTTATCCTTTTAAAATGTTGCCCTAAACATTAAGATGTTGCGATCAATATTAAAACGTTTCTATAAGATATAATCAAGTTCTTTTCTTACAGTATTATCAGCTCAATTAAAATAAAAATGTTGCTAATCCTTTTGAAATGTGGCCGTCAAAATTAAAACGTTGCTATCGAAATTATGATGTTCCTATTAATATTAAAACGTTGCTATAAAATCAAGTTATTTAGCTTTTATTGTTGTCAGCCTAATTAACAAAACAGTGTTGGTTATCCTTTTAAAATGTTGCGTTCAACATTAAAATGTTGCTATCATTATTAAAACGTTGCTATAAGATAAAATCAAGTTCTTTTCTTACAATGTCGTCAGCCTAATTAAAATAAAAATGTTGCGTTAAAATGTCGTTGTCAAAATTAAAATGTTGCTATCAAATTTAAAATGTTGCAATAAAAAAAAATATTGTAAAAATAATTAAAACTAAGATATTGACGGCCATCTTAAATCGTTGCCAGCTTGTAAAGATTATTTTGTTATTAAATATAATGATCCAATATTTACTTTCTTGAATATAAGCATCTTATTCAATAAACACCCTGTATAACGTACGGAATACAGAAGATTCGTGTGCAGGAGTGCCGTTAGAGGTTGCTTTTATAGTTATGTTCAGATTAAATGGGCTTTAACCAATATGGTTAAAAGGTTTCTTACTACTAAAGTAAAAAATTCTATTTTTCTCTGTGGAAGAAGTGTAAAATACTAGTTATTTTACAAGACTTATCACAGACATTTTTAGCTAATTAAAGTAATTTTGTTTTTGGAACAGAACCAAAATTTTTGTTGAAAAAAGAATAGTTTTTGTATCAGCAAAACGTTTCAGACTTTAAACTATTTTCTAGTATTTAAAAAAAATGGTTTAAAATAACATTGAAAAATATCAAGTATTTTAGGTGTTACAGAAGGGACATCAACGTTACCGAAGGGAGAAAAATTAAAAAGCACACAGTTTATGATACAAAACAAAATTACAAAGATAATGATTAACCAAATTCCAAAAAAAAAATCCATGATCTGTAACACATGACAATTTTAGTAACATCGAAAAAAAGCGTTACCGAACGTGATAAACCGTGTTACAGATGAGATGATTATTACTTTAGTGAAGTTATACGTAAGATAAAGCAGGTTTCTTATGGCCAGTATAGCTTTTTCCAATATGGTATAGCTGTAAGACCGTGACTAAGCCGAAGAAGTCTGTATTTTTATTTATTTTTAATCTCCGTAAATTGATTTTTAATGATCACCAAAAAAATCCTAAATGCTTCCTTGATATCCAACATGAAAAAAACGTTTGTAAAAATTAGCAATTTTTTTAATTTAAAAATAAACAAACAACCTTTAACTGGTGAAGAAATGAAGTTCTTTGTTCGGATAATTATTTTGTATCTATATATAAATAATTTGCCCGTAAACTTGAAAAAAAAATGCAAAGTATTACATCATATAACTACACAGTCACATGGTACGCGTAAATATATATACAGGGTGTCCCAGATAAAAGTAATTGCAATAGAATGACGTTAACATTTTTTTTCTTAGAAACAACAAGTGAAATAAAAGAAATAAAAATAAGAAAAAGTCTTTCTTTTTTCTTATTTTTCTTTTTTGTACTTGTAAATGTTTTCTTTCTTTCTTTTTCTTATTTTTTTCTTTAATTTTACTTGTTGTTTATAGTTTTAGGTCCTTGCATTATTTGCAATTTGGTATTTGAATACAGTCGAACCTCTCTAACTCGAACCTCTATAACTCGAACCCCTCTATAACTCGAACCTTTTAAGCGGTCCCTGCACTTTTTACATGTATTTTAACCTATGTAACTCGCGTTTCTATAACTCGAACTCTCCATAACTCGAACTGTTTTGGTTGTCCCTTCAGGTTAGAGTTATAGAGGTTCGACTGTATTTGACAACTTGCAGGTGACGGCTAACAGGTATCTGTCAAAATATCAATTGTTATCTTTCAGATGTCGTGTCACATTTAACCTGGTCGTTTTTAGGAGCACCTTGTAGACCATACCCATACTTGATAAATACTTATAAGCTATACATATTATATATGGGCATTGCGAAATATTTCTCGACTTTTTAACGATTTTGTGCTAGATAAAATGAGTTTGATCTTGAATTTACAAATAACTAATACTACTATACTCAGTGGCGGATCCAAGAGGGAGCAGAGGGGCCCGGGCCCCCTCCCCTTCTTGATATAAAGCTTATAATTTTTAGTTCCAGAAAAAATACTCTGCCAATATATGGGCCCCTAAGCTTATACTAGGTACTATAGTTATTTTGTACGTGTGAGCTAATATAACTAAAAACTGAAATACATTTTATTCAACTCCAGACTAAATTACCTTTTGTTTGATACCACACAAGCCATGTTTTGACTTAAACTCAAATTTTTGAAATCTACCCCCACCCTTAAAGAAAACAAAAACTAAAATGTATTTTGTTAAACTCCGGACTCAATTACCTTTCGTTTGATATCACACACGCCATATTTTCACTTAAACTCTAATTTTCAAAATATACCCCCACGTTTTTTTTTAAATAAATTAAAATGTATTTTGTTTAACTGCAGACTCAATTACCTTTCGTTTGATATCATACACGCCATATTCTCACATTAACTCTAATTTTTGAAATCTACCCCCACCCTTTTATTTGGTTTGTGTTCGGTGGATTTTGTTCATTTTTAAATGGGACCATCTCGACCCAAGACCCAGCCTAGGTACCAAATTTCATTAAAATCGGCCAAGCGGTTTTTGAGTTATGCGCGTTGGTCGTTACAGACAGACATACAGACAGACAGACAGACAAACAGACAGACAGACAGACGGCGCAACAAAAAAGTTTCAAAATCATCTGAAACGCAAAGATATATCAAAATTTTTGAAATCGGAGCAACTTTTTTTTTTTCGAAAAAATTAGGATCACCATAGCTCACACTACTATAGTATAGTGAGCTAAAAATAACCAATGCAGACGTCGCAAATTTTTACCAAATATAAAATTTATCAAAAATTTTCGCCAAAATGTATTTTTTTCAAATTTTTACGCCAAATCTAACTAATTTTGCTTAAATTTTCGCCTGCGGCCCATTTTATTTGCACATAGTGGCAAACTTATTAAATCTCGCAAAAAAAATGTTTTGTGTTTTTTTTCCCTCCTTGGCCCCTCCCCCACGGACATCCCGGATTCGCCACTGACTATACTACTATTTAAATTAAGTAAAATAACTTGTCAGGTCAATTATGTAGACGCCACGTGACACGCATAAAGAAAAAAAAAATATAAAAACCAAAAACATGTTTTGCCATTAAATTGGTCGATTACGTAATGGTAACCCTAATCTATGCATATTTGCAACTATTGGTTTACCTGTAGGTATCCTTGTTAGGATTTTTTTTAATATCTGTCTTTCTTAGGGTTACCAGATGAAAACGTCTCTAACCAGGACCAGCCGTCAACAAAATCTGGACAAAATCCGAACGTCAAAATTTTTTCGATGCCACACACAAAAAATTAACTTTTTTTTAAAATTAAAACAATAACTAATAAATAACATAATATACCTACTATTTTATAGGTACTTTTCACTGCTTTGTATTTTATTTAACAGCGTTGAATTTTTAGGCAGAAATACAAAATCGTAAAATTCTGACCAGCTCATATTTCTTAAATTGTATGAAGTCATGAGTATTCCTTTTACAGAAAATAAAAGCAGCCTATTTCTTTCTTTGGTCCACTGGGTAGAAATACTTGCATTAAAATATTTTGCCCATTTTTCGTGGGTAGGCAGATTGTGGTCATCAGAAGTAGAGTTGTCTGATATGTACTCTTTTAGATTACAAGCTTCATCAAAAAAATTGTGTGTATTAAGACCACACGGCAGAAGTGTAAACTTCAACAAGGCGAAATTAATAATACTACTTTAAGCGGGGTCTTCACATAACGTTTTACTTTACGTCTTGCCTGTCAGTCAAAAGGTTCAAGTATGACGGTTGAAAGACTAGCGTAGACACTTGATAGTTTTAACGTACGTTTTTAGATCAGTTTTTGATACAAAACGATGGTTTTATTGGAAAACAATGCGTGATCCGGTCAGTTCTCTAGGAGGTCTTCCGTCTTAAATCAATTCAAGTAAAACGTCCGTTTTTCCGTCTACACACACAGTTTTACTTGATGCGTTTTGACTGAACAGGCAATATGTTAATTACATTACATTGTTTAAATACATTTTTGAAACTAGTTTATTTTGCATTATTTGATGTTTATAAAGGCGGCTACTTTAAAATCCGGACGTTTCTGAAAAATCCACCCGGACCCACGCGGACGTAGTAAAAATCCGGACATGTCCGGATTAATCCGGACGTCTGGTAACCCTAGTCTTTCTTTATTTGTGTAAGAAAAAAGAATTTAGGATATTAAGTTTTTCCAAATATAGGTCTTCCCAGGATAAACACGTGATACTTATGTAATTAACTATTTGCAAAAGCACTCCTCTTTTCATAATTTAATACAGAATGTCGAAGGAATCCGCCTTGATGCCAAATCGTTAAAATTGCGTCTGATCTAACCGACTGTATCTTTATTAACGTTTTATGAATTTCTGTTTTTTTTTTAGTTGACTCTCTCGTGACTTACGCAGGAGAAAGATTTGACTTTATTTTAAAAGCCGATCAAAATAAAGGTCTTTATTGGATCCGCTACAGGGGTCTTATGGACTGCGATGAAAGGTGGGTACAACTTTAACCAAGGCCAACACAAAAATAGAGGCCACGACCCTGAAAAAATCAGCTGTTCTCCCGGGGCTGAATTTTACGTTGGGTCTTATGGGAGGTCAGACGTTTTTTTATGATAATTTCAAAATGGCACTACAGATTTCCGCAAAATTTCAGTGAAATATTCTCAGACACCATCCCGATATTCCACCAAAGGTTTGTAAGGAAGCAACATGATTAAAAGGTTAAAATCTTCAAGATTTAGCATTCCTTATTTTGAATTCAAATTACCCGCCAAGTACCACATGCCAACTGTTATATTTGACATGTATTTGACTTTGTCATATGTGATTGTCACATTCGCTTCTGCTTTAAACTTTTGTGTGAGCTAATGAAGCGGCTATGAAAAATTAGGGCTTACTATACATTAAAAAAAAATTGTTCTGCCAGAATAAAGTAAAAACAATCTCAAAAACAGCTTTATTTAAAAAAATATCAAATATTCATGAACCGTCTTTCCAACTTCAATATTTTAAAGACAATCAGCTGTGTCGTAACGTGACCATCAAAAAAAAAATCAGGCCCGGATGTGACGTCAACAAAGTGGAGGATCGTGGCCCCTCCATTTTGATAGCCCTGCTTTAACATGCTGCCAAAGTTGTCATCTTTTAAAAGCAGTAGAGTAGAAATTAAAACGTTGCTATAAAAATTAAAATGTTGCTATAAAAATTAAAATGTTGCTATAAAAGTTAAAATGTTGCTATAAAAATTAAAATGTTGCTATATTGGTTCCATGCCATTAATTGTTGTAATCAAGCTTACAAACATTTAAACAATTTTATCGACAGCGGCAAAATTTAATTAAAACGTTGCTACCAAATTAAAACGTTGCTATTCTTAATCAAAACGTCATCAGAAATTCATTTAATTGCTGCTATCAATCCTTCAAATACAGCTAACCTCGATTTAATTTACAGATTTACAAGAGCACATCAGGTTGCAGTTCTGGAATATAAGGATTTTAATAAAACCTTCTATGACATGCTATCGATTGACAGTTCTTCGACAGACGAGATTGATAGATACTTACCTATGGGAAATCCCGACTGGGATAATTCCAAAAGAATAGGAAAGGTTAGTTTATTAATAAAATAATTTATTTAAAGCACGGATCACCTAACAAAGGTGATCCGTGTTTATTAGTTTATTTAAAGCACGGATCACCTAACAAAGGTGATCCGTCTTTAAACGTTGTGTAATTATAATTTTCAATTTGTTGCCATCTACTTAATTAATATGTTGCCTGTAGGAACCTAGCTAAATTTTAAGTCACTTATTAAAAAGCATAAACCAGTATTAAAGCGTATGTATCGCTTCAATATCTTGTCTATCTATCTATCTATCTTTCTATTTAGCCTTCTTCGATCCATCTTTGGACATAAGCCTCCCCCAATATCTTCCACTCTTCTCTGCCTGTCGCCGTCTTCATCCATCTAGTCCCCGCATGTTTCTTCAAATCGTCCGCCCATCTCATTTAGGGTCTTTCCCTAATTCTTTTATTTTCCCAAGGTCTCCAGTCTACAATACATTTGTTCCATCGAGGGTCTTTCTGTCTGATATTATGACCGGCAAATCTTGTGATTTTTTAAAATTGGTTTAATTTACGGGCGCCTGTGAAGTTATTACCATGAAACCAATCCGACTTTGTACACCATTTAAAAGTAAATTTTATTATCTACAATAAAGTGTAAAACACATTTTTTGATAAAGGCCTTGGTTTTTAAGAAAATCGAATAAAATATGTAACAGAATTAATTTTTTTGGTGATTTAAAAAAAATTGTTTTAAATTATAAAATATAATAAATATTTTTTACCATGTTACACAACGTTTAAAAGGAAATTTTATTATCTACAATGAAGTAAAAAAACAATTTTTTGATAAAGTTCATGGTTTTCAGAAAACCAAATAAAACCTGTGCAAAACATAATTTTTAAAAAAATTAATTAAATGGCCCCCATTTACGGACGATGCTGACGAGTTCGTTGTAAGTCAAACCCCATCAAGTTATACACCGTTGAAAAGAGAATTTTACTGTTAATAAAGTGCATCATAGCATTTTTTTAAATTGGGCTTAGTTTTTGAAAAAATTAGATAAAACTTGTATATTTGTGATTTTTTAAAATTGGTTAAATTTACGGGCGCCTCTGAATTTATAACCATGAAACCAGTCGGACTTTCTTGTAAAACATTTTAAAGGAAATTTTATTTGCTACAATAATGTATAACACATTTTGTTCTATAAATCTTGGTTTAAAAAAAAATCGAATAAATCATGGAAAAAACATGGATATTTTTTTACTTTTTTAAATTACTTCAATTAACGGACGCCGCTGAAGAATTTATAAATGGTTAACTCCCATCGAGTTGTACCTTTTTCAAAAGGAAATTTCATTGTCTACAAAAAAGTTTATTACACATTTTTCTCTTAGAAGCGTATTTTTTGAGAAAATTTGAGAAAACCTAAATATGCTAGATTTTGGGGGGTCTGGGGGGGTTTTTGAAGAGGTGGTTAGTTTAAGGAGGTGTTTGACCCCTAAGCTCTCTTACCTTTTTGTACGTCACATAAACATAAATAAAAAACGTGCCGTTTAAAGCACTAAATTTTAAAAAATGATTATTTTCTAACTTACTTACTTTACGTTAAAAGTTACTCCCACTCCATAACAATATTTAAAAATACATTTAAAGAATGGATTTTGTAGCTGATAAAATTCTCTACAAGATATGTTCTTAGAACTTTTACCCTAGAACAAAGTATTTCGGAGCTTATGCCGTCTAAATTAGAAAAAATCTGAAAATTTGCCCAAGCACGTGATTTTAGTAATTTTTGGAAATTACCTAGCTCCGTTACTACTGCTCGCAGGACAACCGTAGTACCACCCAATTGTAGATAATTATATCCTCTAAAAAATTTCATATAACTCTTTTTGCGATTTAGTGTACCGGAACGAAATTAAAGGCAAAAAACTAAAAAAAGTGCCAATTTTTTATGGTTTTTTTAAGATGGCGGAGGAAGCACAGGGGTGGGGGTGACGAAAACTCAGATTTTTAACTACCCTTCTAAGCTTAACAACATATCCAAAATTCAGAACTACCGGACCTTTTGTAGGGTAACCCCCCTATTTGGGCCTCTATTCATTGAACTACTAGTTCTTCCAGCATTTTTGTCAGTTCTTCTTTCTGATCTGTTATTAAGGCGATATCGTCAGTATATCTTGGGTGGTTCAAATATTGTCCGTTTACTTTGATATCTATTTGTTTTTTAAATGTATCTTCTAGGACCTGGTTAAATAGTTGAGGAATATTGTGTCACCCTGGCTGACACCTCTACTCATGCGGATTAGCTTGGTTCCTTCGTGGATTTTGATTGATGTTGTTGCTTCGCTATATATATTGGCCATTACGTCTATGTATCTTAACTATGCTTTTACTGCCCAGTGCTCAATGCCATCGAAAGCATTTTCAAAGTCTACAAACGCAATATATATGTCTTGCTATATTATCAATTAAAATCTTAATATGTTGCCACATTTATACTCAGTTTATACGTTGCTATGTCGCATTTAGGTAAAATTTAAGACGAATTTTTTTTTTAGCAACTAAACGGATTAAACAGAGGTACAGAAGATATCAAAGAACTCTTCGTCAGTCTTGCAGATTTGGAATCTCTGGACGCCTGGGACCCTACTCTCAAAGCTAAAGCCGACGTCCAAATTTACTTGGCCTATGACTTTTATATGATAAACAACAATAATTTCCACAGACCTGGATACGAGTTTTTTAACAGTAAGTGGCGTTTAAATATTAAAATATTTTGATGTTTGATGTATTTTTCATCCTTTTTTTAAAGTAATTGTAGCTAATGATCATTGGCGTAGCTAGCCTTGCTTTTCAGGGGGGGCCGTGGCCCCGGTCTATCTTGAACAAAAAGCAAACATAGGTTTTAAAGAGTCGTGCAAAGTGTGCAATGAATAAAAAAAATACGCGCATTAAATGTTCTAATATTTTAATATAACAAATTTAATAATACATTTACCAACTTATTTATATGTATACACAGGAAGTATGTGATTCAGCAATTCTACAAAGAAAGTTTTCTACGTCGCTGACTGAAAGCGTCTACCACCCTGTCTAAGTCGACCTCAACATCTTTTTCTATGAATAACAATGACAAACCTGAGTGTCTCTCTTGAGTCATAGTTGTTCTAAGCCAATTAAAAACTCTCCTCATGGCAGAGAAAGACCTCTCGCAAGTTGCACTTGAAATTGGAAGAATACTCGCAACTTTAAAAAGTTGGTAGAGGTTTGGATAGGTGTTTTCTGCTATATGTTGTTTGATAGAACCATGACCAACAGTTTGATTTAACCGAAAAATACAATTCTTTAAAACGGTCATTTCTGCTCTTAGAGCAGAAGTATTAATATTAAAAATTTCCCGGTATTGCTCGACGAATTTATTCCATTTAACGACGTGGGAAAACTTAATATGAAAATGGTTATGAAATTGTCACCAAAATCGGAAAATTTCCATAAGACACTAAACGCTAACCTCAAAAAAACTAAAAAGATTATTATATTTATTTTAGAAAAACAGTTTAAAAAGGTCTTTTATAATCTTACGACATCTACAACCCGATTTCGGAAACAGAGGGGCAAAGGTCGCTGTCTTTATTAAATGCGAAATTCAACTTACACTTCTATAATATTTTACAAGATGTCGCCAATATGTATGAAATATTCAATATGCATAATTATGTTTAAATTTAAAAAATATTTTCGGGAAATTGCATAAGTGCAGAAAAGTTACCGATAATTTAAAGAGAAAAAGCCTAATTACGCAAGACAAGGGCTTTTTCCTGAAATGTAAACATTATCTGAATGATTTTAAATTTTGCACCTATTTTATTTGAATATTTCCCGAATAATAATAGAAAAGTATGTATTTTCAGCGTCATGTTCTTTTACTAGTAGTCGGTAGGGGAGGCCTAAAATATCTTAGGGGGGCCTGAGGGACTTCAGGGGGGGCCAGGCCCCCCTGCCCCCCCCCCTAGCTACGCCAATGCTAATGATAAAGAAGACATGGAGTATATGATGAGAAAATTAAGGGAAGAATACCAAAAGTGGGGATTAATAGTGAACGTGGACAAGACACGGTGCTTATGTATTGGAAACGAATCCAGTGAGTTGGAACTAGACAATGGACAAACAATATCTCCATACAATAAGTATGTATGTATAACAGACTTTAAAGAACTGGAAAAAAGAATTGTAAAAGCAAAAAAGGTTATTGGATGTCTTAACACTATTTTATGGAGCAGAGAGATAAAAAATAATGTCAAATTTAACATTTATGAAACAATTTACCATTCCATTCACGCTGTTGTCGCGTAACAGAAAAATACAAAACAAAAATGGAAAGTGTCGAAATGGATGCAATAAGAAGATCAATGAAAATATCAAGAATAGATCACATAAGAAATGAGATCATAAAAGAAAGAATGGGAATCGAGGGAAGCATAACGGATGACATCACTAAAAGGCAACTGGTATGATACGGCCATGTACAACGGATGAACGACGAAAGATTACCAAAGCAGGTCCTAGAATGGCAACCATTAGGGTGCACACAAAGAGGGCGTCCCAAACTGGAATGGCAGCAGTCAATCCAAAGATCAATAGTCAAAGAAATCTGACAGAAGATGATTGTCAGGATCGAAGGAGGTGGACATAGTAGTAGTTTTTTAAGTGACCAAAATTATTTTAAAAATAAATCGCTGGTCTGTTCTAGCAAAGCAAGTAGAAAAAAAAAATTATCAATAGAAACGCTTTATATATCAATCTGTGGCGAAAAGGGCGCTTCATGTGCCTAGTCGCCGGGCCTAGAGCCTACCCCACACTACTACTACTATATTAATTTGTTGTTTCAATTTTTTTTTTTAAGTGTTGCTATATGGGTTTGTATATGTATACATTTTTAGTGACGAACGTGAACAATCAAATTCTGACTCCTCAATTCAACCGTATATCAATGACAAACCCCTCTTTTGCTTTGATGCCTCAACGAAACGAAATACCAAAGAATTTTTTCTGCAACCAGGACACTCTAAGTGGCACAGACTGCGAAAGCAAACATTGTGAATGTCCACATGGCTACGAGGTAAGTGCAACATTTTAATTAAATTGTTGCCACGTCTTTTAAACTGTTGCTATAATATTAAAATTTTGCCTGCATACATTATATTAATTAAGATGTTGCCAAAGTAAAAATTAAAATGTTGCCGTGATGTTAAGCCTTCAAGCTACCCACGGAAAAATATGAGAGAAACAAAAACTTCTTTTTACCCGATTAGCCACGAAACTTGTTTGATTTTTAAATTCGCGGGAACTAAATTTCACGTTTGTTAGTTATATTTGGCTTAAAAAATCCGCTGATTGACGCTCACGTGTCTGATGGCGGGTAAAAACGCAATAAGCGTTGATCTGTCCTGAAAGGCAGAAGAGCTGTCGTAGGTCACGGATTAGTTTGTTTCTTTTTATTTACGTAATCGATCTTTTCATTGATCGATATGTATAGCAGTTTGCTTTCGCCTGCTCTTGTTCTGGTTTCTCTCGTATCTCGGTAGATGGCGCTTCTTGCGAGAATTTTCTCACTATTTACATAGGATTAGGGACAAAACCGTCCAATTTACTTCGCAAGGGTGTCACATTGACCAAGTGTTCTGAGGAGTCGCATAAGGACGAAACAGTTAACTGTCAACACTTATTAGGTTATTAGATCTTGGACCCCCGTGAGGTTAAGCTTTCAAGCTACCCACGGAAAAATATGAGAGAAACAAAACCTCCTTTTTACCCGATTAGCCACGAAACTTGTTTGATTTTTAAATTCATGGGTACTAAATTTCACGTTTGTTGCCAGCGTTAAAATTTAAATGTTGCCAGGACACAATAAATTAATTAAGACGCTGCTAAAGTAGAGAATTAAATGTTGCTAGAACACAATAAAATATTGCCATTTTAAATTGAAATGTCAGGATGTTGCCAAAGTAGATATTAAAATATTGCCAAAGTTAATCTTTAAATGTTCTATTAATATGTTGCCATTAACGTATTCTCCGGTTAATACGTTAATGTATGTTGCCAAAGTAGATATTAAAATGTTGCCAGGACACAATAAATTAATTAAGATGCTGCTAAAGTAGAGAATTAAATGTTGCTAGAACACAATAAAATATTGCCATTTTAAATTGAAATGTCAGGATGTTGCCAAAGTAGATATTAAAATATTGCCAAAGTTAATCTTTAAATGTTCTATTAATATGTTGCCATTAACGTATTCTCCGGTTAATACGTTAATGTATGTTGCCAAAGTAGATATTAAAATGTTGCCAGGACACAATAAATTAATTAAGATGCTGCTAAAGTAGAGAATTAAATGTTGCTAGAACACAATAAAATATTGCCATTTTAAATTGAAATGTCAGGATGTTGCCAAAGTAGATATTAAAATATTGCCAAAGTTAATCTTTAAATGTTCTATTAATATGTTGCCATTAACGTATTCTCCGGTTAATACGTTGATGTATGTTGCCAAAGTAGATATTAAAATGTTGCCAGGACACAATAAATTAATTAAGATGCTGCTAAAGTAGAGAATTAAATGTTGCTAGAACACAATAAAATATTGCCATTTTAAATTGAAATGTCAGGATGTTGCCAAAGTAGATATTAAAATATTGCCAAAGTTAATCTTTAAATGTTCTATTAATATGTTGCCATTAACGTATTCTCCGGTTAATACGTTAATGTATGTTGCCAAGGTAGATATTAAAATGTTGCCAGGACACAATAAATTAATTAAGATGCTGCTAAAGTAGAGAATTAAATGTTGCTAGAACACAATAAAATATTGCCATTTTAAATTGAAATGTCAGGATGTTGCCAAAGTAGATATTAAAATATTGCCAAAGTTAATCTTTAAATGTTCTATTAATATGTTGCCATTAACGTATTCTCCGGTTAATACGTTAATGTATGTTGCCAAAGAAGATATTAAAATGTTGCCGGAATACAATAAAATGTTTAAATTAAAATATTAATAAACGCCGTGGTGGAACTAGTATTGATTGAAGAAGGGTTCGCATACGACGCATGCAGTACATTAATTAAGATGTTGCCAAATTAGAAAATTTTACCAGCATACGATTAAATGTTGCCATTTTAATTTAAGATTTCATTAAATGCAGTAATTGAGTTAATATTGATTGAGTGGCGGCTGGTGACGTTATAAATTGGGGTGCAGAAATTTATATTGCATGGATAAGGAGATAAATAACTAAAGTATTAAAATGTTGCCATTTTGATTTCAGATTCCTTTAAACTCTGTGGTCGAGCTGGTATTGGTCGATGAAGGATTCGCATACGACGCCAATCATCCCTTCCACTTACACGGAGGCTCCTTTAGAGTGGTTGCTATGGAAAGACTCGGAAGAAACATCACAGTGGACCCGATTAAACAGAGAGATGCAGCAGGTCTGATCAAGAGGAATCTTTTAAATGCGCCTGTTAAAGATACGGTTACTGTTCCGGACGGAGGGTACACGATTATCAGGTTCCACGCCGAAAATCCAGGTAAGTCAATAGTCCAGTTATTATAGTCCAGTCCAGTTGACATATGTTGTTGACATAGTTCAGACAAGATTCGGGAAAATCCACTTTCTAGAAGCATTTTATTTTACTCTTTGGCAAATGGGCAATGCCCCCTATTTTGACTCCGCTGAATTCGAGTATCCCTGTTGCCAACTCGAAACATTGACAGGGGCTGAGATATTCAAGATGGCGGCCAAAATGGCGGCGGAATTTTATATTGTCGCTGGAAAGCCCAAATTGTCACAGGTGTACATTCAAAATATATATTTGTATAATTAAAAAATAATAACATATTTTTTTTTAATGGCTGCAAAAACCTCCAAAAAACCCCCCCAGACCCCCCCAAAATCTGAAAGTTTGAGGTTTTTTCAAATTTTCTTAAAAACTAAGCTTCTAAGAGAAAAATGTATAATACACTTTATTGTAGACAATAAAATTCCCTTTTCAACATGGTATAAAATAAAGTTAGACTAATAACAAGCTCTCCAGCGGCGTCCGTTAATTGAAGTAATTAAAAAAAATTGAAAAAATACCTATGTTTTTTCCAAGATTTATTTATTTTTATTAAAAACTAATATCTACAGAAAACCATGTACTACATTTTGGTATACTCAATAAAATTTCCTTCAAAATGACGTATAACATGATTAAATCGATTTTATAAATAAAACTTCAGGGGCATCCGTAAATTAAATTAATTTGGAAAAAACAGAAAATAAACCATTTTTGTTACACGTTTTATCTAATTTTCTCAAAAACTAAGCTCAACATGAAAATACTTGTTCTACACTTTTTTGTAGACCGGGAAATTCCCTTTTTAAAAATGTGAAACTCGGTGGGGTTTGACTTATAGCAAACTCTCCAGCGACGTCCGTCAATGGGGATGATTTCAACAAATCATTAAAAAAAACATGTTTTTTATACGTTTTATTCAATTTTCTTAAAAACCAAGCTCTTTATCAAAAAATGTGTTTTACACTTCGCCATAGCCAATAAAATTTCCTTTCAAACGATGTATAACAAAGTAAAAGTTATTTTATATTTACCGCTCCAGTGGTGTTCTTAATTTAAAGAAATTATTTAAGATCAATCCAAACTAATCAATTTTGTGTCTTATTAGCTTTTCGGTGGATAATAAAGAGCGGCAGGTCGAAAGTACAAAAGGTCGAAAGTACAAAAGTTCGAAAAAATAAGGTTGAAAATACAGTTCAAAAGGTCGAAAGTATGAGTACCTAATTATGATTATACCCCCCCCCCCCAAATCGTTGCATAAGATTCACCACTTTATTTTTAGTTCCATATGCTTAAAAAAATAACCAAAAACACCTGTGTCAAAGTTATTACTGTTACTTTCTGCACAAAAATATGGCTTAGGGGGGGCCATGGCCCCTATGCCCCCTCCCCTTATAACCACCGGTGTTTTTTGCTTTAAAGAACTTATTTAGATAAATCAAAATATCTAAGCTAATCAAAAAACAGTTTATTTTAATTTGGAAACATTTTATTTTAGTAGGTATATATTACGAACCTTTTTGAAGTATTTATCATAACATTAACCTCACTTTGTAATATATCATATAAAAAGAAATTGGCTTATCCTCAATAAAGAATAAAGGTACATTTTTTTCTGAAAATCTTAGTTAGAAAAGATTTTTAAATATGCAAGAGAAACTGATTATTTCAGTTATTTTTGAAAATAAGTTTAGATTAGTACGCCCCTGAGGCCTTAAATATGGCAACAACCTGACATTTTAATAAAGTTTTTAAAAGAAAATGTTATGTTCTACAATAAAGTATACTACATATTTTTTCCTAAAAAGTGTAGTTTTTGAGAAAATTTTGAAAAACCTATAGTAAACATGTTTTTTCTAAATAATCCCAATTTACGTACGCCACTGAAGAGCTACTTGCTTTTCCTAACCTTATTGACCAATAGGTCGTTAGAAAGGGAATTTTATTCTCCACAAAAAACTGTTCTTTGCAATTTTTGATAAAAAGGTTAGTTTTTGAGAAAATTGCATAAAACTGAAAAAAAAACAGGTTTTTGGGGGTTTGGGGGGGATTTTCTCCGTCCCTGTCGATTTTTCGAGTTGGCAACAGAGATATTCGGATTCAGCGGGTTCAAATTAGGCGGAAATGGTCTGTTGCCAGAAAGTAATATGATTTGCTTCTAGACCGAAAACGGAAAGCCTTTTAAAATACTATGCTCTGACTAACACTGGAGTCCTTAAAACAAATTTGAGTTTTCGACTTTGAGGGGGGGGGGACGCTCCTCCTGCCATCTTGGATTTAGTGTGCGCAAAAAAGGTTTCTTTTAAATTACTTGGTTACTGCACGTTTTAGAAAAAAGAAATTGCTAGATACGAACCCTGAAGTGTAGACCCATTTCCTACGTATTTTATAGTATATGCAAAATAAACCGAAATTGTTCAGTTTTATGTAATTTTCTAAAATAGTAAGCATTTGACAGAAAATATGTAATAAACTTTATTGTAGAAAATTAAATTATCTTTTAAACGATGTGTCAAATAAGTGGGCCAAGTCCACAGTTAGCACTTAATTGGCATCTATAAATTGGGGTTGTTCTTAAGGTTCGCGAAAAAAAATCATGTTTTTTTATGTTTTATTCAGTTTTCAAAAAACTAAGCATTTTAGGGAAAAAAATTAAAAAACCTTTTTTAGAGAAAATAAAATGTTCTTTTAAACGGCGTATCACAAAGTTGTGTTAAATTAATTATTGACACTCCAGTGGCGTCCGCATATTAAGGTTATTTTTTCTAATTAATTTTTTTTGTTAACTTTTTATTAGTTTTATTTAATTTTCTTAAAAACCAAGCTTTCTGAAGAATCTTGTTTCACTCTATTTTGTTGAAAATAAAATTATCTTTAAAACGATATGTACCTAATGGGTTTTTGTTACCGGTGAACACTCAAATATATGTTAAGTTAATATTTTTTTCATCACAAAAAAACGTATTATTAACATGTATTTTACCAGTTTTTTTTTAAAACCAAGCCCTACCGGGAAAAACGTTTTACTCTGTCATTTTATAGTCAATTAAATTTTATTTTAAACAATGTGAACAGTTATAACATTCAGACATCCATTAATACACCAGGGCCGTCCACAATTAAGGACAATACTTTTTTTCTTGTTATTAAAAAAAAAAAAACTAAAAATGTGTATATTCTTTGAGTGCTCCCCGTTAATAAAAACCCACTAGATACATATATATAGTTTTAGAGATAATTTTATTTTTAACAAAATAGAATAAAACAAGAGTTTTCAGAAAGCTTAGTTTTTAAGAAAATTAAATAAAACAAATAAAAAATTTAAAAAAGAATTATTAGAAAAAAATAACCTCAATATGCGGACGCCCCTGGAGTGTCAACAATACCTTTCACACAACTTTGTGATACGCCGCTTTTGTGAATGCTTATTTTTTGAAAACTGAATAAAACCTAAAAACATATTGTTTTTTAAAGAACCCAATTTATGGATGCCAATTAAGTGCTAAACGTGGACTTGGCCCATTTCGATTATATATCGTTTAAAAGATAATTAATTTTCTATAATAAAGTTTACGCACTTTATTTAAAATGCTTACCTTTTTGAAAAAATGACATAAATCTGAATAATTTCGGTTAATTTTGCATAAGATGCTATGGAATTACATGAGAAACGGGTGTACTGCTAACACTTCAGGGTTCTTATCTCAGCAAGGAACCTACCCAGAGAACTTAGTGACATCTCATTTTATAGGCTATTAGTTGGTCTTCATTTTACGTTATATTTATAATATATTATTTTCTCAAAAATAAGCAGTTTTGAAGTTAAAGGACAATAAATTAAAAAAATGGTCAAAAGCAAAATGGCGGCGAAATGTTTAGCGTCATAACTCGAAAAACATTCGCCTGATAAAAAAACGTATCAATACTTACTAATAGAAAATTTTATTGTCTTCAACTTTTGGCAATTTTTTTTTAAAATATACGGATGATTCTACAAAAATGGTGCTGTGGAGTGGGAATGCATATTTTTCAAACACAGACTG
The DNA here is from genome assembly GCA_963576565.1 of Aspidapion aeneum. Classification (NCBI taxonomy): domain Eukaryota; kingdom Metazoa; phylum Arthropoda; class Insecta; order Coleoptera; family Brentidae; genus Aspidapion; species Aspidapion aeneum. The sequence continues at coordinate 5,091,722 of OY755047.1, forward strand.
CAGATGAAGCATAGTTTTAGTTATAAGATTTAAAACGAAATGTTTTCTTTATGGAGCATTTGAGTTTAATGTATAAAAAAAATTGCAAGTTTATAATTTTTTTTATTACAAAGCAAATACCTCATTCCTCTGGTGTAGTCCCAAACCAAATATTAAAAACTCAGATTGAAAAAAATATCCTAATAAATAATATTTAACCAAGTCTTAACTATTTATCAAAAAATTGATAAAACTTAAGTTTGCAGTCATATTTTTAAAAATCCGAATTTACATTTTCTCCGGAAAATTTTACAATTTTAAACGTGCTCCATTTTTAATAACACAATATTTGTGATTACCACCGGTTAATTTCTAGAGAAAGAGACGGCCCTGGATATCTAATTTACTTGTGAGGGTGACAAGTTGTGGCAGATAATGTCAACTTTAGTTTGGTTTAAGCACGGAACTGTAACATAAACGTTACAGTTCCGTGGGTTTAAGTTATAGATCTTTTTATTTTCGGCAGAAATCCAAAAGGAACGCTTCAATTATCATTCCTCTGGTAAGTAAATATTCGACTAATATCCATAGTATAATTTTTTTGTTGATTGTTTTAAAATTATAACTATAGGAACTTCGTTTATATAAAACTTAAGTTAAGTAGTCTAAATAGATTTTGATTTAAATTGGAAAACCATTAAAAAACTCATTCCTCTGGTACTCATCCCTCTGGAATTTTTATGCAATAATTCCTAAAATTCGAGAAAATAAATTTTTCTTAGCTTACACCTAATTAGTTACATAAATTTAAAAAAACAAAATTATTTACTGTGCTGTACTGTTATTTAAAGGCAATGACCAAAAATGATATCCATATAGCCCACTTTTGGTAGAATCATCCATACAGACACCAAGTAAGTAAAAAAAATATCTTTTAGTGCACACTAAATCCAAGGTAGCAAGGTGAGCAACCCCCCCCCCCATGGTGAGAAACTGAAATTTTTTTTAGGACTTCAATGTGAACAACATATGTCAAAACCACGACTACACCACCTTTTGCAAGCTGGGGGTCTTTTTTTCGCTCTGTTGATTGGCCTAATAATGGAATAAGCCATATTATTTGATAAAGTATTATTGCATCTCAAAAAAAAACCGTGTACACAATCCGTCCCTGCGTCGTCCAACTAGAAATGGAATATTGGATTTTTTCAAAATACGTGAAGTGGAAATTTATAAAGTTTTCAAAAGAAATTTTCCAATATTCCGTTGCTGCACTCATATACTGCAAAAGTGCACTGGATATAGTTCCACTTTTTCAAAATGACAATATAGATAAGTTTTTAATGAAAATCACAAAAACGAGAAAAAGAATCTACAACTTTTTTTTTAATAAATTTTTTAAGTATTTTATTTTTACATTATTTAAAATTTGCAGTTTTTAAACTTTTTCTTCGTTTATAGGGATGGCCTTCTCTTTAAAATAAGAATTGACTTGTCCCGAGGTTTCTTTAAAAAATCTACGGTAGTGCCTCGCCAAGTTCGCAATACTGCTACCATCTTTTCTTGAAACATTTCAGCTCATATTTGATCTATCTAAAACTCTACTTGTTAATGAGTTACGAATCTCAAACCTTGCACAGTCGTAGAACTTCATAGAGTTAATAACCGCTCCAAAAGTACTTACTAGTTTGGAAATGTTTTTATAAACTTGTCTATTACGGCTGCAAATAAATCTTAGGCACACTGCTAAATTGAACATAAAGAAGTTTGGCTGAAATAGCAAAGTTTAAAAAACATTTCCAAACTAGTAAGAACCTTTCATTTTGAAATTAGTACAGGAGAACTTACCACCTTCACGTACTTGGCTTTTTTACATGAAATGTTTTTGTTATGATACATTTTAATTGTACACATTTAAGGTTAAAAAAAATTCATGGCGTCCTTGCACTGAAAAAAATCCAAAAGAAACCGACATTTTTTTTTCGGCTGTATTTTTTTTTACTCTTGTTCGATTTTTGTGAGTTTGGTCCTTATCGAGAGCTACATTTCTATAAAATTCAAGATGGCGCGTGATTTAAACCCCTGCAAAACATGTTTGTGCCCACTGTAAAGTCTTTGCAAAGTCAATTGAAATACCTCCTACAGTAACGCATCCAGGAATATGTCTTGGGGGGGGCCGAGGCCTCATAATGTCGTATTTCATGCTATTTTTTGTTTATTCATGAAATATGTGGAAAATATATACAAATATCTTAGGCTTGGGGGGGGGGGCCGGGCCCCGAGCCTCCCCCTGGGTGCGCTCATGCCTCCTAATACGGGGATCTATCGATTTCATGGAATTTTTCTTGATTCTGTCCTTCCAAAGTTATCAAAATTCATATAAAATGATCCTGGTATAATTTCAACCCTATACCGACACAGAAGAGCCGCGCTCTTCTTGGTCCGACCACAAAGTATTTGTTTTTCGACCGACCGAGCCCAGGTGGATGGACGGTACCTGATTGGCAGATTTTTTTGAGATGCGCTTTTAATTGCTTTCGGGTGTGCCTTTCGGGACCTCTTTAGTCGTCAGTATGCAGATTTAGAAAAAAAATCAGTGTCGTTTCTGTAGTTTACGCCATAATTAAATGAAATAGTTTTAATGAGTATATCTACCGCCGCCCATGTCACTTTCTATAAAGGATATGCCAATGGTCGGTTTTGATCTTTGTTCAATTGACTTTGCAAACACTATACTCGATTTTAAACATTGACTAAAAAACTACGTCTTTGTCGTGCTCAAAAAGGTATCAACTGAAAAAATTGGTTTAGAATTAATTAGGTTTTACTTTAATGAATTTGGTGGAGATTTAACTCTTAATAAACGGTTGTTTTTGTTTATCAAAGACTATTTAATTTCTACCGTAATGGAAGAAGTTTGAGCATTGTACTTCCCACATAGCACAAATCAAAACAACGTTAATAAAAAAATAATAATTAAAAAAAAACAACCAACTGCCAAATTTACGTGTAACTACTAGTCGCAGTTGAGTACAAAATTGATAGGTATACCTATAATGTACGACATGCTTCAACTATTAGTTTTCATGCCCAAAGCGCACTTACGAAGTTATACCGTTTTGTATTTTCATGAATCAGGTATTAAGTAATTTTGTACCCAACTGAAACTAGTAGTTAAAAGTAAATTTAGCAGTTGGGTGTTTTTTTTATAAAAAATAATTTTTATTCCCACCTTTTAGGTTTAATTCTTATTCAGCCGTATAAAAAGCACTATGCATTTACTCTTCATTTAGCTGTAACAGGGGCCTGTGTGTGACAGTGGTACTGTCACCTCAAGTGGCCAAGGCTTAAATGTTGTAAGCTACCAACTTAGGCTACAACTTATATAAATTATGAAAAGATTAAATGTTACTATATGTTATTAAATTTACACAATCTCGAAAGGGAATTTGACGGTTCTTGGAGGAAAAGTATGCTATAAACGTTTTTCTCAAATGTATAACTAATGTAGGATAATCATACATACCTTTTCAATTTTCTTCTTGCAGCTTCACACTTTCCCTTCTTATATTTATTAGTTGAATATCGACTTTTTACTACTATTAAACTTTTGTATTCAAATATTTACACTTCTTAAACTTTTAGGTTTTATAAACCTTTTATATATTTGTTGTAAATATATATATTTAACAACATCTTAAACGTTGATTGAATGAGTGAAACTATTCAATCAACTGTTTAATTTACTTAATATTACTATTTAGGTTTGGGATATGTTATTGATTAAAAATGCCGATTTTAGGGCAACGAATGGTTTGTATTTTGTTGTTAAAATAAACCATAAAACAGACAAAAACATTATTTCAAAACACTAGAAACAGTAATAAATAAAAGCTTTAAAATTAATAAACTCTAAAAGAAAAGACCAAAATAATTATGAATATTAAAGTTAACAGTTTTATAGAATGTTAAAATAATTGATAAATTTCCCTAGTTGAAATAAAACCCCCCTTAAGAAGTGTGAATGAAAGCGTAACGTACCAGGCAAAGGCAAACTAAAGAGTAAACTCCCTGACGACTTTCGAAAGTTTCCCGTCTCAGTTAAAGCGACCCTGCGCTTGAAGGGACAAATATCTTGGCGTTGATTGGCTAGAATTCTACTCCCTTTCGCCTTGGCGAGAAAGAGATAGACTGCGCTTTAAGCGCTCCACTAAGAGACAAAATAGCAATGCAAGCCAGACTTAAAAACCCGTTAGAAAGTAAAATTACACAGTGTGTTTTTTTTTAATTGAAAATAGTTTAAAATTTGTTTCCAGTTACAAAATAAGAATTATTTTGATGTAAGTGGCTCAAAGGACATATTAGCCGAATACAACTTTTATTAAAATACGGCGAACCTGAAAATATGCCTAAAAACAAGTCGCCGAATTGCCATAAATTTTACTTAATCTTAACCTAGTATTGCATATAATTAATGATTGTTGATGTCAAAATAATATTTAATTAAAAATCTTTAAAAACTTATAAATGGCAAAAATACCATTTATGCTCAAATCCCGTTTTGTTACATAGCTTTACCCAAAAAGTACGTGTAGATTTTCTACGGACGCGAACAGTGTTACCTTTCATTGCGTGAAGGTGGGGGAGAAGAGAGGGAGGAGGGAACTAGTAAAATAGTGTCAAAAAAAATCTTAAAGCGTGTGCCGAAAGAATTTTTGAAATCGCTCTAAATTTGTGAAAGGTATAGCTACAACTATTAGTAATAAGGAGGGTGGGGAGAAGAGAGGGAGAGGAAGGGGGAAACTAGTAAAATGATGTTGGAAAAAAGTCTTAAAGCGTGTGCAGAAAGAATTTTTAAATCGCTCTATATTTGTGAAAGGTATAGCTACAACCATTACTAATAACATGGGCGCACCCAGGGGGGGGGGCCCCGGGGCCCGGACCCCCCCCCCCCAAGCCTTAGATATTTTTACATATTTCATAAAAAAAAACACAAAAAATAGCTTAAAATTCGACATTATGAGACTTCGGGCCCCTCCCAAGAGGCCTCGGGCCCCCCCCAAGACATATTCCTGAGTGCGCCACTGCTAATAAGGAGGAAGGGGAGAAGAGATGGAGGGGGAAACTAGTAAAATGATGTTGGAAAAAAGTCTTTAAGCGTGTACAGAAAGAACTTTTGAAATCGCTTTATATTTGTGAAAGTTATAGCAGGGCTATCAAAATGGACGGGCCACGATCCTCCACTTTGTTGACGTCACATCCGGGGCTGATTTTTTTTTTATGGTCACGTTACGACACAGCTGATTGTCTTTAAAATTTTGAAGTTGGAATGACGGTTCATGGATATTTGATTTTTTGTTAAATAAAGCCGTTTTTGAGATTGTTTTTACTTTATTCTGGCAGAACAATTTTTTTTAAATGTATAGTAAGCCCTAATTTTTCATAGTCGCTTCATTAGCTCACACAAAAATTAAGTTTAAAGCAGAAGCGAATGTGACAATCACATATGACAAAGTCAAATACATGTCAAATATAACAGTTGGCATGTGGTACATGGCGGGTAATTTGAATTCAAAATAAGGAATGCTAAATCTTGAAGATTTTAACCTTTTAATCATGTTGCTTCCTTACAAACCTTTGGTGGTATATCGGGATGGTGTCTGAGAATATTTCACTGAAATTTTGCGGAAATCTGTAGTGCCATTTTGAAAATATCATAAAAAAACGTCTGACCTCCCATAAGACCCAATGTAAAATTCAGCCCCGGGAGAACAGCTGATTTTTTCAGGGTCGTGGCCTCTATTTTTGTGTTGGCCTTGGTTATAGCTATAAATATTACTAATAAGCAAAAATGGAAAATTTGTATTTCGTGCAAAAAATCTTTATTGTTCTATGTCATAGGCAGAGCGCTTTCGACCACTTTGTGGTCATCATCAGTGCCTATGAAATAAAGAGAGCATGTTCTTGATCTTTGTGTGGTTCCTTAAGTCATAAAACAGATTAAAATTGTCAAACAAAGATCAAGAACATGCTCTCTTTATTTCAGAGGCACTGATGATGACCATAAAGTGCTCGAAAGCGCTCTGCCTATGACATAGAACAATAAAGATTTTTTGCACGAAATACAAATTTTCCATTTTTGCATTTGAAAAAACGTGCACGCAACCAACCCCTCCTTTGCATTACTAATAAGGATTGCGGTGAGGAGAGAACGAGAGGCGGGGGAGGGGGGGAACTAGTAAAATGGTGTTGGAAAAAAATCTGAAAGCGTATGCAGAAAGAATTTTTGAAATCGCTCTATATTTGATGAAATTATGCTAATATGGTTTTTGAATAGGGTGGGGGGAATGACAGGAAGGGAGATGGGTGGGAGCAGAGAGGACTACAAAGTAACTACAGCAAATTAGAGGGTATTCAAAAAAATTACAATAAAATCGCCTGAAATTTAGATAATTTGTATGTCTTAAAACCTACATCATGTGACAAAATGGCGTCTGAACACCGCCATGTTAATTCCAGTTTAAAAAAATATAGCCTATAGCACCTTCGGGATCAGTAGCAATTCAACGACACCTTTTTTGTCAAAATCGGTTCAGCCGTTTAGCCTCTAGCCTGGCACAAACACACTTACATACATACAACAATCGAAAAACATTACCCTTCCTTTCGCCGTGCTGCAGTTGGGTAAAAACATATTGTCGGGTAGGATTTTATTTTAAATCGAACCCTTAAACGAGGGTACCGTAGTAGATCTCTTATGTGAATAAAATAAATATGAAACAGTTATAAAAACGTTACAAATTTTAATGAATACGAAATAAAACTCTGTTGCAAATTGTTACAAGACTTTTCTTATGACCTATAAAACAAACAAGACCCAAAATATTAAAATAAAACTTTCACTTACCAAAATAACAAACTTCAAAATATTCTTTAAATATAAAAATCTTATGTTTCTTTACTGACAATTAATTTTAGAGGTTTTAGTTAAATTCAACAAAACTTAGAATGTAACTACCGCTTTGTCTTCTCAAAGTTTGGGTTTTTATAAAGGGTTGGTTGGACCTAAATAATCCATTATCCCCTCTTTGAAGAGCTTGGAGGAACCAAGTCAGTGGCGTTGCTGATAATCCTAAAATTTACTTTACATTCTACCTAATGAGCTAAACAAGATAAGCTAAACAAAAACAGAGATAAAATACATTTTATAGACAACATTTTCTTATCTCACAGTTTTTCCATGTCCAATCACTTTAAAAGGAAAACCCTCTCGCTACTTGCTGTATCCCCACGCTCAACCATTACGACTCCCACTCTAGACTTTTCAAAAGTTTTTCTCGCCATAACCATCTGCTGTGTGGTAGGCGGCAACCAAATGTTTCTATTTTGGAGGGAGGCGGAACCACTTTCTCGTCTTAACAGAACCATAATTGTGTTTGTCGCTTTTCCAAGATGGTTTCGTACAGTGGCACAGTCAAGGGTTATTTGCATTCCTGACAATATTTTGCCCTCTTGCGCCCCCTAGGGGCAAAATATGATTTTTTTTAACTGCCAAAGAATAAGTACGTGAAGGTTAATGTGCGTGCCAAGTTTTATTAATCGAGCTTAAACCGTCCTGAATCGATTGAAACAGATTTTGTAAAATTTTCAAACCACAAAAATCAAACAAAGGGCAAAAAAACTACAGCCGAAAAAAAATGTCCTGAAAACTTCAAATCCTTTTATGATAAAAAGAATTTACCTTGTTTGTTTATTTTTCTCGCAGGATATTGGATCTTCCACTGCCACCTCGAGTTTCACGCGGAAATAGGGATGGCCGTAATTTTCAAAGTTGGAAACGACAATGAAATGCTTCCTGTGCCGCAGGGATTCCCGAAATGCGGCAATTATATCCCAAGCAGTGAAGTAGACACTACCGAGAGCCCTGGCGACGTTGCCCCGTCGACGATGCCAGAATGCAGCAGAAGTAATTTGTTAAATAGTTTTGAAAAGTACCTGTTCGGTAACGAATGCAGGGAAAGAAACAATGGAATAAAAAGGCAACACTGGGCTTTGGGGGTGCTAGTTTTTATTGCTGTAGCATCGAAAGAATTTTTCTAACTGTTTTTAATCTAATTATATTTACAAAAAGAATCACATAAATATCTCTATTCATGAAAAACCACAGTACACCGGTCTGTTTACAAAAACTCACCCTGTGACTTATCACATAAAAAGTAGACCGTTGCCCTGTGGACTATTAACCCAGAACCGGTGCAACAAATGTGGGTGGTGGAATCAGACTGACCAAAACTCCACGCATGCGCGCCTCTGCCGCAAAGAACCACGCACCTTTGTTTGAAGCGCTTACGCAGCCAGCGATAAAGACCGGCCATGGCGCGTTATAAGCAAGTCGGCGGTCACGTGATCTTAGGAGTTCCAGGATTCTTATTGTATTGCTTAATATAGGCAAAAATTGAAAACAATATTTTGCTGATGTATGTGTTTATTATAGATAAAAGAACTGGATCTACAAAATAAAAAACTATATAAATATCGAATTTTAAAAATTTGCACTCTAATATCTTTAGGTATATTAGGTACATAATATCGTTAGTTACTTGAAATCTATACAACTCTTTTGAAATTGGACATAACAAACCTAAGCTTTAAGTTTGTTAATTTCTTTAGGTTTTTTAATTTCCTTCTACGACTTCTTTCCCGTTTGCAACTTTCATTTCAATAAACTGCATTAGCTCTTCAAGTGTATCGGTGCTGTCCAAAAATAAAACTCCAACTTTTTTTGGCAGTTTGTTTTTTGGTATGGACACAATGTTAACAACAACTAGAGATGCTAACAGTGATGGATTGTTGTTCAAAAATGTCATCAGGCACAGGCAGACTGTCACGTTCTTGGGTAAAAATCCAATTTTTGTTTATTTTAGTATTAGAACAATAAAATTTTGAAATGTCCTCAATATTTGATAAAACTTTTGATTTCTTATGAGCTGAAAGTGTTTCAAGACTTTTTTGTATTGCAGTTTCCAGTTGTTGCCTCTCGAGATCAGCTAATCGAACAGTAGATACAGGTTGTCTACTTAGGTATTTCGGAACATTTTCAATACTCTCCATTTACAACACACTTATCAAACCAAATAACCTGCTCATTAGGAAAATGTTTGATGCAAACTTGTGGACCTTTTAAGATACTTTAGATTAGGAACTTTTCGCAACCAAATTTTATGTATTTGTTTATCCACTGGCAAATTAAAAGTTGGCACATATTCGGTTTCAGTTTTATAGTTGGACCGACAACCAACAACACTACACGTTCGCGGCATTGTTGTCTTTTTCGTGGGCTGCGTAATAAATTCACATAAAATTCATGCCCGAATTAAAAAAAAATCGACGTAAACAAACATACCAAAACTGAAAACACACATGTTTTATAATGACAGCTGGCCGGGAGGCGTTCTTTTGTGACCCTCCTACGGTCACGTGATATTTCCGCGCCCGGGCCGGTCTTTCTCGTGTGCTGCGAGCGCTTAGCAATAGCCAGGCAGTGGTGCCAGATTTGAAGGATTTTCTAGAATATGAAAGGTTTTTAACAAAAATTTTGACTATTGAAGAATTGAAGGATTTTAAATTATATTATATTATTCCAATAATTTTATTGAACCTAACATAGAAGTAAATTTAAACACATAATAATAATTTATGATTTAAGTTATAAATATTTTGTTTGTTTGGTTTTTTTCTACCACTTTTATAAAAAAAATGTTCATAGTATAAAGTTTTTTGCGGTAATATGTTTTGTGGTGTCACTTAGTTAAAGGCAAGTCTGGCAACACTGTAGCCAGGTTGTATTGATACTTTCGCAGTGTGCTGTGTGAAGCACACAATAATAGACGCTAGGGAGAACCTTTTTTGTTAGTTTTTAAGATATTAGGGACCTATTGCAATAAAGCCAGGCACAAATTGTGCCAGGCACTATATTGACAGTTTCGCATTAAAAACTGACAGTTGATCTTTCAAAATTGACATACCAAAGTCGAATTTAGAAATCCAGTCGTTTATTTTCCATTAATTGTGGCGTCACTATTAATTCCGGCTCTTATAATACACAATGGACTTATTTTGAAAGAAGACAGCTGTTCTTATAATGTGAAACTGTCAATATAGTGCCCGACACAATTTGTGCCTGGCTTTAATGCAATAGGTCTCTATTGTGATATAAGACTGAGATTCTACTTTTATAATATTGTGATACCAAATTATGTACCTATGTGTAATAATTGCCTTAAATTAAGAATCATTTTATTTTGTTATTATTATATAACCTTAGTTAATATCTACATATACAGGGTGTTTTTTAAATAATGCACTATATAATGGTCGCGGTAAAAATGAGACAAAAATTTGAAATAATTTTTGGTCAAAAGTTTTTTGTTTCAAAGTTATAGCGTTTGTCAAGTTTGAAGAGTGGATGAAAAATGTGACTTATTTGAAAATGTGATGATCAAAAAATGTTCTATTATTTTTTTTTTAAATATGGGTTAAGGACATACAATTTGGCCAAATAATCTTTGCAATAGGCATCAATTTATCATTTTTTTTAGGAATTATTTTTTATATGAGCTAGTAAAATTACAAAAAAAATTAGATAAATCTTGTAGGGTCAAAGTGATGTAAAAAAAAAATGAGACGCTGTTTAAAACTTACATTTTTAAGATTTTAGACTTTTCTGTATAGAACTCGAATTTTTTTTTGGATATTAGCGATATTTAGAAAAATATTGCAAACGTAAAAACATAGAAATTTGACACATATTATGAGAAAAATTCTATATACATTATGTTTTTTGTTTAAAAGCTAAACAAGATTTTTTAACAATAAACACTTTTACAGAATATTAATGTGTCTTTATCAGGTTAATAACAGATGCGTCGTGATCGTGGATCAGGGATCAGTTCCTTAACAGGTTTTTGGAGTTTAGAGGCCAAATTTCGTCAAAGTAAAAAATCCCGACAATAGGTGGCGCTGCTGCTAGTAAAATCTCAAAAATATTCGGTAGAAAAGCCATGTAAGTCGCGTTTTAAAATTCGTGTAGAAAAAGCGTAAATCTAACGTTATTTTAACGTTTATAAAAATCACTTGAAACTAACGTAATAACATTGCTATTTTAATTCGATAATGGCTTTATTAAAACGCAGTTTTTTGCAACGTTATTTTTTATAACGTTAATGAATGACCTATTAAGCTTGTTTTCATATATGAAATTAACGTTTTTTTCTAGCAGCTTTTAAAATCAACTTTTTTTTTTCACGCCGTTTTTACGTGTTAAACACGTTATGTGGGACCTTATAGTTTGGTGCATCATTTAAATTACATCCTGTATATTATTTAACTTTTTTATACTATATAAGGCATAGTTATTTAGCAACTTGACTAAAACTATGCAGACTAAACTTATAGTTCTAAGAAACTAAGATGATAACAAAAAAATTGTTAATAATAGGACCGTTTATTTGATTGATTACTAGGCTATGAACCTTAAGGGCTGTAGGCTGGAGCAGGGCCGTACCTAGGAAAAAACTCTGGGGAAGGAGGGCAAATAAAAAGTTTCAAATAAAATTTTGGAAGATTTGCCTATTGTACGTTTTTTTTTCTATTTCGGGTGGGATTTATTCCACTTGGCCCCTCCCAGGCAATCGCGGATCTGGGTCAAAATTTTAGGGGGGAGCGGGGGGGGATAATAGACGACGAAAAAATTATTTGTAAGATAATTTTTTTTCTAAGGGGGGTAATTCTCTTATTTTCCCATTTATTATTAACAAAATGTGCATATATATATTTTTCAAGGGGGGGTAATTACCACGATCACCCCCCCGCCCTCGAATCCGGACTGCTTGCCTCTAGGTACGGCCTTGTATTGAAGGACTAAATATAAAGATATTGTAATTATAATAATAATGTATATTAATAAACTATAAAAAAAATTAAGCAAAATTGTTTATTATTTTGCGTAGTTATGTATATTCTAAAAATATATGAATGGCTTTTGTGTACCAAACAAACACATTTGTACTAATTACCGATCTCCAATTGACATCACAAATCTCTGAAGAGTGAATATTATTTACAAAAGCTATATGGATATCAAAATCCCATCAATCAAATTTATTCAATTAGAAAAAAAGGACATTTGAAAAAATAAAGAAAAAATTTATTTTTTAAAATAAATTTAATGGACGATATCAAATAGTAGATATACAGTGTGGCCACGGATGGAGTACCAGTGGCGTGTCGTATAAAGGGCCAAGGGGGGCGAACGCCCCCCCTCCCCACTTCTCTGCGCTTGGCGCCCCTGGCGTCCTTTGAGAAAAAATAGAATTGGATAATTCTACAAAAATGGTGCTGTGGAGCGGGAATGCATATTTTTCAAACACAGACTGCAAATGAAGCATAGTTTTAGTTATAAGATTTAAAACATTTGCATTTGAGTTTAATGTATAAAAAAAATTGCAAGTTTAAAAATTTTTTTATTACAAAGCAAATACCTCATTCCTCTGGTGTAGTCCCAAACGAAATATTAAAAACTCAAATTGAAAAAAATATCCTAATAAATAATATTTAACCAAGTCTTAACTATTTATCAAAAAATTGATAAAACTTAAGTTTGCAGTCATATTTTTGAAAATCCGAATTTACATCTTCTCCGGAAAATTTTACAATTTTAAACGTGCTCCATTTTTAATAACACAATATTTGTGTATACCACCGGTTAATTTCTAGAGAAAGAGACGGCCCTGGATATCTAATTTATTTGTGAGGGTGAAGTTGTGACAGATAATGTCAACTTTAGTTTGGTTTAAGTTATAGAGCTTTTTATTTTCGGCAGAAAATTATTTTTTTTCTGAGAAATCAAAAAGGAACGCTTCAATTATCATTCCTCTGGTAAGTAAATATTCGACTGATATCAATAGTATAATTTTTTTGTTAATTGTTTTAAAATTATAAGTATAGGAACTTTGTTTATATAAAACTTAAGTTAAGTAGTCTAAATAGATTTTGATTTAAATTGGAAAACCATTAAAAAACTCATTCCTCTGGTACTCATTCCTCTGGAATTTTTATGCAATAATTCCTAAAATTCGGGAAAATAAATGTTTCTTAGCTTACACCTAATTAGTTACATAAATTTAAAAAAACAAAATTATTTACTGTGCTGTACTGTTATTTAAAGGCAATGATCAAAAATGATATCCATATAGCCCACTTTTGGTAGAATCATCCAATTAATAGTGTTATTATTTTAAAAAAAGGTTTGTAATTTATTTGACTCCCATACCTATGTTTGCGCCCCTTAAGGTCTTCGCCCCCCCCCCTTTCCCCCCCGCCCTTTTATCCACGACACGCTACTGTTGAGTGCCCAAGGGAAGTTTAGTAGGCTGATTTAATAGAAAGTGGTTAAGGTCGCAGTGGCGCACCCAGGAATATGCCTTGGGGGGGGGGGCGAGGCCTCTTGGGGGGGGGGGGGGGGGCGAAGCCTCATGATGTCGAATTTTAAGCTATTTTTTGTGTTTTTTCATGAAATATGTCGAAAATATGTAAAAAAATCTAAGGCTTGGGGGGGGGCGGGCCCCGATGCCCCCCCTGGGTGCGCTTATGAGGTCGTGGCGGCTGCTACAGGGAGGGCAACGAGGCAGTGCCCTCCCAAAATTAGACAACAAACAGTATTTTTAATTGATTTATTTAAAAAAAGTTAAATCTTCCCTCACGACATGATTGTCTAGTTCTTTTTATTATCTGTGGTTAACAACAAGCGATTAATTGGGTAAACTTTTTTAGCGTAAATAATTACAAGCCGGCAGCACCGCGCGGGACAAGATTTCAATTTCACCCGTTTTTCAGCGGTGTATGGGTGGATGTTCCCGCGCGGGGGAGGGGGAATGTTTGTTTTATTTGTCGTCGGCCATATTCATCGTGCTGAAACGTTCGTTGCCCTTCCTACATGTTGCCGGTTCTATCCTTACTAAAGACGTATGAGTTTGTTTTGATTTGGGGTAGGTTAGCCTTGCCGGTCGCGTGTCATTTTTTTTTTGTTATCGTTTGATTACATTTTTAACTGTGCAAATTTAAATACCGGACCTAAAATTAATTAAAATTATATTGCAAGTAATAAAAAATTATACGATGCTGAAAACAATCCACGAAGTGATCCTGCGTGGGTGGCAAAGGGAATGTATGATATCAAGCACTTTAGTGAAAAGTTAAAGACACAAAGTATGTGTGACTCATTTAAATAACCACATAGAATTTTCTGTGCTAGGCAAGAATGATATTAGGTGCCAATTGAATAGTGCCCATAGGCAAAATATTACCGAACATAATGAAAATGTGTCAAAAAATAGAAATATACTTAGTAGGTTAATACATATATATATATATATATATATATATATATATATATATATATATATATATATATATATATATATATATATATATATATTTATCGGTTTCACAACGTTCTACGTCTTCCGATACCCAATCTCCACTCGTTTCTGTTTGCCCATATTTCATCATCTAGGCCTCTTATTCTTATTTCACTGTCTATTCCTTCTCTCCAGCTTCTCCTTGGCCGTCCTCGTTTTCTTCGGCCAGTTGGTTTCCATTGTAGTATTTGTTTAGGTCGTCTTTCATTTGTTTAGGTAGTCTTTCATTATTTGTACATGTCCGTACCAAACCAGTTGTTTTGTTCTTATATCATCCACTAAAGTACGTTCACCCACTGTCATAATATCTCTTATTCTTTGATTTGTAACTCTTTCTCTTTTTGATTTCCCTGCTGCTCTTCTCCAATAGTCCATCTCCGTAACGGAAAGCATTTTTTCTGTTCTATCCTTGATTGGCCATACTTCTGAGCCGTATGTAATAATACTTTTTACAATGGTGTTATATATAAGCTTTTTGATATGTTTTGATATACTTTGGTCCCAAATTATTCCATTTAAGAAAGTTATTGTTTTTCTTCCTTGTACGTTTCGATCTTTTATAGCTTTGTCTAGTGTTCCGTCAGCTGTAAGTTTTAGACCTAAGTATTTATACTCATCACAGGACTGAATTCGCTGCCCGGTATTTAAGATTAGATCCTGTTTCATTCCACCGATACACATATACTCTGTCTTATTGAGATTAACCTCTAGTCCCCACTTATTGTATTCTTTTATTAGTTTTCGTGTCATATATTCGAGGTCGTCATAATCCTGAGCCACTACTATCTGATCATCGGCGAAACATAAAGTATACAAGGTGGTTTCGTCCAACGGAATTCCCATGTTTTGGCATTTTCTCTTCCATACTTTAAGAACTTGTTCCAAGTATATCTTGAAGAGCGTAGGCGAGATACAGCAACCTTGTTTAAGACCTTTATTTACTTGAAAGCCTTTGGTTAGTTTTGCTTTTATTTTGACTTTTGCCTTACTATTGCGGTATAACTCTTTGATGGCCTTAAGTAGGTTAATATACTGTCTAAAAATTCTGTGGGATTTTTAAGGTTGCTCTACAGGGCCATGATTAATTTTTATCTCCTTTTTCATGCAATATAAATTTCTGCCCCTTCCCCCCCCCCCAATTTATAGCGTCACCAGCCGCTGGTATCAAATCCCATGAACTTCATATGGAAAAAAACTTTGAAAATTCTCATTTTAAAAACGATACATTTTACGAATAAAAGCACCGAGTTGGGGCATTGACACAGTGACGATTCCAAAAAACGCTCGAAAAAACGTCATTTATGGTTTTTTAGGGTATCAAATCCCATTTTTAAAAATTCATATTTTAAAAACTATATAGATTTCACAATACCTTCTCTAGCCATTTCCGCGCGTGCTAAAGAAGTAAAAAAACACGACCCTCAATATCAACGAGGCGCGTGGGGGTCCCAAACTTGTTCCCCTGATTCCCTTGCTCCCCATCCCCCCTACCGAGCATGCTCAGGCTGATTTGGCGGTAAATGCAGTGGCTCTCGAAATATATAAGGGTTGTCAAAGTCCGAATAAGTCGTCATTTAGTAGCTCTATCTTGGAGGCAAGCAACAGGTGACTCTATAAGCTCTATCGAGATATAGGGGGTGAAAATATTTTAAAAGTTTTGTATTTTTGCGTGCGTATTTAAAAGTTTTTAAATTAAATAAAAATTAAGTGATTTGTTTTTGGAAGGGTAAGTTAGTAGATTTTATTGTTTATACAGTGTGTTTATAAAGTATGTCGCCAAACTTCAGAAAATTTTTCTTTAGGTGATTTTGGGAAAAATACTTTGTATCATAACAAAAACATTTCATCTAAAAAAAGCCAAGTACGCTAAAATGGCATTCCGTAAAAAGAATTGAGATAAAAGGAAAGCCAAGTTCTCCAAAACAAATTTCAAAATGAAAGGTTCTTACTGGTTTGGAAATGTTTTTTTAAACTTTGCTATTATAGCCAAACTTCTTTATGTTCTATTTAACACTGTGCCTAAGAGTGATTTACAGCCGTAATAGCCAAGTTTAGAAAAACATTTCCAAACTAGAACCTTTCATTTTGAAATTTCTATTGGAGAACTTGGCTTTACATTTATCTCAATTCTTTTTGCGGAATACAACTTTCGCGCACTTGGCTTTTTTTTACATAAAATGTTTTTGTTATGATTTCACTCCTTTTTTAAAGGATTTGGATAATATTTTAGTTTTAAAGTAGTAAAATATGCGGAATATTGTTCAAAACTTTTGCAATGCCTTTTTTATTTTTTTCCTATGGTTTTATTATAGTTCCAATCAGCCTTCTAAAGCTCAGGTCTCTAGTATTCTTGAAAGTAGGCAATGTTAATTTTACATAACTTTACATTTATAAGGGAAGAAAATAAATTAAAATTTTGGTGTTTTTAAATTTTTCCTATAATTTTATCATAGTTCAGTCTTCCTCAGCTCAGCTCTCTAGCGTTTCTGGAAGTGGATAATGTTACTTTTACATAACTTTACATTTATAGGGGAGGGAAGTTAATTAAAATTTTGGGTTGTTTAGTTTTCTTTTATAGGTTTCTCATAGTTCCTATTGGCCTTCCAAAGATCAGCTCTCTAGCGTTTCTGGAAGTGGGCAATGTTACTTTTACATAACTTTACATTTATAGGAGAAGAAAGCACATAAAAATTTTGGGATTTTAAAATTTTTTCCTTTGGTTTTATTATATTTCCTATCAGTCTGCCAAAGTTCAGCTCTCTAGCGCCTCTGGAAGTGGGCAATGTTACTTTTACATAACTTTACAAGTATGAGGGAGAGGAGTGAATTAGAATTCGGGTTTTTTTGATTTTTCTCAAGGGTTTGGTTCGGTTCGGTTCGGTTCTGTCATGTCTGGAAGTACAGTAGAATTTTAATGATCTATACATGAGTGAGTGAGTGGCAATTTCGACGTTTTTTGAAACTACTTTACTACTTTATGGAAGTCCATGAAACTTGGAGGGGTTGTTAGCTCTATAAAGATCTACGACTGTGAGTTTGAGATTCGTAGCTTATTCCAAAGTAGAGTTTTAGATAGGTCAAATATGGGCTGAAATGTTTCAAGAAAAGATGGTACGGCAGAGCGAACTTGGCGAGGCACTGCCGTGACCTCAGATATTGTAATGTAGTGTTAGCAAAATACAAATATTTTTTTGTCTTTTTTCTCGAAAACGGGAAAAATTACAAAAAATTAAAAAGTTTCTGAATAAAACCAAGAATCTATTTTAAATTCTTAAACCTGCCATTGATTTATTACAAAAAAGTTTTGGGGGAAAAAGGGAGCATGACCCCTGAAAAAAAATTCACCTTGTAGTTTTTTCCTGATATTTGGCATGCTTAATTATGTGTGCCTTGTAGCTAAATACACGTTTTAAACTTGAGCCAATAATCTCAAAAACTGCAAGAGTTATAAAGAAAAAACGGACAAAAAATTGAAACTTGGACACCCTGTATCACAAAAACCAACATATTTATTTCCCTCCTCCTTAGTCCCTACCCCTGGAAATCCTGGATCCGCTACTGCCCTGTATAAATCGAAAGTTAGACCTAGTTCTGAATGAATCTTACGTACAGTGAAACCTCTCCTTGCGGACACCTCTATTAAGCGGACACTCCCTTTAGGCGGACAAATTTGTTGGAACCAAGCTTTTGCCTATTTCTTTACATGTAAAATTCACTCGTATATCCGGACACTCTTATAACCGGACGCGGACAAATTTTTTTTGCTTAATAAATTCTGAAACCTCAAATATTATTTAGTATGTTGGCAACAACACACTCTGTAGCTGGGGAATTACCTCTTTCTGTTTTGATACGGAGACTAAATGCTTCTGTCGTATTTACAACATATTTTATTCGGCGGGACTGTTGTGTTTTATTTTTATTGTTCACTTGGCTAGTAATAGATCTCTTTGAAATGGCGCCTAGTAAAAAACTTCTTAGTTTACGTGAACAAATGGAAGTTGTTAACGTTTCGAGGAAGGAACATATATCAGCAATAAATATATATTAAAATTTCGCAGTTCCCTCTCATAAGCGGCCTCCAATAAGCAGACAAAATCGACGAAACCGTGAGTGTCCGCTTATAGGAAGTTTCACTGTATAACCAATAAGCTTAAAAGGTTTTCGATTCTTTAGAAGACTAGGTATTAAAATTATAATTTTTATACAAAAAACCGTTCTACATTATGTTTAAGTATACGTTTCCCGCCGGATATTTTTTCATTTTTTTTGCCTGATTTGACAATTACTTACCAGGGCGTAAAGTAACTCTTTACACGCTTCCAACCTACACAAAAAGGTGTATTAGAAAATTGTGTATAAAGCAAGGAGGTATATTCATGGACGTAACCAGTGGGGCGTCGGGAAACGCCCTCCCCCCAAGCCTTAGGATTTTTTTGATTTTATCCATTATTTCATGAGTAAAATAAATGGATCTCATACCTTCCCAGCCAGCCTATCACCACTTCAAGTGTGGTATGATATTAAATCAGCCTTGAAAACAGTTTTTGTAAATATCTCGGTATAGTGTCGAACACTATTTTCCCTGAAAATTTTAAAAATTCGGTTTAGCGGTTTTGGAGCTATCGTATTACAGACACACACACACCTAGACAGACATCACGACAATATTGCTAAATATAGGTCAAAATACACCAAAATACCACATTTTTTGCGTTATCTTCAAAAAAGATTTTTCGTCGAAAATAATGCCTTCTCTAGCCATTGCTACGCGGGTTAGGAAGGTAAAAATTAAATAACATAAAATATGGTTTCATGCCCCTCCCAAAAACATTCCTGGTTGCGCCACTGGTATATCATATCCTGCAATATCTATATCGGTTTTTTGCGTCCAATCAATATCCTTTGTTTACACTGTGAATTGGGATCAATCCCAATTTCTAATATGTCCCTAATTAGAAACAAAATTTTGGACTTCCATTGTCTTTAATTATTTTAAACACGACGTTTCGGTTAGTAAGTATCCCTAACCGTTGAACCGAACCGAACCCCCTTTTTTATTTCTAAGACGCTTGTTTTCCTTAAGGAGTGGTTTCCATATGTTTGGTATGTCCGTGCTTGGTTGACTAAAAACTCCTTTATTCTGCTTTATAAACGCAGCACTTTATGTTAACTCGCGGATAGAAAAACGTTAAATGCAATGGACTGTATAAGTTAATTAATGATAGCGCGAGCAAACATAAATATATTGATTTGAAATTACGAAATAATCAAACGTCCATAGGTAAAATTATTTGTGCCACACAACGGTAATCAGAGACAAATGCACTCACCACTTTGCATCCACTTTCTCCACGTTCCAAGGGGCCCCTGACTGGATCTAATGATGTCACCACGTAGCTGAAGGGCTGAAGTTTCTAGTTCTATGCTTCAGTACACAAAAATCGAGCACTTTCAGGTGTAGATATTTGAAATAGTTGGAGAACGAAATTAACACGCCATTATCTCGAGGCGGTCGACAGGGATCTCACTGGTTGTTGGTGCGCATGTCCAAATACGTGAAATGCGTATGTCCTTCATACAATTGTGTGGTTTTAAAAATATATATAAACAACCGCGAAATTTAGCGGGAGCTAACACTTTAGCTCCTGACCATTAAATCCTATGATCATTTGACCATGCATAATGCGCTAAAAAGGATTTTTCAATATCCCCTAATAGGGTAGTTTTTCGATGTTTATTTACTCTAACCTAAAGAGGGCGTTTCGTTTCACTTACATATGATTTACCACACTCACACGGTATATGGCTACAGTATTTTCATTAAAAATATTTAAAAAAATTAATTTGAACACCCTGTATTTTATAATTTCTTCTGATAGGTCTTTCAATTCTAAACAAAAATTGTATTTTGCTTTTTTTTTCCTAAAGTTAAAAATAACGAAGATGTTTTAAATTCAAAATGACATATTGAAATTTTATTTGGTAAAAAGTCTAATGCTAAGGAGTAATCTTAAATTTGGAATATCTGCATTATTTTTTTACTTTAGGAAAAAAAATCAAAATATAATTTTTGTTTAGAATTGAAAGACCTATCTGACAAAATTATAAAATACAAGAGGTTCAATTAAAATTTGTTTTATGTTTTGTTAAAAAACTCGAAAACTCAAAAACGCGATGTTCGATTTTTTTGTGATTTAAGCATCTTAAAGAGCATCAAAAATTCTACTAGTTTGTCACTTTAAACTTTTTTTCTATCTTTAATAATAACAAAGTTAGCAATGATGGACATTTAACTTGGAACACCCTGTATACAATAAGAAAAACAACATGATTTTTGCCTAATAAAAAAGAAATTTTCCCCTTTTTAATTTTAATTAGTTTTATACAATTAGTTCAAAATATTAATTGTAACAATTTCATTGATTATATCCAATAAATATAAATTATTTCAATCAATTAAAATGTGTTGTAGAAGGTTCATTTCCACAGGGGCAGATCTAGGAATTTCATTTGGGGGGGAGGGGGATTTTTCGAGTTTTGCATAGTGAACAGAGGTAATGGGACAATTCGCCGCCGCCTACTACATCGCGATCAGCGGCGTAGCGTGCCTGAAGGGGCGGAGGGGGGGGGGGGGGAGCGACAGATAAACAAGGCGCCCATCACCAATCTTGCGACCAAAAAAAAAAAACAAAGGTTATCATATCTTTAGTTTCCTTTGCCGCCCTCTCAATTTGCCGTTGCCGGCCCTGCTACTTAATAAAGCTTAGGGCGCTTCGGGCACACACGGGGAGCCAGTACCCTCGGGGCGGTGGGGGGAGGCGCCGCGCTCCCCCCACGCTACGCCACTGCAGAGATACGAGAAAACGACACCCTGAGTTAAGATTCAGAAAAACGTCATTTAGCGAAATTAAAGGTAAGGGAATCCCATAAGACCAAAATGACCAAACTTTGAAAATTCATATTTTAAAAACTATACAGTTTATCAACAAAAGCACCTAGTTGCAGTATTGTGGGACTATAGAGATACGAAAAAACGACAGCCTGAGTTAAGATTCGGAAAAACGTCATTTAGCGAAATTTAGGGTAGGGAATCCCATAAGACCAAAGTGACCAAACTTTGAAAATTTATATTTCAAAAACTATACAGTTTATCAACAAAAGCACCGAGTTGCAGTATTGTAGGACCATAGAGATACGAAAAAACCACACCCTGAATTAATATTCGGAAAAATGTCATAAAATCCGCCATATTGGATCGCCATTGTGACTTTTTAACAGCTAAACTGATCATCCCTAAGGTTTTCAATTTATAAAGAAAATTATTTGCCATTTTGGAATAGCTCGTTTGATTTTTTTAAAAGTTTTACACAAAAATCATAACTAGCGCCCTTAATTACCACAAACTTCAAAAATAATAAAAATCGGTTCATAGATGGAAAAGTTCGCGAGTGGGCCACGGAACAGAAAAGTGTATTCTATGTAAAAACTAAATATATTTTGGAAATTGGGCGGGGGGAGAGATTTCACCTCCCCCCCCTTAGATCCGCGCCTGATATCAATTTAAATTATAACAGTTATCGGAATTGTATGTATAATGTAATTACACAATTGTAATTAAAATTAATAATTATAATTATTGCCTTGTTATCATGAATTAATTGATTTTTACCTTCCTAGCCCACGTAGCAATGGCTAGAGAAGGTATTATTTTCGACGAAATTTTTTTTTTTAATTACGCCAAAAATATGTTATTTGGATGTATTTTGACCTATCTTAGCAATATCGTCGTGATGTCTGTGTGTGTGTGTATATTATGTCTATCCGTAACACGATAGCTTCTAAACCGCTAAACCGATTTTCATAAAATTTTTAGGTAAAATACTTACGAGCTGATTAGATTTTGGTCAAAATCCATTAATGCTAATGACAGGTTTTCGACAATTAAAAACTTTAAAAAATGCTAACATTTTAACGGAGCATCGTATCAATACACTGCTTTTAGGATATAGTAGATTATATTTTGCTTAATAATTCGTGTTATAACCAAAAACTTCGTAGGAGCTTTAGTTTCTGAGATATTTACAAAAAACTGTTTTTAAGGCTAATATATTATCTTGGCTTTATTTGAAGTGTGATAATAGGGTAGCTAGGAAGGTAGCAGATCCTTCATTGATCCATTTATTTTTAAATTATAAAGTAGGTAATACATATGGATGATTCTACCAAAAGTGGGCTATATGGATATCATTTTTGGTCATTGCCTTTAAATAACAGTACAGCACAGTAAATAATTTAGTTTTTTTAAATTTATGTAACTAATTAGGTGTAAGCTAAGAAACATTTATTTTCCCGAATTTTAGGAATGCATAAAAATTCCAGAGGGATGAGTACCAGAGGAATGAGTTTTTAATGGTTTTCCAATTTAAATCAAAATCTATTTAGACTACTTAACTTAAGTTTTATATAAACGTTCCTATACTTATAATTTTAAAACAATCAACAAAAATATTATACTATTGATATCAGTCGAATATTTACTTACCAGAGGAATGATAATTGAAGCGTTCCTTCATCGTCGTCCTTCATCCTTTTTGATTTCTCTAAAAAAAATTAATTTTCTGCCGAAAATAAAAAGATCTATAACTTAAACCAAACTAAAGTTGACATTATCTGTCACAACTTGTCACCCTCACAAGTAAATTAGATATCCAGGGCCGTCTCTTTCTCTAGAAATTAACCGGTGGTATTCACAAATATTGTGTTATTAAAAATTGAGCACGTTTAAAATTGTAAAATTTTCCGGAGAAAATGTAAATTCGGATTTTCAAAAATATGACTGCAAACTTAAGTTTTATCAATTTTTTGATAAATAGTTAAGACTTGGTTAAATATTATTTATTAGGATATTTTTTTCAATTTGAGTTTTTAATATTTGGTTTGGGACTACACCAGAGGAATGAGGTATTTGCTTTGTAATAAAAAAATTATAAACTTGCAATTTTTTTTATACATTAAACTCAAATGCTCCATAAAGAAAACATTTCGTTTTAAATCTTATAACTAAAACTATGCTTCATTTGCAGTCTGTGTTTGAAAAATTTGCCACCTGTATGTTAAGCCCGTTCTCCAGCATGTGATTGGTTGGCCGAGATAGTATTTGGCATTGAATTTCTAATATTTAATCTTATTAGTGCAAGGTATCTCCATATTTTTAAAACACCCAGTATATTATAAAGTATTTTTCCCTTCCGCAACACTTTTAAAATAAGTTTACCCTTATGTCGAGGGCGCACGTAGGGGGGGAGTTTGAGTCGTTTCCCCATCCCCCAGACCTAAGATTTATATGGATATTTTCCACATATTCCATGAATAAAAATATAAAATAGCATTATTAAAATAGGACATCATGACGGCCCCCAGAGGTCTCAACCCCCCCAAGGAATATTCCTGAGTGTCCCACTGCTTATGTTTATATGAATCCTATTTTCATCACAGAATAAATGGGGTTATTTTAAAAATTGAATTTTTTTTATGTCTTCTGCAATTGTTGACAAGATGTGTCTGGCTTCCCATTGTTGGTTTTTAATAAAAACAATTTAAAATTGAATAACATAAAGGTCGCATTTTCTATATAACAAACTGTGGATATTGTTTTCAAGTATAACAAAGATACAAATATACAGGGTGTCCAAAATTCGACGTTTTTGAGGGGTTTTAAGTATTTCTGGAAGAGATAAAAAATAAATACCTTTCTAGCCCATTAGCACACTCCAATTTTCAGTTTCAGCATACTTTTATTTTTATTTTTGTAAAAAGTTGACTTTGCACATTTTGCCCCGGCTACGGGGTAGAATGGGGTACCTATATATGGAATGAAATACTTTTTTAAAAAATAAAAAGTTGTAACAAAAAATACATTTATAATAATTAAATTTAGTATTAGAAAATATAAAGATATACAGCGACCTAGTCATCATTGTCGATTCAGTGGCGGATCCAGGGGGGGGGGCACTAGGGGCACTTGCCCCCCCCCCCCCGAGAATGTTTTTAACATACAAAAAATGAGTAAAAAGTAATGTTTTTGCTAATAAAAATTCAAAATTTTTGCCTGCGGCGCATGAAAGTGTCTATTGTTATTATCATTGAAATTACAACCACTGACTAGTTCAATAAAATGCTGCTTAAAAAAATATATACCGTTTTTTACCAACAGAGAATGTCACCTAAAGTGCCCCTCCCGAGAAGCACCTCTGGATCCGCCCTTGTGTCGGTTCTCCTACGCGAATTTTGCGTCAATTTTTTGCAAAACAATAAAATACTACTCTCAGTGATGGCACCAAAGAAATTGAAAAAAAAAATTCGGTCAAAAAGGGGGCATGGGTTACTAGGTATAACAAGGTACCCCGTTTTGCCCCCATAAAATCGACATTAAAGCCGTTAACTATACATATATACCTACCAAAGTACAAGTTATAATGTAATTTTCCTAACTTCTTAGAAGTATCACGATCTCTATTTCCTAAAAATGAATAAAATCACAAAAACAAATAAATAAATATATAAATTGCACATAAAACTTGTGATACTAGAAAAATACTCTGCCAATCTATGGGCACCTAAGCTCACACTAGGTACTATAGTTATAGTGTACGTATGAGCTAATATAACTAAAAACTAAAATATATTTTATTCAACTCCAGACTCAATTACCTTTCGTTTGATACTACACAAGCCATTTTTAATTTTTAATTTCTATTTTTAAAATCTACTTCCACCCTTTTTTTAAAAAGTAAAATGTATTTTGTTTAACTCCAGACTCATTTACCTTTCGTTTGACATCAAGCACTCCATATTTTTACTTAAACTCTAATTTTTGACATCTACCCCCACCCTTTTTTTTAAATAACTTAAAATTCATTTTTTTTAACTCCAGACTTAATTACCTTTTGTTTGATATACCACACGCCATATTTTCACATAAACTCTAATTTTTCAAATCTACCCCCACCTTTTTATTCGGCTTGCGTTGTGTGGATTTTGTTCATTTTTCAATGGGACCACCACAGCCCAAGACCCAGCCTAGGTACCAAATTTCATTTAAATCGGACAAGCGGTTTTTGAGTTATGCGGGTTGGTCGTTACAGACAGAAAGACATACAGACAGACAGACAGACGGCGAGACAAAAAAGTTTCAAAATCATCTGAAACGCAAAGATATATAAACATTTTTGAAATCAGAGCAACTTTTTTTTCTCGAAAAAATTAGGATCACCATAGCTCACACTACTATAGTACAGTAGTAGTGTGAGCTAATAAATATTTATTCACAAGTTTCGCCCAAAAATATGTGCTAATGCAAGTTCGTTTTAATTTTTGGTATATTTAGTTTATTAGGCAGTCTGTAATGGTTTATAGTTTGTGAATATAAATTAAATTAATGTACTTTTATCTGCATTTTAAAAAACTAAAATTAAAAATGTATGTAATTGTGTAATCCTTTCTATGTGCCACTTTAATTCCGTGCTCTCGAATTCATACGTTGCCTTTGATCTATCCTTACGCGAGACTAAGAAACCTAACCTTTCTTTTAGTCACGTGACTTTGAATTTAACTCTCTCGCATATGATAACATGCCTGAGAAAATTGATCACTACGCCAACAGCATTCGTTTGTTCGACAGTTACTTAGTCGTTCCATCTAACCAAAACCGTTTTAAAACAGTCCTCGTACAGCATGCGCGCGCTTTGGGATTTTTCGGACGGTTTTATCAGTGGCGCACCCAAGAATCTGTCATAGGGGGGGGCCAGAGGCCTTTTGGACACATAATGTCGAATTTTGAGCTACTTTTCGTGTTTTTTCAAGAAATATGTGGAAAATATTTAAGAAAAATCTAAGATTTTGGGGGGGCTCGGGCCCTGGGCCCCCCCTAGGTGCGCCCATGGTTTTAGGACTGTCGAACGGACTGATGGAACAAAGCCAATGTGATTTTTGAGTAATAAAAAGCTTTCTTTCCAAAGTTTTAATGAAAAAATAAATTTGGTTCATAACTAACGGTAGACTAAAGCAAGAAATTAAAGTTTATCAAAAACTAAAAAGGATAGAAAAATACAAATAAGCAAGTTTTAAAAAAAAATTGCTTCGTTTCTCTTAAAACGTCCCTGACCTAATTTCTGACAAAAAAATTGTTATTCACAATTGAGCACGAATAAAGGATTCCACTCAATTCCTCTCTCCTGTTAAGCCAGCAGGTTTTTGGATTATTTTTTGCAAATACAGACAGCTTAATAACTGCCTACTCACCTGTTATAAAAATTAGTTATTAGGGAGTGTTGCCGTTCTTCGTTTCGTTTCCATAATACCTTATTGAAGACAATATACCAGTTTAAATCGGTGGCAAAGTTTACACAATTAAAATATAAGTTCTTGTCAAAAATCAAGGGAAATAACTGGATAAGAAATCGAGGTCCAGTTACCTGGCCTGCACGTTCGCCGGACCTTATGCCTCTTGATTTTTGTATTTGGGGATACTTAAAGGATAAAGTTTATTCTACTAGTCATAATACGATAGAAGAACTTGAGGCAGCCGTTGTTCAAGCCATAGAAGAAATTCCTGAACAAATGGTTAAAGATGCATGCATGTCTCGAATTCATCGATGCAAGATTTGCATGAATAACAACGGTGGAATTTTCGAACATTTGCTTATTTAATTCAATGCTTTGTTATCGGTTTTTATTTTTATTTTAAATTAAATAATAAATGCAAACTTTTGTTTTAGAAATAAAAGATAGGTTTTAAGAAATTGTATTATTTCTTAGCCAGGGAAAAATTAAAAAATAAGGGCCTTAAAGATTTGCATATAAATCAAATAAATCGAAAAGTTTTGAAAGGTAGTTACGTAGGCATGACAACAAACACAACTACAGCATTTGTTTCACAGCCAACTAAGTGAAAACTATTTTTTTATTAAATTCATATTTTCCGTCATCCAAAGATAGGCTTATTTTAAACGGTTGAAAAGCTCCTTTTATGCTCTATTTATTGAAGTATAAATCCAATATGGCGGTCATAAAAAATAGCAAAGTTGGCTATGGTTTCAAAAAAAATAGAAGGCCTAGGAAAAAATTGTTAACGTCATTCAATTGGCCGTAGTTGCTTATACCAAACTACCAAATTTTATTAAATTTGTTTGCAAGATGGCGGCGATATTTCAATTTTTCAAAAAACACAAATTTTAGTTTTTGCTCGATATTTTAAAAACCCCTGTAGATATTTTTAATTTTGATACGGCATCTGATTGGGCTTAGAATAGCGCAATTTTTTTCTCATTTAAACAAACTCGTATTTCTGACCGTTTCCGAAATCCTCATGTAGTTGCTTTTATTTGGGACGCCCTGTAGAGCTCAAACGCGTGCCGACGTAGGCTCTCGCTGGTCGTAACTGCAAAAGGTTCATATAACCCCCGGTTGCGTATTTACGTTTCCGTGCTGATTTCACGGCAGCGCTGTTTTGAAATAGACACGGAAATGTTGCAACATATTTGGTTACAAATGCGTGTTGATTTTAAGGCGCCGAGGCTCGAACAAGGCACGGGTTTGTATTAAATTACGCAGCGCAGGGGTTTACTTATTAGTGCACATTTGACACTTAAATTGGATTCACGTTGTTTATTAGTTTGATTTTGACGTTATATGTTTGTTAATATGAAAATTATGGAGCAGTTTAAAAGTATTTGTACTAATATTACTCAAGATTTTGAAATTCTTTGAAGTTTGAATAACATTCTTCCATTAACTATACCTGCAAAGTTCAGTGTTCATTGTCTTACACCGGCAACTACGACGACAGATGTTGTTCTGTTATTAATAAATTTTAATGATTTAAATGATTTTCACTTGATTTCTAACCACATGAAAATAGAAAGTTTCAAAAACCTAACCCAACGAAAGCTAATCAATCAAATCTAACCGAACCGATCCAAAGCAAACTGAACCAATAATTTTTTTAAAAAAAAAAAACTTTCCTGAGTTCCTACCCGGGATCCTAGAGGATGTGAATCCGAACCGAACCGATCCTAACTAAACCGAACCAAACCTAACCTAACCAAACTAAACTACAACACTATTCACACCCTCTAGGATCCCGGGAAAGAAGTCTGGAAAGTTTCTTTTTTTAATTGTTGGTTCAGTTTGCTTTGGTTCGGTTCGGTTTGGTTCGTTTCGGTTCGGATTCACATCCTCTAGGATCCCGGGTAGAAAATCCGGAAAGTTTTTTTTTTTTTTAATTATTGGTTTAGTTTGCTTAGGTTCGGTTCGGTTAGATTTGATTGATTAGCTTTCGTTATGTTAGCGTTTTAACCTGATAATTGAATACGCTTTTGTAATAGTTTAATGAGCGATGTTCTCTTACAGCTCCGTGCTCATTTCGAGATCAAAACTCTTAAAATCAACACTTATTTGAACCCAAATATATTGTAACATTTCCGTGTCTATTTCAAAACCGCGCCGACGTAAAATGAGCACGGAAACGTAAATACGCCCCCCGGTTCAAAGATCCACCAGCCACTAGTCCCCTGCAAAACAGGTTTGCGATTCGGCTTTTGATGTTGACCGCCGGCTCAAGTGCAGCAAAATATATTTTAATTGTGTAAACTTTGTTAACCACTACCACAACTCTTATTTAGACCAATAAAAACTTCCTATTTAAAGCGAAAGTTCAAAATATTTTTCAAAAATATATCAGATTAATATATATATATATATATATATATATATATATATATATATTTATCGGTTTCACAACGTTCTACGTCTTCCGATACCCAATCTCCACTCGTTTCTGTTTGCCCATAATTCATCATCTAGGCCTCTTATTCTTATTTCACTGTCTATTCCTTCTCTCCAGCTTCTCCTCGGCCTTCCTCGTTTTCTTCGGCCAGTTGGTTTCCATTGTAGTATTTGTTTAGGTAGTCTTTCATCATTCATTCTTTGTACATGTCCGTACCACACCAGTTGTTTTGTTCTTATATATCATCCACTAAAGTACGTTCACCCACTGTGATAATTTCTCTTATTCTTTGATTTGTAACTCTTTCTCTTTTTGATTTCCCTGCTGCTCTTCTCTAATAGTCCATCTCCGTAGCGGAAAGCATTTTTTCTGTTCTGTCTTTGATTGGCCATACTTCTGAGCCGAATGTACTAATACTTTTTACAATTGTTATGTTTTGATATACTTTGGTCCCAAATTATTCCATTTAATAAAGGTAATGCTTTTCTTCCTTGTACGTTTCTATTTTTTATAGCTTTGTCTAGTGTTCCGTCAGCTGTAATTTTAGAGAAGTATTTATGCTCATCACAGGACTGAATTCGCTGCCCAGTATAAGATTAGATCCTGTTTCGTTCCACCAATACACATATACTCTGTCTTATTGATATTAACCTCCAGTCCCCACTTATTGTATCCTTCTATTAGTTTTCGTGTCATATATTCGAGGTCGTCATAATCCTGAGCCACCACTATCTGATCATCGGCGAAACATAAAGTATACAAAGTGGTTTCATCCAAAGGAATTCCCATGTTTTGGCATTTTCTCTTCCAGACTTTAAGGACTTGTTCGAAATATATTTTAATTGTGTAAACTTTGTTAACCACTAACACAACTCTTATTTAGAGCAATAAAAACTTCCTATTTGGAGCGAAAGTTTAAAACATTTTTCAAAAATATATCAGATTAATAATTATACTAAAATAGTTCATTAGAAATTAAACCACGATTAAGTAAACTTTTTAAAAAACTTCTTAATAGAGAAATTCCATGAAGAAAAAATGTTGTCAAGAGAATTAATAAAATTCTCCACGCTTTTACCCACTCTCTTTCATTAATGTTTTGTTTTCCTTTAAATAAAAATCAAAGTATGTAATACTTTATGTATTTTGTATGTACGAAGTGTGACAA
This sequence comes from Aspidapion aeneum, assembly GCA_963576565.1. Classification (NCBI taxonomy): domain Eukaryota; kingdom Metazoa; phylum Arthropoda; class Insecta; order Coleoptera; family Brentidae; genus Aspidapion; species Aspidapion aeneum. The sequence continues at coordinate 5,122,134 of OY755047.1, forward strand.
TAAAATTATAGGACTGGTGTAAAAAATCTACTTTATTTAAATACTAATACAACTTAACGATGTTCCTCATCAATATAGTGTCGGGTACGATTTTATTTTAAATCGAACCCTTAAACGAGGGTACCGTAGTAGATCTCTTATGTGAACAAAATAAATATGAAACAGTTTTAAAAACGTTACAAACTTTAATGAATACAAAATAAAACTCTGTTACAATTTACAAATTGTTACAAGACTTTTCTTATGACCTATAAAACGAACAAGACCGAAAATATTAAAATAAAACTTTAACTTACCAAAATAACAAACTTCAAAATATTCTTTAAATATAAAAATCTTATGTTTCTTTACTGACAATTAATTTTAGAGGTTTTAGTTAAATTCAACAAAACTTAGAATGTAACTACCGACTTGTCTTCTCAAAGTTTGGGTTTTTATAAAGGGTAGGTTGGACCTAAATAATCCATTATCCCCTCTTTGAAGAGCTTGGAGGAACCAAGTCAGTGGCGTATTGCTGATAATCCTAAAATTTACTTTACATTCTAGCTAATAAGCTAAACAAGATAAGCTAAACAAAAACAGAGATAAAATAAATTTTATAGACAACATTTTCTTATCTCACAGTTTTTCCATGTCCAATCACTTTAAAGGGAAAACCCTCTCGCTACTTGCTGTATCCCCACGCTCAACCATTACGACTCCCACTCTAGACTTTTCAATGTGGTAGGCGGCAACCAAATGTTTTCTATTTTGGAGGGAGGCGGAACCACTTTCTCATCTTAACAGAACCATAATTGTGTTTGTCGCTTTTCCAAGATGGTTTCGTACAGTGGCAGTCAGGGGTTATTTGCATTCCTGACAATAGTCCCCTTCTCTATCGACGCAGCGTTGCATGCATTTTTTTCCAATGTTGAAAGCAATTTTGGAAAACATCAGACGAGAGGCTGTTAGGAAATCTTGTCTTTTTTCTCTTGACATGTTCTAGTATTTTAAAACGGGTTCCTTTTAACGATTTCTTCACTTTCGGAAACAAAAAGAAGTCGCAAGAAGCCAACAAACTCTGGTGAATATGGTGGGTGGTTAACGATGGGGATCTTCTTATTAGCTAAAAAGTTATTAAGAGATAGGGCATTGTGGGCCGGTGCATTGTCCTGGTAGAGCAGCCACGCGTTGTTCTTCCACAAATCTGGAAGTTTTTTCTTTGGACGTTCCCTTAGCTACATCAACACTTCCAAATATTAATGCTGGTTAACTGTTTGACCCTCACGCGCCCATTCAATAAGAATAACACCCCTAATATCGAAAAGAAAAACAATGAGCATCGCTGTTTTGGATGTGTTGAAGCGCCCTTCTCGTTCATCATCTTTAACTTCTTCACGACCCTCGAAAAAGCTTTTATGCCACAAAAAAATCATTGCACGAGACATACACTGCTCCCCGTAGACATCCTTTACCATTCGAAAGCATTCAGTAGCTGTTTTTTTGAGTTTTACTTTAAATTAATACGTTGATCAATTTTTTCGGTTGTCGTCATTCCGCCAAATGAGCTATGCACGATCCGCTTCAAATCACTGGGTAAGCCAAACCAGCAGAGGAAAGACGACAAGATTGCGCGCGGTAGTAGAAAGCACATCAAGGTGAATAACTTCAACCGCCCGAGGCGTAGAGATTTAAAACCTGTTAGTACGAGGGCCAGTCTTAAAATGTCACCTCGTATGTCTGTTTAAAATGTTTAAACAGACGGCATTTTTTTAAAAGCTATGTTTGATTGTTGTTAAAAACTAAGTATCTCCTGTCAGATAACATTTTACAAAATATGGTTACAAACACATACATACGCTTTGAAACCTTTTTTTCTTCCCCCATTTTCTGGTTCCTCAATTTTCAGTAAGATCCAAATCTCTAATTTTTGATTAAAAAAACTCTGCTTTATCCTTGCGTCTTAGAACAAAGTCATTTTTAAATATGGACGATTAACATCTTTTTTACGGACTATTAATGAGTTTTTTAGTTTTCAACTTAATTTGCAGTTTTATTAAAATCTTCATCCAGAATTTTAAAAGACTTCTCCTCGTTCAAAGTAAAAAAAAAATGGTGGGATGAGGAAAATAAGCCGTTTTAGAAAATAGTCCACAAAACACCGGGAAACTGTCCATGACACCGGCAAAAAGTGATGAATCTTCCTCTGTCCCTGACACCGGTCTATTTTTTAAGATAAATAGCTTTATTTGGCCGATTACGTATATATGGGGCATACATCATTCTTTAAAGTTAAAGTTTCGAACATACCCTCTACCATTCTATAAGTACCTAAACCCTTCTCGAAATATAACAAAGGCTTTCGAAAGGTACCACCTGCATTCTTTAATACAGGGTCAAACTCATTTTAAAATTGTTAGCGGTTGTGTTTATATTACGGATTTGAATTCATATCATTATTATAAACCTGTATATTTTAGTTTGTTTTTATAAGTGAGGACCTAGTAAGTGATATTAATAATGGCGTTTTGGCGGCCATTTGAAACACCACAAACAAATTTTTAGAGACCATTTAAGGACCAAGAGTATCAAACACTATTTTTTAAAAAATCCGTTCAGCGGTTTACGAGCTATCGTGTGACGTACATAAATAATATACACACACGCAGACAGACATCACGACGATATTGCTAGGATAGGTCAAAATACATCCAAATAATACATTTTTGGCGTTATCTCGAAAATAATACCTTCTATCTAGCCAATGCTACGCGTGCTAGGAAGGTAAAAATATCCAAAGAGCAAGGCAAAACTTTTAAAAACACATTGTACGAGGACAACTCAAGATATTATTCGTGATATGTATACGCAACTCTTAGTAGAAAATTACGGAAATCGTTCCAGAATATACGAACGTATTACACATATTACAGGGGCAAGCTACATAGTATATAGTACCTATCTATTACTGATTATTATACGCATTGAGCAGCAACTTTTATTAAACGTTTTATTTTACTTGAATATATACTATAAACAGTTCCCAGTCCGGCCCATATTCTCTTTTATTTGTTTAGGATTCCTTAATGGGTTTCACACTTCAAATTTTATTATGGTTTTTTTGGCGGCTTTTTGAAATGAAAGGACTATACATGGTAACTTTTTGACCAATCAGAGCTAGTTGTTGAACGCGGAAAATGACGTCACCCGGAGTGCCAATTTAAATAAAAAGCTATTATTATTATAGTAGAAAATCATTAAGTTTCTTGTGTTCCTTTATTGACTTAAATGTAAATTTGTTTTGTTATTTTTCTTAAAGTGTCTCTTATCACAATATTCATAAAATACATCAACTTACTTCACAACACTCTACAAAGCCCAGATTCGACCAACTAAGGAGTACTGCTCACATATATGGAGTGCGGCACCCAAACATACCTTAATGCTTTTGAACACCGTGCAAAAACGAGCTATCAAGCTGATCAATGACCCCGTACTTACCCGTAGTTTGGATAGTCTCGAACATCGAAGAACTGTGGGCGATATATCTCTCTTCTACAGGTATTATCACCGAAAATGCTCTGAAGAGTTGGCACGTATGATCCCTCCGGGAGTATCACCTACTAGGCGAACACGTCAAATAGACGGTAACCATCAATTTACTGTCAAAATAGAGGCACCAAGAACCTCATTATATCAGAATTCATATCTCTGGAGAACAGCATCGCTGTGGAATAAACTCCCTGCGACAGTTTTCCCTGCAGGTTACAACCTGAACCGTTTTAAAACCAACACACACCAACATTTCCGCGCACTGGCCGCTTCTCGAGCGTGATAGGGATCTCCTTGCGAGTGCGCTTAACCGTAAAAAAAAATATATTAAACTTACCTTATACCAAATATCCCAAATGCACAACGTCTTGGGAAGCTTTCAGCTTCTTAAGTTCGTTAAAATAACTACAAGTAGAAAGTATGAGTAAAGTAGAACAAGTATTTACAGTTTTTAAATAAGCATAGACCGAAAAAACACCACAAATGTAAAAAATAAACCATCAAAAAAAAAATACTTAAAAACACATGTCAACATAGCACTCTAAACCAGGGCTATCAAAATGGACGGGCCACGATCCTCCACTTTGTTGACGTCACATCCGGGGCTGATTTTTTTTTGATGGTCACGTTACGACACAGCTGATTGTCTTTAAAATATTGAAGTTGGAATGACGGTTCATGGATATTTGATTTTTTTTTTAATAAAGCCGTTTTTGAGATTGTTTTTACTTTATTCTGGCAGAACAATTTTTTTAAATGTATAGTAAGCCCTAATTTTTCATAGCCGCTTCATTAGCTCACACAAAAATTAAGTTTAAAGCAGAAGCGAATGTGACAATCACATATGACAAAGTCAAATACATGTCAAATATAACAGTTGGCATTTGGTACATGGCGGGTAATTTGAATTCAAAATAAGGAATGCTAAATCTTGAAGATTTTAACCTTTTAATCATGTTGCTTCCTTACAAACCTTTGGTGGAATATCGGGATGGTGTCTGAGAATATTCCACTGAAATTTTGCGGAAATCTGTAGTGCCATTTTGAAAATATCATAAAAAAACGTCTGACCTCCCATAAGACCAAATGTAAAATTCAGCCCCGGGAGAACAGCTGATTTTTTCAGGGTCGTGGCCTCTATTTTTGTGTTGGCCTTGTCTAAACAAATCGTGGCACTCCAAATCACGCGCTGTCACCTCTCACCCGCTGTCGTTTTCGAGCAGCTCTTCTGACAGACCGCGTAATATAATAATAAAATATAACGCTATTTTACATTAATAAAACTGTTATTATCATTAAATTGACTTTAAGTGCCTGCGCACACTGTTAGAAATCACTTTCAAGAATTTTCGCAGAAGAAAAACTTTGGAGTCTCAGCAAAATGAAGATATTTACGAAAATTCAGCCTTAAAAAATAGACCGGTGTGCTGTGGACTATAATATTAATAATAATATAGCTTTACAAAGTTTCGTACAAGTAAAAATAATTACCTAATAACACGCAGCAACCCTTACTTTCATTAAAATATTTACATTGTTATTAAAAAACCTGTTAAAAGCTGTTTTGTCATTTAATAGAGAGACATAATCATTAAACAAGACGGTAAAGACATTGTACACTATTTAATTGACACTTTAAAGAACACTTACTTACAAGGGCGTACCAAGGAGGGCGATCAAGAGGGATCAATCCCCCCGCTGGAAATATTCGATAAAGTTTGTTTAAAAAGATTTCTCATCAACAGGAATAAGAAAAATTATGCACAAAATAGGGACTTATTGCAACAAAGCCAGGCAGTAATTGTGCCGGGCACTATTCTGACAGTTTCGCATTATAAGAACAGCTGTCTTCTTTCAAAATTAGGCCTTTGTGTATTATAAGAGCCGGAATTAATAGTGCCGCCACTATTAATGGAAAATAAACCACTGGATTTATAAATTCGACATTGCTATGTCAATTTTGAAAAACCTACTGTCAGTTTTCAATGAAAAACTGTCAGAATAGTACCCGGCACTATTACTGGCAGGCCTTATTGTAATAAGTCCTTAATACCGACTGCGATTATTCTAGAAATGTTTTAATCCTACCACTACTACTACTATGTCGGTTTAGAACGTTTTTCTACGATGTCCGACGCCTATTCTCCACCTCCTTCGATCCTGACAATCATCTTCTGGCAGGTTTTTTGATTCAATGATCTTTGGATTGACTGTTGTCATTCTAGTTTAGAACACTCTCTTTTTCTGCGCCCTATTGTTTGCCATTCTAGGACCTGCTCTGGTAATCTTTCGTCGTTCATGTTTCAACCCACCCCATCGAAATTTTTTCCTAGGCACGGCCCTGCTTACTTAAAAAAGTTGTAAAACTCACAAACACCGCTCTTATACAGACTCTTAAATATGTAAATTTCCGTACAAAATTTGCAGTTAACTATTTTTAATTCAATTTTATAGTAGCAGGTACTCTAATTAATTAAATAGACGAGTAAATGAGTTGACCATAAAAACATTTTTTACAACTTAGCGTACTTTTCGACATCAGATAACACGCATAGGTTTATTGAGGGTTAGGTCACCTTTGTGGAAAGCGCCATAATAATAATGATAACTATTGATGATTTCTTTCGTTCTTGGAAAAAAAAATAAACTAAAATTTGTCAAGCTTAGGGTAGTGGAATCTGCCTAACCAAAGGAACCTCCCATCTATCGCATGTAACCAATCACAGCAAACCGACGCGCGCAACTGTGACTGGATTCTAAAATTCGTTGCACCTCGGTTAATATTGCAGGGTTGCCAACTATAGAGAAATTTCCGTATTATAGGGACCTCGTATTTCCTACCGCTATGTAGGGGGCTTCATTAATATGTTTTTTTTTAAGTGTAAACTTCTTTAGGCGCGTTTAGCAGTTTTTGTGGGTATAAACTTCAACTGAGCCGTCAGGCTCGGCTATGTAACGCTCATTCGGGTGAAATCGGCTCGAGTCCACTAACTGTGAGAATCATTCAGCGAGCGATATGATGATCTAGATAAAGGCCAGTACACAGAAGAGTTCGGTTCGGTCCTCTTTGCAGAATATGTTATAGGCCAGTATTATTAATTTCGCCTTGTTGAAGTTTACACTTCTGCCGTGTGATCTTAAGCACACACAATTTTTTTAATTATGTTGTCTGTTTGATAATACACCAACAAATTTCATTAGGATGACTCAAATTTGTCCCAAAAGAACATTTTAGATTAGTAATTAAAAGACATAGAGTCGAACTAAAATTGTTTAAATTGTATCTTGGGGAATTACCTAATAGTTTTAGGGATCACCTAATAGCTCCCTTAACACTTCATTAAAAAGAATAGCTGGTGAAGAGGCGAAAGATAAAACAAAAATTTCTTTATCAAGTATAGTAGTAGTGTGAGCTAAAATTTTGAAATCGGGGCAACTTTTTTTTTCTCGAAATCATTAAGATAACCCTAGTTCACACTACTATAGTATAGTAGTAGTGTAAGCTAATAATAACTATTGATGCTTTCTTTCGCTAGCTATCCATTGGAAAAATAAACTAGAATTTGTCAAGCTTAGGGTAGTGGAATCTGCCTAACCAAAGGAACCTCCCATCTATCGCATGTAACCAATCACAGCAAACCAACGCGCGCAACTGTGACTGGATTCTAAAATTCGTGGCACCTCGGTTAATATTGCAGGGTTGCCAACTATAGAGAAATTTCCGTATTATAGGGACCTCGTATTTCCTACCGCTATGTAGGGGGCTTCATTAATATGTTTTTTTTTAAATTATGTTGTCTGTTTAAGAACGATTTAATAATACACCAAATAATTTCATTAGGATGACTCAAATTTGTCCCAAAAGAACATTTTAGATTAGTAATTAAAAGACATAATGTCGAACTAAAAGTGCTTAAATTGTATCCTGGGGAATTACCTAATAGTTTTAGGGATCACCTAATAGCTCCCTTAACACTTCATTAAAGAGAGTTGTAACAAGTTAAAAATAGCTGGTGAAGAGGCGAAAGATAAAACAAAATTTTCTTTATCAAGAAGTGAAAAATGAACTTTTAAACCGATCATTTATTTTCATGTTAAAAAATGCTGTTTTTGTTTCTTATCTCGTTCTTTCCGATTGATTTGGTTCGGTATTTTTGATGAGTATAAAAGTTTCGGTTTCCGCAGAGTTCTTTAAAAAGTTTAAAGTTAAAAATTCGCGGAATTTTTGACGTGTTTTATCCAAAAGACTTTTAAATCAAAAATTCTTTAAGATACTGTAAAGTTCTAGTAAACAAGGCTTAATATTTAATGCACTTTATTTTTCAAACAAAACCAACATTTTTGCTGAAGCAATTAAAAGTTTTTGTATCATCAAAAATTGTTGTAAACCTGAACAAATACTCACTGTCCCCTGCATCTTTATATTGGAATCAGTATGCTTAGTTTTTAAAAAATTTTCTAGGGTGACATATGCCCGGAACTATAATCTTAGGCAAAATAATCTTCCACTGCCAATACCAAAATCCAGCCTAACAAAAAACTCGGTCATCTATGGGAGCATCAAACTATATAATCATTTACCACTGGACTTGAAAAACATCCAAAATTTATAAGCTGTTCCGAAACGCGGTTAAAAGTTTTCTCATCAATAAAGCCTTCCATAGTATAACTGAATTTTATGAAGACATATTTGTAAATTAAATACCTATTAATATATATTTCTTATACATATATTTTTTGTTCAATTTAAAAATTGTTTTTTATCTAAATTTTGTGTGGAATATTTGGTTTTTAAATAATCTTTATAATGTTTATCTTTCTTGTTCATCTAGGTAGGAAATTTTATATTTTAACTATTTTATTATATTTTAGCCTACTGTAATTCTCAAAATTTTATTTTCTATTAATTTTTGTATTCTAATATTTTAACATTGTGAAAGGTTCTATATATTTTGTTTTTTTTTTACTATTTTGACTATTTTATGGTATTTTAGCTTAGTTCTTACTTACGAAACCTTATGTTTTTTAAATTATTTGTTGATATTTTTTATATTCTTTTAATATGCTTTTAATGATATTGTTTCTACTTTCTTTTGTGTACTTGTAATATTAACATTTAGAACTGTTTTGATCTCTTGAAGTACTTAATACTTAACTTAAAAAAAAACCTGAACTATTTACTTAATTATTAACTCAATTACTATAACGTATGAAGAATGTTTCGCTAAGGTTGTGTGGGAAACTAGACTAATAAGTGTAGATATTAAGAATTGCTTTGTCAATGGTTTTTTTAAATTTCGACAATAAAGCATTATTGAATTGAATTGAATTGACCTGTCAGACTTTAAACTATTATATGTCACCAAGGAGTGGTTACAAAGAGTTTTTGTTGGAATGATAATTTTTTTGTGGGGGTAGATTTAAAAAATTAGAATTTAAGTCAAAACATGGCTTGTGTGGTATTAAACGAAAGGTTTTTTTAATTGAGTCTGGAGTTGAACAAAATATATTTAAGTATTTAGTTATATTAGCTCACACGTACTCTATAACTATTATACCTAGTGTGAGCTAGGTGCCCATATATTGGCAGAGTATTTATTATCGTTCAGTCTTTAGAAACAATTCAATCCACTCAATTTGTTGGCATAAGCAATTTAATAATGTCTTTCCAAAATTGATTTAATTTCGTATAAACTATTCATTATGGCAGTTTGAGGTGGACTCTAATAAATTGAACTTGGTATTTGACACGTACTGATGGCCGTATCCAGGGGGGATCAAGGGGGATCCACCCCTCCAGAAATAGTCGATTAAGTGTGTTAAAACAGATTTATCAGCAAGAAAAAAAATTGCAAAATACAGTGATCGCTTATAGGAGGTTTTACTGTACCCAAATTTTATTAAAATTTTTCGTTCCCCCCCTCCCCAAAAAATTTTCCTTGTGACGGCCCTGTATGTACTTATTCTGATCACGATTATGTAGATTTATAGCTTCAAAATTACTGAATTCGATAACTTATTTCTCATCATAAAAACACACTAGTTATTAGTGTTAGACTTTTGTTTTATGACCGAACAGAGGCGGGGGCAATTAAAATTAAATTAGAAATCCAGCTTTAGTTCCTTATAACCAAATACTTTAGAGCATATACATTTGCGCACCCAGGGGGGGGGGGGGGGTCTCGGGGCCCGGGCCCTACCCCCAAGACTTAGATTTTTTTACATATTTTCGACATATTCGACATCATGAGGCTTCGGGCCCTCACCCCCCAAGAGGCCTCGCCCCCCCCCCCCCCCAATGAACCGAACCGAACCGAACCGAACCGAACCCCCCCCCCCCAAGGCATATTCCTGGGTGCGCCACTGGCATATATGGGGCAAACCCACGCATTCTCACACGCGATGCTTGAAGCCAGGACCCCTATTTAATTCTTAATGTTCCTTTTTCGGGTACACATGATTTCGGTTACTGCGCATGCGTCAGTTTTGGTGGTTTTGGAACATACTCCGTTACGTCACTACATTATTTGACAATTGTCAAATGTTTAGGGTTATGTCTATTATTTCTTCCTAAAAACTAGTTGATTGGGTGAAAATTTATCAAATTGTGGATTAAAATTTTAGTTTTTCTAAAACTAATTGTGCAAATTTATTGTGGACATCATGAAGAGTGTTTAATGACATCTATAAACCTTTATACCTAGCTTTATTAACAAATTGTAAAGAAAAATACAAGTAGTTTTGCCAATTGAATGGCACTCCCTTACTTCTTCCGGACATTTTTCCACAAACATGTTTCAAGTGAATTATTTCCAATTTTTCACAGAAAAAAAATTACACGACAAACGCAAAACACCGCAAAATGTCAATATAGGCTCCACCCACATAGCAGCTGGGTGTCTACATGACAAAACGCACGCATGCGCACTTGAAAATTCGCATCCGCGAATTTAAATTTGCCATTGTTTCCAAAGCCAGCTATGCTATAACTTATTTCTTTATAACTGATATAGTGTAACTTTTGTGTGTCATGGATTGTATAAATAATAGAAAAAAAAAGGATCAGGCACACCTCTTATATGGGATTTCCAAAAACATTCAACTTCCTTGAATTTCTTTGGGGATTTCTGTAATACGTTAAACTGCACAAAATTTTGGTAAGTATGTTGTAGACTGAACCAGAAAAGAGTATAATATTATACTCGTTTCTGACTCAACTCAACTCAACTCAACTTTATTGCCATAAAACAGCGTCAAACTTAGAATAGGTATTTAAGTAAAAAACTTAATAAATATAGTTAACATATTAATAAATAGCAAACATACAGGCACACATACATAAATACATACATGAGCACACTTTTAAGTTTCTTTGGTTTAATTCTCTTGAAAATTAAAACTATAGTGGCACTTTTTTAGAAGAAAAGCTGTAACTGCTGTTTTAAACTTTTCTCAATTTTCAATTTGCTTGATTGCATTTGGAAGTATTTCAAAAGCTTTTATTGCACTATAGTGAGATGATTTTTCAAAAAACGATGATCTATGTACTGGTAGAACAAGTTCTTGCCTATTTCTGGTAATTATTTGTAGTTCTTCGGAGTAAAGATCTTGGTATGTCCGAAAGTTTTCTCTGTTTTTTTTTGACAAAGATGACCAATTGTCTAAAATATAGTGAGGGAACTGTGAGTAGGTTCAACTCTTGAAAATACTGTCTACAGGAAGTAGATCTACTTAGCTTTAACATTGAGCGAATGATGCGCTTTTGAACAATAAAGATTTTTTTGCATCCAAGGCAGAAACCCAAAACAAAATGCTGTAAGTAATTACTGACTGAATTGATGAAAATAAAATATTTTTAAACTGTTTAGTGACATTATGTCTCTAAGTCTCCTATAATTGCACAAAAACTGTTTAATTTAGATGCTAAATTTAGAATGTGGGTACCCCATGTAAGTCTTGAGTCCAGCCAGACCCCAAGAAACTTTTGAGTGTCGCAGACTTGTATGGTTTTGCCATTTAATGGAACATATAAATAGGAGGAGTCAGTTCCAGTCATCCTGAAGGTCATCAGAGCAGTTTTCTCTATGTTTAAAGTAAGATGGTTCGTTGTACACCAATTGTACATTCTTTTAGCTACTCCTGAGCATTTCTTTGATAAGCTGTCATGTGTCCTGTCTGCTTCAACAGTAGTCGTATCATCAGCGAACTGTGCAATAAGACTGGCCAATAGTGCCTCTGGCAGTTCATTTACATACAAAATAAAGAAAAGTGGACCTTTTGACTGAACCTTTCTTTTCAAGAGTTCTCATGGGCCCAACTCAAATTAATGACCAGTTTTTGAAATACAGGGTGTTGAAGGTGATACTTTCCAAGAAGCATAATAGCTCTTCAGAAGGATTTGTCAAACATAAACGCAATGTTACTATTACATATATTTACGAGTTATTTATTATTTTTAATCTGTTCCTTTAAAATATTATCTATAGGGTGTTTAAGTAAATATTAGTCGAAAGTTTAAATGAGAAACAAGCTTTAGTATGTTCTAGATTAAACCTTGCTCATCAGAAGTTCTCATGGGCCCAACTTAATTTAATGACCAGTGTTGAAAGCATAATGTCTTTAGACGGGTTTTCCAAACATAAACGCAATGTTACTATTTCATACATTAACGATTTATTTATTATTTTTAATCTGTAGCTTTAAAACATTATCTACAGGGTGTTTAAGTAAATATTAGTCGAGCGTTTTAATCAGCAACAAAATTTCATGATTTTTTTTTTTTTGAAGTTTGACGAAATACAGAAATCCCATAAAAGGTGTGCCTGATCCTTTCGGACTTTCGTGGTCTTTATTTATGTTAAACACGACATTTACACTTGAAACACAATGGAAGTCCGGTAGAGGCGTTTTGGAACATACCTCGTTACGTCACTAATTTATTTGACTAGAGGTAACTAGTAAAATGGTGTTGGAAAGAAAATCTGAAAGCGTATGCAGAAAGAATTTTTGAAATCGCTCTATATTTGACAAAATTATGCGAATATAGTTTTTGAATAGGTTGGGGGAATGGCAAGAGGGGAGACGGGTGGGAGCAGGGAGGACTACAAAGTAACTACAGTAAATTAGAGGACATTTGGAGTGGGTAATCAAAGGAATTTCAATAAAATCGCCTGAAATTTAGATAATTTGTATGCATTAAAGCCTACATCATGTAACAAAATGGCGTCTGAAGACCGCCATGTTGACTCCTGTTTAAAAAAATATAGCCTATAGCACCTTCAGGATCAGTAGCAATTCAACGACACCTTTTTTGTCAAAATCGTTTCAGCCGTTTAGCCTCTAGCGTGACACAAACATACATATTGACTTACAAACATACCACAGTCGAAAAACATTACCCTTCCTTTCGCCGTGCTGCAGTTGGGTAAAAATAGGTATTTGTCACATTTTTCATGCTTGAGAGTAACGGTTACAGACATCGGTTTGGGGGGGGGGGCATTGTTTCCTTGCTACCCCCCCCCCCCCCCCCCCCCGCACGTTTCCCTGCTCATTTCACGTAGGCGCGGTTTTGAAATAGACACGGAAATGTTACAATATATTTGGGTTCAAATACGTGTTGATTTTAAGAGTTTTGATCTCGAAATGAGCACGGATCTGTAAGAGAACATCGCTCATTAAACTATTACAAAAGCGTATTCAACTGTCAGATTAAAACGGTAACCAGGGCTATGTTGGCCTTGCGCTAACATAACGAAAGCTAATCAATCAAATCTAACCTAGAGTCCCTGTATGTTGACATATTTGGATATATATCCACCTCTCTAATCTAACCGAACCGAACCAAAGCAAACTGAACAACAATTAAAAAAAAAACTTTCCTGACTTCCTACCCGGGATTCTAGAGGATGTGAATCCGAACCGAAACGAACCGAATTGAATCAAACCGAATCGATCCGAACCAAAGCAAACTGAACCAACAATTAAAAAAAAACTTTCCTGACTTCTTTCCCGGGATCCTAGAGGGTGTGAATAGTGTTGTAGTTTAGTTTGGTTAGGTTAGGTTTGGTTCGGTTTAGTTAGGATCGGTTCGGTTCAGATTCACATCCTCTAGGATCCGGGGTAGGAACTCAGGAAAGTTTTTTTTTTTTTTTAATTATTGATTCAGTTTGCTTTGGTTCGGTTCGGTTAGATTTGATTGATTAGCTTTCGTTAGGTTAGGTTTTTGAAAGTTTCTATTTTCATGTGGTTAGAAATCCAGTGAAAATCATTAAAATTGATTAATACAGAACAACATCTGTCGTCGTAGTTGCCGGTGTAAGACAATGAACACTGAACTTTGCAGGTATAGTTAATGGAAGAGTGATCTTCAGACTTCAAAGAATTTCAAACTCTTGAGTAATATTAGTACAAATACTTTTAAACTGCTCCATAATTTTCATATTAACAAACATATAACCTCAAAATCAAACTAATAAACAACGTGAATCCAATTTAAGTTTCAAATGTGCACTAATAAGTTAACCCCTGAGCTGCGTAATTCAATACAAATCCGTGCCTTGTTCGAGCCTCAACGCCTTAAAATCAAAACAGCGCTGCCGTGAAATCAGCACGGAAACGTAAATACGCCAGCCCCCCCCCTTATCTACACCCCTGTCCTCTATGTATTAAAGCTGTTCACGCAATCTAATTATACAAAATTGCATTCGAGTCATCTCATCCTCACAGGACACCTCTCCCAACCCCAATAAAAACGGGTTGAATGGGGAGGGGAACGGGGGTCCTAGGATGATGGCAAATATTGTCATAAGGGTAATCAATTAGGTCATAGAGATGAATAGGGTAGAGTGGGGTAAGTTTGAACACATTTAATTCTTTTTTAATATTTCGGTAAACACAAATACGTTGGAGTATAAATATGGGGCATACACATGCATTCTCACACGGGATACTTGAAGCTAGGGGTCCTGGCTATTTAATTCTTAATGTTCCTTTTTCGGGAAAACAAGATTTCGGTTACTGCGCATGTGTTAGTTTTGATGGTTTTGGAACATACTCCGATACTTCACTACATTATTTAACAATTGTCAAAAGTTTAGGGTTACCGTCAAACGGGGCGAATCGGGACAATTTTCAGATATTTTTTTCTAAAAAAACTATAGACTTCAAACTACCGCCAAATGACAGCTTACCGTTGGAACTTTAAAATGACACTTATTTGTCACTTTGACAGGTGATTTTATATATTTTTTTTAGTGGGTGTCCCGATTGACCCCGCATATGGGGTCAATCGGGACACCCCATTTTTTTTTCAGTGTTAAGGCTCGATTAGCCCCTCTAATGGGGTCAATTGGAACGGAGAAGGTTAAAAAAATTATTTTGCAAAAAAAACCGGAAAAAAAACTTTAAAAATAAGCCAGAAAACGAGGTTTAATCATAAAACTTAAAAAATACAATAAATCTCAAATAAACTAGGTAGGTAACGAGCTGAAGAGTTCAACTAAAACCACATTTAAATAAAAATAAATAAAAAACTCGAACAAAACTAAACTTAAATATTCTTCTTAAAATTATTGATTTAAATATGCCCTTTGGTAGCACTTTTTCGGGAATCCAAAAAAGCACATTAAAAAAAAAAGTTCTGAAAAAAAAAACTTTTTTTTAATTTGATTCTTTTTTCACCCCGTCTACAAAACATTTAAGGCTATCATCTTACCAATTTTCAGTCTCCTGGGACAATTAGAAGTGTGGTTTTTAAGTAAAGTTTTTCTCTGAACAAAAAACCGCGAAAATTTTGTTAGTTTTTTGCGTGCTGCTCCATTGAAGAGGCTAAAGCGAACTGGCCGGCGACTTGCAGAAACGCATTCACTAATGCCGTCTTCCATTGGGGAAATGAGTGCAGCACTAGTGCACAACTGGCTCGGTGTTTGGATTCCATTGACATGCACTTTTTCAGTTTTCGTATTCCATTGAGGAACTTATGAATTCAGTTTTGCACTGAGTGCGGCTTTTTTGACACCGGCTCTGAGGGCTCGTGCCGCACCGAAAACTTTTTCCCGCCATTAATTTTAAACGCTTATTATTGTCGTGGGACGTAAAAATGAGTGAAAATAAAGTTGTTAGCGATTTTTTATTATTTTCTTCGCTGCTAAGTAGTAGCAGCGATGAAGATGAAGAAGAACAGTTCTGTGCAATAAAAACAATGAGAACGGAAACCCCAAAAATAAAAAACTTTATTGAAAATGAGGTTTACCGATTTAACAACAAACAGGTAAGTAGATTTGTATGGATTTGGTTGACTGGGGCCCTGGGGCTAATTTTCCGACAGTTGGGGTTTTCTGGCAGCTATGATTATAAGTAAAAATAAATGTATTTTTTAGTTCAAGAAACACTTTCGGCTCGAGATGAGCACTGCAGAATTTCTCATAAATAAATTCAAGTAGCCTCAATTTTGTCCAAAAAAAGAACAAGGGGGACGAAACCTCATTAGCGCTGAGGCACATGTCTTGCCATTTTTATGGTATGTTAAAACCAAGGACTGTACACAGAGCTGTGTACAGTCCTAGTGTTAAAACACCCTTACGTTTAGCTGTTAGGTTAGGTTATGTTCTTGTTGAATGGAAATTTGTTCAAAAATATTTTCTTCAAAAACTTTTTTAAACAATTTTCCTTATGAAAAAAAATGACTTTCAAAGAAAATGTTTTTGAACAAAAAAAATGTAATAAAATGTTTTCAAACAATTTTTTGTTTGAAGGAAATGTTTTTATATAATTTTCCTTTTCAATAAAATGTTATTGAAGTATTAATAATACTTTCGAACAAATGGATTTTGAACAACATGTTTTTGACCAAATTCCGCAAGGCAGGAAAGTTAGGTTTAGTTGAAAGAAACTTGTGAAATATTATATATGTATACAAGGTGTTTCGAATACTTATGTTCAAATTTTGGGAGCATAAAGTATACTTCTGGTTAGGGTTTTTTGAAAAACAAGCGCGAAATATAGATAACTACTCTATCTGTTGGTATACGAGCACAAGCCTCCATTCAACAAGGAGGTGGGCATTTTTAAAATATTCTTATTAACTTTTTTTAAATAAAATCATTATTTATATTTATGGGTGTGTAACTTTGAAACAAATAAAAATGGATATTGGCCTTGGCCTGATAAAACTACAGGTTGTGTGACATTCTTTTCAAAAATGAGATTTTTGCATAATCAATTTGCCCTATTCATATAGGATATACTATAAAAAATTACTTGCAAGAAAATGTTATATTAACGTTGCTTAAAGCAATAATAAAAAAGAAGTTCTACAGCTCATAATGGCATACCACACTAAGGTCACTATATCACGATGTTAGGAACTTCGTGATATAGTGACTTTATACCACACGAGTGCAATTTTTTCTTTTCCGCGTGTTCCATTGAAACTGCACTCGGTGCAAATTTTTGACAGCACCGTTTCAGTGCCAGTGCACCACCAGTGCTGCACTCATTTCCCAATGGAATACGGCATAAGATCGCCTATCAGTTTTGAATATTATTGAACGTAAAAACATTGACCTTGAGATACAGGGGCCATTTAAATAGTAAAAAACAGGTTTTGTCCCGATTGACCCCGCTGTCCCGATTCACCCCGTTTGACGGTATATCTATTATTTTTTTCTAAAAAATAGTTGATTGGGTGAATTTTTATCAAATTGTGGATTAAAATTGTAATTTTTCCAAAACTAATTGTGTAGATTTATTGTGGGCACTATGAAGAGTGTGAATGGCACTCTTTTACTTTTCCCGGACATTCTTTTTTTTCACAGAAAAAAAAAACAACTTTTATTTTATTATTACTATAGAAATTTATGTATATCCTAGGAAAGCAGATTTTTTATAATTAATAAAAAGAAAACTAACATAAAAAACAAATATAAAACTCCAGTCAGTTGTTATCTAATTTTAAAAAAAAACATGTTTCTGGTCTCTCCTGTAAATTTTGTCAAATTGGAGTTACACACTTTTCGGATTTTGCCGACGATTTGTCGAATTTTCACGTCACTGGTGGTCCAGCTGATTTTTGTAAACAAAAGTTAGATATTATATGAACAACTAATATTTTTTGAATTTTTTAAAAACTAAGGCAATTTTTCTACTGTTTTTTAATACATCCTTATAAAATATAATTTTTTAGACGTATTCTCGTTATTTTTTTTAGCCCGCTTTATTTTTTTTTCAAAAAACTTAAAATACAAGTCAAACTGAATGTGATCGTTTAGTATCAAAGGTAAACCGAGCACTTGGAAAGTAAACAAAGGTGTAGGTTAGCGAATTACTTTTGAAGCTGAAACAAACACATTATTTTCTTCAAATTTTAATTTTTGTGTAAAGAAAAATGAAGCGGGCTAAAAAAAATAACGACTGGTATGTCTCAAAAATATTATTTTATAAGAATATACCAACTATACATTGCGAAAATTGCCTTAGTTTTGAAAAAATTCAAAAAACATTAGTTGTTCATATCATATCTAACTTTTGTTTACAAAAATCAGCTGAACCACCAGTGACGTGAAAAATTCGACATATATATATATATATATATATATATATATATAAGATCCGAAGACCGATCTAATTCTTAACACCGTGGTCCAAACTCACCCCACCTTCCCCTAGAGATTAGCCAGAGAAATGCATCGCATGTGGTTTGAAAGTAGAATTATAAGGAAATCTTTAGATTTGTCTGGATAATGCACCCTGATGATAACCATCTTGTGTAAAGAATCTAATTTAGGGAAGTAGACCACAGTACACTGGTCTGTTTTCAAGGTGATAGGTAACACGCTGAACTTTTTCCTCTGCCAAAATTCTTGAAAATGATTCCTGATACTACGAAATATTTAAATTTCGATATATACGATTAAGGTACATATTTAAGGTAAAAAATATGTAATGTAAAACTAGATATCTTTAGCAATTTTCAGCATTTTGTATCTTTCTAGTTTTATTTTATTAAGCAGAGTAATTTAGGTTTCAAACTAGCCATTTTGAAAATATTTTTAGTTCAATATTGTAACTATAAGTGTATAGTTAACAAAGGTATTAGGGACTTGTTGCAGTAAAGCCAGGCAGTAATTGTACCGTGCACTATTCTGAAAGTTTCGCATTATAAGAACAGCTGTCTTCTTTCAAAATTATGTCTTTGTGTATTCTAAGAGCCGGAATTAATAATGCCGCCATTATTAATGGAAAATAAACGACTGGATTTATAAATTCGACTTTGGTATGTCAGTTTTGAAAGATCAACTGCCAGTTTTCAATGGAAAACTGTCAGAATAGTGCCCGGCACTATTATTGCCTGGCTTTATTGCAATAAGCCCCTATTCTTTTTAAAAATGGTTTATTTTTGTAAGGTATGGAATGTCTGCTTAACAAAGAAAAATACTCTGCCAATATATGGGCCCCTAAGCTCACACTAGGTACTATAGTTATAGTGTACGTGTGAGCTAATATAACTAAAAACTGAAATATATTTTATTCAACTCCAGACTAAATTACCTTTTGTTTGATACCACATAAGCCATGTTTTGACTTAAACTCAAATTTTTGAAATCTACCCCCACCCTTACAAAAAAACAAAAACTAAAATGTATTTTATTAAAGTCCGGACTCAATTACCTTTCGATTGATATCACACACGCCATATTTTCACTTAAACTCTAATTTTTAAAATATACCCCCACCCTTTTTTTTTAAATAAATTAAAATGTATTTTGTTTAACTGCAGACTCAATTACCTTTCGTTTAATATCACACACGCCATATTTTCACATAAACTCTAATTTTTGAAATCTACCCCCACCCTTTTATTTGGTTTGTGTTCGGTGGATTTTGTTCATTTTTAAATGGGACCATCTCGACCCAAGACCCAGCCTAGGTACCAAATTTCATTAAAATCGGCCAAGCGGTTTTTGAGTTATGCGCGTTGGTCGTTACAGACAGACATACAGACACACAGACAGACAGACATACAGACAGACAGACAGACAGACGGCGCAACAAAAAAGTTTCAAAATCATCTGAAACGCAAAGATATATAAAAATTTTTGAAATCGGAGCAACTTTTTTTTTCGAGAAAAAAAGGTTGCTCCGATTTCAAAAATTTTTATATATCTTTGCGTTTCAGATGATTTTGAAACTTTTTTGTTGCGCCGTCTGTCTGTCTGTCTGTCTGTCTGTATGTCTGTCTGTCTGTGTGTCTGTATGTCTGTCTGTAACGACCAACGCGCATAACTCAAAAACCGCTTGGCCGATTTTAATGAAATTTGGTACCTAGGCTGGGTCTTGGGTCGAGATGGTCCCATTTAAAAATGAACAAAATCCACCGAACACAAACCAAATAAAAGGGTGGGGGTAGATTTCAAATATTAGAGTTTATGTGAAAATATGGCGTGTGTGATATCAAACGAAAGGTAATTGAGTCTGCTGTTGAACAAAATACATTTTAATTTATTTAAAAAAAGGGTGGGGCTTTATATTTTAAAAATTAGAGTTTAAGTGAAAATATGGCGTGTGTGATATCAAACGAAAGGTAATTGAGTCCGGAGTTTAACAAAATACATTTTAGTTTTTGCTTTTTTAAGGGTGGGGGTAGATTTCAAAAATTTGAGTTTAAGTCAAAACATGGCTTGTGTGGTATCAAACAAAAGGTAATTTAGTCCGGAGTTGAATAAAATATATTTCAGTTTTTAGTTATATTAGCTCACACGTACACTATAACTATAGTACCTAGTGTGAGCTTAGGGGCCCATATATTGGCAGAGTATTTTTTTTTAGCTCACACATATACTATACTATAGTAGTGTGAGCTAGTTTTTTCGAGAAAAAAAAAGTTGCTCCGATTTCAAAAATTTTTATATATCTTTGCGTTTCAGATGATTTTGAAACTTTTTTGTTGCGCCGTCTGTCTGTCTGTCTGTCTGCCTGTCTGTCTGTCTGTCTGTATGTCTGTCTGTCTGTATGTCTGTCTGTAACGACCAACGCGCATAAATCAAAAACCGCTTGCCCGATTTCAATGAAATTTGGTACCTAGGCTGGGTCTTGGGTCGAGATGGTCCCATTTAAAAATGAACAAAATCCACCGAACACAAGACAAATAAAAGGGTGGGGGTAGATTTTAAAAATTAGAGTTTATGTGAAAATATGGCGTGTGTGATATCAAACGAAAAGTAATTGAGTTTGGAGTTAAACAAAATATATTTTAGTTTTTTTAAGGGTTCATTGTGTCTGTCTGTCTGTCTGTATGTCTGTCTGTAACGACCAACCTGTCTGTAACGACCAACGCGCATAACTCAAAAACCGCTTGCCCGATTTCAATGAAATTTGGTACCTAGGCTGGGTCTTGGGTCGAGATGGTCCCATTTAAAAATGAACAAAATCCACCGAACACAAGCCAAATAAAAGGGTGGGGGTAGATTTCAAAAATTACAGTTTACGTAAAAATATGGCGTGTGTGATATCAAACGAAAGGTAATTGAGTCCGGAGTTAAACAAAATATATTTTAGTTTTTGTTTTTTTAAGGGTGGGGGTAGATTTCAAAAATTTGAGTTTAAGTCAAAACATGGCTTGTGTGGTATCAAACGAAAGGTAATTTAGTCTGGGGTTGAATAAAATTTATTTTAGTTTTTAGTTATATCAGCTCACACGTACGCTATAACTATAGTAGATACCTAGTGTGAGCTTAGGGGCCCATATATTGGCAGAGTATTTTGGTCGTAGTCAAAACATTATTTTAGCTCACACATATACTATACTATAGTAGTGTGAGCTATGGTGATCCTAATTTTTTCGAGAAAAAAAAAGTTGCTCCGATTTCAAAATTTTTTATATATCTTTGCGTTTCAGATGATTTTGAAACTTTTTTGTTGCGCCGTCTGTCTGTCTGTCTGTCTGTATGTCTGTCTGTCTGCCTGTCTGTCTGTGTGTCTGTATGTCTGTCTGTAACGACCAACGCGCATAACTCAAAAACCGCTTGGCCGATTTTAATGAAATTTGCTACCTAGGCTGGGTCTTGGGTCGAGATGGTCCCATTTAAAAATGAACAAAATCCACCGAACACAAACCAAATAAAAGGGTGGGGGTAGATTTCAAAAATTAGAGTTTATGTGAAAATATGGCGTGTGTGATATTAAACGAAAGGTAATTGAGTCTGCAGTTAAACAAAATACATTTTAATTTATTTAAAAAAAAAGGGTGGGGGTATATTTTAAAAATTAGAGTTTAAGTGAAAATATGGCGTGTGTGATATCAAACGAAAGGTAATTAAGTCCGGACTTTAACAAAATACATTTTAGTTTTTGTTTTTTTTGTAAGGGTGGGGGTAGATTTCAAAAATTTGAGTTTATGTCAAAACATGGCTTGTGTGGTATCAAACAAAAGGTAATTTAGTGTGGAGTTAAATAAAATATATTTCAGTTTTTAGTTATATTAGCTCACACGTACACTATAACTATAGTACCTAGTGTGAGCTCAGGGGCCCATATATTGGCAGAGTATTTTTCTAGCTGGTTTAAGATTTTGAAACACAGTGCAATGTAATGAAAACTAAAGTTAGTGTGGCTCTTAATATCTCCAAACTTTCTAAGAAGCTTTTGGCTTTCATATCCCAATTATATCTAAGTGGATCTTAACAAATTACTGCTAAATGCCTAATCTGGAAACTAGTTCTCACTTATTTTCAAAGTTTCCAGCAGCAGTTTAACCCAAATAGGTAGTTGCTATTATCACAGCTATTATAGCCTGTCCCTTTGAGGGACTTTAACACGGCGACAATAATATCTTGGTATAGTTTGTAGTTTAATTATTATGGGCAGACGATTTTGTGTAAATATCCATTTGGGCATTGGGGGCTGTTGACCAGTGGCGTTCAATTTTCAATGTTCAATGTACTTTATTGCCATAAGATTTACATGGTAAATATAGACAATGTCAGGTAAAGACTAACATAAAAGAATATAATTCCTTAAACTAATTTATGCAATTAATCTATGTAACATAAATAAAGATAAGTTTTACAAATTATTAATTTTAGAGTATATAGGTAGTATTTCCTTTTCGCTCTTCTCGGATTTAACCTCCTCTCGAATTTAAAAACTCCCTTACTGAGTAGTATGCTTTATTTATAAGCAGTTTTTTAAGTTCCTCTCGAAATTTTTTAAAGCTTTGCAAGCTTTTTATGGTATTTGGAATTGCATTAAAAATTGTTGCACAAAAGCAGTATGGACTCTTAGCATATAATGACAGATTGTAATTAGGGATTCTAATATTTGAACTAGACCTTGTATTATGAGTATGAAGTGTGTTTACAGATGGAAATTTTTGTTGCTGTTTTTTCACAAATAGTGCTGCTTCAAAAATCAGGATAGATGGAGCTGTCATTAGATTATTTTCCCTAAACACAGGTCTGCAAGAGTCCTGATGTTTTAGTTTAAATATAAGTCGCAGTAATCTTTTTTGCAATAGAAGAATGCGTTCAAAGTTTCTACATTGACCCCAGAACACAACTTGGTATCTTATGTGACTGTATCCTAAGGAGTAGTATACGTTAATAAGCTGTTTAGTTGTGAGTGTCGTATAGGGGGCCAGGGGGGCCGAACGCGAACTCCCATACCTATATTTGCGCCCCTTAAGGTCTTCGCCCCCCCGCCCTTTTAACCAGGACACGCTATTGCTGGTGACGTTATAAATTGGTGGGGTAGAAATTTATAATGCATGGAAAAGGAGATAAAAAAACTACCTAAATTATTTTAGCATTTTACAAACAAGCAGCTACTTGGTGTAGTTTTTAGTTTATTTGTTTATAGATAAAGTCTATTCGCCCTTCTTTTACATGCGCACAGTGCTCGGATTAGCACCAGACTCATCATGGCCCCGTAGAGCAACCTCAAAAATCCCACAGAATTTTAAACAGTCTATTAACCAACTAAGTATATGTCTATTTTTTGTCACATTTTCATTATGTTCGGTAATGTTTTGCCTATAGGCACTATTCAATTGACACCTAATATCAGTCTTGCCTAGCATAGAAAATTCCATGTGGTTATTTAAATAAGTAGCACTTACTTTGTATCTTTAACTTTTCACTAAAGTGCTTAATATCACACATTAAAGACAAATAAAGCAAAAAAGGCGTTTTTTACAACCGCACAACCAGTTTTCAGCATCGTATAATTTTTTATTACTTGCACTAAAATTTTGATTAATTTTTAGGATTTTTAAGTCCAGTCTATGTGGCCTTAAAGATTTTATTTGTAATCGAAGTTCATATGTCAACGTATTTTAATAAGCAGTCAATTATATAATAATTATATAAAACAAACTCATACATCTTCACTAAAGATATAACCGGCAATACTTAGAATGGCAACGAACGGTTTGGCACGATGAATATGGCCGTAGTCAACTAAAACAAACATTCCTCCCGCCCCCGCGCGAGAACAGCCACCCATACACCGCTGAAAACGGGTGAAATTAGAATCTTGTCCCGCGCGGTGCTGTCGGCTTGTAATTATTGGAATAAAACCTGACCTTATTTAAAAATCGACCCTATGCTGACAGATTTACATATAAAAAGCAGCTGCTCTGCTTCAAAATTCGGCCTTTGTGCATTTAAAAACGGGATTTATAATGTGTCGGTATTTATTAAATGAAAGTTAGCGTCTTTATTAATTAATTTGGCTTTGGTATGTCAATTTTGAGATGTCACCTGTTAGTTTTCAGTGTAAATGTGTCAAAATAAAGTCGACTTTAAAATAAAGTCAGGCTTTATTCGAATAATTCCCTATTTACGCTAAAAAAGTTTACCCAGTTAACAGTGGCGCACCCAGGAATATGTCTTGGGGGGGGGCCGAGGCCTCTTGGGGGGGGCCCGAAGCCTCATGATGTCGAATATTAAGCTATTTTTTGTGTTTTTTTCTGAAATATGTCGAAAATATGTAAAAAAATCTAAGACTTGGGGCCCCGGCCCCCCCCCCTTGGTGCGCCCATGCAGTTAACCACAGACTAAAAAAAGAACTAGACATTTCGTAAGGAAACATTTAACTTTTTTTTAAAATAAATCAATTAAAAATACTGGTTGTTGTCTAGTTTTGGGAGGGCACTGTCTTGTTGCCCTCCCTGTAGCAGGCGCCACTGCGTTTGGGTATTTTCTAAGCCTTATTTTATATCCCTAAATTATTATCCGCAATGCGTTAATTTGGCCAGATTTGAACGCACGGGCTTTAAAACAAAACCCTGTTTATGTCAACACTCACAAATGATGAATGTGTTAGGTCAGTTTAGACTAGACTTAGGATTTGGACATAAAGGGTGTATGACACTTTTTTCAGTTTTTATATCATCAAATTTATTTCTGGTATTTTAGCTCATACTACTACTACTATACTATAGTAGTGTGAGCAATGGTGATCTTAATTTTTTGAGAAAAAAAAAGTTGATCCGAATTAAATTTTTTTTATATATCTTTGCGTTTCAGATGATTTGAAACTTTTTTGTCGCGCCGTCTGTCTGTCTGTCTGTATCTCTGTCTGTATGTCCGTCTGTATGTATGTAATGTATAGATCTAAAATTCGTGCTCTTCGTAATAACATTTAAAAAGCTTAGACAAGCTTCCAATAAATATTTTTACAAGTTTGTGAAACTCAAAATTAAGTTTTGTTAAAAAAACAAGGCCCTATAATAGAACAAATACAGTTTAATCCAACATTCACTATTAATTTTAAATTTTTTTCAGGACAAATTAGACAAGAAAAATAATGAACGTCAAGGGAGCAATGAAAATATTCACCATCCTGTTTTCAATGATTGTTTTTCTGGCCAGCATTAGTTGCGCACCGTCCTATAACCCGGAGTACGACGGTAAGTATAAGTAAAAAAATGCAAAAAATTTATTATAACATTTTCACACAATAAGAAAAAAACTAAATCATTTTACCCCCTATTTTTAACCCTCTCTTTTTGCCTTTAGAGCTACTTGTTCACGAAAATTTAGTAAAGGCATCTTTTCTGCATTAGGAACAAAAAAAAATTACCAAAATAACTTAAACCGTTCTCTTACTGTAATGAAAAAAGTACATCACTAACAAAACACATGTCTAAACAATTTTTTATCGGCGCATCCACCAGGTTTTTATCGGCGCATTCACCAGATATTAACGGAAACGGATCTATTTGTGCGCGGTGGTGCGAATGGTAGGATTCCACTACATTTACCTCGTTAGGTATCATTAGTTGCGCATCGTCCTATAATCCGGAGTACGACGGTAAGTATACTCTTAAAAACTGCAAAAAATGTATTATAACATTTTCACATATTAAGAAAAAAACTAAATTATTTTACCCCCTATTTTTTAACCCTCTTTTTTGCCTTTAGAGCTACCTGTTCACGAAAATTTAGTAAAAGCATCTTTTCTGCATTAGTAACAAAAAAAATACCAAAATAACTCAGTAATTAAAAAAGTATATAACTAACAACACATGTATAAACAATTTTTTATCGGGCGCATCCACCAGGTTTTACGGAAATTATTTTTTTACCTACGCATTCACCAGATTTTACCGGTAATGGGGCCTTTTGTGAGCGTTGATTGGTCCACTGTAACTTTTAAACGATAGAATTACACTACATTTACCTCGTTAGGTATCCTTGAATATCTACTATTTATATAGATTTACTGTCGATATTCATTATCACAAGCCGTATTTACGTCGTCTGTAATTTCGTTTTAAAGCCCTCTTTTATTCTGTTATAGCTGCCTCTTTACTAGAAATTCGTAAAGAAATCTTTTTTGCATTAATAACAAAAAATTACCAAAATAACTCAAACCGTTCTCTTACAATAATTAAAAAAGTACATAACTAACAACACATGTCTAAACCATTTTTTATCGGGCGCATCCACCAGGTTTTACGGAAATTATTTTTTTACCTACGCATTCACCAGATTTTACCGGAAATGGGGCTTGTTGTGAGCGTTGATTGGTCCACTGTAATTTTTAAACGATAGGATTCCACTACATTTACCTCGTTAGGTATCCTTGAATATCTACTATTTATATAGATTTACTGTCGATATTTATTATCACAAGCCGTATTTACGTCGTCTGTAATTTTGTTTTAAAGCCATCTTTTATTCTGTTAGAGCTACCTCTTTACTAGAAATTCGTAAAGAAATCTTTTTTGCATTAATAACAAAAAATTACCAAAATAACTCAAACCGTTCTCTTACAATAATTAAAAAAGTACATAACTAACAACACATGTCTAAACCATTTTTTATCGGGCGCATCCACCAGGTTTTACGGAAATTATTTTTTTACCTACGCATTCACCAGATTTTACCGGAAATGGGGCTTGTTGTGAGCGTTGATTGGTCCACTGTAATTTTTAAACGATAGGATTCCACTACATTTACCTCGTTAGGTATCCTTGAATATCTACTATTTATATAGATTTACTGTCGATATTTATTATCACAAGCCGTATTTACGTCGTCTGTAATTTTGTTTTAAAGCCATCTTTTATTCTGTTAGAGCTACCTCTTTACTAGAAATTCGTAAAGAAATCTTTTTTGCATTAATAACAAAAAAAATTACCAAAATAACTCAAACCGTTCTCTTACAATAATTAAAAAAGTACATAACTAACAAAACACATGGCTAAAACAATTTTTTACCGGGCGCATCCACCAGGTTTCACGGAAACGATTTTATTACCGGCGCATTCACCAGATTTTAACGGAAACAGATCTTGTTCTGTGCGGTGATTGGCCCATTGTAATTTTTTGAATGGTAGGATTCCACTACCTGTACCTCGTTATCCTTAGATTTTTCTTATTTTTTATTAAACAGATATTTTTAAAGATTTTTTGTTGAATTATTTATTATTAGCTATAGGTGCGTCATCAACAGAATCATAACACTTTTAATATGATAGATTTTCTGGCGATATTCATTAACACAGACGTTATTTACGTTAAAAGGCTACAACTCTTAAAATTCTCTTAGTTCTTCGTCTATCTATAGGTAATTTCCTGTCAAATACAGAAATATTGAGAAAACCTTTTTCACTGCATTTTACATAAAATACCATCCGTCTAAATAATATTGTTTCATCTACGTAGAGAGGCTATATTTAGGAAGAAATGTAGTCATAAGAGGCACAATTCAGCACTCCATACCTTATTGTACCTAAGTGGGTAGGGGACAATTCACCGTGGGCGATTCGCCGCTAGAATTTTTGTAAAATTTTTATTTTAATCTAATTTGACTTGATTTTTACACGGCTGTAAGGACATTCAAAAGGCCTTCAAAACAAGATATCACTAGATCCACTTTCCCAATTCAAGATATAGGGGTAAAGTATACCCCTTAAAAGGGGTTCGTGCTACAAAAATTTCAAGCTAGTGTCCCCCTCGCAAACAAAATCGACGTGTCCAAGCGTTTCTCCAAATTCGCATTCTAAATACCCAAAAAGGTCTCTGTTTCGATGTTTGTAAAACACCCTGTATCTTTATCGCTGATAGGGACAGTTCAAAAAAGAAAAAAGTTCTCACCTAAAAGCTTATGCAAATATAATCTGACTTCTTTAATAATTTTTTTAAAATCAATTTCAAAACTTTTTGGGCTTTGGGAATACAGAACCAAATCTTGGCTTCAGGCTTTATGGAAATTTTTATTTTAAAATCACTCCAAGACTTATTAAATTAGATAAGGTATTGACACCTCTTTTAAAAATAAAATGTTTATCAAGTTTTGACACCTTTTTAAATATTTATAAAGTAGTTTTGATTTAAGAAAGTATTTTTTATCCAATTGCAGCGCGGCGAAAGGAAGGGTAATGTTTTTCGATTGTTGCATGTATGTAAGTTATTATGTATGTTTGTGTCACGCTAAAGGTTAAACGGCTGAACCGATTTTGACAAAAAAGGTGTCCTTGAATTGCTACTGATCCCGAAGGTGCTATAGGCTATAGGTTTTTAAACAGGGATCAACATGGCGGTCTTCAGACGCCATTTTGTCACATGATGTAGGCTTTAAGGCATACAAATTATCAAAACTAAAAGTTGAAGCATGTCGTACATTATAGGTATAGGTACCTATCAATTTTGTACTCAACTGCGACTAGTACTTACAAATAAATTTAGCAGTTGGGTGTTTTTTTATTAAAACTTTTTTTTTACTTAGTTTTGTGACAGTTTAAGGCAAAAAGTTTTCAGATAAATTTATAGCCCATTAAATGGATTTAAATTTTAAATAGAGCATACATGCTTACAACGCTGCATACTTGATAGAGTCATATAATAGAGTATTCTATAGGGATCATCATGTAACACCCTTAAACTTATTCAAGTACAAAACGTATTCAAAATCGAATTGAATATAATAGTGAGTGTTTCCACCACTACCTATTTGAACACCTACCTATTTTAACAACCGCCAAGAACCGAAATATCTTCTAATCCGATAAAAAATTGTATAAATCATTAACTATACAAGGGTTTGTTTGTTTTAAGCTTCTATTTAGCAATTTTACTACAATGTTTTCTTAAATTAATTTAAACATACACTTGATATTCAAATTTATAAAACAAATAAATAAATAGGTATAAACTAACACTATATTAATAAAATTTAAATAAAATGTACTAAAAATATATATTTTTTTATACTTTTTTAATTTTTTTTTAAAATTGTCTTTTAAGTCTTGCATTTTTCATATACACCTGGAATAAAACACTAGATAACTTTTAGAAACTTTATTATTTCTCCAAGTATTCTCCAAGAAAATTAATGCTTTCTTGAAGGCGTTGACTGCTTCCTCTGGAAACTGAAATCTTTGACCACACAGTCCATTCTTCATTTTGGACTGTATGGAGGATGGTCCAACAATTCGACGTTGGGTTAAAAATTAAATGGTTTTTTATGCTTTGTGCAAACTTGCATTGTCTTGGTGGAGGATGATTCGTCATTCAGGGTTAATTTTTTGAAGCTTAGTGATGAATTTCGGCAAACGAATTGTGATGTACCAATCGGCAGTAACATTCCTTTGATCCTCCAGAGGAATAGGGTGTTTGATAGTAGTAGTAAAAAATAAATATATATTTATTTTTAGATATCTCTTTAGATCTTGGGAATGCTAAAAACAAACTTTTTTGTTTAATTTTTTCTCAAATTCACAGTCCTTTTAATTAAATAAATTCATTGAATTAAAAGTATTAGCCACGTGATTCAAAACAGGCGGTCTACCAATCAGCTGCGAGTTACGTCACAAAACAGTAAACGCCTCGAACGAACCTATTTTCTGTGTTATTTTCTTATGGATGGTAATGTTTGCTTTGGTTTAAAGTGCGAATTATCGTCCTAAATTAGATTTTATTTTGTGTTTTGCTTATAAAAAACATTTTCAATTCCTTTATGGTGGCGGGCTTCTTTGCCAACAACAGTTATTTTTGTTCTGCGGAATTTAGAAACGTTAAAATGTTGATGTATTCGATGAGTTGATATAACTGAAAGTTTTTTTACGATATTCTTCGCGTACTTTTACTCATTTAGATTTTCAGGTTAGGTTATATGTTTTGCTTTTTTTTTTAATATGCCACTTACAATAGATTCAATTAAATTCCCAATGATTATTATTTTAAGCATTAAGAAACAATCAAAAATTGCTTTTTTAAAACAAAATTAGGTAGGTACTGCCTAGTCCTGCCTATGCACTGCCTAGTCTTGCATTGCGCAGTCCTACATTTAGCCTGCATGTGCACTGCCTAATCCTGCATTTAGAGGTACTCCCTAGTCCTACCTAATAACTGCCTAGCACCGCCTAAAATTTTGTACACCTTTCTGCCTATTATTGTTGTTCACCCCTTGTAATAAACATAACCTCAAAAATTTCATCCTCATTTACGAAATAGTCATATATATGATAGACAACGTGAGAAAAATTAATAGAAACAATTTAGTTATACTCACATCAAAGTGATCTTCACAAATGTAAAGTAAAGATGTATTAGATAAAACCCTTGGGTCTATTCGAACCAGTTCTAGCCATTTTTTTCGTTCTTTTACTGCTGTAGGCACATGAATAAATAGTTTTTCAGGTGTTTTTTTGCTAGTATTCGAACACTGAGGCACTACATACCACTTATAGGACATTTTTTTACATAAAAAACAGTAAAAACACAGACCAAAAACAAATAAACACTTGAATGCCGTGTATTTGTCCGCGAATTTACTGCGCTGTGACGTCATTGCAACGCCATGCTAGAAATGAGTGTTTTAGCGACAAATTCAAATCGGAAATTAGAAAACTTGATTTTAAATGTAGTCTATTGTTGCTACATGACGGCTTTTGAGAGAAATGTCGCGACCATCCTTTGGGATACAATTCGAGAACGGATGACTTTTGATGGCTTTTCTTCATCTTGAAACACCCAAATAGACGACTGACGTTTATTTTCGGGTTCATATGAGTAAATCCACGATTAATCACCACTGATAATGCTGTACACGTTTTTCGAGTTTCCTGCCTCAAAGCGGTCTAGACAAAGACAAAGTGTACATTTGACATTTTACAAAAATTTATACTATACTACCTACCTGATTTCGCTGATTTTATTGAATTTAGGTAAGTTCTTTATAGAATAGGTATTTACATTATTAGCATATTATTATATTTCGATGAGAGAGAATTTTTAAACGATTTTTTTTAAATTATAGCACATTTGATGACTAATAAATGTTCACATAGGGAATTTTTAGAAGGGTTTAGAATGTACTAAATAAATTATGTAAAAAATAAGAGTGGTCAAGGCCAAAAAAAAAATACAGCCCACGACCATGAAAAAAATCAGCTGTTCTCCGGGGGCTGACTTTTACATTGGGTCTTATGGGAGGTTAGACGTTTTTTTATGATATTTTCAAAATGGCACTACAGATTTCCGCGAAATTTCAGTGCAATATTCTCAGACACCATCCCGATATTCGACCAAAATTTTGTAAGGATGCAAGATGATTAAAAGGTTAAAATCTTCAAGATTTAGCATTCCTTACTTTGAATTCAAATTACCCGCCATGTACCGCATGCCAACTGTTATATTTGACATGTATTTGACTTTGTCATCTGTGTTTGTCACACTCGCTTCTGCTTTAAATTTCATTTTAGTGTGAGCCAGGGCTATCAAAACGGACGGGCCACGATCCTCCACTTTCTTGACGTCACATCCGGGGCTGATTTTTTTTTGATGGTCACGTTACGACACAGCTGATTGTCTTTAAAAAATTGAAGTTGGAAAGACTGTTCATGAATATTTGATTTTTTTTAAATAAAGTCATTTTTGAGATTGTTTTTACTTTATTCTGGCAGAACAATTTTTTTTTAATGTATAGTAATCCTTAATTTTTCATAGCCGCTAGTTAAGTATTAACTTTAGAGTTAATTGTTTTTAAAAAATTTTATTTTGCGTAATAACTTTAAAGTAACAATAGTACGATCTTAAGTCTACAGAAGCTTTGCTGGGAATGGTTTAATTTTCTCCTAACAATTCATATAATAGTAAAAAAAGTGCAAAGTTAGCAAACACGTGTGGTTATAAAAATGCTTATCTAATATAATAAAAATAATATTATGTGAATATAACTCCTCCCTCCTTAGGTCTGAAAATCACGGAGTTGAAGACGGAGTTGTTTTCAGGCTCAACTTCAGAGTTGCGGCTGGATTTTGCTTCTTCATCAGGTGGTTGCTTTACCACTGTTTTTCTTGACGTTTTGTGTCGGCAAGACTTCAGTGAAACTCCATTTTTCCAAAAGTAAAATATCATCATGGCTATGACAATCATAATGATAACTGAAGTAACGTAAGACGTGATGTGGCTGGCATGAAATTCATTTTGAATCTTGATTGGTTTTAATTTATTGGCAATATCATTTAATTTATAGATATTGGCAATATCGATTTTTGTTAAATTTGTTGATTCCAAAATTTCTGGTTGCTTAAATTTTTGGAATTCAATATTTGGTAAGATCAGTGGTCTTCCTTTTATTAATTGGTTTTCGTTTCTGTATTTTCGATTTGCAACTGTTACTTCACATGACTGTGGAATTCTAATTAAAATCGGTTTACTAGTTCCAATATATTGACTAGTGCGGCATTTTGTGTGGACCATTTCAGTTTTGGCTGGCATCACCAGTAGTTGGTCTTGTGCGATTTGTTCGATTATTGATTCTTGCAGATTGATGTTAAACACAGGGCAGTTTTGTGGTTGAAAGCCCTCTGTGAGTCTAAGGGTGCAATTGTCATCGGTGGTGAATCGTTCTTGGCAGTAGTACGTTTCTTCTAATTGTGGGCAGGCTTCTTCATGGAACTGATTTTTCTGTAAGCTTCGTGCCAAAAAGGGGTATCGAGGTACGAAAATTTGGTTATTTTGGATAGTAGGTATTAATTGGTAAAATGTATATGTTTCGGGTTCAATAATTGGGACATGAATTGCAAAAATTAATTTTAAGTTTGAAAAAGTTATTTGTGTACCCAAAAATTGATAGTAAGTTAAGACATTATTAAAACTTGGAATTTGACTAGGTTTGTAAATTTTCTTTAAATATTCCATCATTCGAATCAGTTCAGTGCCTGAAATAATTGAGTTATGCAAAGTGTTTAATTTTGCAAACATTATTGCATCTCCTAAATTATCGACAAAAGTAATAAGATTTTGGCAATCTAAATTGATTTGTGATAACAAATTTTGGAAAGTCAAATAGATATTTAAATCTCGAATTGTTGTTCCCATATAATTTTGTAATCTTCTTAAACTGTTTTCTAATTTATTTTGGTTACTACTAAGAACTGTTAAGGTTTTGTTATAATCTCGAATTAAGGTTTTTGATAACGAGATTTGTAAATTCATTTCTTGAACAATGGTTTTTTGATTTTTCTGTAAGTGAGATATTGCTTGTTCGTAACGTTCACCATCTTCGGAGTCGAGGGTTCCAAAAAGCCATTTATTAATTTTTCCGACAACATTAATTAAACCTCGTTTATTCCTGATAACAGGGTGCAAATTTAAAATTTTATTTTGAGTGGTTTGTATTAAATATTCCGTTCTCAAAAGTGAGCTTTCGGAAAGACTGTTTAAAGATATCGGATTTGTATTATTGTCTTTTAAAAAGTTTTGTTTAATCATTGAGAAATATTTTTTAATTTTTGAAAATTGATCGATTAGTGATTGAAGATCAATATAATGCAAAAAAGTGTGTTTTGTATAAATTTGTTTTGAGCTACCTAGTTGGATAGGAAGAAGGGGGTTATTTAAGGTCGTAATTTGCACGTCATCATTGCTGCTGACTACTATTAGTGACGTCATTATGACTGCTACTATGAGGGCGTTCCTCGGGAGTGTCATTTTGAACCTGTAAAGAAGATTTCTTTTTAGTTTTTGGTTTTCGCGCACTCGATTTATGATAAGTGCCTTTTGTGGTGAAAATCTTTTTAGGAGTTTGTCTCTTTACTGCGGTTTTTGTAAATTTGGGGGCATCTTTTGATCTCGATTTCGTTTGTATGTAGGCGTCAGAATGATTTAAGAAATCTGGGGGGTCCGATCGTTTTTCGTTTACCTTGTTTATATTTTTCTCTTTAACTTGCTGGTTTGTTTCTTTTATTTTTTCGTATAACTTTTGAGTTGTTTCTTTGTGTTTTTGGACATAGTCTGAAACAATGGCTGCGTCCGATATGCTAAAGGGGTCGATATTACTTATGTGCCCTTTTACCACTTCAAAGGGGGTAAATTTATGTACAGAGTGAATCGAATTATTATAACCAAGGCATGCGCGTTGCATGAGTTGCTCTGCGCTTGATTTTGGATTATCTTCCTTTAAACATCTAAATGCTTCAATAATGGAAGAATGGAATCTTTCCACGGGGCTATTTGAATTCGAATTTTTGGCGGTTCCTATGTGAAGTTGGATTTTGTGTAATTTGCAAAAATCTTGAACGTCCTTATTTTTAAATTCAGTTCCTGGGTCAACGGTTATTTTTAAAGGTAAGCCGTGGTGGCTTGAGAAGGTCAGTAATGCATCTGTGACTGATGTACCGGTCAAGGTCTTTAAAAGGTACGCCTGGCCGTATCGAGAAAATGTGTCGTACAACGTTAAAAATATTTCTTTTGATATGCGAAATGAATCAACATGTACATGATCAAAAGGTTTTGAACTCGTGGGCGTCAAGTTAAATTTAATCACTGGAGGATCCCTATCGTATTTATTCCTTTGGCATGTTTCACAGTTGTTTACATATTCAGTAATGTCTTCGATCATTTTAGGCCAATAAAAATTTGAAGATATTGAAGTTTTCATTTCGTTAATGCCTCTATGACATGTTTTTGTGGTATGATACAGGGTGAGTTTTTCTTTTTGCTCTTCTCTTATCTCTACGTCTACTAATAATTTTGGGCAATGTATTATTTTGTAAGATGCATTTTTAAAGATATTTTGGACAGTTGTTGTAAATAATGGGGCCAAAATTGAGGTTCTAAAGAAAATACCGTATCGTTGTTTTGGTTCTAAAAATTCTTTTATAAATTTAATTATGTCTTGCTGTGCATCATTGGCAGTTAGTGTGACGTAATATCTCGTATTTTCAAAGACTTTGTCAAATTTACATTGCATCTTATCTGTATCGCTAATAGTCATTATTATTTGATTTTTATATTGATTTAGAGGTCTTTCCGATATTGGTATTGCCAATATTGGTTCTTCAGCTGATGAGTAAACAGTTTCTCCATCTGAATTTTCATCCTGGGATTGATGTGATTGATTTTTTGATATTCTCTTTGATTGATTTGATATTGATTGATTATTGTCATTATTATTGGTATTGGGTGATTCTTCTGTTTGGTTTTCAGGTTCTAGCGGTGTTACAAAGCTTTCTGGTCTGTCTAAAAATTCTTGTATGACATCATCGGAATCTCCCGCATTATTTTGTACTGAAGCCGTTTCCAAGGCATTGAGGTCTACTGGGTTTCTAGACAATGCGTCGGCTGCGTTATTGGATTTACCTTTTATATATTTTATTGAGAAGGTATATTCGTCTAATTTTAATCTCCAGCGTACGAGTCTCGAATTTGGTTCTTTTAAGTTCATAAGCCAAGTAAGTGGTTGATGGTCGGTATACACGGTGAATTCTCTACCAAATAAGTATGGTCGAAAATATTTACATCCCCATACTATTGCTAAACATTCTTTTTCGATCGTTGCAAAATTAATCTCTGCAGGGTTTAATGTTCTTGATGCATAACAAATTGGGTGTCCATTTTGTGACAAAATGGCCGAAATCGCATAATTCGATGCATCTGTCGTCATTTCAAACGGTTTAGTAAAATCGGGATATGCAAGTACTGGTTCTGAACATAAAATAGTTTTGCAAATATTAAAGCAGTCTACAAATTCTTTTGTGTGTTCCACTTTATTATTTTTCTTTAAGCAATTAGTCATTGGTTTTGTGATTTTCGCGAAATTTTTAATAAATTTTCGATAATAGCCTAATAAACCTAGGAATGATTTGATTTGTTTTTGGGTTTTTGGTATTGGAAATTTTGCTATTGCCTCTAGTTTCTTTTTATTTGGTTTTATTCCTTCTGTTGTTACAACGTGACCTAAAAATTCGCATTCTTTTTGTAAAAATTCTGATTTATCCAACTGAATTTTTAAGTTTGCGTCTCGGAATTTTTGAAAAATTAATTTTAGGTTATTTATATGTTCGGTGAGGCTTGTACTGAAGCAAATACAGTCATCCATGTAAATCATGCAAATTTTGTTCTGGAGGTCTTTGAGGACTTCATCCATGGCTCGTTGGAAAGTAGAGGGTGCATTTTTAAGTCCGAAAGGCATTCTCAAATACTCGTAATGGCCATTTTCTACGTTAAAGGCTGTCTTCTGAATAGAGTCTGATTGCATTTCTATTTGATGAAAACCACTAGCGAGGTCTAAAGTGGTGAAATATTGAGCTCTACCTAATTTATCGAGTATATCTGATATATTGGGAATTGGATATCGATCTGTAATTGTTTTCTCATTGATTTTGCGGTAGTCTACTACAATTCTCCATTTTTGTCTTCCAGAGGCGTCCATTTTCTTTGGAACAATCCATATTGGAGATGACCAAGGACTGCATGATGGTCTAATAATATTTTTGTCAAGCATTTCTTGAATTTGTCGTCTGACCTCTTCTTTGTGTATGTATGGGTAGCGATATGACTTTGTATGTACCGGTATTTCATCGTTGGTTTTTATTTCATGTTTTACAGCGGAGGTGAAAGATAGTTTTTCTCCTTCTTTATAAAAGATGTCCGAAAATTCTCGACATAATTTGGTAATTTCTCTTTTTTCTTCTATATTCATGTGATCTGTTCTAATCAAGTGATCTATTTCTTTTTTTATTGATTGGTTTGATATTGGCATTGATTGATCTGATTGACTATAATTTTTAATGACCGATTCAAATGTAAACATTTCAAAATAATTTTCTTCGAAGGGTTGAACTCTTAGGGGTTGTTCGAAAGTAAGGGATAAATTTCGATCAGTGGGGTTTTGAATCTCTACGCATGCCCATCCATCTTTGGCATTTGTTATTATTGGTGGTATTAAAAAATTACCAATTTTATTTCCATCCGTTAATATTTCGCCCTCGTCTATCGAAACGGGTATTAATTTTAAAGCCTTTTCCTTGGGTCCTAATGCTACTGTTGAGCTTGTGTCAAAATTTTGTCGATACCTATATGAATGGTATTTTTACATTCGATCCAATCAATTGTTGGTTAATGATGTCCAGGTTGATTTCAAGTTGTCTAAGGTCGTTTATACCTATTACACCGTCGAAAAAATCGTGGAAGTCGAATAAAACGAACTTAATATATGTGTTACAATTAAATTCTGCGAACGCAGGGATTTCTGCTTCAAACTGCGTTTCTGTGCAACCTGTTGCCGTTTTAATTTTATTTTGTTTTCTAAAAATACAATTTGGAAAAAATTCTTCAGCGATTGATGGTCGAAGAACCGAACGACAACTTCCTGTATCGATTAATAATTTACATTTTGGATGTTTAATTTCGATATAAGGAAGTGCGCTGTTGCCAGAGCTATTTATTTCTACTAGGTTTGATTTTGTTTGGAGCTGACCTCTTGAAAATTTTCGGTTTTATTTTTAGTTTCCGAGATATTTAAATTTTGAGTTGAAGTTCCGGGATTTTGCATTTCATTTCCTTGGTTTTGGTAATAACCATTAGTTTCATATGACTGATCGGTGTATGGGTTATAATCATCGCTATGATACTGGTTATAATCATGGCTATCGTACTGATTATAATCATAGCTATTATATTGGTTGTAATCATGGTCATCGTATTGGGTATAATCATAGTCATTGTATTGGTTATAATCATGGCTATAATTATTTTGAGAAGATACATCATTCATGTGTAATTCTTCGAAATGAAATTGAGGTGGTTTAGGATAACGTTGCCAGTGTTGTGGTAGTTGACTTTGTTGGCTATGTACGCGTCTAAATGTATTATTAGATGTCACGGACATTGGGGTAGGTTTTGGTAATTGATCTTGTGGTGTATTTTTTGGTTTAAATACGTCTGGTTTGGGACCGAAAACTTGTTCACCTGTGAAAAACTTTTTTGGTGGCATTGGTCGTGGTTGAATATTTATTGGACCAGTAGGAAACCTATTTTGGTTAGCAAAATTTTGATTAGAGAAATTTTGATTTTGAGGTCGCTGCTGAAAGAAGTTTGAGTTTTGACTAAAATAATTTTGAGGTTGTCTTTGGAAATTATTAAACGGTTGATTTGGTGAGCTAAAAATATTTCTATTAGGTACTTGTTTTGAACTTGAAGGGAAATTGTGATTATTTTGAGAACCGTATAATTTTTCGAAATTTTCGAATTCGTTGACTTTAGTCATGGCTTCTTCTAACGAATCGGGTTTATTGAAAAACATATTGTCACGGATTTTACCTGTGCAATTTGCGATAAAAGTATTTAATGCAGTTTTTTCATATTCATTTTTCAAAATAGCAAATGTTTCGAGGGGTAGATTTTCTTGTCGAACCATTTGATTGATTGCGTTTGTAAGGTGCTTAAGCCGTGTACCAAAAGAAAAAAGATCTTCGTTTTTAAAAGGTTTGGTGCGAGCTAAATCTTGAATTAAGCATTCTTTATCTCTTCGATCAGAAAAACATTGTTTTAAAGCTTCCTTTAATTCGAAATAATTTTGTATATCACTTCTATTGCCTACCAATTTTTCGGCATTACCTGTCAATTTACTTTGGATGTGATCAAAAATTAATGCATTAAGTGTCTCATTTCGTGCAACTGAATAGTCTTGTACTAACCTATCGCATTTGTTTAAGAAAATATTAAGAGTTTCATAACTACCATCATAAGGTCTTAAAGTATTTAACCTTGCCCTTAATAAATCCCATTCTATACGTGGTGGTTGAGGTAGTGGCATAACATTACCTTCTTGATTTGCCATTTTTGACGGTCTTATAACGTTTGCAAAATTTTGAAACCGATATTCAAAATGTTTCGGTTGTTTTTTCTCTGTTTTTGATTTAAACTGATTCGAAAATAAACTACTTAAAGAATCCGAATCAGAATCACTGTCTGAGCTCATAAAAATTACAAAAAAAATTAATTTTTAAATGTTTTTAATACTAATTTCTTTTTTTTCAAAATTCTAAAATTCAGTTTTCGATTTTTGTTGAATTTTATTTATTTTTGTTTTTCCTATTCTATTATTAACCTAGTTGATCGCAATTGATCTTGCCCTAAATCTATTGATCCCAATTGATCTTGCCTAAAATTAGTGATCCCAATTGATCTTGCCTAAAATTAATGATCCCAATTGATCTTGCCTAAACTAATGATCCCAATTGATCTTGCCTAAACTAATGATCCCAATTGATCTTGCCTAAAATTAATTGATTGCAATTAATCACGCCCTAAAATTATCTCTGCCGAAATCTTACACGATCTAGGAAGAGGCGAAAAGGAAAATTTGGCACTTACGATTTTTGTGGTCTTCTTGCGTCGTGGTTGCTTTATCGCTGTGGCCCAAATTAATCCTTCCCCGATTCACCAACAGAGAACTGCGACTTGTCACTGTTAAAGTTCTTTTTGCGTTTTAAAGAGTTGAAACTCACGAACCGATTAAAGTTTTTGTTTTTTAACCGATACTAAACGCATCCGCACGACTGCGCCAGTTAAGTATTAACTTTAGAGTTAATTGTTTTTAAAAAATTTTATTTTGCGTAATAACTTTAAAGTAACAATAGTACGATCTTAAGTCTACAGAAGCTTTGCTGGGAATGGTTTAATTTTCTCCTAACAATTCATATAATAGTAAAAAAAGTGCAAAGTTAGCAAACACGTGTGGTTATAAAAATGCTTATCTAATATAATAAAAATAATATTATGTGAATATAACTCGCTTGATTAGCTCACACAAAAATTAAATTTAAAGCAGAAGCAAATGTGACAATCACAGATGACAAAGTCAAATACATGTCAAATATAACAGTTGGAATGTGGAACATGGCGGGTAATTTGAATTCAAAATAAGGAATGCTAAATCTTGAAGATTTTAACCTTTTAATCATGTTGCTTCCTTACAAACCTTTGGTGGAATATCGGGATGGTGTCTGAGAATATTTCACTGAAATTTTGCGGAAATCTGTAGTGCCATTTTGAAAATACCATAAAAAAACCTCTGACCTCCCATAAGACCCAATGTAAAATTCAGCCCCGGGAGAACAGCTGATTTTTTCAGGGTCGTGGCCTCTATTTTTGTGTTGGCCTTGTGTGAGCTAATGAAGCGGCTCTGAAAAATTAAGGATCACTATACATTTAAAAAAAATTGTTCTTTAAGAATATAGTAAAAACAATCTCAAAATCGGCTTTATTTTTTTTAAAAATCAAATATTCATGAATCGCCATTCCAACTTCAATATTTTAAAGACAATCAGCTGTGTCGTAACGTGAGCATCAAAAAAAAATCAGCCTGCGATGTGACGTCAAGAAAGTGGAGGGTGGTGGCCCGTCTGTTTTGATATCCCTGGTGTGGCAGCTACTCACTCATCACATAAAATAAACATAACAAAAATCTAAATGTCCCCAAATTGGCCGTGAATTATTAACTGTGAGACCCTTACATCTGTTCTACAAAATATTTCATTGATTTTTTTGAGGAAAATGTTTTTCTGTTTAAATATGCGCGGGTATAGAAAATGGGGATTTTTCCAAGCCGTACTTTGCTAAATTTTAATGTATATATCTAATTCTTTTTAATATAAAAAAATATGTATGTAGGCAGTGGCGGATCCACGATTACCAGGGAGGAAGAGCGGGGGTGCAAGGAGAAAGCAAAAACCAAAATATTTATTTTCACTGCTTTCTGCTGCTGCTGAAACGAGTGGAAGTACAGCTTTGACAACTGGTTTGAGCTCATGAAAAACTACATTCATTTTCGTGGGAATAATTCAAGAAACGATAAACTCTTTAAAAGTTATCTATTGTTTTATTTCAGCTGTATTAGTTCAGGCAAGATTCGGGAAAATCCACTTTCTAGAAGCATTTTATATTATTTTTTGGCAAATGGGCAATTCCCCCTATTTTGACCCCGCTGAATCCGAATATCCCTGTTGCCAACTCGAAATATTGACAGGGGCTGAGATATTAAAGATGGCGGCCAAAATGGCGGCGGAATTTTAAATTGCCGCTGGAAAGCCCAAATTGTCACAGGTGTACATTCAAAATATATATTTCTATAATTAAAAAATAATGACATATTATTTTTTTTTAATGGCTGCAAAAACCTCATAAAACCCCCCAGACCCCCCAAAATCTGAAAGTTTGAGGTTTTTTCAAATTTTCTTAAAAACTAAGCTTCTAAGAGAAAAATGTATAATACACTTTATTGTAGACAATAAAATTCGCTTTTCAACATGGTATAACCTAATAAAGTTAGACTAATAACAAACTCTCCAGCGGCGTCCGTTAATTGAAGTAATTAAAAAAAGTTGAAAAAATACCTATGTTTTTTCCAAAAATTTTTTTTTTTTTTTTAAACTAATATCTACAGAAAACTATGTATTACATTTTGGTATACTCAATAAAATTTCCTTCAAAACGACGTATAACGTGATTAAATCGGTTTTATAAATAAAACTTCAGGGGTATCCGTAAATTAAATTAATTTTGAAAAAACAGAAAATGAACCATTTTTGTTACAGGTTTTATCTAATTTTCTCAAAAACTAAGCTTAACATGAAAAAACTTGTTCTACACTTTTTTGTAGACAGGGAAATTCTCTTTTTAAAAATGTGAAACTCGGTGGGGTTTCACTTATAGCAAACTCTCCAACGACGTACGTCAATGGGGGTGATTTCAACAAATCATTAAAAATAACATGTTTTTCATACGTTTTATTCAATTTTCTTAAAAAACAAGCTCTTTATCAAAAAATATGTTCAATACTTCGTCATAGCCAATAAAATTTCCTTTCAAACGATGTATAACAAAGGTCGAAAAAATAAGGTCGAAAGTACAAAAGGTCGAAAATACAAAAGGTCGAAAGTACAAAAGTCGAAAGTACAAAAGATCAAAAAACAAAAGGTCGAAAGTTCAAAAGGTCGAAAGTATGAGTACCTAATTATGATTATGCCCGCCCCCCCCCAAACCGTTGCATAAGATTCACCACTTTACTTTTAGTTTCACCTGTGTCAAAGTTACTACGGTTACGTTCTGCACAAAAATATTGCTTAGGGAGGGCCATGGATCGATGCCCCCTCCCCTTACAACCACCGGTGTTTTTTTGCTTTAAAGAACTTATTTAGATAACTGAAAATATCTAATCTAATCTAATCAAAAAACAGTTTTTTTTCATTTGGAAACTTTTATTTTAGTAGGTATAAATTACGAACCTTTTTGAAGTATTTATCATAACATTAACCTCACTTTGTAATATATCATATAAAAAGAAATTGTCTTATCCTCAATAAAGAATAAAGGCACATTTTTTTCTGAAAGTCTTAGTTAGAAAAGATATTTAAATATGCAAGAAAAACTGATTATTTCAGTTATTTTTGAAAATAAGTTTATATTAGTACGCCCCTGAAGCCTTAAATATGGCCCCGACATTTTATTAAAGTTTTTAAAAGAAAATGTTATGTTCTACAATAAAGTATACTACATATTTTTTCCTAAAAAGTGTAGTTTTTGAGAAAATTTTGAAAAACCCATAATAAAAATGTTTTTTCTAAATAATCCCAATTTACGTACGCCACTGAAGAGCTACTTGCTGCTAACCTTATTAACCAATACATCGTTGGAAAGGGAATTTTATTCTCCACAAAAAACTGTTCTTTGAAATTTTTGATAAAAAGGTTAGTTTTCGAGAAAATTGCATAAAACTAAAAAACAGGTTTTTGAGGGTTTGGGGGGATTTTCTCCGTCTCTGTCGATTTTTCGAGTTGGCAACAGAGATATTCGGATTCAGCGGGGTCAAATTAGAGGGAAATGGTCTGTTGCCAAAAAGTAATATGATTTGCTTCTAGACCGAAAACGGAGAGCCTTTTAAAATAATATGCTCTGACTATATATGCAAAAACTTAAAAGACAAACCCCCCCGTAGATTTTTTAAAAAAGTTGTATTGCGAGTGAATTTTGTTATAACTTGCGATTGATACATATTTTTTTTCCCCCAGGAGTAAAATTTTTGTTTTTATCAAGGAGTGGGAGGGGGTACCCGGGCCCCTTTGGCCCCCCTGAATCCAACACTGTATGTAGGCTTTTGCAGGTTGTATAGCAATTATATTGAACTTACCGCACCTTCCTAAGTTGAAATATTAGAGAGTTATTGGAAGTTAAATAAGATCTACCAGTAATGATGCTAGCAGTTGCGGCGTAAAATACGGCAGACTTTAATAATAATTGTGCTAGATTTTATTAGTGCACAAATAAAGTCATGCAGTATTTATGTAACTTGGCCTTATTTTGACGGTTTGTTGAAATTTGTTAGCTGAACTGTCACTTTTTTAACTAACCATTTTGCATTCTATGTTTGTTTTCTTTTAAAGAGGTGATTCATTACAAATTTTTTTTTAGCGTGCATACCGCTGATTGACGCTCACGTGTCTTGAAGGTGGGTAAAAACGCAATAAGCGTTGATCTGGCCTGAAAAGCAGAAGAGCTGTCGTTTCTTTTTATTTGTAATCGATCTTTTCATTGATCGATATGTACAGCGTGTCCCATTTTCGATGGGATTAAATGGGAAACTCGGTTATTATTAAAGATATTGATTTTCTGATTGCTCTTTTTTTGCGCCGTTAAAAATGGCGTAATCAGATTTTTGCTATACCCCGTAGTTTCGCTAATACAGGGAGTTTTTGAAAAAATTGTATTTTTAATAATCCCTTGTATCTCGCTTATTTTGCGAGATACTTTTATTCCGTAAGAACATTTTTATGGCAACTTTTTTAGAAGAAAATAATGGCGTTGTCAATTTTTTAAAATATTGTTTAGTTTTTGAGATATGGTATTTATCATAAAAAAATTAAATACGGACCTGGACTTTTTTACTACTTTTTTGATTGGTTTCATGCTAGTATTATCATAAAATAAAAAAAAAATTAAAATTTTTGTTTTAAGGTAAAAGAAAATATTTAATATTTAAAAAAAAAA
Source organism: Aspidapion aeneum (assembly GCA_963576565.1). Taxonomy (NCBI): domain Eukaryota; kingdom Metazoa; phylum Arthropoda; class Insecta; order Coleoptera; family Brentidae; genus Aspidapion; species Aspidapion aeneum. The sequence goes on from OY755047.1 coordinate 5,166,443, forward strand.
TTAGTCCGAACCTGGATATTTCCAACATAAATATAAACTAAAAATTGCTAGTTAAACAATTTTTAGTTTAACTGTTTTGATACTTAGCATATTAAAATGGTTTTAAGGTAATTTACACATTTATTTGAAACAAAGTCTACGAAAAATACAAAAAAAAACAAATTACAAAAAATAACTAAATTTTCTGATTACCATTATGTGCAAGACATTGTTGGCATTTTTGAGTAATTTTTCTTAACGCATTTTACATAAAAATATTTCTGCCATTTAAATATTGGGATTTTGTTGCTTGAATGAAGCAGTCAAACATATCACATTTTTCAATGGGCGATTTCTAGCCAGTTTAAAATAATTGTAAGCCCAAAATGACAATGTCAATTCCACGCTTTTGTTTTGTAAATTTCACGACCTGCAGTGCTACCATCAAATAATTAGTATGATATACTTTTTAACGTTTTTTACTCATTTATAAATCTTTTAATTATCATTGTAAAACAGATAAACTAAAAATCGTTCAACTAGTGTGTCTTGCAATTTTTAATTTATAATTACCTTGGAAATTTCCAGGTTCGGACTATAATTTTTTTTTTCAAATATTAAATAGTTTTTTTTAACCTTAAATCAAAAAAATATCAAAGTTTTATCATTTTAAGGTAATAATAGCATGGAACCAATCAAAATAGTAATAAAAAAAATCCAGGTCCGTATTTAATTTTTTTATGATAAATACCATATCTCAAAAACTAAACAATATTTTAAAAAATTGACAAAGTCATTATTTTGCTCTAAAAAAGTTGCCATAGAAAGGTTTTTACAGAATAAAAATATCTTGCAAAATAAGCGAGATACAAGGAATTAACTAAAATGCAATTTTTTCAAAAACTCCCTGTATTAGCGAAACCACGAGGTATAGCAAAAATCTGATTACACCATTTTTAAGGGCTCCAAAAAAGAGCACGGTAAGGTGCAATCAGAAAATCGATATCTTTAATAATAACCGAGTTTCCCATTTAATCCCATCGAAAATGGGACACGCTGTACCTATAGCAGTCTATTTTCGCCTGCTCTTGTTTTGGTTTCTTTCGTATCTCGGTAGATGGCGCTTCTTGCGAGAGTTTTCTCACTATCTACATAAGATTAGAGACAAAACCGTCTAATTAACTTTTCAAGAGTGTCACATTGACCAAGCAGTGTTCCGAGAAGCCTCCCATAAGGACGAAATAGTTAACTGTCAACACTTATTAGGTGTCCATTAGATCTTGGACCGCGTGAGGTTAAGCTTTCAAGCTACCCACGGAAAAATATGAGAGAAACAAAAACTTCTTTTTACCTGATTAGCCACGAAACTTGTTTGATTTTTAAATTACTAAATTTCACGTTTACTAAATTAACGTTGTGTTAAGCTTCTTAATCTTTAGTATTCCAAAATCTATCTTTTTTGCCCTGAATGCAGTGTTGCCAGATCTGGTGTAAATTCACCAGGTTTGGTGATTTTTCAACCCCTTTGGTGAAATGGTGAAAACTTTTTGAAAAAGACTGAATTCTGGTGATTTTGTGACAGTGTCTTAAATTAAATTTTGAAAGAAATTATTATATATTTCTTCATCTTGACTATGAAACACTCTGTAACCTACGTATAGGAAACCAAAAGTATGAAATAAATAAAACAGTGAGTAACGTAGATGTTGGTTGACAAACTAAAGACATGGTGACCCTTTTTTGTTTTTTACAAGCTTTTATTTAGCTTCAGATGTTCTGTCTAACTATCTAACTATCTATCAAATCTTCTGAAGCGTTTTTGACACACTTCCATTATCCGATTTGGATAAAATTTGGTACACATATAGTGGTCCCATGACAATACAATATTAAGAAAAAAATATCCTCCCACCCCTACCCCCACCCCTTCTATAGAAAAATGTGTTTTTGACACACTTCCCGTTATCCGATTTGGATGAAATTTGGTATACATATAGTGATCCGATGACAATACAACCATAATTAAAAATGTCCTCCCACCCCTACCGAACCGAACCGAACCGAACCCCTTCCATAAAAAATGCGTTTTTGAGACACTTGACTTCAAATGACTTTTATAAAATCTGGTATATGCATAAAGGTCCGATGGCAATACAGCCCAAACAAAAAATATATGTCTACCTCTACCCCCACCCTCTCCTTCCCCCAATAGAAAAATGAGTTTCCAAACAACTCACGATCAGCGATTTCATTATAATCTAGAATAAACTCTTCTGTTCTGTTATTGAACAAATATTTTCATTTAATAGAGTAGATAGCTGAGACTAAAAAATAGAAAATAAATTGGTAAAAAATTTTTTTAAGTCACAAGTTTTTATAAAATGCATTAAAATTTAAAAAATAATTTTCTAACAGTCTAATATTATCATAATAATAAAAGTTAATCTAAATTTGTGATCTTAACACTTAAAGAATATTCAACATAGCAGGTCATCAAAGATATGTTTGATGTGCCGCAATGTTATGCCATTGCCATACCTATGTCAGAGAAATGCTGGGGTATCTTAGGTCGGGTTGGGTGGGTTTGGTACCTCTGCATTTTTCTGCTAGATTGATTCTTGCAAATAGTGATATTTAATTGATACGGATATCTTATCTTGCTAACATTGTCAAAATTTCCATCAGTCTGCCATCGCTTTTATTATTATGATAATATTAGAATGTTAGAAAATTATTTTTTAATTTTTAGTGCATTTTATAAAAGCTTGTGACTTAAATTGTTTTTTTACCGATTTATTTTTGGTCGCAAATTTTTTATGCGCCCTTTTTAGCCTTTGAACACCGGCCACCGTCGATAACCCGTCCAAAATGCGGATGTTCTGGCAAATTGGTGATTTTTGGCAAAATCTGGCAACTTTTATCGCAAGCGTCTGGTGATTTTTAATTTTTGGATCTGGCAACACTGCCTGAATGTTACCGTTATTCTTAGTAACAATAACGATAACAGGTGTCAAGTTTTATCTATTATTTTCACTAACCCAAAATGTCTCTAATAACATTTGTCCCAGCCGCGCGTTATTACTAATAGCCTTATTTTAAAATTTCCAATAAGTTCCTATTAACCACCATTTTGAATATTTAATTAAAAACTACGAAAACTAAACCATTACCATTATTTTTTCCCATTATAATGATGACCACCCTTGGGATTTAAAATACATTTAGTAATAAGTGATAAAAGTCTTTTTAATAACAATTTTTATGAAAGTCCATTAAAAAAAGCAGGACAAACCTTTTTTTTTTTGATAGATTGATACGAACACAAAGAACAACTACGTTCTCCGACGCCTAGGCTCCACCTTCTTCGATCCTGACAATCATGTTCTGTCAGGTTTTTCTGACTCATTGATTGACTGTCGCCATTCCAGTTTAGAATGCCCGCTTTTTCTGCGCCCTATTGGTTGTCATTCTAGGACCTTCTTTGGTAATCTTTCGGCGTTCATCCGTTGTACATGGCCGTACCACATCAGTTATCTTTTTGTGATGTCATCCGTTATGCTTCCCTCGATTCTCATTATTTCTTTTATGATCTCATTTCTTATGTGATCTGTTCTAGATATTCTCATTGATCTTCTTATTGCACACTTTCCATGTTTGTTTTGTATTTTTCTGTTACGCGACAAGTCTCTATTCCATACAACAGCGTAATTTTTACCATTGTTTCATATGTGTTAAATTTTACATTCTCTCTGCTCCATAAAACACTGTTAAGACATCCAATAACCTTTTTTGCTTTTACTATTCTTTTTTCCAGTTCTGTACACTCTGTTTTTGTCTTATCAAATGTGACACCGAGGTATACATACTCATTGCATGGAAATATTGTATGTTCATTGTCTAGTTCTAATTCACTGGATTCGTTTCCAATACATAAGTACTGTGTCTTGTCCACGTTCACTGTTAATCCCCACTTTTGGTATTCTTCCGTTACCTTTCCCATCATATACTCCATGTCTTCTTTATCATTAGCTACAATTACTTGGTCGTCAGCAAACTGTAGTGTGTATATGGTAAATCGGTCGTTAAGTTGTATTCCCAAGCCGTGCACTTTACGTTTCCAGTTTTTTAGAGCTACTGCGATATATATTTTTAAAATAGTCTTAAGCCTTTCATTACCAGGAATTATTTTGAAAGTCGATTTCCAATTTTAATTTAAGAGTTTGACCGTGTGTATAGTTTTAGCTCACACATATACTATACTATAGTAGTGTGAGCTATGGTGATCCTAATTTTTTCGAGAAAAAAAAAGTTGCTCCGATTTCAAAAATTTTTATATATCTTTGCGTTTCAGATGATTTTGAAACTTTTTTGTTGCGCCGTCTGTCTGTCTGTCTGTCTGTCTGTCTGTATATCTGTCTGTCTGTCTGTCTGTCTGTCTGTCTGTCTGTGTGTCTGTATGTCTGTCTGTAACGACCAACGCGCATAACTCAAAAACCGCTTGGCCGATTTTAATGAAATTTGGTACCTAGGCTGGGTCTTGGGTCGAGATGGTCCCATTTAAAACTGAACAAAATCCGCCGAACACAAACCAAAGAAAAGGGTGGGGGTAGATTTCAAAAATTAGAGTTTATGTGAAAATATGGCGTGTGTGATATCAAACGAAAGGTAATTGAGTCTGGAGTAAAACAAAATACATTTTAATTTATTTTAAAAAAAGGGTGGGGGTATATTTCAAAAATTAGAGTTTAAGTGAAAATATGGCGTGTGTGATATCAAACGAAAGGTAATGAAGTCAGGAGTTCAACAAAATACATTTTAGTTTTTGTTTTTTTTAAGGGTGGGGGTGGATTTCAAAAATTTGAGTTTAAGTCAAAACATGGCTTGTGTGGTATCAAACAAAAGGTAATTTAGTCTGGAGTTGAATAAGATATATTTCAGGTTTTAGTTTTATTAGCTCGCACGTACACTATAACTATAATACCTAGTGTGAGCTTAGGGGCCCATATATTGGCAGAGTATTTTTATCGCTTTTATGTAGGTATGATTGATATTACTTTACTAACACTGTCCATAATTTTTCTACTGGAACATAGCATATTCTTTGTGATATTTTTTCTAGAACTTTTTTTTGAATGCACGTTTTTTGAAAATATTTTTTTTCGAGAAGCAGTAAGTACTTAAACAAAAAAAACGTTTTCAAAAAAATTTTGGTTTAAAAAAATTTATTTTTAAAAAATTTTCGTTTAAAAAAAATGTTACTCGAAAAGTTACTTTTAGAAAAAAATTAATTTTAAAAACATTTTTGTAAAAAAATTTCCGTGTGTATATTCTTTCTGTCCGTAACACGATAGCTCCTAAACTGCTGAACCGATTTTTAAAATTTTTAGGTAAAATAGTGTAATCTGTTAATAGAACTCCAAAGTTTATATTCAAAACCTACCGCATAACCCATGCTTCACTCTTTAACTCTTAAATTTTAATAAATTGAATTTTTATTTTATAGCCAACTTAAGAGAACTCCTGGATCTTTTACAAATGCAAAAGGACGCTTCGTTGGAAGAAAGGCTTGCAGGAATGCACCAAGTTACACGCAAATCAGGAAGATCACCTCAGTTAAGGCTACGTTTTGGAAAAAGACCTGATGCTACTTTCCCTGTAAGTTATTTTTTATTTTTTTACAAATCTATAGAATACCAAAATATCAAACTTTTTTTGATTAACCATTATTCTCAAAAAAAAGTTCTTCATTTCAAAAAGTTTTACCATTTTAAAAAGCTAAGACTCAAAATTTACGAATTTAATGTCAAAACTGATATGTTGTAAAAATCCAAGATGGCGGATAGTTTATAAAAATAGATGTATTTTACACACACTCAGCAATTTCTTTACGTGTCCCCCTGGAGCAAAAAATAACATTGGACTCTAAAGTTGTACTGATGTACCACTTGTTGAAATCTGTCAAGAACTAAGAAAGTTTCTTGTTTTGTTTTACCGTTTCAGCACATCACATTTAGGCAAGTAAAAAAACATACAATTTTCGCTTAACTATGTTGCCAAACACACGAAATTCAACAATACGAGACTCTCTTAGTTCTTATCCGATCATTTCAGTTGATATATCAGCGAGTATATCAGTGCACTTTAAAAAGATAAGACTTTAAGCGCATTTCAATTTTGCTTTAGTGGCACACATAAAAAATTTATGTGGTAATGACAAAAATATCTATTTTTTAAAATTGAACGCCATTTTTGATTTTTACGAGAACTGTATTTAAATTAAATAGTAGTTTACCTAACTAGTGCGAAAAGTGCCGCTTTTCCGCACGCGATTGCAGATGGCCAAACGACGCGATAGCGGAGTTTGGCCAGCAATCAAGTGCGGAAAAGATACTTTACGCACGAGTTAGGTACACTATTTTTTCTATAAGCGTGAGGAAAAAACTAAAAATTAATCAGAAAATTATTTATATTCAAAACGTTTTAATCAAATCAATTATTATTATTCACATTCTAGCGGCTTCTAGAACTGACTGGGGTAGATCTTCGTCCGAAGAATCCATTGAAAATCTGATTTTTTTGTTTGAAAAATTCAAAAGACGCTTGTATCTGCAAAATTGGCTTTGTTTTGACAGTTTGTTTGTACTTTGTTGCTATGGTGATTTAAGATGCCAAATCTAAAACCACTAGTGTTCATTGTTGTTTGACATTGACAATGACGATATTTATACCGGGGAGGTTTAAAACTTATAATTTGAACCTATTTTACTGAAAACTTTATTTTATCGAAAATATTGAAAATATAGCAGAATTTTAGTCAATTTGAATATTTTTAGGATATTTCGTGTGCCAGGAAAGATACAAATGTATTTTGAACGGTCTAAATGTTATAGAACACCTCAAAATCGTAACAAATTTAATTTTCCGCACTAGTGCGGAAAAAATATTTTTCCGCACTAGTGCGGAAAAGTGGCACTTTCCACACTAAAATGCGTGCGGAAAAGTGGACTTTTCCGCACGCTTATAGAAAAAATATATTTTTTTTTAACTTACATACTACGTATCTATAGCTCCTACCTTAATTTGACGTAGTAAACAAACTTCTTTTTAACAAATCAGAACTTTTTTAGTTCTTGACCGATTTTACCAGTTGATACATCAGTATTCTTAAGACAGATAATGCTTTAAAAGCAAAATTTTAATTTTGGTTCAGTGGTGGATATGAAAAATTGTATTGGTTGGTCAAAAATACCTATTTGAAAAAATTGTCCGCCATCTTGGATTTTTAATAAATGTCAACTTTGATATAAAATTCGTAAATTTAGAAGTTTTATCTTTCCAACGCCTTAAATATAAGTACCTACATTAAAAACGTTAAATTCGGCAAAATCTTTAGTTTTAGAGATATTTACTAATTTTCTAGCCCGAAAACAACAATGTCCAACTTAGACTTAGGTACGGCAAAAGAAGTGACAGTCAGAATACTGATAACAGTATAGAAGTGAGTAAAAAAAGAGTTTTTTCAAGAATACTACCATATTGAATAAAAATTTAAACAATACTGGGTGTAAATGATAAGGAGCTACCAATATTTTATTGAGTGATAGAGGAGGAAAAATGACAAGTTTAAAAGATACAGGCCGTAAAAAGAATCTCCAAACATTGGTAAAAAAGAAATTTATTGAAACTCAAAAAATAAAAAATTAAGTAGAAATAAAATATCGGACTTTCATTTATCTTTATTTATTTTAAACACGACCGACGTTTCGGTTAGTAAGTATCTCTGACTGTTTTCAAGTGTAAACTAAACAATCCAGTCTAAAGGCTACTACTTATACTACTTGGTGTGCAGTCAGGTGTGACGGCCCGCCCCCTCTTTTAATCATAAGACGCTTGTTTTCCTTAAGGAGTGGTTTCCATATGATTGGTATGTCCGCGCTTGGTTGACTGAAAACTACTTTATTCTGCATTATAAACGCAGCTTCAATAAACTTTCGTTTTCGCCAATGCGAATCTTGTGATCATTTGACCATGCATGATCCGCTAAACTGGATTTTTCAATATCCCCTAATTGGGTACTTTTTATATGTTCATTTACTCTAACCTGAAAAGGGCGTTTCGTTTCACCTACATATGATTTACAACACTCACACTTGGTAAATACATTCCTTATTATTTGAGGGATTTTCTGGTTTTGTTTTGGTTACAAAACTTTTTATCGTATTTCCGATGAAAATACTGTTTTTATATTATAGTGTTTGGATATTCGTTTTATGTTTTCTGAAATCCCTTGAACATATGGAATGTTAATAATACCCAACGGATTATTATTATTTTGAGAATTTGCTACCTTTTTTTTGTTTTTAATTTTAGAGATCGATGAGTTTATTAATTTCTCGGAAAAACCATTCTGTTGTAAGTCGTTTTTAATGTTATAGCTTTCGGTGGTTAATTCTTCCTTATTACTACAAATATTTACGGCTCTTAAATACAAACTTCTTATAACTCCTTGTTTTGTCGCAACAGAATGATTAGACTTAAAATTTCGGTACTGTCCCGTGTGTATTCAAATTTCATATTTTTTACTTCGTTTTTCAAGTTATTAAACGGCCCCTCCTTTATCACTTATTAAAAACAGTGGCGTACGCAAAAACGAATCGTGGGGGGGGGTCTTGACCGCGGATCGAAATGCAAAGATGAATCCTGGAGGGGAATCTTGATTTTTGGGGAAAATTCTTGTTTTAGGGTTCAATATTTAATGCCTCTGGGGCGGCTTCAACCCCTCCGTACGCCACTGATTAAAATATTTTCACTCATACCCTTAACGCCCTGTATTTATAGACACTAGCGAAACACAAACTAGTACTAATAGCTAGATCAAATTATGTAGCTATATTTGAGACAGTTCTAGCTATATAGACGTTAATTAGGTATGTAGCTATATTAATACAACTGCCATAGACGCTTTATAGTTAAGAAACGCTTAATTTTTTATCCTAGAACTTTTGCAGCTCAGTATTTACTATTTTTTGATAGAGAATTCAGTGGCGGATCCAGGGGGGGGGGGCACTAGGGGCACTTGCCCCCCACCGAGAATTTTTTGAATATACAAAAAATGAGTTAAAAATAATGTTTTTGCTAATAAAAATTCAACATTTTTGCCTCCGGCGCATGAAAGGGTCTATTATTATTATCATCAAAATTACAACCACTGACTAGTTCAATAAAATGCTGCTTAAAAAAATATATGTATACCGTTTTTTACCAACAAAGAATGTCACTTAAAGTGCCCCCCCCCCCCCGAGAAGCTCCTCTGGATCCGCCCTTGAGAGAATTCAAGTTTAAAATGTTAAAATTAACACAAGACTTTATAAGAATAAAAATATTTTTTTATATTTATGTAGTTATTGAGATATTTGCGTTTAAATATACCATTTTACTTCTTTTAAATCCAAATATCTCAAAAAGAAATCGTTAACTTTTTTAATTTATTTTAACACTGTAAAGGTACTAAAAACCCATTTCAACAAGGTGCCCCTTGAACGCTTTTATTTTGTAAAATTTATTTACGAATTTACAATCAAAATGTTTTATATTTTAAATTATATTATTTAAAAAAAATTACGTACTTTCTCGAAAAACCTTTCAGGCTGGAGACATTTTATTTGCATGGAATATTTTAAAATTACTAGGTTCTAGGTTTAAGTTTATGTCTAAGTCTAACTACGCATACAGGATGGCCCAAATAAAACTAACTACATAACAATTTCAAAAAAGGGCCTAGAATTGGTATAAAATTTTATAACTCTTTGTTTGAAACTCGTAGATAATGATTGAGAAGAAATAAAATTTCGGACTTCCATTGTCTTTATTTATTTTAAACATGACGTTTCGGTTAGTACGTATGTCTAACCGTTTTCAAGTGTAAACTAAAAATCAAGTCTACAAGATACGACGGCCCGCTCCCTTTTTTAATTCTAAGACGCTTGTTTTCCTTTAGGAGTGGTTTCCATATGTTTGGTATGTCCGTGCTTGGTTGACTGAAAACTTCTTTATTCTGCATTATAAACGCAGCCTCAATAAACTTTCGTTTTCGCCAATGTAACTCCTTATACAAAACTTTAGCTTCCGACCATTGAATCCTGTGGTCCTTTGACCATGCATGATCTGCTAAACCGGATTTTTCAATATCCCCTAATTGGGTACTTTTCACATGTTCGGTTACTCTAACCTGAAGAGGGCGTTTGGTTTCACCTACATATTATGATTTACCACAATCCCACGGGATTTGGTAAATATATTCCTTATTATCTGAGGGATTTTCTGGTTTTGAATGAGTTATAAAACTCCTTATTGCATTTCCCGATAAAAATACTGTTTTTATATTATAGTGTTTGGCTGTTCGTCTTGTTTTTTGACAAATGACAAAGTTTTGACAGATAGTTATGTAGGTATGACACCAAACGCAACTACGGCCTTTGTTTTACAGCCAACTGTGAAAAACAGTTTTTTAAATAAATTCACATTTTCTGTCATCCAAAGATAGGTTTATTGTATAGGGTTAAAAAGCTCCTTTTATGCTCTATTTATTGAAGTATAAATCCAATATGGCGGTCATAAGAAATAACAAAGTTGGCTATGGTTTCAAAAAAACTAGAAGGCCTAGAAAAATATTGTTAACGTCATTCAATTGGCCGTAGTTGCTTATACAAAACTACCAAATTTCATTAAAGGATCAGGCACACCTCTTATGGGATTTCTATAATCCGTCAAACTTCATGTAATTTTGATATGTTGTAGACTGAACCTTTCTTATCAAAAGTTCTCATGGGCCCAACCCAAATTAATGACCAGTTTTTGAAATACAGGGTGTTGAAAGAGATAATGTCCAAGAAGCATAAAAGCTCTCTAGACGGGCTTTCCAAACATAAACGCAATGTTTTTATTACATATATTTACGATATATTTTTTTTAATCTGTACCTTTAAAACATTATCTACAGGGTGTTTAAGTAAATATCAGTCGAATGTTTTTTAATGTGTGTTGCAGAATAAACCTTGCTCATCAGAAGTTCACATAGGGCCAACTTAAATTATTTTCCAGTTTTTGAAATACAGAGTGTTGAAAGTGATAATGTTCAAGATGCATAATAGCTCTTTAGACGGGTTTTCCAAACATATACGCAATGTTACTATTACATATAGAGTATTTATTAGTTTTTTAATGATTCTTGACTTATTAAGTATTTAATACAGGATGTTTCGACAAATATAATTTTTTAAATACTATTAAAAATATATGCATTGTATATATTATTAAGCATCCTACTATAAACACAAGGCTTTTAGCGAGTTTGTGCTGCAAAAAAAAGCGAAACGGGACTAATTGTAAACAAAAAGGGACTTTTTTTAAAGAAAATCCTCTACCACCCTGTAGATAATGTTTTATAGGTACAGATTGAAAATAGTAAATAAATCGTAAATATATGTAGTAGCAACATAGCGTAAGTGTTTGAAAAACCCGTCTAAAGAGCTATAATGCTTCTTAGACATTATCACTTTCAACACCCTGTATTTTAAAAACTGGCCATTAATTTAAGAACTTTTAGTAAGCAAGTTTCAATCTAAAACACACTAAAGCTTGTATCTCGTGACCACTTTCGACTAATATTTACTTAAACACACTCTAGATAATGTCAATGAATATAGAGTCGTGTATTCATTGATAATGTTTAAAAGGTACAGATTGAAAATAATAAATAAATCGTAAATGTATGTAATAATAACATTGCGTATATGTTTGGAAAACACGTCTAAAGAGCTACTATGCTTCTTGGACATTATCACATTCAACACCCTGTATTTCAAAAATTGATCATTCATTTAAGTTGACCCCATGAGAACTTTTGATGAGCAAGGTTTAATTTACAACATAGTAAAGCTTGTTTCGCATTAAAAATATTACCTAATATTTACTTAAACACCCTGTAGATACCGTTTTAAAGGTACAGATTAAAAATAATAAATAAATCGTAAATATTGTGATACTAACATTGCGTATATGTTCGGAAAACCCGTCTAAACAGCTATTACGCTTCTGTTACATTATCACTTTTAACACCCTGTATTTCAAAAACTGGTCATTAGTTTGAGTTGGGCCCATGAGAACTTTTGATAAGAAAGGTTCGGTCTACAATATATCAAAATTTCATAAGGTTTGACGGATTATAGAAATCCCATAAGAGGTGTGCCTGATCCTTTGTTTGCAAGATGGCGGCGATATTTCAATTTTTCAAAAAACACAATTTTACCCCCGTAGACATTTTTAAGATTGATTGAATATTGAAACACGTAGCTCTTACCATTTCCGAAATCCCCATGTAGTTGCTTTTATCTGGGACACCTTGTATATATAATTCATTGACTTAAACTTAATAATAGAGGCATTTTATACTTCAATGCCGTTTGTTAACTTTGGAGTTATAGAGCTAAAGTTATTCCTAAGGGTTTTGTTATATTTAATAATATAAAGCGACACGATACCCTGTTATTTGACTATCATTAAAGGCTTTTCCAATTTCCAGTTAGGTCTGGAAATGCCAAGGAAAAACATTTCCCTGTTTTGTTTTTCGTAATTTCCATTTTTTTCCAATTAAAAAGGAAAATCGACTGATATTTTTCGAAGTTCAAGTTTATGACCAATCTTTAATAAGGACAAGGTAGATTAACTATCACAATTTTTCTTGATATAGGGTTAGTCGTCATTTTTACCTTCCGAGAAGAGAAGGTATTAGAGAATTATTGGAATAAAGCCAGGCTTTAATAGTGTCATAAGTTGATCCTTCAAAATTGACGTATAGTTTTTGCAAAGTCACTTCAATAACTCCTAAATTTTGCTTCATTCTGCCCTTCAAAAGTTATCCAAATTCATATAAAATCTTCCTTGTATAATTTCAACCCTACCGACAGAGAAAAGGCGCGGCTCTTCGCGGTCCGAACACAAAATATTTGTTTTCCGACCGACCGAGCCCAGGTGAATGAACGGCACCTGATTGGCAGATTTTTTTGAGACGCGTTTTTAATTAGAAAGTTTTATTATCTATTTTTATTTCTTAAGTTTACGCCATAATTAAATGAAATAATTTTTATGAGTATATCTACCGCCGCCCATGTCACTTTCTTTAAAGGATATGCCGATGGTCGGCTTTTATCTTTGTTCAACTGACTGCAAAAACTATACCAAACTTTGGTAGAAACACTAGAACACATCTTGCTCAACAATTTATGTTATAACCAGAAACTTCGTAGGTCCTTTCGTTTTGAAGATTTACAAAAAACTGTTTTTATGGTTTATTAATAAATAAATAAATAAATAAAAACGACTTTTATTAATTTGAAAAAATAAATTACAAATCTCATACAAATAGGCTTCAGTGTGGCGAAGTCTAGCTATTAGCTATTCTACTTAACCACTTTTATTTAGCTATTTTTTTTTCATTATAACTTTTGATCTATATCATCGATTTTAATGGGACAAACTACACTTGTCAGATAATTAATCAAAGTTTTGAATAAATATATCCGTTTTTCCACCATCTTAAAATCCAAGATGGCGGACAAAATTAAAATGTACCCTTCAAAAATACTCGTTTATTCTTGTGTTGGGAATATGTTTTAATTTTTTTTTAATCAGTAAAAAAGCTGCATTCTTGCCACGCACAACAAGGTACGAATCAGCAAAATCGGTTTAGTGGTTCTAAAAAAAAATATTTTTATTTTAACCATTGTTTTGCATATTATACGATTGCCTTGCCAATCATGTCTGCATTTAATTCTTTATAAATTCATTACTATTAAACCGACTTTAATGAAATAAAAGCATCCTGGTGAGAATTGACTGCATTTTAAAGATCATGATCAAAGTTTATCGTCATCTTAAAATTTAAGATGGCGGACAGAATCAGACTGGATATTTTAAAATAGCGTGTTTATTTTGGTTTTCTGAAAATTTTTTAGATTTCTTTGTAATTTATAGGAAAGCACTTCTTTTCCCCCACACAAAAAGCTTCAAATTAGTAAAATCGGTGTGGTGGTTCTCAAAAAATTATTTTTATTTCAGAAGCACTAGAACATTTTTGCTGAATAATTTATGTTATAACCAGAAACATTGCAGGTCCTTTCGTTTTGAAGATTTACAAAAAACTGTTTTTATGGTTTATAACGGGTGGGCCAAAAAAACCGGACAATTTTTTTTTCATTATAACTTTTGATCTATATCATCGATTTGAATGGGACAAACTACACTTGTCAGAGAATTAATCACAGTTTTGAATAAATATATCCTTTTGTCCACCATCTTAAAATGCAAGATGGTGGACAAAATTAAAATGTACCCTTCAAAGATGCTCGTTTATTCTTGTGTTGGGAACATGTTTTAATTATTTTTTTAAATCAGTAAAAAAGCTGCATTCTTGCCACGCACAACAAGGTACAAATCAGCAAAATCGGTTTAGTGGTTCTAAAAAAATATTTTAGTTTTAACCATTGTTTTGCATATTATACGATTGCCTTGTCAATCATGTCTGCATTTATTTGCTTGTAAATTCATTACTACTGAACCGATTTTAATGAAATAAACATGGGCGCACCCAGAGGGGGGGGACCCCGGCGCCCAGGCCCCCCCCAAGCTTTAGATTTTTTTACATATTTTCGACATATTTCAGAAAAAAACACAAAAAATGGCTTAATATTCGACATCATGAGGCTTCGCCCCCCCCCCCCCCCAAGAGGCCTCGGGCCCCCCCAAGACATATTCCTGGGTGCGCCACTGAAATAAAAAACATCTCGGTGAGAATTGACTACATTTTAAAGATCATGATCAAAGTTTATCGTCATCTTAAAATTTAAGATGGCGGACAGAATCATACTTGATTCTTCAAAACAGCGAAATTTTTATTTTCCGATTTTTTTTTAATGTATAGGAAAGCCCTTCTTTTCGCCCACACAACGAAGTTCAAATTAGCAAAATCGGTGTGGTGGTTCTCAAAAAATATTTTTTTATTTCAACCATTGTTTTAAAGATTATACGATTGCATTTCAAATTCTGTCTGCATTCATTTCCTTATTAATTCTTTATTACTAAACCGATTTTCGTAAAGTAAAAAAAATCATGGTGAGAATTGATTGCTCTTTAAAGATTATAATCGAAATTTGCCGCCATCTTAGAATTTATAAAGAAATAATTGCAGACACCATTGGCAGTGCAACCCTATAATTTGTAAAACAATGCTTAAAACAAAATCAGATTTTGTGAGCACCACTACACCGATTTAATTATTTTGTACCTCGTTTTGCGGGAGAAAAGTAGTGCTTTTCTAATAATGTAAAAAAAAAACGAAAACATTTTCGAAAATTAAGAATAAACGTACCTCTTTCACGGGTCAAGTATGATTCTGTCCGACATCTTAACTTTAAAGATTGTGGCAAATTTCGATTATAATTTTTAAAGAACAATGAATTCTTACCATGAATTTTTTTTATATTACTAAGATCGGTTCAGTAATAATGAGTTTATAAGGAAATTAATGCAGACAGGATTGGCAATACAATCGTATAATCTGTAAAACAATGGCAGCAACAAAAATAGATTTTTTTAGAACCACCTCACCAATTTTACTAATTTGTACCTCAGGGAAAAGTAGTGCTTTTCTATAAATAAAAAAAAAACTAAAACATTTTCAGAAAATAAGAAAAAACACGCCATTTTGAAAAGTCAACTATGTTTCTGTCCGCCATCCTAAATTTTAAAATAGCGATAATATGATCACGATGTTTAAAAACCAATCAACTTTCACCAGGATGTTTTTTATTTCATCAAAATCGGTTTAGTAGTATAATTTTCATAACAATGATTGCAAAAGTTATAATAAAAAAAATTGTCGGGTTTTTTTTGCCCATTCGGTACATAGATATTTCAAAAGAAAACTCCAAAATAAACGAATTTTTATTCCTTTGTATCCCCCGATTTTAAAGAGAAAAACAATTTAAAATCCCTTGTCGTATAAATATATATTTTTTGTAGGTTCCAGCCTATCTTGGAGGACTGAACGAGCTAGATAATTAAAAAAACATCCCCCACCTACGAAAAAGACTTAAATCCTCAAATAATGCAAAAACTCAACAACAAAATTGGAAACTGTATACTTTAAACTGATTTTTCCCTTCTCCAGTAAAACCTTGTTTTATGCAAATTTTTTTATTTAAATATTTCTGTTTTTTATTTAAACCTCAAGAGAATACATGCTAATGTACGGGGTGTTATTTTTTAAACGCATCTGCTTGTTATAAATATTTTTTTAATAGTTTATAAAAAGAGATAAAATAGTTTACATATCTTTTTTTATAAACAAACAAAAAAATACCTACCTACATTAGTAACTAAATTTATAAAAAATATCACCTTAAATTGATAAAATTAGTGAAATTATGCATATTTTTGTTTTGTTTTTATTGTTTTTATGCTTATTTTTTTGCCTTAAACAATAATAATAATTGTTTTTTAGAGATATTCATATGTAGCTAATTATTCTGTAAGTATATAAAGAATTGTCAAAAAAATTATAAAACAAAGATTTTTTTTTTAATGTTTAAAAATAGTGTCCCAAATACTGTAATTAAAATTTTTTAATTTGAGCCTTGCGGATATGTTTTAAATTATTTTTTAATTTTTAAAAAACTGGAGGAATTTTTTATTTGTTATTATTTTTTTTATTTATATCTCAAGGGAATACATGCCAATGTACAGGGTTTTATTTTTTATAAACGCATCTGCTTGTTATAAATATTTTTTTAATAGTTTATAAAAAGAGATAAAATAGTTTACATATCTTTTTTTATAAACAAACAAAAAAATACCTACCTACATTAGTAACTAAATTTATAAAAAATATCACCTTAAATTCATAAAATTAGTGAAATTATGCATATTTTTGTTTTGTTTTTATTGTCTTTATGCTTATTTTTTTGCCTTAAACAATAATTATAATTGTTTTTTAGAGATATTCATATGTAGCTAATTATTCTGTAGGTATATAAAAAAAGGGCAAAAAAATTATAAAATAAAGACATTTTTTTTAGAATGTTTAAAAATAGTGTCCCAAATGCTGTTCTTAAACTTATTTTTTTTTTAATTTGAGCCTTGCGGATATGTTTTAAATTATTTTTTAATTTTCAAAAAACTGGAGGAATTTTTTATTTGTTATTATTTTTTTTATTTATATCTCAAGGGAATATATGCCAATGTACAGGGTGTTATTTTTTATAAACGCATCTGCTTGTTATAAATATTTTTTTAACAGTTTATAAAAAGAGATAAAATAGTTTACATATTTTTTTTATAAACAAACAAAAAAGTACCTATATAGGTAACTAAATTTATAAAAAATATCACCTTACATTGATAAAATTAGTGAAATTATGCCTATTTTTGTTTCGTTTTTATTGTCTTTATGTTTAATTTTTTGCTTTAAATAATAATAATTGTGTTTTTAGACATAATCATATGTAGCAAATTATTCTGTAGGTATATAAAAAAAGGTCAAAAAAATTACAAAATAAAGATATTTTTTTTAGAATGTTTAAAAATAGTGTCCCAAATGCTGTTCTTAAATTTATTTATTTTTTAATTTAAGCCTTGCGGATATGTTTTAAATTATTTTTTAATTTTCAAAAAACTGGAGGAATTTTTTATTTGTTATTATTTTTTTTATTTATACCTCAAGTGAATACATGCCAGTGTACAGGATGATATTTTTTATAAACGCATCTGCTTGTTATAAATATTTTTTTAACAGTTTATAAAAAGAGATAAAATAGTTTACATATTTTTTTTATAAACAAACAAAAAGGTACCTACAAAGGTAAACAAAACTTATAAAAATTATCACCTGATAAAATTAGAGTTTATTTTATGCATATTTTTCTTTTGTTTTTATTGTCTTTATTCTGAATTTTTTGCTTTAAACAATAATAATTATTTTTTAGACTATTCATATGTAGCTAATTATTCTGTAGGTATATAAAAAATTGTCAAAAAAATTATAAAAGAAAGATATTTTTTTTAGAATGTTTAAAAATAGTGTCCCAAATACTGTTCTCAAACTTATGTTTTTTTTAATTTAAGCCTTGCGGGTACGTTTTAATTTTTTTAAAACTGGAGGACTTTTTTTATTTGTCATTATTTTTTTTTAATGCTTATGCTAAAAAACATTATTAATATTTATAATAACAAAGAGTTATAAACATAGATCGAAAAAATGGTCTATGGTTAAGTATTAGAGAGATTTAGTTTAAAAATAGTAAGGTGTAGGTATCCGCAAGATTTAAAAAAAACTATTGCAAGAAATAATTTAAGAAAACCTGTGTATTACATTATTATATTTCCTTTTGTAAAAAAAATTAACAAAACAAGGAAAAAAATATAGTATAATATAATTATATGTCTGTCTGATATTAGATTTACTATAATATACATACATACATACATACATACGTGGTATAGTGGTATGATTTGCCAAAACAAAAAAAAATGTTGGATAAAACTTAAAATGCTAATGAAATAAAGTCAATTTTATGTAACAAGCTATTGTGCAGTTTTATTTAACCTGACCTGACCGCGTATTTACGTTTCCGTGCTCATTTCACGTCGGCGCGGTTTTGAAATAGACACGGAAATAGGTGGCCATACACACAGAGGTTGATCCGCCGGTTTGGAACGGCGCGGTTTAAACTGGCGGATTTGTCTTTCAATTAGTGGACATTCCACGCGCCAGTTATAGCCGGCACAGATTTATCTGTGAGTTCAGACCGGCGGGCGAAACTTGTGGGTTCCGCGCTCACAGATATATTAACCGGCGCAGACTTCTCTGTCGATTTAATCGCTGTTCAGGCCAACGGCTTCTCTCATTTGGATATCTTGTTTCGTAAGATCCTCTCTTACCAAATTTAATAAAAAATCATACGTGTTAATAGAGAATTATTGAAATAAAGCCAGGCTATAATGGTGCCAGGTACAATTTTGACACCTTTACATTGTAATATCAGCTGTGATCTTTTAACACACGGCCTATGCCTGTTTACTATATGAACCAGAATAAATAGTGCCTTCTTTTATTAATTGAAAATAAACGACGAAAGTTTTAAATTTGACTTTGATATTTCAATTTTGAAGGATCAACTGTCAGTTTTTAATGTGAATGTGTCAAAATAGTGCCTGGCACAATTATAGCCTGGCTGTATTTCAATAATTCTCTGATATCCATTCTTAAATAATTTCTAAAATCGTCTGGATCATTTTCTCGTAACTCTTTTAATACAAGGTCATGGCTAAATAGTTTCCTCTTAAGCAAGTAAGTTTTAACCCACTTGGAACGTCTCTCTTTTACACCACTATGCATTATTTTCATATTAATAATCATTCCCATACACAGAGCCTGCTTATATTTAGCACTAAACAATTTACATACGCTATGCTTAAAATACCGTGCCGCATAAAACTTTCGACTTGACGAAATTCCACAGTTTTGGTTAAACCGGCAGATAAATCTTGAGTTTTAGCCCACTAACGCGCGGTTATGTCTGCCACTGACCGATATGAAGGATCGATTCGAAAGATTTTTTTTTGTGTTAGTGGACTGCAGCAGTTTTAAACCGTTACGGACCAAACGGTCAGACTTATCTGTGCCGTTCCAAACCGACAGATCAACCTCTGTGTGTATGGCCAGCTAATGTTACAATATATTTGGGTTCATATACGTGTTGATTTTAAGAGTTTTGATCTCGAAATGAGCACGGATCTGTAAGAGAACATCGCTCATTTAACTATTATAAAAGCGTATTCAACTGTCAAGTTAAAACGCTAATATAACGAAAGCTAATCAATCAAATCTAACCGAACCGAACCAAAGCAAACTGAACCAATAATTTTTTTTCAAAACAAAAACTTTCCTGACTTCCTACCCGGGATCCTAGAGGATGTGAATCCGAACCGAATTGAACCAAACCGAACCGAACCAAAGCAAACTGAACCAACAATTAAAAAAAAACTTTCCTGACTTCTTTCCCCGGATCCTAGAGGGTGTGAATAGTGTTGTAGTTTAGTTTGGTTAAGTTAGGTTTGGTTCGGTTTAGTTAGGATCGGTTCGGTTCGGATTCACATCCTCTAGGATCCCGGGTAGGAACTCAGGAAAAAAATTTTTTTTTGAAAAAAATTATTGGTTCAATTTGCTTTGGTTCGGTTCGGTTAGATTTGATTGATTAGCTTTCGTTAGGTTAGGTTTTTGAAACTATCTATTTTCATGTGGTTAGAAATCAAGTGAAAATCATTTAAATCATTAAGATTTATTAATAACAGAACATTTGTCGTCGTAGTTGCCGGTGTAAGACAATGAACACTGAACTTTGCAGGTATAGTTAATGGAAGAGTGTTCTTCAAACTTCAAAGAATTTCAAAATCTTGAGTAATATTAGTACAAATACTTTTAAACTGCTCCATAATTTTCATATTAACAAACATATAACCTCAAAATCAAACTAATAAACAACGTGAATCCAATTTAAGTTTCAAATGAGCACTAATAAGTAAACCCCTGCGCTGCGTAATTCAATACAAATCCGTGCCTTGTTCGAGCCTCGGCGCCTTAAAATCAACACGCATTTGTAACCAAATATGTTGCAACATTTCCGTGTCTATTTCAAAACAGCGCTGCCGTGAAATCAGCACGGAAACATAAAGACGCGACCTGACCTGACATAACTAGAATATACACAGTGTTTCACGAATATCAAAACAGAGGCCTTTTTGGGTATTTAGGGTGCACAGAAAAAAATAAGTTCTTTAGTTAAGAAAAGTAGTTTTCTTGAAAAAATTATCTTGACCCAAAAGCAAAAGTCTCCGAACTAAATGTTTTCTCTTCATCTAAGCAAACCGCTTGTTTTGGTAAATTGTTTTGGTTTAAAACAAACGGCCTTTCGCGAAGAAAAAGTGGTTTTGAAGCAAGATATAAAATGTCTTACTAATATCTTCTTGACACAAATAAAGCTTTACTTTGCGTCAAGATTTTTAATTTTTTAACTCAAAATATCCGGAATCTCAAAACGAAAATGGCGATTTATTCCATAATACTAGAAAACACAAAACAAGAAGGTTGCCGCTTCTATTCAAAACAAATCGATTTTCTTGGATAAAAGCAACTTTTATTTTCAACGGAAACCAGCAGTTCAAGAGAATAGTTTTTTTTTGTTAAAAAAATATCGTCTTCGTGCATAGGAAAGCCGATTTTTTCTTGGATCAAAGCAATTTGCATTGACTGAAGAAATTTTTTGCTGTGTGCGAATTTGGAGAAACGCATCGATTTTGTTTGCGAGGGGGACACTTTTTGGCTATCTTGAAATTTTTGTAGCACGAACCCCCTTCGAGGGATATACTTTACCCCTATATCAGGGGCGGCTCGTCCATAGGAGCGCTGGTGCGCGCGCACCCCCAGCAAAAATAAGAAAAAAATAAATACAAACTATTATTAAATAATTACTGTTGTTTTTTATTTATTTTTTAATGATCCCGATCCCGCTAGTGGCATCTATCGGCCATTAACGGAAGTAATTAATATCTTTTCGACTTGACGCTTGCTGCCGCAGACGGTGGCCTTCGATCGCCTCGCCTCGCTTGAATCTAGAGATTTGAGAGGGCGGGCTTGAATCTGGAGGTGCGCGTGGGTTCGGCGTTCCTCTTTAATCCAATTTTTGCCACGCAATTGGATCGGAAATGCTCGGGATATCGGCCGAGAGAAGGGCGAGGTGGTGCGCTAAATCAATACACACTTGCATCGTTTTTTTATAATTCTCAGCTGATTACTGTTTATATTATCGTTAGTATGCGTGTATTGGGCGTAATTAAAATTTATTTACGCAGTTTTTAAGTGAATTTTATGCTGTTTTCGGCTTCTTGTTTGTAATTTTTGGGTTAATTATTATCTACAAGTGTCGAATATGTCTGAGGCAGTTATAAGTTCGGGTTCGGGTAATCCTGGAAGTAATTCAAGACTTAATTGTGTACAAAACATTAAGCAAGCTTTTCCTCCTTTAATTTAAATAAAAAAATTGAAATAAAAAGATTAGGAAGGCCGACTCCAGAACTAGAATTGTCGCAAACTTGCTCCAAAAGAAAAGAAGGTAGGAATTTTAAAAGATACTTTAGAAAAGATATTTACCAATAAAACAACTGGATTTGTGGATGTGATGTTACAAACTCGTTATTTTGTTTTCCATGCTTATTATTCTTCAATGCAAGCATGGATAAAAGCTGGAGCCGCATAGGGGTAACTGACTTAAATCATCTACAGGCAAAAATTAAAAAGCATGAATTTTTGAATCAACGTATACGAACATTACAATACGAAATGGTACCTATTTGAATCAAAAGCTAAGATAAAACGGTTTTGTACATTGAATTAATGTTATCCATCGTTGGCTAAAAACTAATATGTATGTATACTGTAGGTAATTTTTTTTTGTGCAGGCATATTTTTATTTATTGGAGATCTGCTTTTTTTTACTTTGACAATCTTATTAGGTACCTAGTGGGCACCATAAGTTCTTTTATTTGGCTACAAATAAATATGCAAATTTTTTTAACTTTATTTATTTTAAATTTATTTCGACTCACTTATTATAGCGCACACCCATTCTTATACTTCACGAGCCGCCACTGCCCTATATTTTGAATAGGAAAAGTGCGTCTAGTGCTACCTTTATATTAGGATTCTTTGTTTTTAAAAAAATTTGACATGACATGTTGTTTTTGGTGATTTTAAAGACCCGAATATACGGACGCCTCTGTAGTGATTTTGTGATACACCGTTTAAAAGGAAATTTCATTATCCAGCCTAAAATAGATAACATACATCAATGGCGTATATAAGGGGGGCTGCCCCCCCCCCCGAAGCTAAAATTTTTTGAGATATTTTCCACATATTTCATGAATACAAACATAAAATAGCATAAAATACGGCCTCATGGGGTCTCGGGCCCCCCAAAATTGTCTCGGACCTACCCCGAAACTTTTTTTATATACGCCACTGACTTACATTGTCGTAAGAAGCCTAATTCTTTAAAAAATTGGATAAAACCTGTAAAAAAAATGGATTAGTTTGGTGATCTTAAATAATTACTTTAAATTAAGAACAGTACTGGAGCGGTAAATACAAAATAATTTCCACTTTTTTATACACCATTTGAAAGGAAATTTTATTGTCTATGACAAAGTATGAACACATTTTTTGATAAAGAGCTTGGTTTTTAAGAAAAACATGTTTTTTTTTAAATCACCCTTATTTACGGACGTCGCTGGAGAGTTTGCTGTAAGCCAAACCCAACCGAGTTGCACATTTTTGAAAAGGGAATTTCACTATTTACAATAAAGTGTAGTACATAATTAGAATATATTAAGCTTGATTTCTAAGAAAATTAGATAAAACGTGAAACAAAAATGGTTTATTTTCTGATTTCTTAAAATTGATTTAATTTAAGGATGCCTCTAAAGTTTTAAATATGAAACCAATCCGATCATGTTATACATAATTTTAAAGAAAATTTTATTGACTTGAACATGTTTTCCTGCAGACATTAGTTTTATAATTCTTGGAAAAAACATGGGTATTTTTTCAAACTTTTTTAAATTACTTCAATTTGCGGACGCCACTGGAGAGCTTGTTATCAGTCTAACTCCATTGAATTATACCTTGTTAAAAAGGGAATTTTATTTTTTACAATAAAGTATATTATAAATTTTTCTCCTAGAAGCTTAAGAAAATTGGAAAAAATCTCAAACTTTCAGATTTTTGAGGAGTACCATATGGCGTTTTTGGAGTATTTTGCAGCCATTAAAAAAAACTGATATATTATTTTTTAGTTATAAATATATATTTTAAATGTACACCTGTGAAATAGAGGGAATTGACTATTTGCCAAAAAGTAATATAAAATGCTTCTAGAAAGTGGATTTTCCAAAAACTTGCCTAATACGCCTTCTCAACCACAATGTCCGTCCAAATCGGACGCCACCGGCTTTTTCCAGCCAAAAACAATATAGCCACAAACTTCCCCCACTACGACGGCTATGCATAGGTAACCATTAAATGTCATAAAAACCAGCATCAAAAAGTAACTGATCACTATTTGAACGGTGTGCAAGATGGTCTGGATCAAATGAGATTTGCTCATCATACGGGCCCTAAAAGTGAGGAATCACAAATACAATAAAATTTTGAAATTTTGACGAAATTTTGACATTTTGAAAATTTTTTAGAATTTTGAAAATTTTGAAATTTAATTTAAAAAATATTTGGAAATTTTAAGAAAACTAAAAAAAATTATTATTTTTGGTAAATTTGAAAAGGTTTTGTTCTACCCTAAAGTAAATAAATTTTGATCAAATTTTTTAGAAGTTTTGGAACACTTTCGACTTGGCTTTTTCGACCTTTTCTACTTTTTTGATTTCCGACTTTTTCAAAAAGAAAAAAAATTAAATTAATCAAAAATATCAAAAAAGCTAAAAAAATAAAAAGTCGAAACTGTAAAAAAAGTTAAAAACGTCAAAAAAGTAATAAGTAAAGTCTTTAAAAAAGTTAAAATAGCCAAAAATGTTAGTAAAGCCAAAATAGCCAAAACTTAATAAAAACTTTTTCGGCATTTTCAAAAAGTCAAAAACGTCGAAAACCCGACTGGTCGAAAACGTTAAAAACGTCAAAAATTGAATTAAAGTTTTTAAAGAAATTAAAATAGCCAAAAATTAAAAAAAAACCAAAAAAGTCAAAAATGTTAAAAAGCCAAAATAGCCAAAAACGTTTACGTTAAATTTCTAACGTCAAAAAAGTTTTAAAAAAACTTTTTCGACTTTTTTAAAAAGACAAAAAGGAAAGAAGTCAAACAGTCGAAAATGTCAAAATAGTAAAAAAATCAAAAAATAAAAAAATAAAAAAGTCGAAATGTGGAAATAGTCAAAAAGGCGAAAGGTCAAAAAAGTCGAATAGTTAAAAATATCAAAAAGTTCGAAAAAGTTGAAAATTAAAAAGTCAAAAACCAAAAAGTCGAAAATGTTACAAACGTCGAACAACGAGTTTTTAATTTTTTTTGAAACTTATACAGTGTGTCCACGTAAGTTGGCGGCATATGGGAAACTTTTTTATTATTAGCTTTACGAAAAAAAGTTATTCTTCATAAAAAGTTCTGCATGGTCCAAAACCTAAAATGCAACCATCAGATGTTAAATTTTTTCAGTCATATTACGAGGTTTGTCAAAAAATTTGATTTTTGCTCTAGAGTAAAGTACCTTTCGTTTTGACAATATCGAAAATTGTTATAAAGAAAAGATGTTTAGAATTAAAAATAGCTTTCAAATATTCAACATTGTTTATTTACATTATTATTATTTGCATCCTAGATTAATTATGCCTTAATGTGAAAACTTAAATTTCCAACGTAATCGCCGAGAAAATGTAGAAAAAAATATTTTTTTAATGTAAATAAACAATGTTGAATATTTGAAAGCTATTTTTAATTCTAAACATCATTTTTTTATGACAATTTTCGATATTGTCAAAAAGAAAGGTACTTTACTCTAGACCAAAAATCACATTTTTTGACAAACCTCGTAATATGACTGAAAAAATTTAACATCTGATGGTTGCATTTTAGGTTTTGGACCATGCAGAACTTTTTATAAAGAATAACTTTTTTTCGTAAAGTTAATAATAAAAAAGTTTCCCATATGCCGCCAACTTACGTGGACACACTGTATATATATAGATAGAGATCTAGCCAACTTTTTAATATTTAAAAACTCCATACATAAATAAAAAATATATTATTTTTATAACTTACTGTGCAATTTTGTTATCACCCGAACCGAGATTGTGCTTTCTGACGACGATCGCTCTGTCATTTAGATAGAGTCTCAAAAATTTCACGGCTTCAAACAAGAAAGCTACTAGAAATATGGCAACACAGGACCAAGCCATACTAGCGCCATCTGACGTTGTCCAAGGCTTAAATAGGATCGTTGAATCGGTTGAAAATTTAAACTAAAAACAAATCACCAAACAATTATTTATTTTAAACAAACGTAATTTTTAGTACTTGTGAATATAAAAATCAAACAATTTTTCCAGGCTGATCGGGTAAATAAAGATTTTGTTTCTCTTGTATTTTTCCGTGGGTTGCTGGAACCTTTAGCTTCACGGGGGTCCAAGATTTAATGGATACCTAATAAGTGAGGATAATTTAGGAAACATACGATAGAAACCAAAACTTCTTTGTACCCGATTCCCAGCAAACATTGACCTGCTGGTACTTTACTGCTGGCATCGGTAACGATATCCATTATTTTTATTATTTTTGTATTGTCTAATTTGCATATTGTTTAAAAGTACAAAAAACGCAACATTTTGGTACTTTATTTTTAATACAACGAAAAGTTATACTTTATTTATGAAAAATACCAAGTGCAGCCAGGGTTAATGGCAAAAAAGCATTTTAAAAGTATATTTTAACAGTTGCTTTTAGAGCACTTTATTTTAGTATAAAAAAATTAAATATTTTACTGTGAAAATAAAATATTTACAAAAAAACATTTTAATAACATTTTGAAGAAGGTACTCTTAAAGTACATTTAATTTTTTAATAAAAGTTTAAAAGTTTTGCTGCAAAATTAATATAACAGTAAAAAAACATTTCAAAAGTATTTTTAAATGGCTGCTTTTAAAGCACTTTATTTTAGTACAAAAAAATTAAATATTTTACTGCGAAAATAAAGTATTTACAAAAAAACGTGTTTGCTGGCCTGGCCGCTAGATGGCAAACACTAGTCAAGATTTTTAGGGTCACTGCATCCTGGAAGCCTGGCATGCAGGGACCCTAAAGATTTTACAGGTAGACTGAAGAATGTCAGGCTTAAGAATGTGAATAATTTTATTTATTTTTAAATTGGTGTGTAAAATGTAAATCTTAAAATTGCTCACTGCCCGTTTGCGGGAAAACGGATGACGCGACAATTGTTTTTCTTTCACGACAAATTTACGACAATTATTCCATAGATTAGTTTTTAAAATTTTTTATTTTTTCTGGGGTGGTAATGCTAAGTTGGTAAGTTGAGACTCAACTTAGCATTACATACCCTTTTTAGAAAAACGGGGGGCGCGACAAATTTTTTTCTTTCACGACAAATTTACGACAAATTTACGACAATTATTCCATAGATTAGCTTTTAATTTATTTTTTTTTCTGGGGTAGTAATACCCTTTTTAGGAAAACTTTCACGACAAATTTACGACAAATTTACGACAATGAATGCATATTTTGCGAATATCCAATTCTTAAGTGGTAATGCTAAGTTTATAGAGGTTTATCACCTAATAGGAAAAATAAGCCGATAAAATTAAGGGCTCTGGAACGAAATAGCGATGTACAAAATAGCGACGTACAAAATAGCGAGTAATGAAATAGCGACTATCAAAATAGCGATGTAATGAAACAGCGACTATCAAAATAGCGATGTATCAAAATAGCGTTTGTAACAAAACAGCGACATATCAAAATAGCGATGTATCAAAATAGCGACAATCAAAATAGCGATGTATCAAAATAGCGACAATCAAAATAGCGACAATCAAAATAGCGATGTATCAAAATAGCGATGTATCAAAATAGCAATGTATCAAAATACCGAATCAAACCAAACCGAATCGATTCCAGACAATCCAAACCGAACCTTTCTATCAAATTTTTTCAAAAAAAAAACTTCCCTGACTTCTTTTCCAGGATCCTAGAGGGTGTGAATCCGAACCGAATCGCACCGAATCAAACCGAACCGAACCAAACTGAACCGAATTCGGTTCAGTTTGTTTCGGTTCAAAAGAAGTCTGGAGAGTTTTTTTTAATATGCTGGTTCGGTTCGGTTCGGTTCAGATTCACTAGGATCCCGAGAAAGAAGTCAGGGAAGTTTTTTTTTGAAAAAAATTGTTAGAAAGAAACCCCTTTGTCGAACTATATGCCAAAACCAAACCAAAATATCGCTATTTTGATAATCGCTATTTTGTTACATCGCTATTTTGATAGTCGCTATTTTGTTACATCGCTATTTTGATAGTCACTATTTTGTTACATCGCTATTTCGTTACATCGCTATTTTGATACAATCGCTATTTTGTTACATCGCCATTTTGTTACATCGCTATTTTGATAGTCGCCCTTTCATTACATCGCTATTTTGATTGTCGCTATTTCGATACCGCTATTTTAATACTCGCTATTTTGTACATCGCTATTTCGTTTCAGAGCCAAAATTAACTATCCCATATTGCCCTTCTTTCCCCTCGGCTGCCCGACATTAAAACAAAGTAACTGCAGATTTATCAAAACCGAGAAAAATCAATATAAAGTTTTTAAAAAGCATAGGAGTAAATGGGGTAACATGATCTAAATCATATAATAACTTCGGTATTTCTGAACCGATTTAGAAAATTCTTATACTAAAATGTGCGTAAGATTACGATTATATAAATTTACAAAAAACTCGATTTTTTAAAAAATGTCAGTTACTTTGCTTTAATTTCGGGCATCCGCCCTACTATGACTAGAGTCCCTGTATGTTGACATAATCCAAATATCATACAGGGACTCTAACTATGACCAGCACGCAACAGAGACATACATACCCACATGTCCATGTTCATGTCCATTGTGTCATTTCGACAGCATGACATTTCGGGCATCATTTTACACATGGCTTCGTCACAGGGCATTGAAGTTGTTGACTAAAAAAAACACAAACATTTTTACAAATTTTGAGTAATAAAAAAAAATTCATTCGGTTCTTGATACTTACGAGGAATAGGGTGTTTGACAGTAGTAAAAAATAAATATATATTTATTTTTAGATATCTCTTTAGGTCTTGGGTATGCTAAAAACAAACTTTTTTGTTTAATTTTTTCTCAAATTCATAGTTCTTTTAATTAAATAAATTCATTGAATTAAAACAATTAGCCAAGTGATGTGATTCAAAACAAGCGGTCTACCAATCAGCTGCGAGTGACGTCACAAAACAGTAAACGCCTCGAACGAACCTATTTTCTGTGTTATTTTCTTATGGATGGTAATGTTTGCTTTGGTTTAAAGTGCGAATTATCGTTCTAAATTAGATTTTATTTTGTGGTTTGCTTATAAAAAACATTTTCAATGGAAAACGGATTCTCCAAAGCCGATAGCTCCAACTTGCCAATGCTGAATTTTTTTATGGTGGCAGGCTTCTTTGCCAACATAAAAAACAGTGATTTTTGTTCTGTGGAATTTAGAACCGTTAAAATGTTGATGTAAGTATTCGATGAGTTGTTTTGTATATAACTGAAAGTTTTTTTACGATATTCTTATAATATACCCCTTGTAAAAAACATAACCTCAAAAATGTCATCGTTATTTACGAAATATATATTATAGACAACGTGATAAAATTAATAGAAACAATTTAGTTATACTCAAAGTGATCTTCACAAACGTAAAGTGAAGATGTATTAGATAAGGCCCTTGGGTCTCTTCGAGCAAGTTCTAGCCACTTTTTCCGTTCTTTTACTGCTGTAGGCACATGAATAAATAGTTTTTTGGGTGTTTTTATGCTAGTATTCGAACACTGAGGCACTACACACCACTTATAGGACATTTTTTTACATAAAAAACAGTAAAAACACAGACCAAAAACAAATAAACCCTTGAATACCGTGTATCTGTCCGCGAGTTTACTGCGCTGTGACGTCATTGCAACGCCATGCTAGAAATGAGCGTTTTAGCGGCAAATTCAAATCGGATATTAAAAAACTTGATTTTAAATGTAGTAATGATAAAATATACTATTTTAATAATTTTGCGTAGCAAATTAGGGATCTATGTATCATTCTAAACTCTTTTCTAAAATTTGTCAAAAACCCTATTAACCAATAATAAGGTTAATACTATGACCAGTGCGCGGGAGAGAGATATACCTACCCATTGTTGACAACATGGCATTTCGGGCATCATTTTACACATGGCTTCGTCACAAGGCATCGAAGTCGAAGTGGCAGTTAAATTTAACTAAAAAAAGCAAAAAACAAATTTATACACGTTTAATTTTTTCAATTTGTGATTTAAAAAAAAATATTTTTTCATTCTCTAATTTTTTTTTCTTTTCCTATTACCTCAATTTAATATAGTTACAAGGAATTATCCAATGATGTTACTATGACCAGTACGCTGCAGAGCGATACCTACCAACTTATTTACGAGCGAAGTGCTCGTGCCATTTTGACAGCATGCCATTTCTGGCATCATTTTACACATCTCTTCGTCACACGGCATTGAAGTTGTTGTAAAATTTAACTAAAAAAAATCATAAAAAACAAAATTTACACAAATTTTTTTTGCAAATTAAAAAAAAATATTATTTTTTTTCATTACCTCACTATTATTTTTTATCATTTCCTGATTACTCTTATTACCTCACCTTACTCGTTAGCAGCAATAAAAAAGACAAAACTTAAAATTTGATCTGGTTTACTAAGAATCACCCAATGATCTTAATACTATGACGACAAAGTAAATCTATGACCAGTACGCGACAGAGCGACACCTACCAACTTATCTACGAGCGAAGTGCTCGTGCCATTTTGACAGCATGTCATTTCTGGCATCATTTTACACATCTCTTCGTCACACGGCGTTGAAGTTGTTGTAAAATTTAACTTAAAAAAAATCATAAAAAACAAAATTTACACAACATTTTTTTGCAAATTAAAAAAATATATAATTTTTTTTTATTACCTCACTATTATTTTTTATCATTTCCTGATTACTCTCATTACCGCACCTTACTCGTTAGCAGCAATAAAAAAGACAAAACTTAAAATTGGATCTGGTTTAGTAAGAATCACCCAATGATCTTAATACTATGACGACAAAGTAAATCTATGACCAGTACGCGACAGAGCGACACCTACCAACTTATCTACGAGCGAAGTGCTCGTGCCATTTTGACAGCATGCCATTTCTGGCATCATTTTACACATCTCTTCGTCACACGGCATTGAAGTTGTTGTCAAATTTAACAAAAAAAAAATCATAAAAAACAAAATTTACACAACAAATATAATTTCTTTTTATTACCTCACTATTATTTTTTATCATTTCCTGATTACTCTCATTACCGCACCTTACTCGTTAGCAGCAATAAAAAAGACAAAACTTAAAATTTGATCTGGTTTACTAAGAATCACCCAATGATCTTAATACTATGACGACAAAGTAAATCTATGACCAGTACGCGACAGAGCGACACCTACCAACTTATCTACGAGGGAAGTGCTGGTGCCATTTTGACAGCATGCCATTTCTGGCATCATTTTACACATCTCTTCGTCACACGGCATTGAAGTTGTTGTAAAATTTAACTAAAAAAAAATCATAAAAAACAAAATGTACACAACATTTTTTTGCAAATTAAAAAAAATATATAATTTTTTTTTATTACCTCACTATTACTTTTTATCATTTCCTGATTACTCTCATTACCGCACCTTACTCGTTAGCAGCAATAAAAAAGACAAAACTTAAAATTTGATCTGGTTTACTAAGAATCACCCAATGATCTTAATACTATGACCACAAAGTAAATCTATGACCAGTACACGACAGAGCGACACCTACCAACTTATCTACGAGGGAAGTGCTGGTGCCATTTTGACAGCATGCCATTTCTGGCATCATTTTACACATCTCTTCGTCACACGGCATTGAAGTTGTTGTAAAATTTAACTAAAAAAAAATCATAAAAAACAAAATTTACACAATTTTTTTTTGCAAATTAAAAAAAAAATATTATTGTTTTTCATTACCTCACTATTATTTTTTATCATTTCCTGATTACTCTTATTACCTCACCTTACTCGTTAGCAGCAATAAAAAAGACAAAACTTAAAATTTGATCTGGTTTAGTAAGAATCACCCAATGATCTTAATACTATGACGACAAAGTAAATCTATGACCAGTACGCGACAGAGCGACACCTACCAACTTATCTACGAGCGAAGTGCTCGTGCCATTTTGACAGCATGCCATTTCTGGCATCATTTTGCACATCTCTTCGTCACAAGACATTGAAGTTGTTGTCAAATTTAACTAAAAAAAAATCATAAAAAACAAAATTTACACAACATTTTTTTGCAAATTAAAAAAAAATATAATTTTTTTTTATTACCACACTATTATTTTTGATCATTTCCTGATTACTCTCATTACCGCACCTTACTCGTTAGCAGCAATAAAAAAGACAAAACTTAAAATTTGATCTGGTTTACTAAGAATCACCCAATGATCTTAATACTATGACGACAAAGTAAATCTATGACCAGTACACGACAGAGCGACACCTACCAACTTATCTACGAGGGAAGTGCTGGTGCCATTTTGACAGCATGTCATTTCTGGCATCATTTTACACATCTCTTCGTCACACGGCATTGAAGTTGTTGTAAAATTTAACTGAAAAAAAATCATCAAAAACAAAATTTACACATTTTTTTGCAAATTAAAAAAAATATATAATTTATTTTTATTACCTCACTATTATTTTTTATCATTTCCTGATTACTCTCATTACCGCACCTTACTCGTTAGCAGCAATGAAAAAGGCAAAACTTAAAATTTGATCTGGTTTACTAAGAATCACCCAATGATCTTAATACTATGACGACAAAGTAAATCTATGACCAGTACGCGACAGAGCGACACCTACCAACTTATCTACGAGCGAAGTGCTCGTGCCATTTAGACAGCACGCCATTTCTGGCATCATTTTGCACATCTCTTCATCACACGGCATTGAAGTTGTTGTCAAATTTAACTAAAAAAAATCACATTCACACAAAATTTATCACACAAAATTTTTTTGCAAATTAAAAAAAAATTATATAAATTTTTTTCATTACCGCACTATTATTTTCATTACCTCACCTTACTCGTTAGCAGCAATAAAATACTCTGCCAATATATGGGCCCCTAAGCTCACACTAGGTACTATAGTTATAGTGTACGTGTGAGCTAATATAACTAAAAACTGAAATATATTTTATTCAACTCCAGACTAAATTACCTTTTGTTTGATACCACACAAGCCATGTTTAGACATAAACTCAAATTTTTGAAATATACCCCCACCCTTAAAAAAAACAAAAACTAAAATGTATTTTGTTAAACTCCGGACTCAATTACCTTTCGTTTGATATCACACACGCCATTTTTTCACTTAAACTCTAATTTTTGAAATATACCCCCACCCTTTTTTTTTAAATAAATTAAAAAGTATTTTGTTGAACTCGAGACTCAATTACCTTTCGTTTGATGTCACACACGCCATATTTTTCCATAAACTCTAATTTTTGAAATCAACCCCCACCCTTTTATTTGGTTTGTGCTCGGTGGATTTTGTTCATTTTTAAATGGGACCATCTCGGCCCAAAACCCAGCCTAGGTACCAAATTTCATTAAAATCGGCCAAGCGGTTTTTGAGTTATGCGCGTTGGTCGTTACAGACATACAGACAGACAGACAGACAGACA
The DNA here is from genome assembly GCA_963576565.1 of Aspidapion aeneum. Classification (NCBI taxonomy): domain Eukaryota; kingdom Metazoa; phylum Arthropoda; class Insecta; order Coleoptera; family Brentidae; genus Aspidapion; species Aspidapion aeneum. Next base: position 5,200,112 of record OY755047.1, read on the forward strand.
GACAGACAGACAGACAGACAGACAGACAGACATACAGACAGACAGACAGACAGACAGACGGCGCAACAAAAAAGTTTCAAAATCATCTGAAACGCAAAGATATATAAAAATTTTTGAAATCGGAGCAACTTTTTTTTTCTCGAAAAAATTAGGATCACCAAAGCTCACACTACTATAGTATAGTATATGTGTGAGCTAAAATGCAAAACTTAAAATTTGATCTGGTTTACTAAGAATCAAGGAGATCTTAATACTAAGACCAGTACGCGACAGAGCGATACCTACCAACTTATCTACGAGAGAAGTGCTCGTGCCATTTTGACAGCATGCCATTTCTGGCATCATTTTACACATCTCTTCGTCACAAGGCATCGGTGTAGTAGTCGCCATTTTTTTATATCTAAAATAATTTTTAAAAAATGAATGAAAATTTTTTTCTGGTTCAAAACGCTGAGATCTTATACAAAGGTCCACGCAACTAGGAACCACACGAGAAACTATCTTATAGCCAGCGAGATGGCCCGATCTTGCTCCCAATGATTTCTTTTTGTAGAGTTAACCTATAATTATTACATTTTATGTTGTCGAAAATAAATTAGTAGTTTTTCAAAAAACCAATATATAAAAAAACTCGATTTTTTTAAAAATATTTTTTCAAAAATATGTTTACAACATACAAAACATAAAAATAAAAATTTAAAAAGTTCTCGCGCCGAGTCGGAGTCGGCAAATTCTCCCATTCTCGCGCGCGGTCTCTCATAACATATTGACCAAACCGCGATATTCATATATGCATAATAGAAGGAGACATTCAAAGAGTTTTGCTTCCGTTCGCTGACGCAAAAAAATCATGGCACTATTAAATTGGGCGTATTCCACCGTAAGTTCCTAGATGGCTGGACCAGTCGGTACTATATTTTCAGTACAGTGAAACCTCTTCTTGCGGACACCTTTACTAAGCGGACACTCCCTTTAGGCGGACAAATTTGTTGGAACCAACCTTTTCCCTATTTTTTTACATGTAAAATTCACTGTTATAACCGGACACTCTAACCGGACGCGGATAGTTTTTCTTTGTTTAAAAAATTCAGAAACCTCTCTTAACCGGACAACTGGACGGAGCGCTGCACGACATGGGCATAAATATTATGTAGTATGTTGCAACAACGCACTCTGCAGCCGGGGAATTACCTCTTTCCGTTTTAATGCGGAAACTAAATACTTCTCTCGTATTTACAACATATCTTATTGGGCGGGACCGCTGTGTTTTACTTTTATTGTTCAGTTGGGTAGTAATAGATCTCTTTGAAATGGCGCCTAGTAAAAACTTGTGAATTTACGTAAAAAAATGGAAGTTATTAACGTTTCGGAGAAGAAACATCTATCAGCACGAAAGATCGCCGAAAAATTTAATATCGGAGAAACCCAAGCAGCGGAAATTGTTAATAAATAAATATTAAATTTCGCAGTTCTCTCTCATAAGCGGACACCTCCACTACAGCGGCGTAGCGTGCCCGAAAGGGCGGGGGGGGGCGACAGCTAAAAAGGGCGCCTCTGGAAATCTGAAAACTGATGACAAATCGTGTGACAAAAAAAACAAAAAGGTCAAAAAGGCGCCTCACACAAATCTTGCGACCAACAAAAAAAAAAAAAAAAAAAAAAAAAAAAAAAAAAAAAAGGTCATCATGTGTCAGGGGGCGGCCGATAAGTCACAAGGGCGCCTCTCACTCACGCATCTTGCGGCCAAAAAAAAAAAACAAAGGTCATCATGTGTGAGGGGGCGGCCGATGAGTCACAAGGGCGCCTCTCCCACCTATGGGGCGCCACTACCCTCGGGGCGGGGGGGGCGACGGACCCCCCGCGCCCCCCCCCACGCTACGCCGCTGCTCCACTAAGCGGACAAAATCGTCCAAACCGTGAGTGTCCGCTTAGATGAGGTTTCATTGTACTTCTTTATAGACTAAAAGATTGTCCTATTAGCTCACACATATACTATACTATAGTAGTGTGAGCTATGGTGATCCTAATTTTTTCGAGAAAAAAAAAGTTGCTCCGATTTCAAAAATTTTTATATATCTTTGCGTTTCAGATGATTTTGAAACTTTTTTGTTGCGCCGTCTGTCTGTCTGTCTGTATGTCTGTCTGTCTGTCTGTCTGTCTGTGTGTCTGTATGTCTGTCTGTAACGACCAACGCGCATAACTCAAAAACCGCTTGGCCGATTTTAATGAAATTTGGTACCTGGGCAGGATCTTGGGTCGAGATGGTCCCATTTAAAAATGAACAAAATCCACCGAACACAAACCAAATAAAAGGGTGGGGATAGATTTCAAAAATTAGAGTTTATGTGAAAATATGGCGTGTGTGATATCAAACGAAAGGTAATTGAGTCTGGAGTTAAACAAAATACATTTTAATTTATTTAAAAAAAAAAGGGTGGGGGTATATTTCAAAAATTAGAGTTTAAGTGATAATATGGCGTGTGTGATATCAAACGAAAGGTAATTAAGTCCGGAGTTCAACAAAATACATTTTAGTTTTTGTTTTTTTTAAGGGTGGGGATGGATTTCAAAAATTTGAGTTTAAGTCAAAACATGGCTTGTGTGGTATCAAACAAAAGGTAATTTAGTGTGGAGTTGAATAAAATATATTTCAGTTTTTAGTTATATTAGCTCACATAACTATAGTACCTAGTGTGAGCTTAGGGGCCCATATATTGGCAGAGTATTTTTTTTTAACTGCACTACCGCAGTTAAAATTATAGAGTGCCAATTTATAACTTACCTAATTTTTGGTAAATCAAACAATTCACAAAAAAAATCTGTGTAAGATAAAACCCTTTTATAATTTATAACCACCAACAAATTTATTTTTAAAATCCTTTTTTTTAAATTTTCAAACACTGCACAGTAATATGTATATCTAATAAATACGAACGCAAAATAAAACTGTAATTATACCAACAGTAAGTTGTTAGAGATTATAGCAATTTTTTTTTTAAAATTGCAGGTACAGGGTGACTTTATGTATAAGGTAGAAAAAAATTCAATACAAACATTTATAAAATATTAAACTTTGTAACAAAAATTTTCTTGCTGATTCCAAAAATACCCACTTTGCTGCCTTTAATTTTAAACACTTTTAGAGTAACGTAGAAAAATGCTATTCAAAAATAATATAAAACACTGGCTGTTCCGTTTAAAAAAGAAAGTTGTTGTCAAAATGTTGTAAAGAAATTTTTAAAAACTTTTATACTTTTATGTTTTTGTCTAAATTTGAAGAGGGATATAATTTCACCCTGTACAGGGTGATTCAAATAAGGCACTTTAAAGTGGGAAAGGGTACTTCTATGGGAGATAAATGCAATTGCCGAACTAAATTTTATTTGTCACTTTTAGTTTCCGAGATATAACACAAAGTTAAATTTTTTTCTTATGAAATGACCATTTTTTTAACTTGATTTTCGAGATCAACGTAGCATGTTCTTTAAAATGATGTGTCACACTTTTTTTTTGTATTTTTATATTGTCCAATTTTTTTTATTTTTAATTTTATTAAAAATTTAAATAAAAAATTTAAAAAAAATTTATTTATATAAAACTACTAAGAATAAAAAAATAATAATATTATTATAAAAAAATAAAAAAAATAAAACATCGAGTGTGACACATCGTTTTAAAGGAAATTTTAGGCTGATTTTAAAACTTAAATCAAAAAAGGGTCATTCCATAAGAAAAAATATAACTTTGTGTTGTATCTCAGAAACTAGAAGTATCCAATTTGAATCGCCCAGTACAAAAAAACACTTAAATCAATTTTACAAAATAGAATAAAAATATGTTTTATCAGGTATCGCATTTGTCTCAAAAATATAGATAAATAATCCTTATATTTCCGATTAAAATCAAATGACTTGTTATTTTGTGATAAAAGGCTGAACTTTGGCAATATCCTGACACTTTAGCAACTAATTAAATACAAAACAAAAATTAGATATATTAGCAAATTATATACTTGTATAATAGGAACTTTTTGCAATAAAGCCAGGCAGTAATAGTGCCGGGCACTATTCTGACAGTTTTCCATTGAAAACTGACAGTTGATCTTTCAAAATTGACATACCAAAGTCGAATTTATAAATCCATTAATAGTGTAGGCACTATTAATTCCAGCTCATATAATACACCTAATATAATAGACCTAATTTTGAAAGACAGCTGTTGTTATAATGCGAAACTGTCAGGATAGTGCCCGGCTCAATTAGTGCCTGGCTTTATTGCAATAAGTCCCTAATATGTACAGTGTTTTCCCTTATATTTATACACCATATCTAAAACGTTTATTTGAATAGATAATAGATATCAAAATATGATAAATACAAAAGTTTCATAATTTTTTTATGAACTTTAAGAATATTTGGGTTAGAATGTCAAAAAGAAGTTCTAAATGTCAAAATTTGACAGATCGATGGTTTTTTAAATGGAACACCCTGTACATTACAAATAAACGATATGGTGTAAAAATATATTTTTTTTTTTTTATTTGTCAAACACACTGTGTTTTTTTTTATTACAATCTAGTCAGTAAGACTAATTAGCAATTTTGTTTTAACTTAATTTACTAGAAAAGTCAGATTTAAACTTAGGGTTCACTCAACAGTTCTCCCCGCTTTGTTTAGTCTGTAACTCACAATTGTGTTGTGTTTATAGCATTATTTTGTTTTATGTGTAATTCACTTAGTTTACTAGCTCAAACGGCTTCACTCTTTTTAGTCGTCGAACTAGCATAGTATTGTCTAGAAGCTGAATTGCTTCCACATTCACATGCCGATGGAGTCTATCTTCATGGCTTTTTGCGTACTTTTTTATAGTCTCTGCTACAGTTTCGATTTTTAGATCTCGATGAAGGTCACTATTTCGAACGTACCAAGGTGCATTCACAATGTTTCTTAATACTTTATTTTGAAATCTCTGTACAACTAGAATGTTACTCTCTTTAGCACAACCCCATAGTTGAATACCATATGTCCATACTGGTTTCAGTATTTGTCTATAAAGCAGTAACTTATTATGAATTGTTAAATTGGACTTCCTTCCAATTAGCCAGTTCATTTTTCTATACCTTATCTCAAGTTCTTCTTTTTTTTTCTTAACATGTGCTTTCCAGCGCAATTTGGTATCAAGTGTCATGCCTAGATATTTTGCCTGATTCGAATATGGTACTGGAATGTTGTTAATTGTTATTTGTATGTGATTTATATTTTTGTTTGTAAAATCAACATGAATTGATTTGGTTTCATTTAATTTTATTCGCCACTTTGTGTACCAACTGTGAATTTGGGTGACTGCATCCTGAAGTTTCTCTATGCATTTTTCAATAGATTTTTCTACCGTCAATAAACCAGTATCATCGGCAAATGTTGTTAAGTGACAATTTTCTGGCTTTGGGATATCACAAGTGAATAATAAGTATAGATAAGGGCCTAGTACGCTACCCTGGGGCACGCCTGCTTGAATTTCTCTTAAATTTGAGTATGAGTCTTCCTGTTTTACTCTAAAATGTCTATCAGATATGTATGATTCCAAAATATCCGAATAGGTGTAAAAATATACGGCAAAATCCTATCATAACAAAAACATTTCATGTAAAAAAAAGCCAAGTACGCGAAAATAGCATTCCGTAAAAAGGATTAAGATAAAAATAAAGCCAAGTTTTCCAATACAAATTTCAAAATGAAAGGTTCTTACTAGTTTGCATAGAAATGTTTTTTTAAACTCTGCTATTACAGCCAAACTTCTTTATGTTCAATTTAGCACTGTGCCTAAGAGTCATTTACAGCCGTAATAGCCAAGTTTAGAAAAATATTTCCAAACTAGTAAGAACCTTTCATTTTGAAATTTGTATTGGAAAACTTGGCTTTACTTTTATCTCAATTCTTTTTACGGAATGCTATTTTCGCGTACTTGGCTTTTATTTACATGAAATGTTTTTGTTATGATTTCACTTCTTTTTTAAAGGAATTCGATAATACTTAACTTTTAAAGTAGTAAAATATGCGGAATATTGTTCAAAACTTTTGCAATGCCTTACTTAAATTTTTGAGATTTTTTAATTTTTTTCCATGGTTTTATCGTAGTTCCTATCAACCTTCCAAAGCTCAGCTCTCTAGCGTTTCTGAAAGTGCACAATGTTACTTTTACATAACTTTACATGTATAGGGGAGGAAAATAAATTTAAATTATCGTGTTTTTAAATTTTGTACTATAGTTTTATCATAGTTCCTATCAGTCTTTCAATGCTCAGCCCTCTAGCGTTTCTGGAAGTGGGTATTGTTACTTTTACATAACTTTACATTTATAGGGGAGGAGAGTAAATGAAAATATTGGACTTTTTAAAATTTTTTCTCATGGTTTTAACATAATTTTTATCAGCATTCCAATGCTCAGCTCTCTAGCATTTCTGGAAGTGGGCAATGTTAGTTTTATATAAAATACATTTATAGGAGAGGGAAGTAAATTAAAATGTTGGTGTTTTAAAATTTTTTCATATAGTTTTATCATATTGTCTTTCAGTCTTAAAAAGTTCAGCTCTCTAGCGTTTCTGGAAGTGGGCAGTGTTACTTTTACATAACTTTACATTAATAGGGGAAGGAATTTTTTCGAGGGGTTTGGTCATAATTTCTATCAGTCTGCCAAATTTCAGCTTTGTAGCATGTCTGGAAGTACAGTAGAATATTGATGATCTATACATGAGTGAGTGGCAATTTCGACGTTTTTTGAAATTTCGTAACTACTTTACTACATTATGGAATTCAATGAAACTTGGAGGGGTTGTTAACTCCATGGAGATCTACGACTGTGCAAAGTTTGAGATTCGTAGCTCATTCCGAAGTAGAGTTTTAGGTAGGTCAAATATCGGCTGAAATGTTTTCAGAAAAGATGGTTACGGCGCGCGAACTTGGCGAGGCACTGCCGTGCCCTCAGATACACGGTCATTCAAATTGGGCAGTTTTAAGTGGAAAAAGGGAACGTCCTTGAATTACGTAACGGTTTTTTTTTCTCGTAACGCACTTTCAAGAAAAAACACATTTAAAAAAAATTGAGTGTAACGCAAGGCCAAGCCCCCCCCCTCCGCCCCTAGAGCGTTACGTAATTTAAGGACAGGCCCAAAGGGTACTTAAAGAATGCTTTTCTTGAAATGTTGAGGCTCGCAAAGGGAGGTTAGTTTTTCTCCATCTCCCCTAGAAGTACCCTGTCCTGAAAATTTTATAACAATTGCAAAAAAAAACTTTTACGTCTTTTTCGAATGGTACTTGCCATTATTGCGTAAAATTACACAGAAAAAAGTTTTACTTTAAGCTTTTTTTTTAACGTGGCAAAAAGACATGAAATGATTTTGTATCGAAAATCGCCGAAACACGTGAACTGAGAACCGGATTCAAGTTTTCAAATGTATCACTTGTTCTTTTATAGTTGGTATAGGATCAGATTTATATAAAATTTTAGGTGGTTTCTCTACTTTTGGCCGGTACTGTTTGTTTACAAAAATCAGCTGGACCACCAGTGACGTCAAAAATTCGACATAACACTGGTCTATTCTAGGCACCTTGCCGTGTCTCATTAATCAAGTTGGTCGATTTGTACTTTAGAGAAAGAGGCACAGTGGGAAGTATTAGACGAGTCGTTAAATACCGAGATGAATTCCAAGACGTGCGCAAGCGTTGATCTGTCACTTCTGCCAACCAATCAACTGAGAGATATTTCAGTATGGTTTTATACAGCAAAACTTTAATAATTCCCAGTTCTTTTTGATGAAAATTCGTCGTTTTTGTGTTGTGAAAATGCCGGTGACGTGCAAGTTGTGTGACAACAAATTATTTAGTGCCCAATTTAATTTGAATAAACACTGTCATCGGGGTTCTACTGTATGTCTATGCTACCATAAACATTTTTTTAAAAGATTTAGCGCATTTAAATTTGTCAATACTCCCATGGCAAAACAAAATAAACGTGAAATGCATATAGAAGAAATACTGCATATACCTCAAAAAATATTAATCGCAGCACATAGATATTGTATATGTTTGAAATCAAAAAGAAAAGACGAATCTTACACCCTGTACAGGGTGTCCCAAATTCGTTGTTTTTTGTGGTGTCGGGTATTTCTAGAGGAGAAAGAAAAAAACTGAGCCCCCTTTGCGACGCTCAAATTTTAAGAGAAGCCTAAAGGTGAAAACTACATTTAGATATAGCAAGCCGTTTTTAAACTACGGAGTGTTTTTGTCTGCATTTTGCTTTTGTGTAAATAGCTTTCTTATAGATCTTTTCTTGAAGAATTGACAGATGTCAACGGTTTTTATTTATCTCTTTTGGTTTTTAAAATATTGCATAAAGTTGTTATTTTTCTTACAGAATAACTCTAAAACTCTCTAAAATTTCCTTTAAAATAATGTATCACATTCAATATTTTAATTTTTAATTTTTGTTTTCTTTATTTTTATTTTTAAATCACCTCTTTATTATTTTTTTATTTTTATAATTTTATAATATTAAAATATTTTAAACCCATTAAGCAAACTATAATATGTGGTAAAAAAAAACAAAAATATAAAGAAATCCCACTAATCCCATAAAGAAAAATTAATTTTATGTGATATCTCAAAAACTAAACGTGACAAATGAAATTTAATTTAACAGTTGAATTCCTCTTAAAAAAGTGTCTAAAGAATGTTTTCACAGAAATAAAAATATTAATAAATAAACAAGTTATAGACCCCTTCCCAAAATGCAGACTTTTTAAAAACACCCCGTAGTTTAAAAACGGCTATATCAAAATGCGATTTTCACCTTTAAGCTTCTTTTGAAATTTGAGTGTCGCAAAGGTTGATCAGGTTTTTTTAGCCCCTCTAGAAATACCCGAAACTCCCCAAAAACATCGAATTTGGGACACCCTGTACATGGTGACGGATAGAAAAAAATTATGTTGGCTTTTAAAGTTCATCATCATCATAATTAACCAAAAAAAATCTACAATTTATTATAGCCCTTTATTTTCAATGATAAAGTTGCTGAGTACTCCGGTTATAAAAAGCCACCCGGTACCTACAAAAAATCATACCTAAAAATTAGAATTGACCATTATTTTATACCTTGAATTTTTTATTATACGTTAAGCTCTTCGATCTCGCGCCAATCCCGGTATTCGCGCCAATAATTTAAATTAGACATTTTGACGTTAATTTTGGCGCATGCTCCTTTGATGGAATTCATCTCGGTATTTAACGACTCGTAATATACGCCCTCTATTCTCTAGCATTGTTTAGAGAGAAACGCACCTTCCGTCCTTGTTAATTCTTAAGCGACAAAACATATAGAGGGTGTAATGACTTTAATACATACAGGGTATCTACCAGTGGCGTATATAAGAGGGGGCCTGGGGGGCTCGGACCCCCCGAAGCTAAGGTTTTTATAAATATTTTCCACATATTTCATAAATTCAAACATAGAATAGCATAAAATATGGTCTCATGGCGTCTCGGCTCCCCGAAACTGTTCAGGCCCCCCCGAAACATTTTTCTATATACGCCACTGGTATCTACCATTTCCCACTTAAATGTATAAAAATTAAATCAGCCCGTACTACAAAAAAAATTATAAAAAAAAAACAATCAAATATTTAGTAGTAACTTCTATATTTTTTTTCCTCAAATGTTAATCGTTACAGCAATATATTTCCACGGGTTACCATGGTAACCCGTAATATTTGTAATCTTAAAACATGTACAAAAAAGGCATTAATTATTAATTTTTTTTATAGTCTATACAAACCAAAAGTAACAAAAAACTTAAAATATTATAAAAAAGTGCTTCAACCTGTTTTTCACAAAACGAAAAAATTTAAATTTTGTTATATATTTTTGTACACAAATTGAATTTTTAGTTTAATCGCACCTGCCCAAACTCAGAAATAGCAAAGAAATTATAAAACATTTTGAGAAAAATTTGTTATTTCAGACAAAAAACACAAAAAAACATAAATCAAAATTTTGTAACACACACTTATCACAAGGTGAAGCAATTTTTTAAATTAAAGTATGAATATGCAAAACTTACTTTTCACCCAACAAAATAAAAAAAAGCCTGTATTTTTTTTTCAATTTATTTTAATAAAATTTATAAGACCAAAATTGCCCAATAACTTACCTCTTTTAAAAAAAAATTTAGTGCTCCTTTGTTATTGTTGGGTTGATATAGATCTATTCCCTTCAATGCGTCCTTTTTTACACAATTGCCAACCCTTCCTCACACAAGCCAGCGGCTTAAGAGAACCAGAAAAAACAGGTATTTACTATAAATGGCAATATAAAAGTAGATTTGTAACGAGCAAAAAAAACCCATTTATTGAAAGGAATAGAACTACCATAAAAACTTTTAACCTAAGAAAAGAAACGCCAAAAATTTCCCGAAAAAAAAAGGTAATTATTAGGGTTATTCCAAGAAAATTGAGTGTAACTTGAGTAAACTCTACTATTTTAAAATGATTAAAGCTTTTAACTAAAATTTAACCAATTCTTAAAAACTTTTAACCAAAATAGAGTTTAAAAAAGTGTCGGTAACTAGCGTTACCTTCGATAGCCGTGGAAGCACCTTTAGGAAACATTTTTACCTTTCTGAAAAAATGAACGAATGATATTTAAAAAAAAACATAGTCAACAGCTTACACAGTAAGCTGAAAAATGTCCAAAATAGAAAATTATGAGTTTTTGGTTCAGACTCACTATTTTACCAGTTTTGTGAAATTATTTAAAAAAAATATAATAAAAACAGGAACTACATAATTTACTGAGAACTATGTCATTGTAAGAAAATTTTAAAAAACTGCAAAACAACGCATTTTTAAAAAAACATATTTTTCTATTGTTTTTTGTGTACTTATTCTCCTGAAAATGTTGTTGATATAGATCTATTCCCTTCAATGCGTCCTTTTTACACAATTGCCAACCCTTCCCCACACAAGCTAGCTGCTTAAGAGAACAAGAAAAAACAGCGAATTATTATAAATAACAATATAAAAGTAGACTTGTAATGTGCAAAAAAAAAACGTTTTTATTAAAAGGAATAGAACTGCAATAAAAACTCTTAACCTAAGAAAAAAAAACGCCAAAAATTTCCCGAAAAAAAAATGGTCATTATTAGGGTTATTCCAAGAAAATTCAGTGTAACGTGAGTAACCTCTACTATTTTAAAATGGTAAAGTTAAAGCTTTTAACTAAAATTTAACTAATTTTCAAAAAACTTTTAACTAACATAAAGTTTAAAAAAGTGTCGGTAACTAGCGTTACCTTCGATAGCCGTGGAATTACCCTTAGGAAACATTTTTTACAAGACAAGAATACAAAATCGCGCAATCAAAGGTGAGAAGAATGATCAGTGATAAGAAAAATCATTCGTGGACGCAAAAGTGCCAGAAAATAGATTCTTACTTAGGAGGTAGGAGAAGTACCGAAAGCTGGAAAACTATAAGATCGATTAAAAAAGAAACATGCAGAGATATCATTTCACCAATACCAGACAAAGAATGGGATGAGCATTTTAAAAAACTTTTAACTGAAGATAGAGCAGAATTCAAGGAAGACGCAAGAGACAATATAATTAGAACGATGGGATCTCCAGTACCCCTCACAATCTCTGAGGTCAAAAACGTGTGCACAACCTTAAAAAGCGGTAAATCTGCCGGACCCGGAAATATCCCAGCCGAACTTATTAAATATGGCACTGAAGAACTGTTTTGGAGATTAAGGAATCTCTTCCAAAAATATTTAAATGGAACTGTAGTCCCAACTGAGTGGAAAACGTCATATATATCCACAATACACAAAAAAGGAAGGAAAGATATATGTGACAATTATAGAGGTATATCTGTGACTAGTACGCTAAGCAGAATATACGGTAAAATAATAAGAAATAAAGTAGAGAGCGAATATAAAGACATGGAGGCAGAAGAACAAGCTGGTTTCAGGGCGGGTAGATCGACTTCAGATCACCTCTTTTGTATAACCCAAGTTATTGAAAAGAAAATGGCATACGGTCAAGAGCTGCATCTGCTTTACGTGGATCTGCAGAAGGCATATGATAGTATACCACTAAATCTGCTTTGGAAAGCGTTGGAAATCACAAACATAAGCGTACAACTAATTAAGGCCATCCAAGAGTTATACCGCAATAGTAAGGCAAAAGTTAAAATAAAAGCAAAACTAACCAAAGGCTTTCAAGTAAATAAAGGTCTTAAACAAGGTTGCTGTATCTCACCTACGCTCTTCAAGATATACTTGGAACAAGTCCTTAAAGTATGGAAGAGAAAATGCCAAAACATGGGAATTCCGTTGGACGAAACCACCTTGTATACTTTATGTTTCGCCGATGATCAGATAGTAGTGGCTCAGGATTATGACGACCTCGAATATATGACACGAAAACTAATAGAAGAGTACAATAAGTGGGGACTAGAGGTTAATCTCAATAAGACAGAGTATATGTGTATCGGTGGAATGAAACAGGATCTAATCTTAAATACCGGGCAGCGAATTCACTCCTGTGATGAGTATAAATACTTAGGTCTAAAAATTACAGCTGACGGAACACTAGACAAAGCTATAAAAGATCGAAACGTACAAGGAAGAAAAGCAATAACTTTATTAAATGGAATAATTTGGGACCAAAGTATATCAAAACATAACAAAAAGCTTATATATAACACCATTATAAAAAGTATTATTACATACGGCTCAGAAGTATGGCCAATCAAGGATAGAACAGAAAAAATGCTTTCCGCTACGGAGATGGACTATTGGAGAAGAGCAGCAGGGAAATCAAAAAGAGAAAGAGTTACAAATCAAAGAATAAGAGAAATTATGACAGTGGGTGAACGTACTTTAGTGGATGATATAAGAACAAAACAACTGGTGTGGTACGGACATGTACAAAGAATGAATGATGAAAGACTACCTAAACAAATACTACAATGGAAACCAACTGGCCGAAGAAAACGAGGACGGCCAAGGAGAAGCTGGAGAGAAGGAATAGACAGTGAAATAAGAATAAGAGGCCTAGATGATGAATTATGGGCAAACAGAAACGAGTGGAGATTGGGTATCGGAAGACGTAGAACGTTGTGAAACCGATAAATATATAAACATTTTTTAACTTTCTGAAAAATTGAACGAATGATATTTTTAAAAAAACATAGTCAACAGCTTACACAGTAACCTGAAAAATGTCCAAAAAAATACTATCACCCAATTTTAGTGAAAATAGAAAATTATGAGTTTTTGGTTCAGACTCACTATTTTACGTTTTGTGAAATTATTTTAAAAAAATATAATAAAAACAGGAACTACATAATTTACTGAGAACTATGTCATTGTAAGAAAATTTTAAAAAACTGCAAAACAATGCATTTTAAAAAAAAAACATATTTTTCTATTGTTTTTTGTGTACTTATTCTCCTGAAAATGTTGTTGATATAGATCTATTCCCTTCAATGCGTCCTTTTTACACATTTGCCAACCCTTCCCCACACAAGCTAGCTGCTTAAGAGAACAAGAAAAAACAGCGAATTATTATAAATAACAATATAAAAGTAGACTTGTAATGTGCCAAAAAAAAAAAGTTTTTATTAAAAGGAATAGAACGGCAATAAAAACTCTTAACCTAAGAAAAAAACGCCAAAAATTTCCCGAAAAAAAATGGTAATTATTAGGGTTATTCCAAGAAAATTCAGTGTAACGTGAGTAACCTCTACTATTTTAAAATGGTAAAGTTAAAGTTTTTTACTAAAATTCAATTAATTTTTACAAAACTTTTAACTAAAATAAAGTTTAAAAAAGTGTCGGTAACTAGCGTTACCGTCGATAGCCGTGGAAGCACCCTTAGGAAACATTTTTACCTTTCTGAAAAATTGAACGAATGATATTTAAAAAAAACGTAGTCAACAGCTTACACAGTAAGCTGAAAAATGTCCAAAAAAATCCAATTTTAGCGAAAATAGAAAATTAAGTTTTTTAGAAGAACATTATGAGTTTTTGGTTCAGGCTCACTATTTTACCAGTTTTGTGAAATTATTTAAAAAAATAATAATAAAAACAGGAACTACATAATGTACTGAGAACTATGTCATTGTAAGAAAATTAAGAAAAACTGCAAAACAACGCATTCTTAAAAAACCATATTTTTCCATTGTGTTTTGTGTACTTATACAAAATTTCATGTCAAAAACAATAGATATATCAATATAATTCAGATTAAAAAAAAATTAAGCCTCGTGTACCTTGTTGCTTTTGTTTGGCATACTCTGCTGGGACAGGACGTCCCCTTCCGAAACAAAACGCTTTCTACCCTTAGACGGCCAGCGGCGAACTATATTTTCTGTCAGAAAACCTTCATCACGACACAGACCGATAAATCTGAAAGATAAAGAAAAACTTTGGGTCACTAACGTTACAAATTCAAGTTACTATTGTTACAAATGTTGGTAACTATCGTTCCAAAACAGGGGTTACTATTGTTACAAAATAGGACAACTATCGTTTTTAAAATAAGGTAATCATCGTTACAAAATGTGGTAACTATCGTTACAGAAATAAGGCAACTGTCGTTACAAAATAGAGTAACCATCGATATAAAATGGGGTGACTATCGTTACAAAACAGGGTTACTGTTGTTACAAAATGTATATTTAGAAAATGTGATAACTATCGTTACCAAAATGGAGTAACTATCGTTACCAAAAATACGGTAACTATCATTACAAAATAGAGTAGCTATCGGTACAAAGTGGGGGTAACTATTGTTACAACACAGGGTTACTGTTGTTACAAAAAGAGTTAACTATTGTTACAAAATTGGGCAACTAACGTTACAAAATCGGGTAACTATCGTTTTTAAAATAAGGTAATCATCGTTACAAAATGTGGTAACTATCGTTACAAAATGTGATAACTATCGTTACCAAAATAGAGTAACTACCGGTACAAAATAGGGTAGTAGTAGTAGTAGTAGTAGTAGTAGTAGTAGTGTGTGGTAGGCTCTAGGTACATGAAGTGCCCTTTTCGCCAACCCCTGGGCATCCCCCCTACAGAGTCCTTTCTTCGCTAAGGACTCTGCCCGTCTTCTGTGCAAAGGCCACAGTATTGGGCCACCTCAGATTCAAAATAGGGTAAATGTCGTTACAAAACATGGTTACTGTTGTTACAAAATGGGTTTACTATTGTTACAAAATAAGGTAGCTTTCATTTTGGCAACCAACGTTACAAAATAGGGTAATAATCATCATAAAATGGGGAAACTACCGTTACAAAATGTGGTAACTACCATTACAAAATATGGTAACTATCGTTACAAAATATGGCAACTATCGTTACAAACTAGGGCAATAATCGTTACAGCCTATGATAACAATCGGCATAAACTATGGTAACTATCGTTATAAAATAGGTAACTGTCGTTACAAAATAGGGTAACTATCGTTACAAAATATGCCAACTATCGTTACAAAATATGCCAACTATCGTTACAAACTAGGGCAATAATCGTTATAGCCTATGATAACAATCGGCATAAACTATGGTAACTATCGTTACAAAATAGGGTAACTATCGTTACAAAATAGGGCAACTATCGCTACAAAATAGGGTAACTATCATTACAAAATAGGGTAACTATTGTTACAAAATAGGGTTACGATCGTTACAAAAATAGCCTACCTGTCCAAAATTACATAAGCCTTCGGCACGTCCATTGAAATGTCGGGGAGGTCGTCGAAAACCCTGAGGAACCCGCGCTCCATTTGATCCGGTGTGATCAACACCGCCTCGGAAAAAGCCTTCAACAGCTTCGTGATAGCTTTTTCGGTATTTTGATTGTTCGCTTCCAATGCCATCACGACGGCTTCGTACACCAGTTCGTGGTGGAAGTGCGGCACCTGAAAAAGGGTGACTATCGTTACAAAATAAGAGGTTATCATCGTTACGAAATAAGGGAGTAACTGGTACCACAAAATAGGGGGTAACTATCGTTACAAAATAGGATAACTATCGTTACAAAGAATGGTAACGGTCGTTACCAAATATGACAATTATCGTGACCAAATATGACAATTATCGTGACCAAATATGACAACCATCGTTATCAAATATGGCAACTCTCGTTACAAAATATTGTAATTATCGTGAAAACCATGGCAAATATGGCAACTATCGTTACAAATAATGGTAACTATCGTTACAAATAAAGGTAACTATCGTTACAAATAATGGTAACCGTCGTTGCGAATAATGGTAACTATTGTTACAAATAATGGTAACTATCGTTACAAATAATGGTAACTATCGTTACAAATAATGGTAACTATCGTTATAAATATGGTAACTATTGTTACAAAATATGGTAACTATCTTTACAAACGACGGTAACTATAATTCGTTATAATGTTTTGTTACGACTTGTAATTATTTTTGCAAAATTTGGTGGCTATCGTTACCAGACTTGGTAACTATTGTTACCGAATGTGAGAGACTTACCTCCAAGTTCTTCAAGCACTGCGCAGCCTCCTTAACGTCGTCAGAGGATACGAACTCTTTTAGCAGGAGTGTCATTTGCTTGATCAGGAACTGGACAGGCCTGAGAGGTCCTCCCACTCCCCAAACATTGTCGAGACGTACCTAGAACAAAGTGTTTGAGATGTTTTGCAGCAAATCTGCATTTTTTTTAAAGATTTTTGGAATTTCCTTTAAACATAGACCAGTATTTGGAAAAGAAAGTATTAATAAACACATGTAACCCTTCTGTTTCTGGTCTAAACGGGGTAGAAATGTTTTTAACTTACCATGCCATGTTTCATGGACAAAAGTGTGTCAGCATGGATAAGGGCCTCTTGGAAGAGTGGATCATCGCTTTTTCCTTTCTCAGAAACAATAAATGCGGGCGGAATGCAGTCGTCAGCTACGGCTCGGGCCAAAAATTTACCTGAAATAATGAGATATTCTTTAAAAAATTGACTAATTCAAAGCTTACACTAAAAAGTTGCAATTTTTACCATCCGAAAACCATAGGCGCACCCAGGGGGGGCCTTGGATTTTTTTACATATTTTCGACATATTTCAGAAAAAAACACAAAAAATAGCTTAAAATTCCACATCATGAGGCTTCGGCCCCCCCCCCCAAGAGGCCTCGGGCCCCCCTAAGACATATTCCTGGGTGCGCCACTGCTAACCCGCCCAGGAATGCAGTGGCGGCTGCTACAGGGAGAGCAACGGAGCAGTGCCCTCCCAAAACTAGACAACAACCAGTATTTTTAATTGATTTATTAAAAAAAAGTTAAATCTTTCTTTACTACATGTCTAGTTCTTTTTTTTAGTCTGTGGTTAACTGGGTAAACTTTTTTAGAGTAAATAATTACAAGCCGGCAGCACCGCGCGGGAGAATATTTCAATTTCACCCGTTTTTCAGCGGTGTGTGGGTATAGTCTAAATTATACGCATTTGTAATGACGTCACCAGGTGAGAAAAAAACGTATGGCGTAGATTCTTTTTTATATTTACTATAGTTGCATCTGCGGCTCGCTGTATCACATTCTCAAATTGAAATGGAATTCCATTTCGGCCTTGTTCCCTTTCTAGTTGAAAAAAAGCCAATATATGTAAAATTATCAGCTGCGATTGTTCATTGTACCTATTATATTTGTTTCTTGGCATTTTACAACTTTTTAAAATAATTTCCGACAAGTTGCCAAACTTATGTTTTTGATTTACAGTGACGGATACTTCACATAACCAATTACTTACCTAATTAAAAAATGATCATAGACACTCTTTTTTTAAAAAGTTTATTGTCACCGCTGTTTATAATATACTAAACAAAGATGAACAAAAAGTACGTCATTACAAATGCGTATAATTTGGACTATAGCTGGTCTCGCGCAGGGGCGGGAGGAATGTTTGTTTTAGTTAACGTCGGCCATATTCATCGTGGCAAACCGTTCGGTGCCCTTCCTACGTGTTGCCGGTTTTATCCTTAGTGAAGACGTATGAGTTTGTTTTGATTTGGGGTACGTCAGGGTCAGTAGTTAAAAGCCTTGCCCGTCGCGTTTCCATTGTTTTTGTTTTTGTTTGTTTTCAAAATGGAAATAAATACCGTCGATTATATAATTAACTATGCAAATTTAAATACGTTGACATATGAACTTCGATTACAAATAAAATCTTTAGGGCCACAGACCGGACCTAAAAATCCTAAAAATTAACCAACATTTTAGTGCAAGTAATAAAAAATTATGCGATGCTGAAAACTGGTTGTGCGGTTGTAAAAAACGCTTTTTTTGCTTTAGTTGTCTTATTATCAACAATCCACGAAGTGAGCCTGCGTGGGTGGCAAAAGGAATATATGATATGGATGATTCTACCAAAAGTGGGCTATATGGATATCATTTTTGGTCATTGCCTTTAAATAACAGTACAGCACAGTAAATAATTTTGTTTTTTTAAATTTATGTAACTAATTAGGTGTAAGCTAAGAAACATTTATTTTCCGAATTTAAGGAATTATTGCATAAAAATTCCAGAGGGATGAGTACCAGAGGAATGAGTTTTTTAATGGTTTTCCAATTTAAATCAAAATCTATTTAGACTACTTAACTTAAGTTTTATATAAACAAAGTTCCTATACTTATAATATTAAAACAATCAACAAAAAAATTATACTATTGATATCAGTCGAATATTTACTTACCAGAGGAATGATAATTGAAGCGTTCCTTTTTGATTTCTCCGAAAAAAACTAATTTTCTGCCGAAAATAAAAAGATCTATAACTTAAACCAAACTAAAGTTGACATTATCTGTCACAACTTGTCACCCTCACAAGTAAATTAGATATCCAGGGCCGTCTCTTTATCTAGAAATTAACCAATGGTATTCACAAATATTGTGTTATTAAAAATGGAGCACGTTTGAAATTGTAAAATTTTCTGAAGAAGATGTAAATTCGGATTTTCAAAAATATGACTGCAAACTTAAGTTTTATCAATTTTTTGATAAAAAGTTAAGACTTGGTTAAATATTATTTATTAGGATATTTTTTTCAATCTGAGTTTTTAATATTTGGTTTGGAGCTACACCAGAGGAATGAGGTTAAGGCCTGTTAATAAAAAAAATTATAAACTAAATTTTTTATACATTAAACTCAAATGCTCCATAAAGAAAACATTTCGTTTTAAATCTTATAACTAAAACTATGCTTCATTTGCAGTCTGTGTTTGAAAAATATGCATTCCCACCCCACAGCACCATTTTTGTACAATCATCCATATCAAGCACTTTAGTGAAAAGTTAATGACACAAAGTAGTATTATTTAAATAACCACATAGAATTTTCTATGCTAGGCAAGACTGATATAAGGTGCCAATTGAATAGTGCCTATAGGCAAAACATTACCGAACATAATGAAAATGTGGCAAAAAATAGACATATACTTAGTAGGTTAATAGACTGTTTAAAATTCTGTGGGATTTTTGAGGTTGCTCTACACACTAAGTAGCTGCTTGTTTGTAAAATGCTAAAATAAAATTGTTTAGGTAAATTTTTTATCTCCTTTTTCATGTAATATAAATTTCTGCCCCTCCCCCCCCCTAATTTATAACATCACCAGGTTCCAGTAATAATAATGGTGTTGGGGGAAAAATAAAAAACTAACCCAGTACAGTAGCGGCGTCTGGAATATCCAAAACAAGATCGTTTAGGTTGAGAAGCAAGTTTTCGAACGCTTTGATAATATCCTGTTGGTTCAGGACATAACTGTACATGTCAGAGATCAGGACAGACGTGAGCTCTCTGTGAGAAGGCTTGTGATCTAGAGCGATTTCTATGGCCTGCAAAACAAAAGAAAATCGAATATGTAATCTAGAAAATAAAATGCCCTATATCCAAGAACTGTAAATTGAGTGATGTTTACAATGTCGAAATACATTTAATCGAAAATCAAAATCTCGAGCTCTTTATATCGAAAATCAAAATCTCAAGTATTCAAAATATCGAATAATTAAAACACAGATAATCAAAATCTCGAAAATCAAAATCTCGAAAAATCAAAATGTAGAAAATAATAATAAGTTAAAATATCGAAAATTAAAATGTCGAATAGTTAAATTATCGAAAAATTAAAATATCGAAAACACAAAATATCAAATAACAAAATATCAAATAACAAAATATCGAAAATACAAAATATCGAAAATACAAAATATCGAAAAAACAAAATATCGAAACAACAAAATATCGAACATACAAAATATCGAAAACACAAAATATCGAACAACAAAATATCGAAAATCAAAAACAGAAAATTTCGGAACCTTCACCTAACCTGACCCTGACCTAATCAAACGTAACCTAATCTGATATAACCACACGAAAATAGATAGTTTCAAAAACCTAACCTAACGAAACCTAGTGAAATCTAACTGAACCGAACCAAAGCAAACTAAACAACAATTTTTGAAAAAAAAGAACTTTCCTGACTTCTTTCTCGGGATCCTAGAAGGTGTGAATTTGAACCAAACCGAACCAAACCGAACCTATCCAAACCTAACCTTACCCAACCAAACGACATTTTGATTATTCGAGATTGTAATTTTTCGATATTTCGTGGTTTCGATATTTAATTCTTTCGACATTTTAATTTTTAATATCCTTTTTGATATTTTGTTATTTCGATATTTTGATTTTCGACATTTTTAGTATTCGACATTTTGATTATTCGAGATTTTAATTTTTCGATATTTGTATTTTCGATATTTTGTAATTTCGATATTTTAATTTTCGATATTTTAATTATTCAACATTTTTCAATTCGACATTTTAATTTTCGATATTTTAATTTTCAATATTATTATTTTCTACATTTCGATATTTCGAGATTTTGATTTTCGACATTTTGATTTTCTATGTTTTAATTATTCGACATTTTGATTGTTCGAGATTTTAATTTTCGATAAATGAGTTCAAGATTTTAAATTTCGATTCATATGTATTTCGACATTGTGAACGGCATCCCTGTCAATTATGGGTCATATACTCAACAAGACGCTAGCGCTACCAAGTCCACTTTCAATCCCTGGCTTCGCAAGTGCAGATCTACCAATATTATTTACCTCATGTCTTAGAATAGATGCATACAGGGTGATTTTCACTTGAATGATTCTAACCACATGAAAATAGAAAGTTTCAAAAACCTAACCTAACAAAACCTAATCAAATCTAACCGAACCAAAGGAAACTGAACCAATAATTTTTTTCAAAAAAAAAACTTTCCTGACTTCCTGCCCGGGATCCTAGAGGATGTGAATCCGAACCGAACCAAACCGAACCTAACTAAACTGAACCAAACCTAACCTAACCAAACTAAACTACAACACGTACTGCTAATTAGGTTTAGTTGGGTAGGGTTAGGTTTGGATAGGTTCGGTTTGGTACGGTCCGGTTCTGATTCACATCCTCTAGCATCCCAGGTAGGAAGTCAGGAAAGTTTTTTTTTTGAAAAAAAATATTGGTTTAGTTTGCTTTGGTTCGGTTTTGGTTCGGTTCGGTTAGATCTGATTAGGTTTTGTTAGGTTAGGTTTTTGAAACTTTCTATTTTCATGTGGTTAGAATCATTCAAGTGAAAATCACCCTGTATGCATCTATTCTAATACATAAGGTAAATAATATTGGTAGATCTACGCATGCGAAGCCAGGGATTGGAAGTGGACTTGGTAGCGCTAGCGTCTTGTCATATACTCAGTGGTGAAACCTGGCGAATGTATGTTGGTGTTGGTGTGAGTAGAGTCCCTGTATGTTGACATATTTGGATATCCAAATATGTCAACATACAGGGACTCTAGGTGTGAGCAGTTAGCTTGTACTATAGTGTAATGAGACATTCCATGGTAACTCGCGTTACTATCAAATACATTAGTTGGCAAAAAAACGAGAATAATTATAATATAGATAGCTTCACAATAACTAATGTTTTTAATTAAAAACATACATGGCGGAATGTTAAATTATTTTAAATACCTGTTGAACAAAAATGTCCCGCCTGTTTAGGGGCACAGACTCCTCAACCGACAGCCCAGCCTCGTGAGGATCAGCCGACTCAAAGTACTCCAAAATAATGGGCTCAATCTGTAAACAAAATCAATATCTCAAAAAAAATCACAAATTAGAGTAACTGTCGTTACAAAATAGGTAACTATCGTTACAAAAAAGAATTTCATTCGCAACAAAAAAATTACCTATCGTTACAAATTATGGTCACCCTCGTTACAAAATATGGTAACTGTCGTTACAAAATCATTATTTGTGCTGGCGTGTTAAAATAAGCTTCCTATCGTTACATAGAAGGGTAACTATCATTACATATGAAGGTAACTATCGTTACATAGAAGGGTAACTATTGTTACTAATTATGGTAACTATCGTTACTTTGGGCAAAATAAAGTATCTATCGTTACATCTTACCTTTTTCTTGAGTTCTTCATAGGTTTCTTCGGGGATGACAGCTTTTAATTCAATGTCACCATTGTTGAGATTTTCAGGGTCAAAATTGGGATCATCGACATCCTAGAAAAAAAAACATTGAGAATAGCCATAAGAATGAAACTCTTAAAAATGTTCACAAATATACAAATATCTCTTTAGCTGATGAATGGACCTAAAACTATAAACAAGTGAAATTAAAGAAAGAATAATAAAAAAAAAGTTTTCTGTTTCGGCCGGGGATCGAACCTGGGATCTCTTGCTGTCTAGGCAAAAAAGTTTTTTGTGACATAGTAACGTACACACAACCCCTAAACGTATAGCAAATCGAATACAAGTTACACTGAATTGCGTCTTTAAAACATTCCAATGCAAACAAGCAAGTTAGAACGATTAGTAATTAGGGGATTTGCCCAGAAAATTCGACTGATCGAAGTTGGCGCCACATACAATGTTCGAGTTATCAAGATATTCGACTAGTCGAAGTTTGAGTTATCAAGACCAAATTACATATGTTTCTTACCCTTGGTGCCATTGCCAAAAGTTTGGTTCGACTTATCAAAGATTTCGCGTTATTGACGTTCGACTATATTGACAATATGACAAAAAGCGATGCAAGCAAATTTCAAACTTTTTAAAAACAGCTTGCGAAATCGAGTCTCACAGGTGGGAATGGTTTTTTTTTTCTATCTCCCCAAAATATACCTGAGATGAACCCAAAACATCGAATATGGGTACTACCACAGGTAAACACAGATATGAAAAATAATTACCTCATAGGTCTCCAAGAGCTCAGAACCGGGAAGACCCCAAACTCCTTTGCCCCCAGCACCCCCCTTTTTCGGCAGACCACGGCTGTAGCCGTTACGTGAGCGACGCGAATTCTTCCATGAGCTGAAAAAAGACAAAGAGAAAGTGTTAAGGGTCATTCCAAGATAACTTGTTTTGTTTTTTTTTTGGTTTTTTATGTTTACCAGTGAGTTAGAACTAGACAACTAGATGCAATGAGTATGTATACTTGGGTGTCACATTTGATAAGACAGGAACAGACTGTAAGGAACTGGAAAAAAGAATAGTAAAAGCAAAAAAGGTTATTGGATGTCTTAACAGTATTTTATGGAGCAGAGAGATAAAAATGAATGTAAAATTTAACATATATGAAACAATGGTGAAAAGCAGGCTGTTGTATGGAATAGAAACTTGTCATGTAACAGAAAAATACAAAACAAAAATGGAAAGTGTCAAAATGGATGCAATAAGAAGATCAATGAGAATATCTAGAACAGATCACATAAGAAATGAGACATCACTAAAAGGCAACTGATATGGTACGGCCATGTACAACGGATGAACGACGAAAGATTACCAAAGCAGGTTCTAGAATGCGCAGAAAAAGAGGGCGTCCTAAACTGGGATGGCAACAGTCAATCCAAAGATCAATGAGTTAAAAAAATCTGACAGAAGATGATTCTCAGGATCGAAGGAGGTGGAGAATAGGCGTCGGACAACGTAGAAAAACGACATAATAGTAGTATAAATGTTTACCGAGGTTTAAAAAGTATTCCAGTATTTGAGCTGGTGCTCTCCTTGCTGTTAGATCGACTCAGCTTCCTTGGTTTACGCCGTGTTGCCACTTCTACCTCTGCCCCACCAGTCGCATTGATCTGTCAAAAAAATTACAAAATAATCTATTCTGAAAAATGGCATTTTGAATTAAACAAATATATATTTAAATTTGTTTTAGAAAATGTTCGATACCTTTGTTATTTCTTCATCAATCCTAATAAGTGATACATCAGTGTTTGTGGAAAAGAAAATAGCTTTTCAATATATAAATTTTTGTAGGGTAACAATTACGTTTTTTTTTTTAATATCCTCCTTAGATTCTAAAGAAACACCAAAATTTTGACATTAATTTTCAAAAAATAAAAAGCTGAACTTTTAAATTGCAAAAAATTGGTAAAAAATTTTTAAACCTATTATAGTCAATCAAAAAAGTCCTATTTTCTTAGGTTAGATAAATACTCTTTTTGAGACATATGTACCTTGGCTTTTTCCATTTCTCTTTCAACAGCCTTTTCTGGATCGTCTTCAGCCTCTACAATGTTCACATCATTGTCACGTTCGGTCGCCATTTTGTTTTTTTTTTAACTTGTTTTAAGAAGTCCAAAATTAAAGTGGGATTTTATTTACAAAAACAATACTTAATTGACAGTGTCTTAAAAATACAGGTATTTATATCTCACTAGAATGACTTATATGACTAGCAGGGAAACACTGGCTTCTGAAGGGGTAAGTCCCTTGAAATGGGCCCCTCAAGAGAGCTAGGCTTGATTTTTTGGTCACTCTAGATTCTTATTTCTTGATGAAGGATCAAAATCTGAAATAAAAATTAAATAAACAAATTAGGATTTTAAAGTGAAATTTTTGCTTGGTTCCAATTATCCATAACCAAAGCACCCAAAGTCATAAAAACCAATAAAATCTTATTTGCTGAATATGAATTTTCATTCAGTGTTTGATAATAATTTGTAAATTCAAGGAGTGGTACCTCAAAAATAGCTTATTAACGTTTTTCGAAATCTTAACCCAACTCGTAATAAAAAGTAATTTAAATCCCTACAAAAAATTTCAATATAAATTTTCTCTAAAATACTTAATTTTTGAGAAAATCCAAAGATAAATTTTAAGCATCTTTGAAAATTCAATAATTTAGGATTATTAATACACAGGAAATAGCTCGGGAAATATAGTGATGTCTATACTATATGTCAGAACAACTTTGGAAATTGAAAAAAAATATATGCTCATAATTTGCCGTTAATTATCCGTAAATT
This sequence comes from Aspidapion aeneum, assembly GCA_963576565.1. Taxonomy (NCBI): domain Eukaryota; kingdom Metazoa; phylum Arthropoda; class Insecta; order Coleoptera; family Brentidae; genus Aspidapion; species Aspidapion aeneum. The sequence continues at coordinate 5,225,514 of OY755047.1, forward strand.
ATTTGTAAAAACAAAAAATTTGCCGTGCCCGTTTTTAAAAAAAAAATGGTGTTCTGCTAACTTTATATAAAGTTGCCGTGCCCATTTTTTTTAAATTGGTGTTTTGCTAACTTCGTATAAAGTTAGCAGAACACCTATAGAAATAATGAATTTATCTCAAAAAAATTTTGTACACAATTTACCGTTAAAAATTGGAGTGCCCGTTTAAAAAAAAAATATGGTGTTTTGCTAACTTCATATAAAGTTAGCAGAATACCTATAGAAATAATGGATTTATCTAAAGTAAATTAGTTGTGAAAACGAAAAATTAGCCAAGCCCATTTTTAAAAAAAAAATGGTGTTCTAACTTTATATAAAAAACACCTATAGAAATATTGGATTTATCTAAAAAAAAATTGTGCACAATTTGCCGTTAATTATCGGTAAATTAGTTGTGAAAACAAAAAATTTGCCGAGTCCGTTTAAAAAAAAATTGTGATTTACTAACTTTATATAAAGTTAGCAGAACACCAATATAAAAATATTGGATTTAACAAAAAAAAAATTGTGCTCAATTTCAATTAAAAATGATGGGTATAGAAATAAATCTATTTAAAACTAAGAAAATATTCATGGAATTGCCCCTTGAATTTTATTGCTGTTTTTATTTTTGTATTGTGTTTTGAATCTAAAAATAGCACTAGGTAATGAATTACCCAACAATGCTGATATTTTTGTGTTGTTTTTGTACAATTTAAAGGTTGTGCAATATTTATTTATTTACAATATGCAAATTTGACTTTTACAAAGTTGTTATCATTAATAATACATAGTAAAAATCTACAAGGTTTTTAATTTTAAATTCATAGTTTTTTTTGATCTTTAAAAACAAAACAAGCAGTTTTTGAGAGTAAAAATAAATTCTCTAAATTATATTTTTTTTTATAACCTGATAAAAGTATTTTTAGGATAAATGTTTTTGGCTGGCTTCCATTATTGCCATTTAACTCTTTTTAAATAACTTCCTTGTTTTTATAAATACTACTAAGTTGATGGTATATGTATTTAATCTTTTTCAATAAAAATATTCAGGAAAAATGTTTAATTGAAAAAATTCAATTTATGATAATAATAAGAAACACAATGCTGCGTTTATACAGATAAAAATATAAAAAATTCAACACAAAAACACATGTGCACATCTGTATTTAGATAAAAATAAAAAAAAGAAGTTGGTCCACTTTTTATTTTAATTTGGTTCTATATGTATAAACACCTAAACATTTTTTTAAGAGTCAACTTTTTGTTTAATTTTTTATTACTATAAACCCTGCATAAAAAACTACTATTGTTACAATGGATTTTCCGTGGAACGGCCGCAAAACAAAAATAGGTGATTTTTGCTGCACGTCAACATAGGGCCTACGTGCCTCCCTAAACCCTTTAAAGGGCCGAAAAAAGGGTCGAATTTTCTAGAAAATTCTAATGAAACCTTGGGCATATTGAAGTTTGGTTTGAGCAAGATTACCTTGGCCACGTTTTCCGCTAAAACAATACAACTGACACGACAAAAAAACTGATAAAATAGCAAAAAAAACAACGTGCCGTCTGGTTGGCAGCAAGCATGTAAACAACAACCTAACCAGACGGATTTTGGGAAAAATACGGGTAGTACGTTGTTTTTCTAGCCCTTAAATAATTCCTCATTTACCTGGCAACAATCTGAGATAAAATTTTCCAGAAAAACTGGGAAATTACCACGGAAAATCAGAAAAAAACACAGATTTGCGCAAGAACTCACACTACAAGGCTGCCATACTGTTTTCCTGGATCGTTTTCAACACTTTGCACGTCAGCCACAGTATTATCTCTCTTTTTAACATATAGAATATAAAAAGAGATCAGAAACTGTCAGCTGTGCTGAGAAAGATGAATCTGTCTCCTTTTCTTTAACTGCGCGAAAAACAAAGATAAAACGCGAACAGTTCGTTTGAAAATGTTTGCCTAGAGGGCGCTCCAGCAAGAGTATTTTGACAGCGGCTGTCATAACCATTTTTTTGACAGAAATTTTAAAATCAACGGTAAATTGAAAATGCGAAAAATTCTTATTCAGTACCATTTTTTAAGCCCGAATTAGAGAAATTAGGAAAGTGCCCGTTTATTTGATCCTTTAAAATTAAATTTAGGTAAAGTAAACCATAATTTTGCGGTAAGTATAGAAACATAACCTCAAAACTGTTTTATAAACCATTAGCTTGTCTAACGAACTGTCACGATCAGCTGTTTTTCGATCCAAGATGGTCGCCATGGGACAAACAAAGCGTTTTCCCATAAGCCGCAATGTTAACAAAAACGTAATTTTTAAAAAAAGTGAAACGATTTAACTTACAACAAAGATGCTGTTTTAAGTATTGAACCTTTGTACACATGGGAAAAATGCGTTTTTCTTAAAACAAATCAATTGAAGCCAGTAAATCTCAAATAAAAGGGACCATGTTTTGTTCAAAAGTCAGGTTATGTTTTTATTTACTTTTGTTTTTTTTTTACTTTTTTTCCAGTTTTTTACTCAGTTTGAATCATTATTATTAGTTTCTGTGCTGTTATGAATTGTGGCAGCTGGGGAGAGCTTGATAATGTTAGTTTTGATGGAATGCCAAGTATTTTGACCTTAAAAAATCATCTTGATTTAAATGAACTAGGTATCAGCTCAAAGAAGGGAAAAGAAAGTGGATAAGTGCTCTATTACCTGACTTAACAGAGGATAAATTGAAATATTCGAAAGTTTTTTGTCAGGTTTGTTTTGGATAAATGTGCAACTGCCATTTTGGCAACATTTTCTATTGGGATCTTTTTTTGTGCTTGAGTGGACCTTTTGCAGAAGTGTAACATAGAATTGTGTTAAACTGTAAGAAATATTTCACTATGATTTTTTTACTATTCTAGGCAATACAATACAGCAATGATCATGACTGGGTCTCTCCTGAATATCCATTCATCCATTGTTTCAAAACAGTTGAAAAATTTTAAAAAGGATGGTTGAGAAAAGGGTCCCGAGAAGAAAGAAAAGGAAAACAATATGAGGTTAAAGTGTGAATAATGAGCTGAACCAAATTTGTACACCATCCTACAGAACCTTAAATAAACTTTTGGTAGTGTAGCGTCCTGTATAGTGTCGAGTGAAGTCCTGTATCATCAAAGTTTCTTTTTCTTTAATAAATATTTATTTTACAGACCTCAAAACAGTTTAGAATAAACTGGTGAGTTTGACAGTCTCCCTAACTCAAACCTCTTTTTATCTTAAACTATTTTGGTGCAAATTTTCCTTTATTTCCATGCTTTTTGACACCTAAAACTTGTACACCGTAAAATTTGTATAGTATCTGACTGGACCTACTACAAGCCCTGTTGTGAAATTTCTCCGGTACTGTACTGAGCTTATTAGCAAAAAAAATTTTTTTGCCATCATTAATAATAGATGGATAAAAAGGTAATCTTTGTTGACTTTGATGACGACAAGAAAAACAAATAAGTTCTCTCAGATATTTTTTTCAATTTCTCTCAAAAAAATTTGGGTTCTAATACTCCTAATGGGTCATATGCTGTTACGCCCAATTGTAGAGTAGAGTATATGTTTATTTGCATAAACTTTTAGATACATAATTGAGCAAATATTGTTACAAAAAAACAGTAATAAAAGTAATAGTAACAGTAGTAATACAACAGCGAATATTGTACTGTTGTAAAATTTGAACAGTACTTACTGTTGTGAGCTGATGAATTTGACCGTACTTAAGCCCTATGTATTATAGTTCATGGAAAATCATATGGTGATGTACGGTGTGTGAGGCCAATGATAAGAAAAAACTGTATTTTAATTTTGCAAGTTTTTTTTTTATATAATGTTTACTTATATTTTTTTAAATAAACATATTTTGTAAAGTACTTATTAGAAGTTTGCTTGACCAACCTTGGTTGGAACTTATATGTGCATATTGATCTGTTGGACTGACCTACCTATAAGTTGTGCCTCTTTTTCATTTTACTACTGGAGGGTTAAAACAATTAAACCACCTTTGTTAAGATGATCCATGATTAAACTTTGTCTAAACCTAAAAATCATAGTGAAATATTTTTCACAGTTTAATGCTATAGAAGGCCTATTACTTAGCAAAAGGTTTAGTCAAGTACAACAAAAGATCCTAATAGAAAACCTGAATCTGATGAGAAAAGTTTAGTCTATTTCAATTTCGTCTCTGTTAAGTGAGCCTTGAAGTGAGCTCTTTGAATAGAACTACTTTCCCCTACCTTGGGCTGATAGTTCATTGATTCATTGGTCAAAAAACTTCAAAAACCTTTGGGGGGCCCCAGAGGTCTCATGATGTACTTTATGCTATTTTTTCTGTTTACTCATGAAATATATGGAAAATATCTAAAAAAATATGTGGTTTGGGGGGTCCGGCCCCCTAGCCCCCCGCCCCCTTGGTGCGCCCATGTAATAATTCAAAATAAGTGAAAAAACTAGAAAAAATTTTTAAAAAAAACAAAATAAACAAAAACATAACCTACTTTTTTGAAGAAAACATGGTCCCTTTTATTTCAGATTTTCTCGCTTTAGTTTAATATTTTTAAGAAAAACGCATTTTTCTCATATGCACAAAGGATCTATTCTTAAAACTGATTAATTTTTGAGACTAAAGCTCTTGTCGTTTTTGTAAAATTTACGTTTTTGTTAACATTACGGCTTATGGGAAATCGGTTTGTTTGTCCCATGGAAGACATCTTGGATTTGATCATATGTTTTGTTAGACAGCCCTATTAGCTTGTCTAACGAACTGTCACGATCAGCTGTTTTTCGATCCAAGATGGTCGCCATGGGACAAACAAAGCGTTTTCCCATAAGCCGCAATGTTAACAAAAACGTAATTTTTAAAAAAAGTGAAACGATTTAACTTACAACAAAGATGCTGTTTTAAGTATTGAACCTTTGTACACATGGGAAAAATGCGTTTTTCTTAAAAAAAATCAATTGAAGCCAGTAAATCTCAAATAAAAGGGACCATGTTTTGTTCAAAAGGCAGGTTATGTTTTTATTTACTTTTGTTTTTTTTTACTTTTTTTCCAGTTTTTTACTCAGTTTGAATCATTATTATTAGTTTCTGTGCTGTTATGAATTGTGGCAGCTGGGGAGAGCTTGATAATGTTAGTTTTGATGGAATGCCAAGTATTTTGACCTTAAAAAATCATCTTGATTTAAATGAACTAGGTATCAGCTCAAAGAAGGGAAAAGAAAGTGGATAAGTGCTCTATTACCTGACTTAACAGAGGATAAATTGAAATATTCGAAAGTTTTTTGTCAGGTTTGTTTTGGATAAATGTGCAACTGCCATTTTGGCAACATTTTCTATTGGGATCTTTTTTTGTGCTTGAGTGGACCTTTTGCAGAAGTGTAACATAGAATTGTGTTAAACTGTAAGAAATATTTCACTATGATTTTTTTACTATTCTAGGCAATACAATACAGCAATGATCATGACTGGGTCTCTCCTGAATATCCATTCATCCATTGTTTCAAAACGGTTGAAAAATTTTAAAAATGATGGTTGAAAAAAGGGTCCTGAGAAGAAAGAAAAGGAAAACAATATGAGGTTAAAGTGTGAATAATGAGCTGAACCAAATTTGTACACCATCCTACAGAACCTTAAATAAACTTTTGGTAGTGTAGCGTCCTGTATAGTGTCGAGTGAAGTCCTGTATCATCAAAGTTTCTTTTTCTTTAATAAATATTTATTTTACAGACCTCAAAACAGTTTAGAATAAACTGGTGAGTTTGACAGTCTCCCTAACTCAAACCTCTTTTTATCTTAAACTGTTTTGGTGCAAATTTTCCTTTATTTCCATGCTTTTTGACACCTAAAACTTGTACACCATAAAATTTGTATAGTATCTGACTGGACCTACTACAAGTCCTGTTGTGAAATTTCTCCGGTACTGTACTGAGCTTATTAGCAAAAAAATTTTTTTTGCCATCATTAATAATAGATGGATAAAAAAGTAATCTTTGTTGACTTTGATGACCACAAGAAAAACAAATAAGTTCTCTCAGATATTTTTTTCAATTTCTCTCAAAAAAATTTGGGTTCTAATACTCCTAATGGGTCATATGCTGTTACGCCCAATTGTAGAGTAGAGTATATGTTTATTTGCATAAACTTTTAGATACATAATTGAGCAAATATTGTTACAAAAAAACAGTAATAAAAGTAATAGTAATAATAGTAATACAACAGAGAATATTGTACTGTTGTAAAATTTGAACAGTACTTACTGTTGTGAGCTGATGAATTTGACCGTACTTAAGCCCTATGTATTATAGTTCATGGAAAATCATATGGTGATGTACGGTGTGTGAGGCCAATGACAAGAAAAAACTGTATTTTAATTTTGCAAGTTTTTTTTTATATAATGTTTACTTATATTTTTTTAAATAAACATATTTTGTAAAGTACTTATTAGAAGTTTGCTTGACCAACCTTGGTTGGAACTTATATGTGCATATTTATCTGTTGGACTGACCTACCTATAAGTTGTGCCTCTTTTTCATTTTACTACTGGAGGGTTAAAACAATTAAACCACGGATCACCTTTGTTATGATGATCCGTGATTAAACTTTGTCTAAACCTAAAAATCATAGTGAAATATTTTTCACAGTTTAATGCTATAGAAGGCCTATTACTTAGCAAAAGGTTTAGTCAAGTACAACAAAAGATCCTAATAGAAAACCTGAATCTGATGAGAAAAGTTTAGTCTATTTCAATTTCGTCTCTGTTAAGTGAGCCTTGAAGTGAGCTCTTTGAATAGAACTACTTTCCCCTACCTTGGGCTGATAGTTCATTGATTCATTGGTCAAAAACCTTTGGGGGGCCCCAGAGGTCTCATGATGTACTTTATGCTACTTTTTATGTTTACTCATGAAATATATGGAAAATATCTAAAAAAATATGTGGTTTGGGAGGTCCGGCCCCCTAGCCCCCCGCCCCCTTGGTGCGCCCATGTAATAATTCAAAATAAGTGAAAAAACTAGAAAAAAAGTTTAAAAAAAATAAACAAAAACATAACCTACTTTTTTGAAGAAAACATGGTCCCTTTTATTTCAGATTTTCTCGCTTTAGTTTAATATTTTTAAGAAAAACGCATTTTTCTCATATGCACAAAGGATCTATTCTTAAAACTGATTAATTTTTGAGACTAAAGCTCTTGTCGTTTTTGTAAAATTTACGTTTTTGTTAACATTACGGCTTATGGGAAATCGGTTTGTTTGTCCCATGGAAGACATCTTGGATTTGATCATATGTTTTGTTAGACAGCCCTATAGGGCTGTCTAACAAAATAGCTTGTCTAACGAACTGTCACGATCAGCTGTTTTTCGATCCAAGATGGTCGCCATGGGACAGACAAAGCGTTTTCCCATAAGCCGCAATGTTAACAAAAACGTAATTTAAAAAAAAAGTGAAACGATTTAACTTACAACAAAGATGCTGTTTTAAGTATTGAACCTTTGTACACATGGGAAAAATGCGTTTTTCTTAAAAAAAATCAATTGAAGCCAGTAAATCTCAAATAAAAGGGACCATGTTTTGTTCAAAAGTCAGGTTAAGTTTTTATTTACTTTTGTTTTTTTTTTTACTTTTTTTCCAGTTTTTTACTCAGTTTGAATCATTATTATTAGTTTCTGTGCTGTTATGAATTGTGGCAGCTGGGGAGAGCTTGATAATGTTAGTTTTGATGGAATGCCAAGTATTTTGACCTTAAAAAATCATCTTGATTTAAATGAACTAGGTATCAGCTCAAAGAAGAGAAAAGAAAGTGGATAAGTGCTCTATTACCTGACTTAACAGAGGATAAATTGAAATATTCGAAAGTTTTTTGTCAGGTTTGTTTTGGATAAATGTGCAACTGCCATTTTGGCAACATTTTCTATTGGGATCTTTTTTTGTGCTTGAGTGGACCTTTTGCAGAAGTGTAACATAGAATTGTGTTAAACTGTAAGAAATATTTCACTATGATTTTTTTACTATTCTAGGCAAGCAACTTTCAAAACTAGAATACAGCAATGATCATGACTGGGTCTCTCCTGAATGGATTATTGTTTCAAAACGGTTGAAAAATTTTAAAAATGATGGTTGAAAAAAGGGTCCCGAGAAGAAAGAAAAGGAAAACAATATGAGGTTAAAGTGTGAATAATGAGCTGAACCAAATTTGTACACCATCCTACAGAACCTTAAATAAACTTTTGGTAGTGTAGTGTCCTGTATAGTGTCGACTGAAGTCCTGTATCATCAAAGTTTCTTTTTCTTTAATAAATATTTATTTTACAGACCTCAAAACAGTTTAGAATAAACTGGTGTGTTTGACAGTCTCCCTAACTCAAACCTCTTTTTATCTTAAACTATTTTGGTGCAAATTTTCCTTTATTTCCATGCTTTTTGACACCTAAAACTTGTACACCGTAAAATTTGTATAGTATCTGACTGGACCTACTACAAGTACTGTTGTGAAATTTCTCCGGTAATGCACTGAGCTTATTACCAAAAAAAAATTTTTTGGCATCATTAATAATAGATGGATAAAAAAGTAATCTTTGTTGACTTTGATGACCACAAGAAAAACAAATAAGTTCTCTCAGATATTTTTTTCAATTTCTCTCAAAAAAATTTGGGTTCTAATACTCCTAATGGGTCATATGCTGTTACGCCCAATTGTAGAGTAGAGTATATGATTATTTGCATAAACTTTTAGATACATAATTGAGCAAATATTGTTACAAAAAAACAGTAATAAAAGTAATAGTAACAGTAGTAATACAACAGCGAATATTGTACTGTTGTAAAATTTGAACAGTACTTACTGTTGTGAGCTGATGAATTTGACCGTACTTAAGCCCTATGTATTATAGTTCATGGAAAATCATATGGTGATGTATGGTGTGTGAGGCCAATGACAAGAAAAAACTGTATTTTAATTTTGCAAGTTTTTTTTTTTATATAATGTTTATATTTTTTTAAATAAACATATTTTGTAAAGTACTTATTAGAAGTTTGCTTGACCAACCTTGGTTGGAACTTATATGTGCATATTGATCTGTTGGACTGACCTACCTATAAGTTGTGCCTCTTTTTCATTTTACTACTGGAGGGTTAAAACAATTAAACCACGGATCCGCAGCCTTCGTGTTAGTTTACGAAGGCTGCGACGGATCACCTTTGTTAAGGTGATCCGTGATTAAACTTTGTCTAAACCTAAAAATAATAGTGAAATATTTTTCACAGTTTAATGCTATAGAAGGCCTATTACTTAGCAAAAGGTTTAGTCAAGTACAACAAAAGATCCTAATAGAAAACCTGAATCTGATGAGAAAAGTTTAGTCTATTTCAATTTCGTCTCTGTTAAGTGAGCCTTGAAGTGAGCTCTTTGAATAGAACTACTTTCCCCTACCTTGGGCTGATAGTTCATTGATTCATTGGTCAAAAAACTTCAAAAACCTTTGGGGGGCCCCAGAGGTCTCATGATGTACTTTTTGCTATTTTTTCTGTTTACTCATGAAATATATGGAAAATATCTAAAAAAATATGTGGTTTGGGGGGGTCCGGCCCCCTAGCCCCCCGCCCCCTTGGTGCGCCCATGTAGTAATTCAAAATAAGTGAAAAAACTAGAAAAAAAGTTTTAAAAAAAACAAAATAAACAAAAACATAACCTACTTTTTTGAAGAAAACATGGTCCCTTTTATTTCAGATTTTCTCGCTTTAGTTTAATATTTTTTTAGAAAAACGCATTTTTCCCATATGCACAAAGGATCTATTCTTAAAACTGATTAATTTTTGAGACTAAAGCTCTTGTCGTTTTTGTAAAATTTACGTTTTTGTTAACATTACGGCTTATGGGAAATCGGTTTGTCTGTCCTATGGAAGACATCTTGGATTTGATCATATGTTTTGTTAGACAGCCCTATATGATCAAATCCAAGATGTCTTCCATAGGACAGACAAACCGATTTCCCATAAGCCGTAATGTTAACAAAAACGTAAATTTTACCATAACGACAAGAGCTTTAGTCTCAAAAATTAATCAGTTTTAAGAATAGATCCTTTGTGCATATGGGAAAAATGCGTTTTTCTTAAAAATATTAAACTAAAGCGAGAAAATCTGAAATAAAAGGGACCATGTTTTCTTCAAAAAAGTAGGTTATGTTTTTGTTTATTTTGTTTTTTTAAAACTTTTTTTCTAGTTTTTTCACTTATTTTGAATTACTACATGGGCGCACCAAGGGGGCGGGGGGCTAGGGGGGCGGACCCCCCAAACCACATATTTTTTTAGATATTTTCCATATATTTCATGAGTAAACAGAAAAAATAGCATAAAGTACATCATGAGACCTCTGGGGCCCCCCAAAGGTTTTTGAAGTTTTTTGACCAATGAATCAATGAACTATCAGCCCAAGGTAGGGGAAAGTAGTTCTATTCAAAGAGCTCACTTCAAGGCTCACTTAACAGAGACGAAATTGAAATAGACTAAACTTTTCTCATCAGATTCAGGTTTTCTATTAGGATCTTTTGTTGTACTTGACTAAACCTTTTGCTAAGTAATAGGCCTTCTATAGCATTAAACTGTGAAAAATATTTCACTATGATTTTTAGGTTTAGACAAAGTTTAATCACGGATCACCTTAACAAAGGTGATCCGTGGTTTAATTGTTTTAACCCTCCAGTAGTAAAATGAAAAAGAGGCACAACTTATAGGTAGGTCAGTCCAACAGATCAATATGCACATATAAGTTCCAACCAAGGTTGGTCAAGCAAACTTCTAATAAGTACTTTACAAAATATGTTTATTTAAAAAAATATAAGTAAACATTATATAAAAAAAAAACTTGCAAAATTAAAATACAGTTTTTTCTTGTCATTGGCCTCACACACCATACATCACCATATGATTTTCCATGAACTATAATACATAGGGCTTAAGTACGGTCAAATTCATCAGCTCACAACAGTAAGTACTGTTCAAATTTTACAACAGTACAATATTCGCTGTTGTATTACTACTGTTACTATTACTTTTATTACTGTTTTTTTGTAACAATATTTGCTCAATTATGTATCTAAAAGTTTATGCAAATAAATCTACTACTACTCTACAATTGGGCGTAACAGCATATGACCCATTAGGAGTATTAGAACCCAAATTTTTTTGAGAGAAATTGAAAAAAATATCTGAGAGAACTTATTTGTTTTTCTTGTGGTCATCAAAGTCAACAAAGATTACTTTTTTATCCATCTATTATTAATGATGCCAAAAAATTTTTTTTTGGTAAAAGCTCAGTACATTACCGGAGAAATTTCACAACAGGACTTGTAGTAGGTCCAGTCAGATACTATACAAATTTTACGGTGTACAAGTTTTAGGTGTCAAAAAGCATGGAAATAAAGGAAAATTTGCAGCAAAATAGTTTAAGATAAAAAGAGGTTTGAGTTAGGGAGACTGTCAAACTCACCAGTTTATTCTAAACTGTTTTGAGGTCTGTAAAATAAATATTTATTAAAGAAAAAGAAACTTTGATGATACACGACTTCACTCGACACTATACAGGATGATACACTACCAAAAGTTTATTTAAGGTTCTGTAGGATGGTGTACAAATTTGGTTCAGCTCATTATTCACACTTTAACCTCATATTGTTTTCCTTTTCTTTCTTCTCAGGACCCTTTTTTCAACCATCATTTTTAAAATTTTTCAACTGTTTTGAAACAATAATCCATTCAGGAGAGACCCAGTCATGATCATTGCTGTATTCTAGTTTTGAAAGTTGCTTGCCTAGAATAGTAAAAAAATCATAGTGAAATATTTCTTACAGTTTAACACAATTCTATGTTACACTTCTGCAAAAGGTCCACTCAAGCACAAAAAAAGATCCCAATAGAAAATGTTGCCAAAATGGCAGTTGCACATTTATCCAAAACAAACCTGACAAAAAACTTTCGAATATTTCAATTTATCCTCTGTTAAGTCAGGTAATAGAGCACTTATCCACTTTCTTTTCCCTTCTTTGAGCTGATACCTAGTTCATTTAAATCAAGATGATTTTTTAAGGTCAAAATACTTGGCATTCCATCAAAACTAACATTATCAAGCTCTCCCCAGCTGCCACAATTCATAACAGCACAGAAACTAAGAATAATGATTCAAACTGAGTAAAAAACTGGAAAAAAAGTAAAAAAAAACAAAAGTAAATAAAAACATAACCTGACTTTTGAACAAAACATGGTCCCTTTTATTTGAGATTTACTGGCTTCAATTGATTTTTTTTAAGAAAAACGCATTTTTCCCATGTGTACAAAGGTTCAATACTTAAAACAGCATCTTTGTTGTAAGTTAAATCGTTTCACTTTTTTTAAAAATTACGTTTTTGTTAACATTGCGGCTTATGGGAAAACGCTTTGTCTGTCCCATGGCGACCATCTTGGATCGAAAAACAGCTGATCGTGACAGTTCGTTAGACAAGCTAATTTCTTACAAACTACCTAATCAAATTAAATGAAATTTGCTCAGTATAATCTACGATGTCGCTTTTATTAGTAACCCGAGTTTTATTGCTTTGTTTTTGTTAGTTGTTGTGTTATCAAGTTTTGTTATTTGTTGATGTAGTTCTTCATAACTCAAAAACTACATGTTCTAACTTGATCAAACTTGGTAGGATTAAAGTGCCCGAGCCTCTTTATTAGTGGTCCCATTTTCATTACTTTAGCCTGACTAGTTATTGAGTTATTGATTTTTGTAAAAATGTTCAATAAATTAAAAACTAAAGAGATTAGAATTTCCAAACTTTAAACAGACACTCAGTAGACCCTTATTAATATATCCAAAATAATTTGTGTTAATAGTTCCTGCAGTTTTTTAATTAAAACCATTTTGAATTTATTTCAGACTCCATCAAACTAAAGAAGACATAAAGTACTGCAAAAATGAATACAATGAACCATACCAGCACCACATTCACCTACAAAGATCTTTTGCTAAGAAAACTATCCTATTCAGTGACTTGTAGTGTCATGTCACAACTTATTATATTTATACTTTATACTTCTATCGTAAACTTCAGCGTTTTTCATCCTTCAGAATCCTTTTCTGCAACTATAAAAACTCTAACCTCTTTCAGCACTATTATGTTTTTAATACCATTTTTGTCAATAATTTTTGCTCAAAGTGTGATTTGCGCAAAGGACTATGTTTTAAAATTAAGCTACTGTTCAACAAGGTTTCAAAAATTTGTCGCAACATTTTCTATGCATAACTTAGTGTTGTCCTCACTTCACATTATTGTCGCAGCTGTTTTAATCTGGTTGTTACTTGTTTTGTCTGGTGGAAAGTATCAGAGTTTGACAGAAACTTGTAAAGGAACGCATTGTCTCAATGAAGGCACATTTTTTCTTATTTTAAGTGGGCTTTGGACTGGATTATATTTTTTCACAAAAATTTACATGGCAGAAAAAAACCTGACATTTCCAGTGATTCAACAACGAAAAATTCTTCATTTTAAGTCCAACTTAGGTCCTTTAATTCGCGACTCTATAACTCAATCATTTTGGCCTTCTTTTTACTTTATTATAGTATATTCCTTTTGGGGTAATAGCATTTTAGGAACTTTTACAAGTTTTTTAGGCATATTACCCCCTGTAGAACAGCCTAACCCGACAATCTACCTTGAACTATGGCTTTACAGTGCTTTATACTATTTCAACATGAACTTAATGAGATTTTTTTTCAATTTGTTCTTAACTGAATCAGTTGAATTTCCCTTACTGAAAAATTCTTCAGAAAGTCTTACCCTTCAAGAAAGCATAACAAACTATGACTGCCCCATTGTACAAAACCTGGCTTGTCTCGACTTATTTTACCTTGCTCAGTGGTCCCCATTAAGAAGACAGCTTTTCTACACTTTATCCCAGCCAGGGGGACACCCACACACTTGGAACTTACTTGTGGAAAATGTTTTGAAGCTTGTGAAAGAATATACCGATCTACTCAACAAAACTATGGATGTACCCCAGACAAATAAGGTGCCTTTGGTGCCCCCAGTTGTTCAAAATGATGTCTTCAAGAACCCTATTATGATACAGTCACCTACCAGGTTTAGGTAAGCTTTGTAATGCTATTTTGATGAATCATGCTAAACTCATTACAACCTTTTAAAAAGATGTATTCTTTTACCTAAATTGTAACTACACAACAACAAAATTAAAAAATTGGTTTAGGAAGGGCAACGAACGTTCTCGCACGATGAATATGGCCGACGTCAACTAAAACGAACATTCCTCCCGCCCCCCGCGCGAACAGACCCAAAACACTGCTGAAAAACGAGTATAATTAAAATCTTGTCCCTCTTGTTGCTGCTGCGGGCTTGTAATTATTTACGCTAAAAAAGTTTACCCACTTAATCGCCTTTTGTTATTATTAAAAATACTGTTTGTTGTCTAATTTTGGGAGGGTACTGCCCCATTGCCCTCCCTGTAGTGGCTGCCACTGCAATGGACCCTACACTTTGTAGCTTCCCCTTTTTTTTCCAGAAATCTCCGAAACATGGCATACCAAGACTCTTATGATGACCTAATCAGCATAACAAAAACTGAAACAAATGAAGCTCAAATAACCGAAACCCTACTGACTAAACTAAACCAAAAATTAAACAACTTTATGCAAATTGTCAAAACTTTACTTGGAATAAATTTTTTATTTGGTGAACTACCACAAGCAAACATAAGAAAATGCTTAGCTAATGGACACCTTATAATTTGGAGCACCCAAAGCATTGCAGACATAGTAAGTGCTTCATTAAAAGAAGACAGATATGGTATAGTGCAAAAAGATCTACCAAGTATTATAACAACATTTGTGCAGCTAAAACAAAGCTTAGAAAAATTAAATAAAATACCAGCTTTAACCAGAAAAGTTGTTGGATACAATGATTTTAATTGTCAAATGAAAGGGGCGGTGACTTCTGCTGTTAAAAGAAGTCTTTTTAATATTTGCTACACCTTTGGCACATATTTAGATGATATACCGTTAAGTAGAGACATTGTTCAATATCTTCAGGTTCATATTATTTGTAAAAGTTGAAAAAAAAACAACAGTTCATTTAAGTTTGTGTATTTTTTTTTATTTAGTTTTAATGTTTCAACTGTGTGTAACTAAGTATAAATAAGTTTTTTAGTTAAGATATCTTGTAAATATGTTTTTTTAGATCTGTATGGCCAGAATAAATAAGTATTTTTTGACATATTATGTGCATCTTTATTTAGAAAATAGTTTTAAAAATAATTGCGATCTGATTTTGTAATTATCAACCTGGCATTACCAAAATAATGTGCTAAATATCTATGGTTTTGACAATGTTACAAAAAATACATTAAAATATCTATGGTGTTCCGCATTTGTATTCTATGTTACTGAAGATCTCTCTGTCTAAAGGTCGGAAATCCGCGGAAAATGTACGAAAATCTCGCTAACAGGAGCAGGCTAGCATAAGTGCAAAGAGGTGACAGGAAATAATTGAAATGGCAGCAATGCCTATCAAATGTAATTTTTTTCTGTTTTAAGGCTTTTTAGCACAAAGTATATAGCCTATCGCAGTATCGTATACTTTGTGTTTTTAGGTAAATATGTTGGTTGTTTTCTCAGAGTATATATTATTATTACTCTAAGGTTGTTTTCTATGTAGGAAAGTATTTCGTCAACGCATTATACCTCAGGATCAAAACAAAAAATTTAAAAAAAGCTCGAGCCTATGCTTCTGTCGTTAGATGGCGCATAATATTTTAGAACGATTTCCGTTTCCTGGCAGAGGTATTTAAAACATTTGCCGTTTAAAATTTTTTTTTTTGTTTTTATGGATAAAAAACGGGCATATGGATTTTTTGACTAGTGAAAAATGGTTTTTTACCAGATCAAACTGTTATCACCTAGAGGCCTTTTGCTACATCAACACACTTGATTATGCATTTTTTTTAAGTTAAAATTCTCTAAAATTTAATCATTGGTTTCTACTACTTATTGACATATCTCCGGATGGAGGTCGGAAAGTACACAGAAAATATACAAAAATTTCGGCCTCAGGAGCAGGAGAGCATAAGTGTGAGAAGGTTACAGGAAAATTTGGTTTAGTTTGTTAACATTGCTCAAATATTTTTATGTTGGCTCTGTGTTGTCTAGTGATGATTTTGTTGTTTTTTTGATCACAAAGGGATTTTTTTTTGGGGTATAGTCCCTAAAAATAAAAAAAGGGTTTGCAAAAAAGATTTTAAAAAAACACTAGTATTTACAGCAGATGCTAGAAGGCGCAAACAGTTTAGGTTGGCGACGCTGCGATAAGTTAGCTTATTTCGGTTTCCATTAATTACTCCATTTTTTTTACTTTTGTCGTTTTTTTTTCGAAAATAAAGAGAATTTTATGGATCTTTACACTTGTAAATTATTTTTGGGTTAAACAATCATCACATACAACCCTTATGCTACCAAATATGTTCAATTTCTTTTTAAATTTCAAAATTTTATGAAATATTAATAATATTCCTGTGTGCTTTTGTCATATGAGCTTTTTTCCTGTACCCTAAATTTAAAGTCACAGCTTGACCATTACCCCCCCCCCCTTGAACCGAACCGAACCGACCCCCCCCCCCCAGAATTTGGCTCCAGAACCGCCCTTGGTTTTAGTCAGTGGCGTATATATGTATATATTTTCGACACATTTCATGAATACAAACATAAAATACGGGCTGATGGGGTCTCGGACCCCCCCCCCCCCCCCGAAACTTTCTTCCATATACGCCACTGGTTTTAGTACAATCGCATTCGTCCTGCAATTTTATACACGCAAAATATACGAAAACACAACTCCTGATAACAAGAGTGCACAAGCGCTAAGAAGTAGTAGAAAATTGTGTTTTTATTTTCTAGAATTTATAAGAAATCTATGATTTTAACACAATCGCATTCGACGGCTTTAAAAGAAATCTTTGGGTGCCACATCGTGGTAACATGATACCAGGAGAGCACAAGCGTTAAAGAGGTAGCAGAAAATGTATTTAAAGAGCTTGCAAAAATAGATTATATCAAAAATACTTGTATTTACATCGGTCGCTAGATGGCGCAAACAGTTTAGGTTGGCGGCACTGCGATAAGTTATTTCCGCTTTCTTTAAAAAAAAAAATTCATTTGCCGTTTTTTTGGAAATGAAGACGATTTTATGGATTTTGACCCATGTAAATTATTTCTGGGTTCAACATTCATCACCTACAACCTTTAAATTCCTTGGGACAGGCTCATAGCTTTGATTTTACATGGGCTGTATAATGAAAGCTTGTAGCTGCTTGTAGCTATAAGACCGGGCATTTTGTAACATTTTAGTTTTAAGGTTTGTTTTATATAATTATGATTAAGGCTTTCATCATGGTGTAATTCCTAAGATAAGCATTTTATTTGGAAAGAATGCCGTCTTTATTTTTTCATGTGTTTTTATACAATATTTTCTAGAATTTATAAGAAATCTATGATTTTGACACAATCGCATTCGACGGCTTTAAAAGAAATCTATGGGTGCCACATCGTGGTAACATTTTCTACACGCAAAATATACGAAAACACAACTCTTGATATTAGGAGAGCACAAGCGTTAAAGAGGTAGCAGAAAATGTATTTAAAAAGCATGACAAAATAGATTTTTATCAAAAACACTAGTATTTACATCGGTCGCTAGATGGCGCAAACAGTTTAGGTTGGCAGCACTGTGATAAGTTATTTCCGCTTTCTTTAAAAGGGGTAGGTATTACTTTTTTTTTTACATTTGCCGTTTTTATGGAAATAAAGAGAATTTTATGGATTTTGACCTATGTAAATTATTTCCGGGTTCAACAGTCATCACCTATAACCTTTAAATTCCTTGGGACAGGCTCATAGCTTTGATTTTACATGGGCTGTATAGTGAAAACTTGTAGCTGCTTATAGCTATAAGACCGGGCATTTTTTAACATTTCAGTTGTAAAGTTTGTTTTATATATATAATTATGATTAAGGCAGAAGCTTTCATCATGGTGTAATTCTTAAGATAAGCATTTTATTTGGAAAGAATGCCGTCTGTATTTTTTCATGTGTTTTTATAAAAAATTTTCTAGAATTTATAAAAAATCTATGATTTTAACACAATCGCACTCGACGGCTTGAAAAGATATCTTTGGGTGCCACATCGTGGCAACATGATATCAGGAGAGCACAAGCGTTAAAGAGGTAGCAGAAAATGTATTTAAAGAGCTTGCAAAAATAGATTCTATCAAAAACACTAGTATTTACATCGGTCGCTAGATGGCGCAAACAGTTTAGGTTGGCGGCACTGCGATAAGTTATTTCCGCTTTCTTTAAAAAAAAAATTTCATTTGCCGTTTTTTTGGAAATAAAGAGGATTTTATGGATTTTGACCCATGTAAATTATTTCTGGGTTCAACATTCATCCCCTACAACCTTCAATTCCTTGGGACAGGCTCATAGCTTTTATTTTACATGGGCTGTATAATCAAAGCTTATAGCTGCTTATAGCTATAAGACCGGGCATTTTGTAACATTTTAGTTTTAAGGTTTGTTCTATATAATTATGATTAAGTCAGAAGCTTTCATCACGGTGTATATTTGGAACGAATGCCGTCTGTATTTTTCCATGTGTTTTTATACAAAATTTTCTAGAATTTATAAGAAATCTATGATTTTTACACAATCGCATTCGACGGCTTTAAAAGAAATCTTTGGGTGCCACATCGTGGTAACATTTTCTACACGCAAAATATACGAAAACACAACTCTTGATATCAGGAGAGCACAAGCGTTAAAGAGGTAGCAGAAAATTTATTTAAAAAGCTTGCAAAAATAGATTTTATCAAAAACACTAGTATTTACATCGGTCGCTAGATGGCGCAAACAGTTTAGGTTGGCAGCACTGTGATAAGTTATTTCCGCTTTCTTTAAAAGGGGTAGGTATTACTTTTTTTTTACATTTGCCGTTTTTATGGAAATAAAGAGAATTTTATGGATTTTGACCTATGTAAATTATTTCCTGGTTCAACAGTCATCACCTATAACCTTTAAATACCTTGGGACAGGCTCATAGCTTTGATTTTACATGGGCTGTATTCATAGCTTGTAGCTGCTTATAGCTATAAGACCGGGCATTTTGTAACATTTTAGTTTTAAGGTTTGTTTCATATAAATAATTATGTTTATGATTAAGGCAGAAGCTTTCATTATGGTGTAATTCCTAAGATAAGCATTTTATTTGGAAAGAATGCTGTATTTTTTCATGTGTTTTTATACAAATTTTTTTAGAATTTATAAAAAATCTATGATTTTAACACAATCGCACTCGACGGCTTTAAAAGAAATCTTTGGGTGCCACATCGTGGCAACACGATATCAGGAGAGCACAAGCGTTAAAGATGTAGCAGAAAATGTATGTAAAGAGCTTGCAAAAATAGAATATATCAAAAACACTAGTATTAACATCGGTTGCTAGATGGCGCAAACAATTTAGGTTGGCAGCACAGCGATAAGTTATTTCCGCTTTCTTAAAAAAAAAATCATTTGCCGTTTTTTTGGAAATAAAGAGGATCTTATGGATTTTGACCCATGTAAATTATTTCTGGGTTCAACATTCATCACCTACATCCTTTAAATTCCTTGGGACAGGCTCATAGCTTTTAATTTACATGGGCTGTATAATCAAAGCTTATAGCTAGAGTCCCTGTATGTTGACATATTTGGATATCCAAATATGTCAACATACAGGGACTCTAGTATAAGACCGGGCATTTTTTAACATTTTAGTTTTAAGGTTTGTTTTATATAATTATGATTAAGGCAAGAAGCTTTCATCATGATGTAATTCCTAAGATAAGCATTTTATTTGGAAAGAATGCCGTCTGTATTTTTTCATGTGTTTTTATACAAAATTTTCTAGAATTTATAAAAAATCTATGATTTTAACACAATCGCATTCGACGGCTTTAAAAGAAATCTTTGGGTGCCACATCGTGGCAACATGATATCAGGAGAGCACAAGCGTTAAAGAGGTAGCAGAAAATGTTTTTAAAGAGCTTATAATTATGATTAAGGCTTTCATCATGGTGTAATTCCTACGAGTCGTTAAATACCGAGATGAATTCCATCAAAGGAGCATGCGCCAAAATTAACGTCAAAATGTCTAATTTAAATTATTGGCGCGAATACCGTGATTGGCGCGAGATCGAAGAGCTTAACGTATAATAAAAAATTCAAGGTATAAAATAATGGTCAATTCTAATTTTTAGGTATGATTTAATGTCGGTCCTGGGTGGTTTTTTATAATCGGAGCACTCAGCAACTTTATCATTGAAAATAAATTGAGATTTTTTTGGTTAATTATGACAACATAATTTTTTTCTATCCGTCACCATGTACATAGTGTCCCAAATTCGATGTTTTTGGGGGGTTTCGTGTTTCTAGAGGGGCTAAAAAAAACTGATCCCCCTTTGCGACACTCAAATTTCAAAAGAAGCTTAAAGGTGAAAATCGCATTTTGATATAGCAAGCCGTTTTTAAACTACGGGGTGTTTTTAAAAAATCTGCATTTTGTATTTTTTTTTATTTTTACCACATATTTTAGTCTACTTAGTGGGTTTAAAATATTTTTATATTATAAAATTATAAAAATAAAAAAATAATAAAGAGGTGATTAAAAAATAAAAATAGAGAAAACAATAAAAAAATAAAAAAATTAAATAGAGTTTGATAAATCATTTTAAAGGAAATTTTAAGCTAATTTTAAAAATCGAATAAAAAAAAGAGTTATTCTGTAAGAAAAATAACAACTTTATGCAATATTTTAAAAACCAAAAGAGATAAATAAAAACTGTTTACATCTGTCAATTCTTCAAGAAAAGATCTATAAGAAAGCTATTTACACATAAACAAAAAAGTTATAGACCCCCTCCCAAAATGCAGACAAAAACACTCCGTAGCTTAAAAACGGCTTGCTATATCTAAATCTGGTTTTCACCTTTAGGCTTCTCTTGAAATTTGAGCGTCGAAAAGGGGGGTCAGTTTTTTTTTATCTCCCCTAGAAATACCCGACACCTTAAAAAAACAACGAATTTGTGACACCCTGTACAGGGTGTGACAATGAAGTCGATTTTTTGAGAGGAAACACCCTGTATATTTTTTCATTTTAAGATTCGTCTTTTCTTTCTGATTTCAAAAATATACAATATCTACGTGCTGCGATTAATATTTTTTGAGGTATATGCAGTATTTCTTCTATATGATCTTATGCATTTCACGTTTATTTTGTTTTGCCATGGGAGCAGTGGCGTATATAGAAAAAAGTTTCGGGGTGGGCCCGAGACAGTTTTGGGGGGGGGGGGGGCGAGACCTCATGAGGCTGTATTTTATGCTATTTTATGTTTGTATTCATGAAATATGTGGAAAATATCCAAAAAAATCTTAGCTTCGGGGGGGGGGCCGGGCCGGGCCCCCCAGGCCCCCCCATCCATATATACGCCACTGCATGGGAGTATTGACTCTCAACTACAATGTTTCTTCAAGTATTTCTTGTTTGTGTTTGTATTTCAAAACATCACACAGATCCAAGTTTTTTGTGAAGGAGCATTTACATTCTAGGCATCTAAACATAAAAACACTTTCTGCATAGGAATACCTTTGTTTTTGTATGTCATGTTTACTTTGACAGTGTTTATTCAAATTAAATTGGGCACTAAATAATTTATTGTCACACAACTTGCACGTCACCGGCATTTTCACAGCACAAAAACGACGAATTTTCATAAAAAAGAACTGGAAATTATTAAAGTTTTGCTGTATAAAACCATACTGAAATATCTTTCAGTTGATTGGTTGGCAGAAGTGACAGATCAACGCTTGCGCACGTCTTGGAATTCATCTCGGTATTTAACGACTCGTTAATTCCTAAGACAGGCATTTTATTTGGAAAGAATGCCGTCTTTATTTTTTCATGTGTTTTTATACAAAATTTTCTAGAATGTATAAGAAATCTATGATTTTAACACAATCGCATTCGACGGCTTTAAAAGAAATCTTTGGGTGCCACATCGTCATTGGCGTAGCTAGCCTTGCTTTTCAGGGGGAGCCGTGGCCCCGGTCTATCTTGAACAAAAAGCAAACATAGGTTTTAAAGAGTCGTGCAAAGTGTGCAATGAATAAAAAAAAAATACGCGCATTAAATGTTCTAATATTTTATTATAACAAATGTAATAATACATTTACCAACTTATTTATATGTATACACAGGAAGTATGTAATTCAGCAATTCTACAAAGAAAGTTTTCTACGTCGCTGACTGAAAGCGTCTACCACACTGTCTAAGCCGAATGTCTCTCTTGAGTCATAGTTGTTCTAAGCCAATTAAAAACTCTCCTCATGGCAGAGAAAGACCTCTCGCAAGTTGCACTTGAAATTGGAAGAATACTCGCAACTTTAAAAAGTTGGTAGAGGTTTGGATAGGTGTTTTCTGCTATATATTGTTTGATAGAATCATGACCAACAGTTTGATTTAACCGAAAAATACAATTCTTTAAAACGGTAATTTCTGCTCTTAGAGCAGAAGTATTAATATTAAAAATTTCCCGGTATTGCTCGACGAATTTATTCCATTTAACGACGTGGGAAAACTTAATATGAAAATGGTTATGAAATTGTCACCAAAATCGGAAAATTTCCATAAGACACTAAACGCTAACCTCAAAAAAACTAAAAAGATTATTATATTTATTTTAGAAAAACAGTTTAAAAAGGTCTTTTATAACCTTACGACATCTACAATCCGATTTCGGAAACAGAAGGGCAAAGGTCGCTGTCTTTATTAAATGCGAAATTCAACTTACACTTCTATAATATTTTACAAGATGTCGCCAATATGTATGAAATATTCAATATGCATAATTATGTTTAAATTTAAAAATTATTTTCGGGAAATTGCATAAGTGCAGAAAAGTTACCGATAATTTAAAGAGAAAAAGCCTAATTCCGCAAGACAAGGGCTTTTTCCTGAAATGTAAACATTATCTGAATGATTTTAACGCACCTATTTTATTTGAATATTTCCCGAATAATAATAGAAAAGTATGTATTTTCAGCGTCATGTTCTTTTACTAGTAGTCGGTAGGGGAGGCCTAAAATATCTTAGGGGGGGGCCTGAGGTTCTTCAGGGGGGGGGGCAGGCCCCCCCCTGGCCCACCCCTAGCTACGCCAATGCACATCGTGGTAACATTTCTACACGCAAAATATACGAAAACACAACTCTTGATATCAGGAGAGCACAAGCGTTAAAGAGGTAGCAGAAAATGTATTTAAAAAGCTTGCAAAAATAGATTTTATCAAAAACACTAGTATTTACATCGGTCGCTAGATGGCGCAAACACTTTAGGTTGCCTAGGGTCACTGCATCCTGGAAGCCTGGCGTCTCCATACACTACGTCTTCGTGATGCAGTGACCCTAAGGTTGCCAGGCACTGCGATAAATTATTTCCGCTTTCTTTAAAAAAAAAATTCATTTGCCGTTTTTTTGGAAATAAAGATTTTATGGATTTTGACCTATGTAAATTATTTACAACCTTTAAATTCCTCGGGACAGGCTTTGATTTTACATGAGCTGTATAATGAAATCTTGTAGCTGCTTATAGCATTTTGTATCATTTTAGTTTTAAGGTTTGTTTTATATAATTATGATTAAGGCAGAAGCTTTTATCATTGTGTATCCTAAGATAAGCATTTTATTTGGAAAAACTGCTGTCTGTATTTTTTCATGTGTTTTTATACAAAATTTTGTAGAATTTATTAAAAATCTATGATTTTAACACAATCGCATTCGACGGCTTTAAAAGAAATCTTTGATTGTCACATTCGTGGCAACATCTTTTACACGCATAGCCCTGGCAAAATATACGAAAATACGACTCTTGATATCAGGAGTGCACAAGTGCGAAAGAGGTGTAGGCCTTGCCAGACTGACGGAACCGAATCTAAAATCCTTTATCCTTCTCTATGCCTTTTTTTCTATCATAGCTTAATTAAAACAGCCCGCCAGACCGAGCTGAAAATTCGTTTTCTCTGTTATCTATGCTTGCCATAGGCAATTACACTTTTGTGACTATGACATGAATAAACATTCTCTAGCCAGAAATATATTAAAAAGTAAATAATATGTCATGTTGGTAGAAAATTAAAGGGAAAACTGTCATTGTCTCTGGATGAAAAAATGCTGACAAAAAAGAACGCACAGATAAAAATAACTCATGGATCGTCCTTAAATTACCTAACGCAAAAATTCAGGATTTTTGACACCTCTCGTAACGTATTTTCGACAAAAAACATTGAGTGTAACGCAACGCCATACCCCCCCTAGAGCGTTATACCCTGGTTCCACCAATGCATGCCCACCCCGATTCAAAAAACGCATCAGGTGACACTGCATTTAAAACTGGTGCAAATCCATGGTCCATCACGTGATGCGTTTTTTGAATAGGGGTGGGCATGCATTGGTGGAAACAGGGTATTATGTAATTTAAGGTCAGGCCCTCAAAGACATGCCACTTTTCAGTTTTTTTTTGTGGCTGTTACGCTGTATATCATAAATAGGTTGGAAACCGACATCCCGCTTTTTCTTGCGCGGTCCCGCTTTTTTCTCCCATTAAAATCCCGCTTTTTATGCAAATTGTCCCGATTTTTTCATTTCTTATAAATTTTATTCATTTTTCGTTTTTATATAAGGGCAGATATTTGTTATTTGTACATACTTATGTGTTTTTGTATGGTTTTAGAATTTTCCAATGTTATGATGGAACAGACTCATAGATCAGAACAAGATAAACTTCTTTATGGTTTTTATTTTTAAACAAACATATTATATAAAGTGTAATATACACCAAAATTATAATAGAAATAATATACAATATAAATAAAATTAAAATAATTTTTCTATAAATAAATGGACCTAAAATAAAAATCTTGGTAATTGCAATATAATTCAGTGGCATGCGCTGGCTGAAAGCCCCCCCCCCCCAAAACCATATAATATGGACCCCTAAATCTGCATTCATTCCCCCCCCTCGGATCCATCTCTGTGTAACAATACATGCTCAATAGTGCATAATTTAACAAAAAGTTTAATAACAAATTATAACCTTGTTTTTCCAAAAACCTAACTTATGAACTATCTTCTTCAATTTTTATATCAGGTTCTAGCTGAGAAGGAACCTGCTCTTCCTCATCATCAGGTTCCTCCACTTTTACACACTCCTTACGCACATGTTGAAACCACTTTTGTTTTGATCTATACTGATCTCCACAGTTTTTGCACTCATACATTCTACTTTTGTACACTTTTTTCTTGTTTAAATGAAGTTTTTTATGTCTTTGTAATGAATCTTTTCGTTGGGTTTCATATGGGCAATCCTCACATTTTAACATAGGTCTGATATCAATAGGCGGATGCTGATCATGAATCGGCATGTGTTTCCTAAGAGATCCTTTGTGTATACTTTGAAAAGGACAGTTGTGACATTTATATACTATTGCATGTTTGCGTTCCTCTGTGCTAGAATGGAAATTTTGTTTGTGTTTCCTAAGACAACTTCGC
Organism: Aspidapion aeneum; assembly: GCA_963576565.1. Taxonomy (NCBI): domain Eukaryota; kingdom Metazoa; phylum Arthropoda; class Insecta; order Coleoptera; family Brentidae; genus Aspidapion; species Aspidapion aeneum. The sequence goes on from OY755047.1 coordinate 5,251,233, forward strand.
CATTTGGTAGTAAATGAACACTCTGTGCATCCATGCATATGCACTTCGTTTGGAAAATGCATCAGCACAATGTGTTTTTTCAAATAAACTTTGTAAGATGTTTTAAAATCACAAAGATCACATGTATGATACATTTTAGTGACCTTATGAGCATTCTTTTTATGTTTTTTTAGTGCTCTTATATTTCCACAGGCAAAAATACATTCATCACATTGAAATAAGGCTTGGCAAGACTCAGTTGAGTCTTGACTAACAGTTTCTTGATTAGGGTTTATCAAATAATGGGTGTGTAAATGTCTTTTGTATTCATGACATTGTACTGTCTGAAAATTACATCTGTCACATGTCAAAATATTCCCTTCTTTGTGTTTTTTCATGTGTCTGTCTACATTTCTTTTGATAAGTGACGAATAAGAACAATCTGTACATTTATGTAATGTGTGTATTGTTGAGTTAGGATCTGCATGCCTTAACACATGATTGTCTAGGTTATATTTGTTGTGTGTGGCAAAATTACAGTCAGGGCAGTGAAAATTCTTTTCTAAATTTGAAGGGTATACTCGTTTTTTCTTTTTGGGTTTCTCCAAACTCTGTTCTAACTGTTCTAGAGTGGTTCTTTCAGGTGGTGGATTATAGCTTGGCGGTTGTACAATGTTGTTAGGAGTTGGTTGTGATGGGCCAAAAATAGCATGGTTATAAGTTGAATAAGACTCATAATACTCATTATTGGATAGATCTGATAAGTCGAAGTTTGGTTGCCTAAAATAATAATATAAAAACAATTTGTGACGAGCTTAAATGGCTATAAACCCACCCTAAACTACTAAGTGAATAGAAAACCTTACCCTTGAGCGAATGTATTTTGCAAGCACTTCAAATTTTGTGTAAAGGGCTCTAAATGTAGGTGGCTCATTCCAGCGTGACCTTCCATGTTTTAAAATACAGATATTCCATAGAACACGAAAATTCCCTTTAAATTTTTTAGAAAAATGGGCAAAAGTAAACAAAACTTTTCAGATACCTCCTCACTCGTCTTGACAATCAGCTGTGCTCCTGATTTTGCGCCTGATAGCAGTGTTGCCAACCTAAAGATGACGCGCCATCTATTGACTGAAATTATTACCAATGTCTTTTTATTTTTTTTATACCTCTTCGCAGTTCTGCATTCCTGATCCTAGAAGTAAAATTTCCGTATATTTTCCGGGTATTTTTGTCCTAAGCGAATGTGCGAAACCTAACCTCAAATTTTCTTCCTATATTTTTCGCAATTCTGCGTCTTTTTGAGCCCCTAGGGCTCTGTTGACATGGGCTAAAAGACATAAAAAGGTGTTTGGAGATGACCCGTTATTTTTTCCGTATCGGTAGAAGAAAAATTGCCTATTTCGTAGTGCCTTCATTAGTGATATCTGGTATTTTTATATGGTATCAAATTCTGTTGTTTTATAGGTAATTTCGCAAGTGTTTGTTTAAATTAAGAGTTTTTCTGACCAACTTTCTTTCTTAGGTTTCTCTCCACCCAGCCCCAAGCACACAAAGACACCTTATCTGCTGGACTTCTTGTACGAGGCATTCATACCCTTGAAAACACATTCTATGCTTTACAAGATGGCAAATTTACATGTATTAAAAGTATGGAAGTTATTGGAGCATCCAAAGTGAATGATGACTACTGTGATTGTTTAGATGGTGAGTTTAGGGCTTCTTTTAAAACTAAAAAAAAATAGAAAATAACAAATATTTTTTTTTTTAGGTACTGATGAACCAGGGACAAATGCTTGCCCCAATGGAGTCTTTTACTGTGCCACAGCATCTAAAGACAGGACATACCCCAAATCAATCCCATCTCTTAGGGTTAATGATGGAATATGTGACTGCTGTGATGGATCTGACGAGTTTTTACAAAATTCTGTAATCAAGGGTTTTGAAAGTGAGTAAAGTGTTACCAAGACATTATGGAACTAGGTTGTCTAGTAAAAAATGTATAAATTCTAATATAATTTAATTTTTTTAGGGAAACTACAAGAAAAGACTGGACATTATTTGGTGCCCTGCCCTGACAAGTGCAGCTGAATATTTTACATTTGAATGTTTTTATTATTTTGTAATAGTATTTTCTTTTTAAGGAAAATATAAAAATAAATAAAAAAAATGGTTTAGTTTGATTTATACCTAAATGTAAACGTAACACAAGAAAAAAAATTAAGTCTAGTTGAGTCTTCTTTGTAAACAAATTTAAAAAGGTTAAGGTTACAGACTCCTGTAATTAATTACCGGCACTGCAGTTTTCTGTAATTAAATGCCGATAATACATTTTTCTGTAATTGTGGCTAAATAGCAATAGGCGAGTTCGTAAAGGCATCGATGACAACAATCAAGTTTTTAAATTAATCAGTGCAATCCGTTGAAATCCATCGGGTTCGTAAATTATCTGATGAATTTCACCAAGGCACCAATTGATGGCATCAATGCTCACCGACCCTGAGAGTCGGGGAGCAATCTTCGATGAATGTCAATTACGTCAAAATCAGCTGTTTTTTGTGTTTTTTTTTTCGGCTGTGTAATTTTATATCCTTTTTTGTTGTTTTTTTTTTGTTAAATGCTCCACAGTTCTCCACAGATCTGGCGTTAATTTCAATTTCTTTATTTATATACAAACTTATTATTAATTTATTCTAAAGAGCAGAAGAACTTAATGTCGAGAGCCCTTTACCATTATTATTGTATGCTAAGTTTATATGCTAATATGAATTTTTAAAATAAATGAGTTTTAGTTGTTTTAAATTAGAGTAAATTTTTCAAGTAAAATTCCTCATCCTAATCCTAACCTAATCTATACAAAGGCACAAAAGTCTACCTAAACAAAAGCCTAAAAAAACTTTAAATAACATTAAAACACTTATAAAATATGAAAAAACAAATCCAGTTTTTTCTTTTGTTTTTAAAATTTTGATCATCAGACCGCGGCATGTCAGGATTGAGGGCTACGTTGAAAATGTTGTTTCCATGTATTAATGCTGAGAATCTTTTAGAAAATAAATTAAAATCGAAAAAAGCGAGGTTTAGATATCTGATTCATCGCGTTCTTTTTTATTTTCTGGTGTTCATCGGACTCACCGAATGAAAATGTCAAATGAACGTCAAACGTCATATGTCAAAAAACCGATGTAATCGGTGAGCAAAATTAGATTACTTTACAAACTCGCCCAATTTTACAGGTTTCTGTAACTTATTACCGACAATAACATTCCGTGGTGTTTGACATTGGACGTCACGCTAAACGTCACTTTTCGTCAGTAATCACACGGAAAAACACATCGGGAAAAAAACAGTTTTTTAACGAAATTTATGGCACGACTGTTGACGCTCGTAATTGGTAACGGTATTATAAAGGGGGCTTTAGCAAACCGACAAGTATGTACTTGGTTCTGAGGACGCCCAGTGTGCGAAACACCCGCTCCAAATTGATCAAATGTAAGCACTGATTAAGGCCACATTTAGGTTATATCACGGCTATTTTTGATGATTTCTGCAAACGATGTTTATGTAGCTTTTATCTAGAATGTTGTCCAAACATTACATAATACATAAACACTACAAAAACAGTTTGTTTCGATATTAAAATTGACTCTTAAAATAACATTAATAGATAATATTTTAAGGCTACTTTATAGCGTATTAACTTGGTTATTTTTTATTGACAGGTTATGGATTTTAGTGCACTATTTTCTTTGATTCTTTATCTTTTAAATAACACCAAATTTGGAAATATTGTGCTATTAAAACTGTCTCAAAATGTAATTCAAATATAACATTAAAGTTGCCAAAAATTACACCATGCAATCATAAAAACCTATCATTAAGGTAAATTTAGGATGATACTGTAAATGTTTTGCATTATTTTCTGATAGCATTGACTTGCAGCCTCTATTTAGGCCAATTTCCTCATATTACATAATCTATAAATATATCATAATAAATTAATATTTGTTAATACAGGTTGCCGCAACTTCTATCTAAATGAACCATGTCTCTGCAGTGTCCAACACAATGCAACCTTAGTATCAGACAGTAATCGTCCATACTCTATTCAGTCAAACTCAATAATCTTTAAAAATAATGAAAACCGATTATTTTACACACCAAACAACTTGTTGTTGCTAAGATATATAAGCACAACAAGCATAAATTTTGATAAGGAACCTTTGAAACCATCAAGTAAAGTTGAACAAACAGTGCAAGAACTAAAAAAGAAAAAAGAAGAAGAAGAAGCAAAAGCAAAAAGTACAGTGACAACTACAGAAGTCACCCCAAAACCTGTTGTAAAAAAATCTTTAGTCCAGAAAGTGAAAGATGAAATAGTTCATTATTATCATGGTTTCAGACTACTTTTTATAGATGTAAAAATTTCATCTGGATTAGTGTTAAGAGTGTTGAGAGGAAAAACCCTAACCAGACGAGAATACAGACTTCTTACAAGAACTGTAGGAGATCTGTTCAGACTGGTACCATTCTCTGTTTTTATAGTTGTTCCTTTTATGGAGTTACTACTGCCAGTTTTTATAAAATTCTTCCCAGGCATGTTACCGAGCACATTCCAAAGCAGTTCGGAAAAAGAGGACAAAATCAAACAAAGTCTGAAAGTGAAACTAGAAATGGCCAAGTTTTTACAGGTATGCAAAGTGTTTTTAAGTAAGTGCTACCTAACTAAGTTATTCAAATTAAGTATTACTTAGCTAAGTGACCCATAAATAAGTGCTTAGTGACTGTTAAGTGTTACTTAACTAAGTTACCCTTAACTGTGACCCTTAAGTGCTACCTAAGTGACTCTTAAGTGTCCCTTAGCGATGCTATGTTATCAATTATTCTTTATTTTCAGGGTACTTTAGATAATATGGCAGTGGTACACAAAGACAGATATTCAGAAAAAGCTAAGGAATTTGTAGAATGGTTCAACAAAGTAAGAACTTCTGGTCAGTTGGTAACCAATGAAGAAATTATGAAGTTCTCAAAGCTTTTTGAAGATGAGATCACTTTGGATTCATTGTCAAGGAGTCAGTTAATTGCCTTATGCAGAGTAAGATTAAAGAATTTCTATTAAAACATCTTGGGGCATCAAACAAGAGGCAAATCAGCACAGATTTAATAACTTTTAGGTACTAGATCTCCACACACTGGGCCCAAACAACTTTTTACGGTTTCAACTGAGGATGAAGCTCAGACAACTGGCAGCAGATGATAAAATGATCCAAAAGGAGGGTGTCCACTCCCTGACCCTTCCTGAGGTCCAACATGCTTGTAGAGCGCGAGGCATGAGGGCCTATGGAGTCTCTGAGGAGAGGCTGAGGTCACAACTCAACCAATGGTAAGACCATAATTTTTTGCTATAACAAGTCAACTGTTTTATAAAATGGTTTGTGGTAGGTAAATGTTACTTAGCTAAGTGACCTTAAATAAGTCTTACTTAACTATGTGATAATCTTACATAAGTGTTATTAGCTAAGACACTTAAGTAAGTGCTACTTTGTTAAGTGGTTTTTGAATAAGTTTTATTTAGCTAAGCAACTCTTAAGCTAAGTGATTCTTAAGTGTTATTTAACTGAGTGTGACTTAGAGTGACTTTAAAGTAAGTGTTACTTAGCTAGGTGATTCTTAAGTAGTCTGGCTTATTTAAGTCATTCCAAGAAAGCAATGAAAGTTTGCTATAAGCTGCTTGTGATAAGTAAATGTTACTTAGCTAAGTGACACTTAAGTGAGTAATTCACTCTTAAGTAACAATTACTAGTTAAGCTTTGCTTAGCTAAGTGACTCTTAAGTAAGTATTTCTTAGCTAAGCCACTCTTAAGTACGTGTTACTTAGCTAAGTACCTTGTAAGTAAGTGCTAATTAGCTAAACAGCTCTTAAGTAAGTGCTACTTACATAATGAGCTAATAAACATTTACTTAAGTCTGTTAAAGTTGTCTTTTGGGAATCTACACTAAGTTTTTTTGTAGGTTGGACTTAAGTCTCAATCAAAAGGTGCCTCCTTCATTACTTTTACTGAGTAGAGCCCTAATGTTGCCAGAGACCATTGCTACGGGCGATAAACTTAAGGCTACAATCTCTTCGTTACCTGAAACTATTGTGAAGCAGACCCAAGCTGCTATTGCCGAAAAGGAGGGCAAGGTGGACAACAAGATCAGGGCTGAATTGCTTAAGGAAGAAGGTAGGGTGGGGTGAGAGCGCATATGGGGGCCTACTTGGCAAAAGCTTTTGTAAAAAAATCAAATTAGTAATACCTAAAAAATCAATTTAAAAAAATTTATACTGCATACTTTGTGTTTTCAGAAATGAAGATCAAAGAAGAAAGAATAGAGCAGAAAAAAGAAGAAAAAATTATGGAAAAGGACAAAGAAATATTGGTGGACAAAGCCCCCACCATCTCAGCTAGTAGCACACCAATATTAGGTATGATATCTCAAAAACTAATCAAGAAAATTTTACTTAGCTGTGTGACTCTTAAGTAAGTGTCTCTTACGTAAGTTTTACTTAGGAATCCCTTAAGTAAGTGCCACTTTTGTAAGCGATTCTTGATTACATTTTACTTAGCTGAGTGACTCTTTGGTAAGTTATTTAGCTGAGTGACACATAAGTAAACAAAATTTAGCCAACAAACACTTAAGCAAACAAAATTATACAATATTTTATTTAGTATTTTTGTTTTTTGTAGAGGATACAGCTCTTAGGATATCAACAGAAAAATTAGAAAAGGTTGAAAAACAAAAAGAAAAGGAAGAAGCCATCCATGCAAAGGACATCAAAATCATTGAACATGCCATAGATACAGTTTCCAAAGAAAAGAAACTTATTGTCGAAAAGGAAGAAATTCAAGAATTGAAAGCTGAAATGGCGGACTACAAAGAAGGTTAGAAATTTTTTAACTTTCTCGATTTTCCATTCTAGAAATTTTTTTCTTTAAAATGATACCCCACAAAATATTAAACCTTATAACGAATTTTCGACATTTTTACACTCAACAGACTTTGTAGTTCTTTTTCTGCAGATTTTGTAATCTAGAAAATTTTTTCTTTAAAATGATATCCTACACACGAAACTTTTAATATTTTCAGATGTGGAAGATCTTCAAAAAGCGGTGGCGAACGAGCCGAAACCCGAAATTAAAGAATCCAAAGCCGCTCAGAGACTATTCAAAAGTGTTAATCGCATGATCGGCAGTATGGACAAAGTTCTTGGTCAGTTAGAAAAGAAAGAAGCACAACTGAAGAAAGATCTGGAACAAGAAGTCGGTAGTACTGACAAGAAAAAAGAAGAACTACTGAAGATTGATGACATCATAGCTGCGATAAATAAGATTAAGGACGTGCCAGATCAGAGCAGGTTGGAAAAAATTGTAAAAGTTTTGAAGAAAATGGATGACGATCACGATGGTTCTTTGAAAATTGATGACGTTTTAAAGGTAGGGTTTTTTTTTTGGGTGTGACTCTTAAGTAATGTTACTTAGCTAAGTGACTCTTAAGTAAGTGTTTGGCAAGCAATATTTAGCTAAGTCACTTTTAAGTAGTGTTACTTGGTTAAGTGATACTTAGCTAAGCTTTTAAGTGTTTCTTAGCTTAGTGACTATTATGTAAGTACCACTTACTAAGTGACTTTAAGCAAGTGTTTCTTAGCTAAGTGACTATTATGTAAGTACCACTTACTAAGTGACTTTAAGCAAGTGTTTCTTAGCTAAGTGACTCTTAAGCAAGTGTTACTTAGCTAAGTAACTGTTAAGTAAGTGCTACTTAGCTAATTCGGTCTTAATTAGCTACTTAGCTGTGTAAGTGCTAAGTAGTTAGACTCTTTGGCAAGTGGTAGTTAGTTAAGTGGCCCTTAAGTAATTGTTATTTAGTTACGTGGTTCTGTTACTTAGTTAAGTGGCTAGTAAATGTTACTTAGCTAAGTGACTCTTAAGTAAATGATATTTAGCTAGCTAGCGGTTCTTTGGCAAGCATTATTTAGCTAAGTCACTTTTAAGTAGTGTTACTTGGTTAAGTGATACTTAGCTAAGCTTTTAAGTGTTTCTTAGCTAAGTGACTCTTAAGCAAGTGTTACTTAGCTAAGTAACTCTGAAGTGCTACTTAGCTAAGTGACTGTGAGTGCTACTTAGCTAATTCGGTCTTAATTAGCTACTTAGCTGTGTAAGTGCTAAGTAGTTAGACTCTTTGGCAAGTGGTAGTTAGTTAAGTGGCCCTTAAGTAATTGTTACTTAGTTAAGTGGCTAGTAAATGTTACTTAGCTAAGTGACTCTTAAGTAAGTGATATTTAGCTAGCTAGCGGTTCTTTGGCAAGCATTATTTAGCTAAGTCACTTTTAAGTAGTGTTACTTGGTTAAGTGATACTTAGCTAAGCTTTTAAGTGTTTCTTAGCTAAGTGACTCTTAAGCAAGTGTTACTTAGCTAAGTAACTCTGAAGTGCTACTTAGCTAAGTGACTGTGAGTGCTACTTAGCTAATTCGGTCTTAATTAGCTACTTAGCTGTGTAAGTGCTAAGTAGTTAGACTCTTTGGCAAGTGGTAGTTAGTTAAGTGGCCCTTAAGTAATTGTTATTTAGTTACGTGGTTCTGTTACTTAGTTAAGTGGCTAGTAAATGTTACTTAGTTAAGTGACTCTTATTCTAACTTTCTTTACCTTCATAAATATCCAAAATATTTGCCTTTAATGAATTGTAGATTTCTCCTTAGTTAACCAATTTTTTTTGTTTGTGTAGGTCATTGAAATCATTGGGAAAGAAAACGTCAAACTGAATTCGAAACAAATCGACGAGCTGATTGAGCTTATAGACAAAGAAGAAATACTGGAGGTCGAAGGAAAGATAGAGAAGGCGCTACAAAAAGACGCGGCAAAAGCGCTAGAAACCAAATTGTCCGAAGAACAAGCCAAAAACGAGCAGCAAGCGAAAAACGAACAGTTGGAGAGTAAATCATCTGGCGGTTCCGGCACGGGAGGTACGTCAACGTTTATGCCAATATCTTAGAAACTATTATTATTATATTATTATTTAGTTGGTTTAGAACGTTTTTCTACGTTGTCTGATGCCTATTCCCCACCTCCTTCGATCTTGACAATCATCTTCTGTCAGATTTTTTTGACTCACTGATCTTTGGATTGACTGTTGCCATTCTAGTTTAGGACGCCCTCTTTTTCTGCGCCCTATTGGTTGCCATTCTAGGACTTGTTTTGGTAATCTTTCGTCGTTCATCCGTTGTACATGGCCGTACCATACCCATACCCATACCATACCATCCGTTATGCTTCCTTCGATTCCCATTCTTTCTTTTATGATCTCATTTCTTATGTGATCTGTTCTAGATGTTCTCATTGATCTTCTTATTGCATCCATTTCGACACTTTCCATTTTTGTTTTGTATTTTTCTGTTAAGTCTCTATTCCATACAACAGCGTGCTTTTCACCATTGTTTCATATATGTTAAATTTTATATTTTGTATCTCTCTGCTCCATAAAATACTGTTAAGACATCCAATAACCTTTTTTGCTTTTACTATTCTTTTTTCCAGTTCTTTACAGTCTGTTCCTGTCTTATCAAATGTGACACCCAAGTATACATACTCATTGCATGGAGATATTACTTGTCCATTGTCTAGTTCTAACTCACTGGATTCCTTTCCAATACATAAGTACTGTGTCTTGTCCACGTTCACCGTTAATTAGAAACCATGCTTTGAAATTATTGGTGTGTCAGTTTGGGAGTTACTTAGCTAAGAGATTCTTAAGTAAGGGTTCAGTGATTCTTAGGAAAGTTACTTACCTAAGTGATTCTAAAGTAAGTGTTACCAATGTTTACACGACGTGTAAACATTGGTGTTACTTAGCTGCGTGTTTAATAAGTAACTGTTACTTAGCTACGTGACTCTTAAGTAACTCTTACGACTCTTTAGTAAGTCTTACTTAGATAATATATGACTAGAATGTTAAGTGACTCTTTAGTAAGAGTTACTTATCTATGTCACTAGAACATTACCTAAAAAAGTAACCCTTAAGTAAGTGTGACTTAGCTAAGTGACTCTTAAGTAAGTGTGACTTAGCTAAGTGACTCTTAAGTAAGTGTGACTTAGCTAAGTGACTCTTAAGTAAGTGTGACTTAGCTAAGTGACTCTTAAGTAAGTGTGACTTAGCTAAGTGACTCTTAAGTAACTGTGACTTAGCTAAGTGACTCTTAAGGAAGTGTGACTTAGCTAAGTGACTCTTAAATAAGTGTGACTTTGCTAAGTGACTTAAAGTGTTTTAGCTATGTGTTTTTCATCTCAACAATGTTTTTTTCTAAGTTTTATAAAAATTTAATTTTTAGGAGGCACAAAAGAAGAACCCAAGTCGAAAGACACCGAAAAAAATAATTCAAAAAACGAGAAGAAAACTGAAGAAAAAAACTGTAACATAGATAAAATATCAAAAACTAAGATGGATTCTCAGGCGAACAACGTCATTCCCCCACCGCCTCCTAGCAGTATTGATAAAAAAACACGAAGCGACAATAGTAAAATGCTTTAAAAATAAAAAATACATAGTAAGTTAATTATTTGGTGTAATTTGGTTTTAGGCCAGTCAATAAAAGAATTCAACATTGCAAATGCGCATGTATCTACGTTTTTTTTATATCGGATTTTTCACGAACATCGAAACAGAGCACTTTTTGAGTATTTATAGTGCGAATTTGGAGAAATAGTCAGACATGTCAATGAGGAGGACACTTTTTCTCTATCTTGAAATTTTTGTATCACAAACCCCCTTCGAGGGGTATGCTTTACCCCTATATTTTGAATAGGCAAAGTGGGTCTTGTGATACCTTGTTTTGAAGCTCTCTTGAATATCTTTACAACCGTCTAAAAATTTCGAAAATCTATTTATTAGTTTTTGAGATAATTGCCTTCAAACTTTCAAATTTAACATGGACTGATAAAATAAAAATTTAATTAGAATTTTATATTTTTCGAATTTAATTTTTATTTTATCATTTGAAAGCAAATATCTCAAAAACTAATCGAAGGATTTTCGAAATTTTTACACGGTTCTAAAGATATTCAAGAGATCTTCAAAACAAGATATCACTAGACCCACTTTCCCTATTCAAAATATAGGGGTAAAGTATACCCTACCCCTCAAAGGGGGTTCATACAACAAGAAGATAGCCAAAAAGTCTCCCCTTCGCAAACAAAATCGACGTGTCTCAGCATTTTTAAAAATTTTACAAGGCTGATGTTAAATCGTGTTTGACTTTTAAAATTTACATAAATACAATTTAATGTGTATATCATATTTGTGCTTTGTTAGGGATACTTTGGCTCCAGGTTTCTTCCTTTAAGTTTTTAGGCTAATTTCACATGAGACTGATGATCCGCGGCAGATGATCAGCAGGGGCTATTGATCTAATTCTTCACTTGTTCGCGTATCATTGGTTGATCGATATAATAAAAAATACTCTGCCAATATATGGGCACCAAAGCTCACACTAGGTACTATAGTTATAGTGTACGTGTGAGCTAATATAACTAAAAACTGAAATATATTTTATTGAACTCCAGACTCAATTACCTTTCGTTTGATACCACACAAGCCATGTTTTGACTTAAACTTCAATTTTTCAAATCTACCCCCACCTTTTTTTAAAAACTAAAATGAATTTTGTTTAACTCCAGACACAATTACCTTTCGTTTGATATCACACACGCCATATTTCCACATAAACACTAATTTTTAAAATTTACCCCCACCCTTTTTTTAAAAGTAAAATGTATTTTATTTAACTCCAGACGTAATTACCTTTCGTTTGATATCACACACGCCATATTTTTACATAAACTCTAATTTTTGAAATATACCCCCACCCTTTTATTTGGCTTGTGTTTGGTGGATTTTGTTCATTTTTAAATGGGACCATCTCGACCCAAAACCCAGCGTAGGTACCCAATTTCATTAAAATCGGGCAAGCGGTTTTTGAGTTATGCGCGTTGGTCGTTACAGACAGACAGACAGACGGCGCAACAAAAAAGTTTCAAAATCATCTGAAACGCAAAGATATATAAAAAATTTTGAAATCAGAGCAACTTTTTTTTTCTCGAAAAAATTAGGATCACTAAAGCTCACACTACTATAGTATAGTAGTAGTGTGAGCTAATAAACCAGGCCGATCATCCACCCAACCATGCGTAGTATCTTTCGGGTTCGGGTCCCACTTCGGCATCTATAGTTGTTTTTGTAACATCCCAACAAGGCATATCTCGGCAAAAATTTGGCTAAAAAGACTGGGCGATTAATCCTAGCTGTGGATGGAAAGTCCCAGTATAAAAAAAAATAAAAAAAAACATTTGTTTGCAAACTTGGGGGACGAAATTTGACAATATATAAAAAAAATTCTAAATACGCGGCCGTTTGCAATGTTTGCCTTTTTTTTTATATTGATATTGACTGGCGTACTACGAGGGTGGATCAAATATAAACAAGCCTTTTAAACTTAAGGAGAGTTTACACATGCATGGATTTGCTGGCGCCAATAAAAACTGGCGCGACAGTAAGTTAAATTTGCAAGTGTAAACACCGACTTGCACACAAGTTATTTTTTTGCATGCATGTATCAAAAAAGTCTGCAGCTGACTGAATTTGCTGGCGCCAGTGGTGACGCATGCGCGCAGAAAAGGAAAATTTTCATGTGTAAACAAGTGCTTGCACGTCGGCTCGCCAGTTTTAAGTTCATTATTTTACATTATTTTTTATTTTCATTGTGTTTGAGCTTAAAAATTTTGTTTATTTTTGTTTTTATAGCTTAATATGGCTAAAAAAAGTGGTCAGCAGAACTGACCATACAGTTTCTTGAAGGCTATGAATGTTTTCCTTGTTTATAGGATGTACACAGTAGTTCGTATAAAAACAAAGATAGTCGAGATAATGCTTCCCAAAAAATTAGTAAAATAATGACTATTGAAGGCTTTGAATTTGCAGAAGTAAAAGCAAAAATATAATCCATAAGAAACACATATGCTTTGGAATTGACAAAAACTAAAAAAAGCCAACGTTCCGGAGCCGGTGCAAATGAAGTATACACCCCAAAAATACCATGGTTTAAAGTAGCAGACCGAATTTTAAAGAATGTTGTTTAAATAAGAGAAACTCTAGAAGAATATCAAAATGTTGCTTTGTCATTTGAAGATGGTTTTTATAGCTCGCAGGATCTTCTGCTGCAAGTTCTCCTAAAAGTTTTTCGGAAGCACCCAAAGTAGATCGACTAGCAATCCATGCTTTAACCCATGCAGATACGGCCTTTTCGTTGTTCCTTTTCCTGAATCTCTTTTATTTTTTTTTTCAATAAAAGTTTAGCGACTATTTTGCAGGCTTCCGAGAGTTCAGCCGACATATCACGTATCGTGTACACTTTAAAAATGAAACTGGCGTGCGCCAGTCTTTTTAATTTTCGCACAATAGTGTAAACCTTTACTGGCGTGCAAATAGAACTGGCGCGAACACTGGCGCCACTAAATTCATGCATGTGTAAACCCACTATTACTAACGGAAAAGTTATTCAAGATGAACGTGGCCGTTATAATTTTGGAATAGGGATATTCAGCAGCATGTAGGCGGCTGGTAGTGCCGCGATGCTCATTTGGCCAAGAGCAATCGGAATGAGCGAGAAGAAGATACACAGCAGTGTTGTGCAAAGAATAATCATTAAATTTCTTACACGCGAAAACGTGAAACCTGCTGAAATTCGATGCAGACTGCGAGCACAGTTCGGAAATAAGACGCTTTCGTGGGTACCTGTAAAAACTTGGTGTAAAGAAATTAACGACGGCCGTGAGCGTGTCGACAAAAAGTCACCCACGTCGTCCACGTGCCATCATTTCTGCAGGCAAAGTTTTAGCGCCCGTTTTCTGGGATTGGAAAGGAGTTTTGTTGGTCGATTTTTTGCACGAGCGAATAACAATAAACGCGGCTTACTACTGCAACTTACTCGACCAGGTAAAGCTTGATTATCGCCAAAAGAGGAAAGCACACCCCATCCAAGACGTATTGCTCCTGCATGACAACGCTAGACCTGATACGGCAGCTTTAACACAGGTTAAAGTCAATGAAATGCATTGGACTGTGCTGGAATACCCTGCATACAGTCCAGATTTGTCACCTTGCGATTTTCATATGTTTGGCCCACTCAAAAATTCACTGGGAGGCGAGCAATTTCAGACCAATGAAGAGGTGGAGGCATTCGTGAGCAACTGGTTAGATACCTGCCCAGTTTTCTTTTATGAAAACGGGATTAAGAAACTGTCAAACCGTTGGGAAAAGTGTATTAACAGAGATTCGGGATGTGTAGAAAAAATTTCTGTTTTGTGTCACGTTTCTAAATAACTAGTTTATAAACAAAGGCTTGTTTATATTTGATCCACCCTCGTATATTACTTCTTTAAAATGAATTGAGTACCTTTGAATTCAATTAAAAAAGGTTTTGATTTTTTAATAGTTGTAATCTATTTTTTTTTTAGCTTAAAAAGTGCTAAATTGCCCCAGTGTGTACATATATACAGGGAAATCAGAGATATCTTTATTTTTTATTTAATTTTGTTTCCATAATGTGTGTGCTATAACTTATAAATTAGTTTAGGATTCGCAATTTTTTTCTCTCACAAAAAAAAACAATTTTTATTATTTGTTTTGAGTTTTTTGTAGGTAGCAAAGAAACTTATACCTACGAAAAAATTTAGTGTACAATAAAAGTGCTATTTTTTGTATGGTACAAAAGAAAATTTTCGAAAAAAACTCGAAAAATTGTAAAAAGAGAGCCAGTGAGAATACCAGGTGATAAGAAGTTCTTGTTTCTTTTTTTTATAAGAATAAAGTTTAATGTTGCAAAAAAAACGTGTTTTTTTTGAATCCTACCTATGTATAATATAATTTAGGTATTTCTAGGGAAAATTTAATGAAGAACCCAACTGTCAAAAATAATGTTATGTTACTTTTAGTTAAGTGACTTTTAAGTAAGTGCTACTTAGCTATGTGACTCTTAAGTAAGCGATACTGAGCTAAGTGACTCTTAAATAAGGGATACTTAGCTAAGTATAAGTGTAACTTAGTTAAGTGACTCTTAAGTAAGTGCTACTCAGCAAAGTTGCTTTTTAAGTAAGTGCCACTTAGCTAAGCTACTCTTAAGTGATACTCAGCTAAGTGACTCTTAAATGATACTCAGCTAGGCTCGTTGGTGTTAACTATAGTACCTTTCAATTAAATTGAAAAAAGGTTTTAATTTTTTTTAATAGCAGCATGTTGTAATCTATTTTTTTTGTACAAAAGAAAATTTTCGAAAAAAACTCGAAAAATTGTAAAAAGAGTGAGAATACCAGGTGATAAAAAGTTTTTGTTTCTTTTTTTTATAAGAATAAAGTTTAATGTTGCAAAAAAATTTAATACAGAACCCAACTGTCAAAAATAATGTTATGTTACTTTTAGTTAAGTGACTTTTAAGTAAGTGCTACTTAGCTATGCGACTCTTAAGTAAGCGATACTGAGCTAAGTGACTCTTAAATAAGGGATACTTAGCTAAGTGTAACTTACTTAAGTGACTTAAGTAAATGCTACTTAGCAAAGTTGCTTTTAAGTAAGTGTTACTTACGTTGGTGTTAACCAGTACCTTTCAATTAAATTAAAAAAAGGTTTTAATTTTTTTTAATAGCAGCATATTGTTATCTATTTTTTTTAGCTTAAATTGTGCTAAAATTGCCTCAGTGTGTACATATACAGAGAAATCAGAGATATATCTTTATTTTTTATTTAATTTTGTTTCCATAGTGTGTGTGCTTCTAAATTAGTCTAGGATTCGCAATTTTTTTTCTCACAAAAAAAAACAATTTTTATTAGTTGTTTTGAGTTTTTTGTAGGTAGCAAAGAAGCTTATACCTACGAAAAAATTTAGTGTACAATAAAAGTGCTATTTTTTGTATGGTACAAAAGAAAATTTTCGAAAAAAACTCGAAAAATTGTAAAAAGAGAGCCAGTGAGAATACCAGGTGATAAAAAGTTTTTGTTTCTTTTTTTTATAAGAATAAAGTTTAATGTTGCAAAAAATTCGTGTTTTTTTTTAAATCCTACCTATGTATAATATAATTTAGGTATTTCTAGGGAAAATTTAATAAAGAACCCAACTGTCAAAAATGTTATGTTACTTTTAGTTAAGTGACTTTTAAGTAAGTGCTACTTAGCTATGTGACTCTTAAGTAAGCGATACTGAGCTAAGTGACTCTTAAATAAGGGATACTTAGCTAAGTATAAGTAAGTGTAACTTAGTTAAGTGACTCTTAAGTAAGTGCTACTTAGCAAAGTTGCTTTTTAAGTAAGTGCTACTTAGCTACGTTACTCTTAAGTGATACTCAGCTAGGCTCGTTGGTGTTAACAAGTACCTTTCAATTAAATTTAAAAAAGGTTTTAATTTTTTTTAATAGCAGCATGTTGTAATCTATTTTTTTTTGTACAAAAGAAAATTTTCGAAAAAAACTCGAAAAATTGTTAAAAGAGAGCCAGTGAGAACACCAGGTGATAAAAAGATTTTGTTTCTTTTTTTTATAAGAATAAAGTTTAATGTTGCAAAAAAATCGTGTTTTTTTTTAAATCCTACCTATGTATAATATAATTTAGGTATTTCTAGGGAAAATTTAATAAAGAACCCAACTGTCAAAAATGTTATGTTACTTTTAGTTAAGTGACTTTTAAGTAAGTGCTACTTAGCTATGTGACTCTTAAGTAAGCGATACTGAGCTAAGTGACTCTTAAATAAGGGATACTTAGCTAAGTATAAGTAAGTGTAACTTAGTTAAGTAACTCTTAAGTAAGTGCTACTCAGCAAAGTTGCTTTTTAAGTAAGTGCTACTTAGCTAAGTTACTCTTAAGTGATACTCAGCTAAGTGACTCTTAAGTGATACTCAGCTAGGCTCGTTGGTGTTAACCTTTCAATTAAATTTAAAAAATGTTTTCATTTTTTTTAATAGCAATATGTTGTAATCTATTTTTTTTAGCTTAAAATGTGCTAAAATTGCCACAGTGTGTACATATACAGGGAAATCAGAGATATCTTTATTTTTTATTTAATTTTGTTTCCATAGTGTGTGTGCTATAACTTATAAATTAGTTTAGGATTCGCAATTTTTTTTTCTCTCACAAAATTTTTTTTTTTTATTATTTGTTGAGTTTTTTGTAGGTAGCAAAGAAACTTATACCTACGAAAAAATTTAGTGTACAATAAAAGTGCTATTTTTTGTATCGTACAAAAGAAATGTTCGAAAAAACTCGAAAAATTGTACAAAGAGAGCCAGTGAGAATACCAGGTGATAAAAAGTTTTTGTTTCTTTTTTTTATAAGAATAAAGTTTAATGTTGCAAAAAAATCGTGTTTTTTTTTAAATCCTACCTATGTATAATATAATTTAGGTATTTCTAGGCAAAATTTAATAAAGAACCCAACTGTCAAAAATAATGTTATGTTACGTTTAGTTAAGTGCTACTTAGCTATGCGACTCCTAAGTAAGGGATACGGAGCTAAGTGACTCTTAAATAAGGGATACTTAGCTAAGTATAAGTAAGTGTAACTTAGTTAAGTGACTCTTAAGTAGGTGCCACGTAGCTTATTGACCCTTAAGTAAGTGCTATTTAGCTAAGTTGCTTTTAAGTAAGTGCCATTTAGCTAAGTTATTCTTAAGTGATACTCAGCTAAGTGACTCTTAAGTGATACTCAGCTAGGCTCGTTGGTGTTAACTAGTACCTTTCAATTAAATTTAAAAAAGGTTTTAATCTATTTTTTTTTTAGCTTGAATTGTGCTAAAATTGCCCCAGTGTGTACAGGGTGGGGCATTTTCGTTGGTTTTATAGGGTACAGGCTAAACGGTAAGAGATACAAAAAAACTGACATACGTGTCCCGTCCTCTTTTTTAGTGTCTTTTTTAATGGCGCAATCAAATCTACGCTAACTATGTTGGTTTAGCAGATATAGGGTGATTCTCAAAAATTGGTGATTTCTATTATCTCTTATTACTCGGTTATGTATGGAGATAGAAAAAAACTTCAAATACAAAAGTTTTGTGATTTTCTACATAGAATCCAGTGGCGTAACCAGAAAAATTAAAAATGTTTTAGTTTTCAAGATATTATCAAAAGTAACATTTTGTTAAATGGATCACCCAGTATGTAAGTATCTCAGATAATTGCATCTTTTCTTGTGATTACAATGATATATAACACTTAATACTTTTCTTTGTCCTAAATAGGTAAAATACGGAAAAATATTTTTTTTTGTAGTTGGCTATGAATTTATTCAATATTTTTTTATTTTATAATAGGTATATTCAGAACCTACTTAACGAAAATATTAGGATATTACTAAACTATAACAACAATTATTTCTTGAATTTGAAGTTCACGAGGTAAAAAGATTTAACAAAAAAGTTTCACGGGCAAGTCCTCAGAGGTAAAGGTAGCTCGGGGACGCGTTTCGGCCTCAAAACCGAGGCAACCCTGACCGAAGCTGCAAATTGACAGTTGGTCTCTCCTCAGTAAACACCATATTTCATATATCTTTTTCAGATACCCACATCATCATTTCATCTCCCTCCATTTTATGGTTATGCTCGGGTTGAATGAAGCCTAATGAGGTCGAAACGCGTCCCCGAGCTACCTTTACCTCTGAGGACTTGCCCGTGAAACTTTTTTGTTAATTATTTCTTGGTTTTCATACATTCTTTGAAACATTCTTTTGTCTGGCTGACGTCGTTCCGGATAACGGTCAAAATATAGTGTAAGTGCTTCATCTCTATTTTTATTAGATTCAATATAGCACTCAAACATGTTTAACTTTTCATAGTTTTGATAAAGATTCATCTTAGACAAAAGTAATAACAACAAAGCAAAAACAATACTTATTTGACGTTTGACTTTGTGACAAGTTAAAAAAGCCAAACAAAAGTTCATCCCATCCATAGCCAACTACAAAAAAAATATTTTTTGTATTTTACCTATTTAGGACAAAGAAAAGTATTAAGTGTTATATATCGCTGTAATCGCAAGAAAAAATTCAATTTTTTGAGGTACTTACATACAGGGTGTTCCGTTTAAAAATTGTTACATTTGATAATATCTTGTAAAATAAAATATTTTTAATTTTTCTGGGTACGCCACTGAATTATACGTAGAAAATCATAAAACTTTTGTATTTGAAGAATTTTTCTATCTCCATAAATAAACGAGTAATAAAAGATAATAAAAATCGGCAATTTTTGAGAATCACCCTGTATCTGCTAAACCAATCTAGTTAGCCTAGATTTGATGACGCCATTAAAAAAGACACTAAAAAAGAGGACGGGACACGTATGTCAGTTTTTTTGTATCTCTTACCGTTTAGCCTGTACCCTATAAAACCAACGAAAATGCCCCACCCTGTACATATACAGGGAAATCTTAGAGATATCTTTATTTTTTATTTAATTTTGTTTCCATAGTATGTGTGCTATAACTTATAAATTAGTTTAGGATTCGCAATTTTTTTTCTCTCACAAAAAAAACAATTTTAATTATTTGTTTTGAGTTTTTTGTAGGTAGCAAAGAAACTTAAACCTACGAAAAAATGAAAAAATTTTATGTACAATAAAAGTGCTTTTTTGCAAAAAAATCGTGTTTTTTTTTTAAATCCTAAAACCTATGTATAGGATGTCCCAAATTCAATGTTTCTGGGGGAATTGAGGTACAGGGTAAAAAAAATTGTCTTAGATCAAAGCAAATTGCTTTGAATTAAAATAATTTGTGCTTTCCTATTCACCAAGAGAATATTTTCTGGATATAGCACAAAAAAGGTCTTGCCTCTTTATTTTAATGTGAAACAGAAATTGTTTTATTATAAATTGGAACTGAATTAATCCAAGGCACCGTTTTTTCTGGAATCAAAATATTACTTATATGAAGACAATTTGTTTTGTTATAAAATGTAGTATACTGAAACATGATAATTAAAAAAGAAAAATAAAGTCTCATTTCAAGATTAAACGCTGCGTTGAACTAAAAAGAAATATTTTAATTCAAAACAAATTGTTTCAAGGTAAAACAATTTAATCAAAAAAAGAACGTGTTTTCATTGTAGACAAAAATTTTTACCATGTATTTCTAGGGAAAATTTAATAAAGAACTCAACTGTCAAAAATAATTTTATCTGTCACTTTCAGTGTTGTAAAGATATTCAAGAGAGCTTCAAAACAAGGTATCACTAGACCCACTTTCCCTATTCAAAATATAGGGGTAAAGTATACCCCTCGAAGGGGATTCGTGCTACAAAAATTTCAAGATAGCCAAAAATTGTCCCCCTCGCAAACAAAATCGACATGTCTCGGCATTTTTAAAAATTTTCAGCAGTTCTCGAGAAATAGTTCTCGAGAAATCCCGGGTAGAAAGCTTTAAATGGGACACAGTGTAGGATAAAAAGTAAGAGAATTTTTGTTTTTTTATAAAATAAATACAACTTTATTTATACATTTCTAACTTAAAAAATACTTAAACAGTCATAGTAAAAATTGCAAAATAGTAATTAAAAAAAAGAACTAATTATAAATAAAAAATATGCAGTTAACACCTCCACAACAGACTCCCCCCTACCTTACTTAGCACTGAGTGTAAAAAAGAGAGCTTAAAAAAAATCTATGTGTACACGACAAAGACAAATAATTTTATTTGTCACGCAGTCGCCCCGCCTCTGGGCATGTTTAACGAATAGTAGGCGGGATTTATATATTTCCTTGCCTTGTCATATGCGGTAATTATCGTAAGAGGGCGGGGTTTGATTTAAGGCGGGACAAATAACGCAAAGTGAAATTGTAAAAAGTATTGTCTGTCTCTGTCAGGTATGTACACCTAAATTTTATTTTTCAACTGACAAGGATAAGGATATTTATATACTTTCTTTTCTTGTCATATGCGGTAATTATCGTACGGGGGCGGGGTTTAATTCAAGGCGGGAAAAATAAAGCATGGTAAAATTGTAAAAAGTGTTGTTTGTCTTTGTGAGGTATGGAGGGTTATTTTGGTATAAACTGCATAGTTTTTTTTTATTATCTCACCTATTAAGGATGGAATTTTTTGGAGGCGTCTTTGCTCATGTCAATTAAAGTTTGAGCAGGTTTAAACTCGATTCCGTAGGCGTTTTGATAAGTCTCCATTCTCTGGACTAACCTGCCTGCTCCGTATTGGTCCACCCATCTGAAGGGACCACCTGAAAAATTATAAAAACGTTAGGGGATATTCACGCATAGGCCCTGCTACAGAATAGCGCCTTACAAAATAACGCTGCTTCAAAATGGCGCTGCCACAAAATGGCGCTGCCACAAAATAGCGCTCTTACAAAATAGCGCTGCTACAAAATAGCGTGCATCAAAATAGCGCCAACAAAATAGCGCTGCTACAAAATAGCGCGCATCAAAACAGCGCTGCTACAAAATAGCGCCTGATAAAATAGCGCTGCTACAAAATTGCGTGCATCAAAATGGCGCTGCATCAAAATGGCGCTGCCTCAAAATAGCGCTGCTACAAAATAGCCCGCATCAAAATAGCGCTGCTACAAAATAGCGCGCATCGAAATGGCGCTGCTTCAAAATAGCGTCTTATAACTTACCACTCCCGCTGACCTCATTCTAACATATATATTTAAAAAAAAACTTCCCTGACTTTTTCCCGGGATCCTAGAGGGTGTGAAACCAAACCGAACCGAACCGGCATCCTAGAGGTTGTGAAACCAAACCGAACTAAACCGATACTTCGATTCGGTTCAGTTCGGTTCAGTTTTGTTTCACACCCGCTAGGATCCTGGGAAAAAGTCAGGAAAGTTTTTTTTTTTTGAAAAAATATGTTAGAAAACGACCCCTTAGTCAAACATTTGCTGTTTTTAATGACGCTTTTTAAGCGCGCTTTTGATGCGCGCTATTTTGATGTGCGCTATTTTGTAGCCGCGCTATTTTGATAAGCGCTATTTTGTAGCAGCGCTATTTTGTGGCAGCGCCATTTTGTAGCAGCGCTATTTTGTAAGGCGCTATTCTGTAGCAGCGCTATCTTGTAAGGCGCTATTTTGATGCACGCTATTTTGTAAGCGCCATTTTGTAGCAGCGCTATTTTGTAGCAGCGCTATTTTGTGGCAGCGCTATTTTGTAGGGCGCTATTCTGTAGCAGAGCTTCACGCATATATTATCAATCAATGCATAAACGGACATTCAGTACCTGATGATTGGAAAATTGCATTCATATCCTCAATACATAAAAAAGGAAACAAGCTGGATTGCAACAATTATAGAGGAATTTTAGTAACCAGTACTCTATGTAGATTGTACGGTAAGATTCTTAGAGATCTAATAGAGGATGATTTTCATGAACAAGAAGAAGAAGAGCAAAGTGGGTTTCGTGCAGGCAGATCTTGTAGGGAGTGCCAGAAATATAGAGACTCATGTTACCTTTGTGGACCTACAAAAAGCATATGATACCGTTCCAGTAGAAAAATTGTGTTAAAGTAAACTAATATCAATCATACATACATAAAAGCGATAAAAGAAGTATACAAAGTCAAAATATAAAATTAAAATTGGAAATCGACTTTCAAAAGAATTCCTGGCAACAACTGGCTTAAGACAGGTATGTTGTATGTCTCCAACTCTTTTTAAAATATATATCGCAGTAGCTTTAAAAAACTGGAAACGTAAAGTTCATGGCATAGGAATACAACTTAACGACCGATTTACCATATACACAGTACAGTTTGCTGACGACCAACTAATTGTAGCTAATGATAAAGAAGACATGGAGTATATGATAAGAAAGTTAACGGAAGAATACCAAAAGTGGGGGTTAACGGTGAATGTCAACAAGACACACTACTTACAAATCTGTGATTTGACAGCAGTTTGCTTTTAATTATAGTTGCCTCAGACCAAAGATTTTGTTTTTGTTTATTTTTTTTCTCTTTTTTGGTTGTTTTTGTTCTTTTTTTTATCTTTTTAATTGTTTTTGTTCTTTTTAGTTATTGTAATATTATAAATATGGTATAACATAATTGTTTGATAAATAAAAGGTTTTAAAATTTCATCTTTTTTTTTACTTTATTTTATTTTTGTGTTCAAAAACAGTCACAGTATTTATTAAGAAAAGTTTATATTTTAAAAATATTATAAATAATTTAATACCGACAATTTTATTATAGTTAGGTATAACAAAGCTAGGGACTCTATTCTGAATTTAGTACATTAGGATAATTAGATTTAGCATGCTTTGTCAAATGTAAATCTCTGTTTACATGATAATAAAGTACTTTTTGATTTGATTGACTTATGTATTGAAACAAATCAAGTGAGTTAGAACTAGAAAATGGAGAAACAATATCTCCATGCAATGAGTATGTATACTTGGGTGTCATATTTGATAAGACAGGAACAGACTGTAAAGAACTGGAAAAAAGAATAGTAAAAGCAAAAAAGGTTATTGGATGTCTTTACAGTATTTTATGAAGCAGAGAGATAAAAAAGAATGTAAAATTTAACATATCTGAAACAATAGTAAAAAGCATGCTGTTGTATGGAATAGAGACTTGTCGTGTAACGGCAAATTACAAAATAAAATAGAAAGTGTCGAAATGGATGCAATAAGAAGATCAATGAGAATATCTCGAATAGATCATATAAGAAATGATCACATAACTAAAAGGCAACTGATATGGTACGGCCATGTACAACGGATGAACGACGAAAGATTACCAAAAGAGGTCCTAGAATGGCAACCAATAGGGCGCAGAAAAAGAGGGCGTCCTAAACTAGAATGGCAACAGTCAATTCAAAAATCAATGAGTCAAAAAAACCTGACAGTAGATGATTGTGAGGATCGATAGAGGTGGAGAATAGGCGTCTGACAACGTAGAAAAAACGTTCTAAACCGACATAGTAGTATAATCGCAGTGTTGCCAACTATTGGAAAGCGAAAATCCGTAGCGTGAACGCGAAAAATCTGTAGAAATCCGTAGGTTCAAAGAAGACTAAAAACAAAAAAAGGTGCTTTTTTTACAATTAAAAAGTTTATATTGGTTTGATTTTTTTTCTTTTTTTGACAGTGACAGGAGTGCAGAACTGTTTTGGTTCGGAATTGCACGAGAACGGTAGGGTACCTACTGCTTCGTTCTAACGGATCCAAATAAACTTTTTTGCAGTGCCGCCAATTTTTTAAACGGATAAACCATTATAATTAGAAGAAATAAAAAGTACGTACTTTTTTAACCTTTTTTATTTAGTTAAGGTACGTACAAACACAAATATTTTGCAACATACATAACGTAAAACATAGTTTAACTTTCGTGGCGCGAAGAGTTGTTTGACTCCCCATCAAACAACGCGCGAAATAATACAATTCGTTCTAAATAGTGTTGCAACGACCGTCCGCTAGATGTCTAGAAAAATAAGGTGACTGATCCAAGCAAAACCTTTTTACAAAATGATTAAAATGTGGGAAAAAAAAGTAAAGATAATAGGGACCTATTGTAATAGTGCCAGGCACAAATTGTGCCGGGCACTATATTGACAGTTTCGCATTACAAACTGACAGTTGATCTTTCAAAATTGACATACCAAAGTCGAATTTATAAATCCCGTCGTTTATTTTCCATTAATAGTAGCGTCACTATTAAATCCGGCTCGTATAATACACAAACGCCTAATTTTGAAAAGACACAGCTGTTCTTATAATAAGAAACTGTCACTATGGTGCCCGGCACAATTTGTGCCTGGCACTATTGCAATAGGTCCCTATTGAGGACTGATAAGGAGGAATGAGGCGCGGCCGCCGTTGTGTTTTGATGTTTATCGTTTTTTAGTAAAATTGCCAAAAATCTGTAGATTTGGATCCAAAATCGGATATCGGAGATCGAAATCCAAAATCCGTAGATCTACAGATAAATCCGTAGGATTGGCAACACTGTATAATCGTTAGCCCAACAAACATTTAAAGTTGTAACGACGAAACCCCAACTAGAAAGAATTTCTTAAAAGTAACCGCAACGTACTCCCGCTACGTCTCAGTATACCATACAGCGACGTTATAATCCCTAAGTGGGGAATCAATTTCTGGTTATAACTACTTGGCCAAGTGTTTAAAGTCACTGTAGTAACAACTACACTACTACGTCGTAGCCAGGTATCTACTACGTCGTAGAGGCTGGTTTTTTTCCGTAATGTCATAAAAGTTGCGATGTAGTTGCAAATAATATAATCGTTTCTTTTTGGTAGAATTGTTACACAATATGGTGGACACAACAGTAAACAGACTCGCTTAGTTTTTTTGTTTGGTTATGGTTATAATATGTACTATGTTATCCAAAAGGGTGAGAATTTACGAGCAGAGGATCAAAATTCGAGTACGACGCAAAGTTTTTTGTATAACATGCATTATATATATTGCAAAAAACCGGTGCGCCCGTAAAATTGAACCGTTTTCTGGTAGCTGATGGAATTTTTGTGTTGTGATTTTGGAGGTTATGTTTTCATAATCGACAGTTAAGTTAACTTAATTTGTTTATAAAATAGTATAGCTCTTTAATATGAGCTCATAAAACGACAACAAAAATATTAAATTTTCTTTCTTACATAAAAACATGGCGTCCCAAACTATATTCCCTGATAGTCGAAAGGGTTACTTGAAAGTGAGCCTAAGTTATGGCAACGTGTCACTTACGACTTTTATGTCGGCATTCCTTTTTAGTTCTGGATAACACACTCGAATTTCTACTCCTTCGTTGCAGAAACATATTATTAACTAGCTTTCGCCACTAGAAAACGTCTACAGAGTGATAGGAACCACGCGATAAGTATAACTACTACCCTTAACTTATTGGGGTGTCGCCACTTGTCATTTGCCGTTTCTGTCAACAACAGCACCACTGCTTATAGGTTTTGTACCAGCGTGAATTTGTGGTAGGTTTTAAAACAAAAACAAGATAAATTAAATTACATTAGAACAATAAATGAAGTGCCAATAAAAAGTGTTTTTTAAAAATGTATCTTGCAGTCGAGAGCATGATCTCTATTCTAGAATTTCTAGGAAGTGTTGGTCAAGGAACTAAAAGAACGTAGTCACATCAATGAAATCAACTTATTGTTACTTTTTTATTTACACATTGCTCTCACAATTCGTATGTAGTATTTTTTATTGTTTTTAGATATTTTGGCATTGTCAATATTCAGTAATTTTTATTATTATAAGCCCTATAAGTAAAAAAACAATCTCTGAGACTTGTTAGATCGCTTAGAAATCCGCATGTAACCACGATATATCTAACTTGTTTTTTTATTAGCCGCAAACAGCGCAAAAGTTCCTAGATGAAGTCTAGCATATCCCAGAGGTTATTTTAGGGGCCGTGCATAAATTAGATATTAGGGACCTATTGCAATAAAGCCTGGCACAAAACACAGCACATATTTAAGTTTATTCACTTCAAACCAAGCTTTAACAACAGCACAAATTTGAAGAAAACCAAAAAGACAAATACCCAAGCTCAACACATAAAATGAATCACAGTGAGACACGACACGTCAGCACAAGAGGCATAGATAAACGAATTCGGTTTAGTCCGCACAAGAGGGTTACGATGGCGATAGGGTGGTGCCACAGCACAAACCACGAACGACCGTAAAGACAGTACAAGAATAGAAAAGCAACAAGTAGCGTAAAAGATTAAGGATGGAGATTAAGCATGGACCAGGGAATTCTTAAAATTCGTGTGCGTTTTTCGATACTTTGGATCAATATTTTGCATTTTGATTGTTTTGCTAAATGGTCAAGCAATGAGCTCGAAAAAATGGACTGCTCAAGGTAGTTAAAAAGAATATTTGCAAAACTATTCCTAATATTCCCATATTATAAAAGGAGCCACAAAAAGTAGGGTTAAGAATGTGTGCGACCAAGATGCGACTTCAAAAAGTCTACGTTTTCAAAGTAGAAACAGGAAGGAGAGATTACTTTAAAAGATCGACACAAAAAAAGTCAAAGTAGTTGCGGCTTTAAAGTTGATCTAAAAAGTTATTTTGTCTACATTGTTACATCAGATGTTACTATGATGACACAAACTTTTGTGGTAAAAATTAAAGTTATAATGTAGTTGTCGGATACACTTGTTTGGGACTCCAATGAAGCTTAACTTTCTAGTGGTAATTAAGTAGGATATAAAAGTCAGGGCGACTACGAAATAACGACTAAAAAGAAAGTAAAACTTTAGCAACGTCCTATTGTGGTAGAGAAGACTATCAGAATCGACTATCAAGAAACAATCCTAAGAAGTAGTTTAGAGGGTCGTTTTTACGAAACATCTACTATTTCCTGATACTAAATAGTAGTTAGAACTAAAAAGTAACAAATTTTGGTTGGGATCACCACATTTCTACTATAAGAAAGTAGCAAAGCCTTTAGAACATGTAGCCGCTACTATAAATGTTAGTTGGGAGTACAAATGACAACTTTTAAAACAATTTTTATTTGAAAACATTTACCGGTAAATGGTGGAAATCCCAGTCCGAAAACGGCGCCAATGTCGCCCTCTTGCGGGTTGGCCAAAATCTTTTCTTCCAAGCATAGAACCGCTTCGTTCACGAATCGAGCAACCATTCTCATTTGTTTGTCTTCGTCTTCGAACGGTCCCTTCGGTTCTGTGCTGTATTTCTTAAGGATATCTAGGGCTTCTGGGTTCACATCTTTTGATTTTGAACTAAAATAAATGAATTCGTGACGGATCTGATACCTTACTAGCCAGTGGCGTCTGCTAGAGGGAGGGCAACGTGGCAGTGCCTTCCCAAAACTAGACAACAACCATGTCTAGTTCTTTTGTTTGCTCTGTGGTTAACTGATTAAACTTTTTGGCGTAAATAATTACAAGCCGGCAGCACTGTGCGGTGTATGCGCAGGGGCGGGAGGAATGTTTGTTTTGGTTGACGTCGGCCATATTTATCGTGACAAACCGTTCGTTGCCCTTCCTACGTGTTGCCGGTTCTATCCTTAGTGAAGACGTATAAGTTTGTTTTGATTTGGGGTACGTCAGGGTCAGTAGTTAAAAGCCTTGCCGGTCGTGTGTCCTTTATTTTTGTTTGTTTTTAAAATGGAAATAAATACCGTCGATTATATAATTAACTGTGCAAATTTAAATACGTTGACATGTGAACTTTGAATACAAATAAAATCTTTAGGGTCACATAGATTTTGAAAATTTTGTGGAGTATTTACTAATCAAACAAGTTTCATGGCTAATCGGGCAAAAAGGAGTTTTTGTTTCCCTTATATTTTTCCGTGGGTAGCTTGAAAGCTTAACCTCACGGGGGTCCAAGATCTAATGGACACCTAATAAGTGTTGACAGTTAACCGTTTCGTCCTTATGGGACTCCTCAGAACACTGCTGGTCAAGTGACAAATCTTGCGAAGTTAATCAGACGGTTTTGTCTCTAATTAAATGTAATTAGTGAGCGAACTATAGCAAGAGGCGCCATCTACCGAGATACGAGAGAAACAAAAAACCAAAAGCAGGGAAAAACACTGCTATACAATCTCGATCAATGAAAAGATCGAATGCAAATAAAAGAAAACAACTATAGTCCGTGACCTACGACAGCTCTTTGTCTTTTCAGGCCGGATCAACGCATTTTGCATTTTTACCCGTCATCAAGACAGTGAGCGTCACTCAACGGAATTTTTAAGCCAAATAATACTAACGTTGATCCGGCCTGAAAAGACAAAGAGCTGTCGTAGGTCACGGACTATAGTTGTTTTCTTTTATTTGCATTCGATCTTTTCATTGATCGATATTGTATAGCAGTGTTTTTCCCTGCTTTTGGTCTTTTGTTTCTCTCGTATCTCAGTAGATGGCGCCTCTTGCTATAGTTCGCTCACTAATTACATTTAATTAGAGACAAAACCGTCTGATTAACTTCGCAAGATTTGTCACTTGACCAGCAGTGTTCTGAGGAGTCCCATAAGGACGAAACGGTTAACTGTCAACACTTATTAGGTGTCCATTAGATCTTGGACCCCCGTGAGGTTAAGCTTTCAAGCTACCCACGGAAAAATATAAGGGAAACAAAAAACTCCTTTTTGCCCGATTAGCCATGAAACTTGTTTGATTTTTAAATTCACGGGTACGAAATTTCACGTTTGTTAGTATTTACTAAGTTGACTTGTTTTCCTTCATTTCATTTATTTATTTGCCTTGCTATTTTGGCCCGAACTTGTTTCATCCTTTTTTTTTTTAAACATATTTCATGTTTCCAGTTTTTTTACAGTAGGTTTACTCCTAAAATAAACAAGATGAACTAAATCTTTGTGTTATTTGTACAATCCTATGAACCAACTTTGCAGAGACAAAAGAGAGATGAGGTTATATTTTTTTGCGGTTTCCTTACATTAATTTACCTCATGGGGTCAGTGGCGGATCCAGGGGGGGGGGCACTAGGGGCACTTGTCCCCCCGATAATTTATTGAATATACAAAAAATGAGTAAAAAGTAATGTTTTTGCTAATAAAAACTTAAAATTTTTGCCTGCGGCGCATGAAAGTATATATTGTTTTTAATTAATAAAATGCTGCTTAAAAAATATAAACCGTTTTTTACCAACAGAAAATGTCACCTAAAGTGCCACCCCCCCGAGAAGCACCTCTGGATCCGCCCTTGCATGGGGTAGATCTCGGACTGGGTTGCTGTCTGTCTCATTCTACCCAACGTAGAATGATGACAGCAGACATTTGGTCCAGATCTCCCCTATGACGGAATGATTTTGGAAGTATGTTTTTTTTTTAATAACCATTTAGATAAGTGACTACTGACTCAAATGTAGGTACACTGTGACCTGTTGGAAATGTGCATCTACCTATAAAGTACTTTCTATTTGTGTCATTTTGATTCGTTTAGGAATCTTTTGAAATCTTATTTTGTTTATTAGTCAATTTTTTTTGGTTTTTTAATTACACAAATACTCTGGAAGCCTCGGAAGTAGGTAGAGTTTCATTGTTTGGCTACAACGTTTGAGTTGAACTGTATTTTATTTAAGATCTTCCTTGTAAAACATTGATATTAAAACACTGTGGCGCTTAAAATTTTCTTATTTCTGAACCCCCCCCCCCCCCCTTCTCCATTGTATAAAAGTTACCGGGCATATCAATGTTTTACGTAGCTGGGAAATACAGTTCTGCTTCCAGATATTTGTTTAGTTACTCAGTAATTTGATTTTAGTGTCACAAATTGGCACAGCATTATTGTTCTATTTACAGTGTTACAAAATGGCGGCAACGTCTTTTAGGTTGCCACAAATGTCACCCAACACATTTTAATTGGCCACGGAGCTAAAAATTCTAAAAATTAACGAAAATTTTAGTGCGCAAGTACTAAAAAATTATACGATGCTGAAAACTGGTTGTGCGGTTGTGAAAAACGAAATGTTTTTTTTTGTTTCTCTCGTATCTCGGTAGATGACGCCTTTTGCTATAGTTCGCCCACTAATTACATTTAATTAGAGAAAAAACCGTCTGATTAACTTCGTAAGATTTGTCACTTGACCAGCAGTGTTCTGAGGAGTCCCATAAGGACGAAACGGTTAACTGTCAACACTTATTAGGTGTCCATTAGATCTTGGACCCCCGTGAGGTTAAGCTTTCAAGCTACCCACGGAAAAATATAAGGGAAACAAAAAACTCCTTTTTGCCCGATTAGCCATGAAAGTTGTTTGATTTTTAAATTCACGGGTACGAAATTTCACGTTTGTTAGTATTATTTGGCTTAAAAATTCCGTTGATTGACGCTCACTGTCTTGATGACGGGTAAAAATGCAAAATGCGTTGATCCGGCCTGAAAAGACAAAGAGCTGTCGTAGGTCACGGACTATAGTTGTTTTCTTTTATTTGCATTCGATCTTTTCATTGATCGATATTGTATAGCAGTGTTTTTCCCTGCTTTTGGTTTTTTGTTTCTCTCGTATCTCGGTAGATGGCGCCTCTTGCTATAGTTCGCTCACTAATTACATTTAATTGGAGACAAAACCGTCTGATTAACTTCGCAAGATTTGTCACATTGACCAGCAGTGTTCTGAGGAGTCCCATAAGGACGAAACGGTTAACTGTCAACACTTATTAGGTGTCCATTAGATCTTGGACCCCCGTGAGGTTAAGCTTTCAGGCTACCCACGGAAAAATATAAGGGAAACAAAAAACTCCTTTTTGCCCGATTAGCCACGAAACTTGTTTGATACTTTATTTGTTTATTAGTCAATTTTTTTTGGTTTTTTAATTACACAAATACTCTGGAAGCCTCGGAAGTAGGTAGAGTTTCATTGTTTGGCTACAACGTTTGGGTTGAACTGTATTTTATTTAAGATCTTTCTTGTAAAACATTGATATTAAAACACTGTGGCGCTTAAAATTTTCCTATTTCTGAACCCCCCCCCCCCCTTCTCCACTGTATAAAAGTTACCGGGCATATCAATGTTTTACGTAGCTGGGAAATACAGTTCTGCTTCCAGATATTTGTTTAGTTACTCAGTAATTTGATTTTAGTGTCACAAATTGGCACAGCATTATTGTTCTATTTACAGTGTCACAAAATGGCGGCAACGTCTTTTAGGTTGCCACCCAACACATTTTAATTGGCCACGGAGCTAAAAATTCTAAAAATAAACGAAAATTTTAGTGCGCAAGTAATAAAAAATTATACGATGCTGAAAACTGGTTGTGCGGTTGTGAAAAACGAAATGCTTTTTTTTTGTTTCTCTCGTATCTCGGTAGATGGCGCCTCTTGCTATAGTTCGCCCACTAATTACATTTAATTAGAGACAAAACCGTCTGATTAACTTCGCAAGATTTGTCACATTGACCAGCAGTGTTCTGAGGAGTCCCATAAGGACGAAACGGTTAACTGTCAACACTTATTAGGTGTCCATTAGATCTTGGACCCCCGTGAGGTTAAGCTTTCAGGCTGCCCACGGAAAAATATAAGGGAAACAAAAAACTCATTTTTGCCCGATTAGCCACGAAACTTGTTTGATACTTATTTTGTTTATTAGTCAATTTTTTTTGGTTTTTTAATTACACAAATACTCTGGAAGCCTCGAAAGTAGGTAGAGTTTCATTGTTTGGCTACAACGTTTGGGTTGAACTGTATTTTATTTAAGATCTTCCTGGTAAAACATTGATATGAAAACACTGTGGCGCTTAAAATTTTCTTATTTCTGAAACCACCCCCCCCCCCTTCTCCACTGTATAAAAGTTACCGGGCATATCAAAGTTTTACGTAGCTGGGAAATACAGTTCTGCTTCCAGATATTTGTTTAGTTACTCAGTAATTTGATTTTAGTGTCACAAATTGGCACAGCATTATTGTTCTATTTACAGTGTTACAAAATGGCGGCAACGTCTTTTAGGTTGCCACAAATGTCACCCAACACATTTTAATTGGCCACAGAGCTAAAAATTCTAAAAATTAACGAAAATTTTAGTGCGCAAGTAATAAAAAATTATACGATGCTGAAAACTGGTTGTGCGGTTGTGAAAAACGAAATGCTTTTTTTTTGTTTCTCTCGTATCTCGGTAGATGGCGCCTCTTGCTATAGTTCGCCCACTAATTACATTTAATTAGAGACAAAACCGTCTGATTAACTTCGCAAGATTTGTCACATTGACCAGCAGTGTTCTGAGGAGTCCCATAAGGACGAAACGGTTAACTGTCAACACTTATTAGGTGTCCATTAGATCTTGGACCCCCGTGAGGTTAAGCTTTCAAGCTACCCACGGAAAAATATAAGGGAAACAAAAAACTCCTTTTTGCCCGATTAGCCATGAAAGTTGTTTGCTTTTTTTTTGCTTTATTTGTCTTATTATGAACAATCCACAAAGTGATCCTGCGTAGGTGGTAAAGGGAATGTGTGATATCAAGCACTTTAGTGAAAAGTTAAAGACACAAAGTAAGTGATACTTATTTAAATAACCACATAGAATTTTCTATGCTAGGCAAGACTCTGATATTAGGTGCCAATTGAATAGTGCCTATAGGCAAAACATTACCGAACATAATGAAAATGTGGCGAAAAATAGACATATACATTTTTGATAGATTTTTTTCAGCCATCTTGAATTTTTCTGGAAAACTAATCAAATCTTACCCTTCCTGCAAGTAAAATAATTAGTGTCAAAATTATCAAAATCGGATCAATACTTCTTGAGCTATGGTTCAGAAATGATAATACTATAAAATTAAAAATTCCTTACCCCTTTTCATATAAGAAAATGCCTTTTCCAGATTTTCTGCCCAAAAATCCAGCCTTTACGATATCGTTCATTACGTTAAGGTTGCCCCCCTTAAATCTTTCACCAAAAGCCTTGAATAGATCAGGACCTAAAATTAAAAAAAAGTTTGATTTATTTGTAAATTTAAAAGGTTTAAATAAAAAAAAAATAATTATATACTATGTACAGGGTGGGCCAAATTCGATGTTTTTTGCTGGTTTTAGGTATTTCTAGCCGAGATACACAAATACGAGTGGACATGTCCTGGGCTCGATTTTCGAGACGTCTTCAAATATCAAAACCACTTCTTGATAAACCTCGTAGTTTTTTAGCTACAAGGGGGTTTTGAAAAGTCTGCATTTATAGAGTTGGTCTATAACTTTTTTATTTATGAAAATATCATTTTGGTGTAAGATGCTTTTTCAC
Organism: Aspidapion aeneum; assembly: GCA_963576565.1. NCBI lineage: Eukaryota > Metazoa > Arthropoda > Insecta > Coleoptera > Brentidae > Aspidapion > Aspidapion aeneum. The sequence goes on from OY755047.1 coordinate 5,284,989, forward strand.
AGGTTTTTTTATGAAGAATCCAACTGTCAAACTAATTTTTATCTGTCACTTTTAGTTTTTGAGATATTAAAAAAAGTTTAAGTTTTCTTATGGAATGACTCATTTTTTGTTTTTGCTTTGAAATCTACGTCAAATTTTCTGTTTAACGATATATCATAAATGACAGTTCGTTACGCAGTTTTTAAGATATTTACGACATATCGTTAAACAGAAAATTTGACGTAGATTTCGAAACAAAAACAAAAAATGAGTGTAAAAAAATTTAAACATTTTGTAAAATCTCAAAAACTAACAGAGACGCATAAAATTTAGTTTGACAGTTGGGTTCTCCATAAAAAAACCTACAAAAAAGCATCTTACACCAAAATAAAATTTTCATAAATAAAAAAGTTATAGGCAACCTCCATAAATGTAAACTTTTCAAAATCCCCTTGTAGCTAAAAAACTACGAGGTTTATCAAGAAGCGGTTTTCATATTTGAAGACGTCTCGAAAATCGAGCCCAGGACATGTCCACTCGTTTTTGTGTATCTCGGCTAGAAATACCGAACCAGCAAAAAACATCGAATTAGTCATTCAGTAAGAAAATTTAAACATTTTGTAAAATCTCAAAAACTAACAGTGACGCATAAAATCTAGTTTGACAGTTGGGTTCTCCATAAAAAAACCTGCAAAAAAGCATCTTACACCAAAATAAAATTTTCATAAATAAAAAAGTTATAGGCCACCTCCATAAATGCAGACTTTTCAAAATCCCCTTGTAGCTAAAAAACTACGAGGTTTATCAAGAAGCGGTTTTCAAATTTGAAGACGTCTCGAAAATCGAGCCCAGGACATGTCCACTCGTTTTTGTGTATCTCGGCTAGAAATACCGAACCAGCAAAAAACATCGAATTAGTCATTCAGTAAGAAAATTTAAACATTTTGTAAAATCTCAAAAACTAACAGTGACGCATAAAATTTAGTTTGACAGTTGGGTTCTCCATAAAAAAACCTGCAAAAAAGCATCTTACACCAAAATAAAATTTTCATAAATAAAAAAGTTATAGGCAACCTCCATAAATGCAGACTTTTCAAAATCCCCTTGTAGCTAAAAAACTACGAGGTTTATCAAGAAGCGGTTTTCATATTTGAAGACGTCTCGAAAATCGAGCCCAGGACATGTCCACTCGTTTTTGTGTATCTCGGCTAGAAATACCGAACCAGCAAAAAACATCGAATTAGTCATTCAGTAAGAAAATTTAAACATTTTGTAAAATCTCAAAAACTAACAGTGACGCATAAAATTTAGTTTGACAGTTGGGTTCTCCATAAAAAACCCTGGAAAAAAGCATCTTACACCAAAATAAAATTTTCATAAATAAAAAAGTTATAGGCCACCTCCATAAATGCAGACTTTTCAAAATCCCCTTGTAGCTAAAAAACTAGGAGGTTTATCAAGAAGCGGTTTTCAGATTTGAAGACGTCTCGAAAATCGAGCCCAGGACATGTCCACTCGTTTTTGTGTATCTCGGCTAGAAATACCGAACCAGCAAAAAACATCGAATTAGTCATTCAGTAAGAAAATTTAAACATTTTGTAAAATCTCAAAAACTAACAGTGACGCATAAAATTTAGTTTGACAGTTGGGTTCTCCATAAAAAACCCTGGAAAAAAGCATCTTACACCAAAATAAAATTTTCATAAATAAAAAAGTTATAGGCCACCTCCATAAATGCAGACTTTTCAAAATCCCCTTGTAGCTAAAAAACTAGGAGGTTTATCAAGAAGCGGTTTTCAGATTTGAAGACGTCTCGAAAATCGAGCCCAGGACATGTCCACTCGTTTTTGTGTATCTCGGCTAGAAATACCTAAAACCAGCAAAAAACATCGAATTTGTCCCACCCTGTACATGACTTTAAAATTTTAAATATCTTAAAAACTTCTTAAGTTAGAGACTAACTTTCTAAAGCGTTTTTGTAGTAAAAAGTTCAGGATTTTTAATAAAAGCAAAACAAAATCATAAAAATCGTTGACGTAATTTTTAATATTTATTTATTTATACTGACCTATGTGATTGGCAACATCCAGACCTACTTCATCAGCTAGTGTGGCGGCCCCTACTGGGAATCCAAACTTTTTCGATAGTTTGTCTAAGTCCTTTGGATCTACGCCTTCTTGTAGAAGCCTATAAAAAAGTTTAAAATTTTTTTTTTTATATTTTACAAAAAAAAATTTTTTTCTATAAGCGTGCGGAAAAGTCCACTTTTCCGCACGCATTTTAGTGTGGAAAGTGCCACTTTTCCGCACTAGTGCGGAAAAGTAAATTTGTTACGATTTTGAGGTGTTCTATAACATTTAGACCGTTCAAAATACATTTGTATCTTTCCTAGCACACGAAATATCCTAAAAATATTCAAATTGACTAAAATTCTGCTATATTTTCAATATTTTCGATAAAATAAAGTTTTCAGTAAAATAGGTTCAAATTATAAGTTTTAAACCTCCCCGGTATAAATATCGTCATTGTCAATGTCAAACAACAATGAACACTAGTGGTTTTAGATTTGGCATCTTAAATCACCATAGCAACAAAGTACAAACAAACTGTCAAAACAAAGCCAATTTTGCAGATACAAGAGTCTTTTGAATTTTTCAAACAAAAAAATCAGATTTTCAATGGATTCTTCGGACGAAGATCTACCCCAGTCAGTTCTAGAAGCCGCTAGAATGTGAATAATAATAATTGATTTGATTAAAACGTTTTGAATATAAATAATTTTCTGATTAATTTTTAGTTTTTTCCTCACGCTTATAGAAAAAATAGTGTACCTAACTCGTGCGTAAAGTGTCTTTTCCGCACTTGATTGCTGGCCAAACTCCGCTGTCGCGTCGTTTGGCCATCTGCAATCGCGTGCGGAAAAGAGGCACTTTCCGCACCAGTTAGGTAAACTACTATTTCTTACTCTAAGAAGAAAACCAAAGAAATAGTTAAAAATAGTTTTAATTTTTTTGTTTTTCTATCACAATATTTCAGTTTCAAACTATTTACAAAACAATATAAGGATGATACAAAAATGGTGCTGTGGAGTGGGAATGCATATTTTTCAAACACAGACTGCAAATGAAGCATAGTTTTAGTTATAAGATTTAAAACGAAATGTTTTCTTTATGGAGCATTTGAGTTTAATGTATAAAAAAAATTGCAAGTTTATAATTTTTTTTATTACAAAGCAAATACCTCATTCCTCTGGTGTAGTCCCAAACCAAATATTAAAAACTCAGATTGAAAAAAATATCCTAATAAATAATATTTAACCAAGTCTTAACTATTTATCAAAAAATTGATAAAACTTAAGTTTGCAGTCATATTTTTGAAAATCCGAATTTACATCTTCCCGGAAAATTTTACAATTTTAAACGTGCTCCATTTTTAATAACACAATATTTGTGAATACCACCAGTTAATTTCTAGAGAAAGAGACGGCCCTGGATATCTAATTACTTGTGAAGGTGACAAGTTGTGACAGATAATGTCAACTTTAGTTTGGTTTAAGTTATAGATCTTTTTATTTTCGGCAGAAAATTAGTTTTTTTCGGAGAAATCAAAAAGGAACGCTTCAATTATCATTCCTCTGGTAAGTAAATATTCGACTGATATCAATAGTATAATTTTTTTGTTAATTGTTTTAAAATTATAAGTATAGGAACTTTGTTTATATAAAACTTAAGTTAAGTAGTCTAAATAGATTTTGATTTAAATTGGAAAACCATTAAAAAAACTCATTCCTCTGGTACTCATTCCTCTGGAATTTTTATGCAATAATTCCTAAAATTCGGGAAAATAAATGTTTCTTAGCTTACACCTAATTAGTTACATAAATTTAAAAAAACAAAATTATTTACTGTGCTGTAATGTTATTTAAAGGCAATGACCAAAAATGATATCCATATAGCCCACTTTTGGTAGAATCATCCAAAACAAAAAATCCAAAATTTTAAAATTACGTACCTTATACTCTCAGCCATCATAGCACACAAAATCCTAGTAGTATAAAATCCAGGGCCGTCTCCAACGGTGATAACAACTTTCCCTTGTTTCAAACCGACATCCACAGCCTGCTTGGTGGCCTCAGCACTGGTCTGGTCGGTGGTGATAATTTCCAAAAGCTGCATTTTGTCCACAGGCGAAAAATAGTGCATACCAATCACGTTTTGAGGTCTCGAAGATGCTGCGGCGATTTTTTTAATGGGAATGGCGCTGGTGTTTGTGGCAAAGATGGCGTCCGGTCTGATAATTGACTCCACCTAGCACAAAAAAAAGTGAATCCCTGATGAATGACGTAAAAAGAATTGAGATAAAAGTAAAGCCAAGTTCTCCAATACAAATTTCAAAATTAAAGGTTCTTACTAGTTTAGAAATGTTTCTTTTTAAACTTTGCTATAACAGCCAAACTTCTTTTTGTTCCATATAGCACTGTGCCTAAGAGTCGTTTGCAGCCGTAATAGCCAAGTTTAGAAAAACATTTCCAAACTAGTGAGAACCGTTCATTTTGAAATTTGTATTGGAGAACTTGGCTTTACTTTTTTCTCAATTCTTTTTACGGCATACCAATTTCGCATACTTGGCTTTTTTTACATGAAATGTTTTTGTTATGATTTCACTCCTTTTTTAAATAATTTGAATAATATTTTAAGATTTAGGGAAATTGTTCAAAACTTTTGCAATGCCTTATTAAAAATTTTGAATTTTTTGAATTTTTTCCTATGGTTTTATCATAGTTCTTATCAGCTCTCTAGAGTTCCTGGAAGTGGGCAATGTTACTTTTACATAACTTTACAATTATAGGGGAAGGAAGTAAATTAAAATTTAAGTGTTTTTAAATTTTTCCTATAGTTTTATCAAAGTTTTTATCAGTCTTCCAAAGCTCAGCTCTCTAGCGTTTCTGGAAGTGGGCAATGTTACTTTTACATAACTCTACATTTATAGGGGAGGGTAGTTAATTAAAATTAAAAAAAAATTTCTATAGTTTTATCATAGTTCTTATCGGCCTTCCCAAGCTCAGCTCTCTAGCATTCCTGGAAGTGAGCAATGTTACTTTTACATACCTTTACATTTATAGGGGAGGGAAGTAAATTAAAATTTTGGCGTTTTAAACATTTTTCCCATACTTTTATTATATTTCCTATCAGTCTGCCAAAGCTCATTTCTCTAACACTTCTGGAAGTGGGCAATGTTACTTTTACATAAATTTACATGTATACTGCCGTCCAGTGGCGTATATAGAAAAAAGTTTCGGAGGGAGCCCGAGACCTCATGAGGCCGTATTTTATGCTATTATTACAAATTTAAGTATTTAAATTTTATAGTTAGAATTTATTTAGGTTTAGTGTAGTATTAGGTTGACGTATCTTAATCTAGGTTTTAGTTGCGTTATCTGTGACAAACTGGTATGCGAAAGTCTAGAAAAGGGCTGGAATGATTCCGAATCGAACAAGGATGGAAGGGTTCTCGAAAAGTAGGCAGCCCTCATATATAAGGCCGAACGTCGTACAGCAGTCAGCTAGTCACAGATAACGTACTGTAGTGGTCGTGAGATATTAACCGAAGTTAATAGACCGATTATAGTAGTGAATTATTAGCAAGTTATTAGTAAGTTTAAGTGCGTGTTTTTGTCGAAATAAATTGACGTATCGTTTTCAACAAGTGCGAGTTTTAATTTGTCGTTGTGAACCCGTAACACTATTTTATGTTTGCATTCAAGAAATATGTGGAAAATATCTAAAAAAATCTTAGCTTCGGGGGGGGGGGCGGGTCCCCCAGGCCCCCATATATACGCCACTGCTGCCGTCCTTAGTAAGACCCACCTATCTGCAAAAAAATCAAAAATGAGTTAGGACCGAAAACGGCTTAAAATAGGTTTCTTCCATCTGTTTTTTAAGAAAAATACCAACATTTGTGATAGGAAGTATTTTAATTTGAAAAACAAAAGAAAAATACTACTATGTACTCTTAGCAAGCATTTAAACTTTAAACTCGTTTTTCTCGAAATAAGTGAAAACGTAAATAAGTGGGTCTTACTAAGGACGGCAGTATAGGGGAGGGGAGTAAATTAGAATTATGTAGTTTTTTGATTTTTTCCAAGCGTTTCCTCATAATTTCTATCAGTCTGTCAAATTTCGGATTTGTAGCATGTCTGGAAGTACAGTAGAATTTTGATGATCTATACATGGGTTAGTAGATGAGTGAGTGAGTGGCAATTTCGACGTTTTTTGAAATTTCGTCACTACTTCACTACTTCTAGGAAGTCCATAAAACTTTATGAAGATCTACGACTGTGCAAAGTTTGAATTTCGTAGCTTATTATGAAATAGAGTTTTAGATAGGTGAAATATAGGCTGAAATTCAAATTTCAAGAAAAGATGGTCCAGCAGTTTACGCGACCTTGGCGGGGAACTGCCTTGCCCCCAGGTTAGCTCGTTGCACTGTCGAACACTATTTTTCATGAAAATCTTATAAACATTGGTCCAGGAACCACAAATTATGTATTAATTAAAAATGAAACCTGTGTTGGCCCGCGGTAAGAAAAACGATAACTGCAATGGACTGTAAATAATTTAATTAAATGAAGCGCGAACAAACATAAATATATTGATATGAAATTACGAAATAATCAAAGGTCCATAGGTTAGTTGTGGTTACCACACAACGGGAATCAGAGACAAAGCACTCACCAGTTTGCAGCCAATTTCTCCACGTTCCAAGGGGCCCCTTTCTGGATCTAATGATGGCACCACGTAGCTGAAGGGCTGAAGTTTTTAGTTCTATGCTTCAGTACACCAAAATCGAGCACTTTTAATTGTAGAAATATGAAATAGTTGGAGAAAGAAATTAACACGCCATTTTCTCGAGGCGGTTGACAAGGATCTCTCTGATTCTTGGTGCGCATGTCCAAAATGCGCGAATGCACTCTGTCCTTCATCCAATTCTGTGGTTTTAAAAATTTACAAACAACCGCGAAATTTTAGCGGGAGCTAACAACCTGTTGTATCTCTAAATTACTTGATCCGATTTCGCTGGTCAGTACACCATTCGAAAGCGCGAATCCTACTCTACAAATAAAATACTTAAGAATTTTTTTGTAGTTTGCTTAGTTTTGTAGATATATGCGTTTTGTTTTAATAAAGAAAGTATATAAGTAAAAAAAAAGGTTCTTACCTCTTTTAACACTTTGTGTTTAATGTTTAAGTCCTCAAAAACGGCTTCGATAACAAGATCGGCATTTTTGAAATTGTTGTAATGCAACGTCGCATCCAAATTTGACATAATCCTGTCTCTTTCTAGTCCAGAAATCTTCTTCCTCTTGACACCTGGAAAAATAACAAAAAAGTCCAAATAAAAAAAATGTTTTACCAACTTTGCCTTTTCTCGCAAACGAATTGTCCGATTTTAATGATTCTTATTTTGTTAGAAAGTCTGTAGTCTTTACAACAAATAAGTTCTGAAGAACCAATTTCGTATCTCTAACCGGGTTGGAAATATTCGCATTTTTGAAAAATAATCTAAAAAAATTGTCCCACAAATCTTGCTGTATTTCATAAACGGATTATCCGCTTTAAATGATTTCTTCTTTATTAGGAAGCTTGTGATTATTGTAATAAATAAGTTTTAAAGAGTCAACTTCGTATCTCTAACAATTTTCAAGAAACATTAAGTAAAATACCAATTAAAGAATGAGAGTTAATTTTTTTTTACAAACTTTGTCTTATTTCGCAAACGAATTGTCCGATTTTAATGATGCTTATTTTGTTAGAAAGTCTGTAGTATTTACAACAAATAAGTTCTGAAGAACCAATTTCGTATCTCTAACCGTGTTGAAAATATTCGCATTTTTGAAAAATAATCTAAAAAAATTGTCCCACAAATCTTGCTGTATTTCATAAACGGATTATCCGCTTTAAATGATTTCTTCTTTATTAGGAAGCTTGTGATTATTGTAATAAATAAGTTTTAAAGAGTCAACTTCGTATCTCTAACAATTTTCAAGAAACATTAAGTAAAATACCAATTAAAGAATGAGAATTAATTTTTTTTACAAACTTTGTCTTATCTCGCAAACGAATTGTCCGATTTTAATGATTCTTATTTTGTTAGAAAGTCTGTAGTTTTTACAACAAATAAGTCCCTAAGAACCAACTTCGTACCTCTAACCGTTTTGGAAATATTCGCATTTTTGAAAAATAATGTAAAAAAATTGTCCCACAAATCTTGCTGTATTTCATAAACGGATTATCCGCTTTAAATGATTTCTTCTTTATTAGGAAGCTTGTGATTATTGTAATAAATAAGTTTTAAAGAGTCAACTTCGTATCTCTAACAATTTTCAAGAAACATTAAGTAAAATACCAATTAAAGAATGAGAGTTAATTTTTTTTTACAAACCTTGTCTTATCTCGCAAACGACTTATCCGATTTTAATGATTCTTATTTTGTTAGAAAGTCTGTAGTTTTTACAACAAATAAGTTCTGAAGAACCAATTTCGTATTTTTGAAAAATAATCTAAAAAAATTGTCCCACAAATCTTGCTGTATTTCATAAACGGATTATCCGCTTTAAATGATTTCTTCTTTATTAGGAAGCTTGTGATTATTGTAATAAATAAGTTTTAGAGAGTCAACTTCGTATCTCTAACAATTTTCAAGAAACATTAAGTAAAATACCAATTAAAGAATGAGAGTTATTTTTTTTTACAAACCTTGTCTTATCTCGCAAACGACTTGTCCGATTTTAATGATTCTTATTTTGTTAGAAAGTCTGTAGTTTTTACAACAAATAAGTTCTGAAGAACCAATTTCGTATCTCTAACCGTGTTGGAAATATTCGCATTTTTGAAAAATAATCTAAAAAAATTGTCCCACAAATCTTGCTGTATTTCATAAACGGATTATCCGCTTTAAATGATTTCTTCTTTATTAGGAAGCTTGTGGTTATTGTAATAAATAAGTTTTAGAGAGTCAACTTCGTATCTCTAACAATTTTTAAGAAACATTAAGTAAAATACCAAAAAAAGAATGAGAGTTATTTTTTTTTACAAACCTTGTCTTATCTCGCAAACGACTTGTCCGATTTTAATGATTCTTATTTTGTTAGAAATTCTGTAGTTTTTACAACAAATAAGTTCCTAAGAATGAACTTCGTATCTCTAACCGTTTTGGAAACATTCGCATTTTCGAAAAATAAAGTAAAAAAATTGTCCCACAAATTTTGCTGTATTTCATAAACGGATTATCCGCTTTAAATGATTTCTTCTGTATTAGGAAGCTTGTGATAATTGTAACAAATAAGTTTTAGAGAGTCAACTTCGTATCTCTAACCATTTTCAAGAAACATTAGGTAAAATACAAATTAAAAATGAGAGTTAAAAAATTGTTTTACAAACTTTGCCGTATCTTGCAAACGGATTGTCCGATTCAATTCATTGCTTTTATGTAAGAAATCACGTGGTTTTTGCAACAAATAAGTCCCTATAAACCAACTTCAGATCTCCAACCGTTTTGATACAATTTGCGTTTTTGAAAAATTATGCAATTTTTTTCAATCACAAGTCTTGGTGTATCCCCTAAACCAATCATCCAATTTGAAAAATTCCTTCTTTAATAAAAAGCTTGTGATTTTTGCAAAAAGTAAGTTCCTTAGAATCAACTTTGTATCTCTAACGATTCTTAAAATATTTGTAATTTTAATAACAAACGGAAAAAAAATTGTACCTTACCTTTATCAATTCCAGTATAGATTTGATTAACTCCTCGGGCTAGTCCAGCTGCATTTGTGTCCTTTAAAATGACATTGTAGCCTTTGTTGACTGAGACATGCGCAATACCTACAAAAAAAAAGAAAAAACCTAAATAAATTTTGCGTTATTTAAACATAAAACAGCATGAACTATTGGAAGCTATTGGAAATAAAAGAAAATATATTGCAGCCAACTATCTATCTATCTATTTAGTTTTCTTCAATCTATCTTTGGACATAGGCTTCCCCAATATCTTCCACTGTTCTCTGTCTGTCCCGGTGTTCATCCATCTAATCCCCGCATGTTTCTTCAAATCGTCCGCTCATCTCATTTGGGGTCTTCCGCTACTTCTTTTATTTTCCCAAGGTCTCCAGTCTACAATACATTTGTTCCATTGATCGTTTTTCTTTCCTCTGACATCCCTTACTTTTGTTTTATTTCTAAGATACATAGATAGAGAAAAAAACTGTAAACAAACAAGGTAACTTGACTTGACCACTTTTCTAAATAATAAACCACTGACCTGCTCCCATCAGCCCAGCTCCAAGCACGGCAATGTTCTTTGGTGGTTTGGCGGGGTTGCCAAATCTATTTTTCTTGCACTGCGTCTGTCCAAAGAACAAACTAACCAAACCTTTCGACTGTGGGGTCATGGCCAACTCGCCGAAAGCTTGGGATTCGGCATTCAAACCCGCTTCTCGGCCTTTTTCGACTCCGGTTCGGACGACTTCGAGTATTTTGAGGGGGGCGGGGTACAGACCTCCTGATAGTTTCATAACCTAAAAAATGGTGAAAAGCATGCTGTTGTATGGAATAGAGACTTTAATTTGATACCCCACATTTTATTTTCAAAATTTGTCTTTCTAAAAAACGAGTAATATTGAAAAAGCTGTTTTAAGACAGAAACAGACTGTAAAGAACTGGAAAAGAATAGTAAAAGCTAAAAAGGTTATTGGATGTCAACAGTATTTTATGGAGCAGAGAGATAAAAAAGAATGTAAAATTTAACTTATATGAAACAATGGTGAAAAGCACGCTGTTGTATGGAATAGAGACTTGTCGCGTAACAGAAAAATACAAAGCAAAAATGGAAAGTGTCAAAATGGATGTAATAGAAGATCAATGAGAACATCTAGAACAGATCATATAAGAAATGAGATCATAAAAGAATGAATGGGAATCGAGGCAAGCATAACGGATGACATCACTAAAAGACAACTGATATGGTACAGTCGGGGACTTAATAAATAACCGCTGCCGTTTTCAGAAGAGCTTGAATGAGAATCCCAATACCGGGCGAGGTTTATGAATGAATGAATTATTGAACATCGTATCGCGCGCTTTCATTTCTTCGACTCCACGTCGATCGGCTGTCGCTGTGCACTTTTGTGCAATGCAATTTTTGCTATTGAAATTAATAACTATTTGGAATATTGGCCGAAAAACGGGCTAAGCCATACACGTTTTTTGGATATACACATTTCTTTTTTTAGCTGATTTCTTGTTTATTAGCATTGGATGTGTGGCCGGCCGCCCCCAAGGTCGAAAACTCAAGTTTATTTTTAGGACTCCAATGTCAACAACATATGTCAAAATCGCGACTACACCACCTTTTGCAAGCTAAAGTTCTATAATGACTGGACTATTTAGCCACCCCCAAAAATAGTGTTCTTGTGCATCCAGAAGTCGGGGTAGTTACACATTTAAGACAATTCAAATCTTAAAGTAAAGGCCGTCTTCACAGCCGTTTTCGAATCGCCCTTACTCAAATAACCAATTTTTGCTTGTACTTATTTTTTTTAGCTTTACACTTTTAAAACTTACCATTTTAAAAATAGCTAGGAATACAAACATGTTGCATTTGTGTTTCTCTATGTAAGTAATAAAAAACAATAAATTAAAATCCTGAAAAACCACTATTATGTGTATTTTTTTTTGTTATTAGATATGCGTCAAAACAATTGTTATATTTTTATTGCTTGCCTCACAAAGTAATAAAAAAGATCCCAAAAGTTGGTAAAGGTTTGTGTTTGTAAGAAATAAATAAAAGTTTAAATTGCCAATACTCAAAACTGAAGTGATTTTGGCGGCCTCTCGCGGCAATATTATAAACTCTTGTCCTTAACCTTTTATATGGTAATATAGAGGGCCCGGAGAAGTTTAATTTAATGTATTATAATATATATATATATTTATAAAGTTAGCAATTTAAAAAAATTAAAAAACTGCACTTTTTGGGTACCCCTTTGGTCAGGAAAATTTTCACCAAAAATTAAAAACAAACATTTGTTGATACTGTGCCCCGAAGAAGCTACCGAGTCTCTTATACTAACCTGAAAATATTACAGTTGTAGATGTAATGGTGTTCGAGAAAAATAAAATCAAAAGTTGTAAATTTTCAAAAAATTAAAAATTTTGTCAAAAAAATGTCAACTTTTTTGCTATTGGATATACGTCAAAACAATTGTTATATTTTTATTGCTTGCCTCACAAAGTAATAAAAAAGACCCCAAAAGTTGATCTAAAGGTTTGTGTTTGTAAGAAATAAATAAAAGTTTAAATTGCCAAAACTCAAAACTGAAGTGACTTTGGCGGCCTCTCGCGGCAATATTATAACCACTTGTCCTTAACCTTTTATATGGTGATATAGAGGGACCGGAGAAGTTTAATTTAATGTATTATAATATATATTGTTACAAAGTTAGCAATTTAAAAAAATTAAAATACTGCACTTTTTGGGTACCCCTTTGGTCAGGAAAATTTTCGTCAAAAATTTCAAAAAAAACATTTAGTTGATACTGTGCCACAAAGAAGCTACCGAGTCTCTTATACTAACCTGAAAATATTACAGTTGTAGATGTAATGGTGTTCGAGAAAAATAAAATCAAAAGTTGTAAATTTTCAAAAAATTAAAAATTTTGTCAAAAAAAAGTCAACTTTTTTGCTATTGGATATACGTCAAAACAATAGTTATATTTTTATTGCTTGCCTCACAAAGTAATAAAAAAGACCCCAAAAGTTGATCTAAAGGTTTGTGTTTGTAAGAAATAAATAAAAGTTTAAATTGCCAAAACTCAAAACTGAAGTGACTTTGGCGGCCTCTCGCGGCAATATTATAACCATTTGTCCTTAACCTTTTATATGGTGATATAGAGGGCCCGGAGAAGTTTAATTTACTGTATTATAATATATATTGTTACAAAGTAGGCAATTTAAAAAAATTAAAAAACTGCACTTTTTGGGTACCCCTTTGGTCAGGAAAATTTTCGTCAAAAATTTCAAAAAAAATATTTAGTTGATACCGTGCCACAAAGAAGCTACCGAGTCTCTTATACTAACTTGAAAATATTACAGTTGTAGATGTAATGGTGTTCAAGAAAAATAAAATCAAAAGTTGTGAATTTTCAAAAAATTAAAAATTTTGTCAAAAAAAAGTCAACTTTTTTGCTATTGGATATACGTCAAAACAATTGTTATATTTTTATTGCTTGCCTCACAAAGTAATAAAAAAGACCCTAAAAGTTGATCTAAAGGTTTGTGTTTGTAAGAAATAAATAAAAGTTTAAATTGCCAAAACTCAAAACTCAAGTGACTTTGGCGGCCTCTCGCGGCAATATTATAACCACTTGTCCTTAACCTTTTATATGGTGATATAGAGGGCCCGGAGAAGTTTAATTTAATGTATTATAATATATATTGTTACAAAGTTAACAATTTTAAAAAATTAAAAAACTGCACTTTTTGGGTACCCCTTTGGTCAGGAAAATTTTCGTCAAAAATTTCAAAAAAAACATTTAGTTGATACTGTGCCACAAAGAAGCTACCGAGTCTCTTATACTAACCTGAAAATATTACAGTTGTAGATGTAATGGTGTTCGAGAAAAATAAAATCAAAAGTTGTAAATTTTCAAAAAATTTAAAATTTTGTCAAAAAAAAGTCAACTTTTTTGCTATTGGATATATGTCAAAACAATTGTTATATTTTTATTGCTTGCCTCACAAAGTAATAAAAAAGACCCCAAAAGTTGATCTAAAGGTTTGTGTTTGTAAGAAATAAATAAAAGTTTAAATTGCCAAAACTCAAAACTGAAGTGACTTTGGCGGCCTCTCGCGGCAATATTATAACCATTTGTCCTTAACCTTTTATATGGTGATATAGAGGGCCCGGAGAAGTTTAATTTAATGTATTATAATATATATTGTTACAAAGTTAGCAATTTAAAAAAATTAAAAAACTGCACTTTTTGGGTACCCCTTTGGTCAGGAAAATTTTCGTCAAAAATTTCAAAAAAAACATTTAGTTGATACTGTGCCACAAAGAAGCTACCGAGTCTCTTATACTAACCTGAAAATATTACAGTTGTAGATGTAATGGTGTTCGAGAAAAATAAAATCAAAAGTTGTAAATTTTCAAAAAATTAAAAATTTTGTCAAAAAAAGTCAACTTTTTTGCTGTTGGATATACGTCAAAACAATTGTTATATTTTTATTGCTTGCCTCACAAAGTAATAAAAAAGACCCCAAAAGTTGATCTAAAGGTTTGTGTTTGTAAGAAATAAATAAAAGTTTAAATTGCCAAAACTCAAAACTGAAGTGACTTTGGCGGCCTCTCGCGGCAATATTATAACCATTTGTCCTTAACCTTTTATATGGTGATATAGAGGGCCCGGAGAAGTTTAATTTAATGTATTATAATATATATTGTTACAAAGTTAGCAATTTAAAAAAATTAAAAAACTGCACTTTTTGGGTACCCCTTTGGTCAGGAAAATTTTCGTCAAAAATTACAAAAAAAACATTTAGTTGATACTGTGCCACAAAGAAGCTACCGAGTCTCTTATACTAACCTGAAAATATTACAAATGTAGATGTAATGGTGTTCGAGAAAAATAAAATCAAAAGTTGTAAATTTTCAAAAAATTAAAAATTTTGTCAAAAAAAGTCAACTTTTTTGCTATTGGATATACGTCAAAAAAATTGTTATATTTTTATTGCTTGCCTCACAAAGTAATAAAAAAGACCCCAAAAGTTGATCTAAAGGTTTGTGTTTGTAAGAAATAAATAAAAGTTTAAATTGCCAAAACTCAAAACTGAAGTGACTTTGGTGGCCTCTCGCGGCAATAATATAACCACTTGTCCTTAACGTTTTATATGGTGATATAGAGGGCCCAGAGAAGTTTAATTTACTGTATTATAATATATATTGTTACAAAGTTAGCAATTAAAAAAAAATTAAAAACTGCACTTTTTGGGTACCCTTTTGGTCAGGAAAATTTTCGTCAAAAATTTCAAAAAAAACATTTAGTTGATACTGTGCCACAAAGAAGCTACCGAGTCTCTTATACTAACCTGAAAATATTACAGTTGTAGATGTAATGGTGTTCGAGAAAAATAAAATCAAAAGTTGTAAATTTTCAAAACATTAAAAATTTTGTCAAAAAAAAGTCAACTTTTTTGCTATTGGATATACGTCAAAACAATCGTTGTATTTTTATTGCTTGCCTCACAAAGTAATAAAAAAGACCCCAAAAGTTGATCTATAGGTTTGTGTTTGTAAGAAATAAATAAAAGTTTAAATTGCCAAAACTCAAAACTGAAGTGACTTTGGCGGCCTCTCGCGACATTATTATAAACACTTGTCCTTTACCTTTTATATTGGTGATATAGAGGGCACCGAGAAGTTTGATTTAATATATTATAAAACATATTTTTACAAAGTTAAGTTTTTTAACCGAACATTCAAACGGAATACAGACCTAAGCAAAATTTTTCATGATTAAATTTAACTTTTGTGTTGAAATTGACTTTTTTTCGAAAACGGATTGTTGGATTTTAATAAATCTTTTCTTATCAGAAAGCTTGTAGTCTTTACAACAAATCATTTTATAGTAATAAACTTCGCAGCCCTAACCGTTTTTAAAATATTAGCATTTTTAAAAACGAATGTAAAAATGACTTAAACATTTTAACTTTTTTAGTTTTCTAGATATCTTACCTGATTCAAGGCAATATTAACTTTTTTAAAAACCAATGTAAAAAAGAGTTAAACAACATTTTAACGTTTTTTTTAGTTTTCGAGATATCTTACCTGATTCTTGGCCTTTCCAAATATTTGATCTCTAACCCAGTTATACTGTATGGCAAAATCTATGGCTTTTCTAGTTAAATTCTTTTTTCTATCAGCTTTCAACTTTCCAGAACCCAACTCTTTGGCTATTTGGACCGCTACGTTTTCAAGATACAACCTAAAAAAAAATTGAGGGTTATCAAACTAATTAAAAAAAAATCTGGATTACAAAAAAAAAACTTTTACTACTACTATGTCGGTTTATTCTCCACCTCCTTCGATCCTGACAATCATCTTCCGAACCGAACCGAACCAAACCGAACCGAACCAAACTATTACTTCTACAAAAGAAAAATTAAAAAAAAAAAATATGTGGTATCAAATTAAAGAAATTTTTTTCTAGATTACAAAAACAAATATTTTACCTTGTACTGTTTTCTGGAGTATCCAATCCGGGTCCCAAAGGATTTACAATGAGATCAACAAGTCCTGTTTTTTTCGCTTTGTTGGCATTAAGGGTTTTACCTGTTAGTATCAAATCGAGGGCATCGGGCAAAGCGATCAGTTTGGGGGCCCTTTGAGTGCCGCCCCCTCCTGGGAGAAGACCTAACATAACCTAAAAACAAGTAATTATTCTGTAATTGTATAACATTGTTTTAAATAGAAATAAAATTTCGAACTTCCATTGTCTTTATTTATTTTAAACACAAAGTTTCGGTTAGTAAGTATCTCTAACCGACAAGACGCTAGCGCTACCAAGTCCACTTCCAATCCCTGGCTTCGCATGCGTAGGTCTACCAATATTATTTACCTCATGTATTAGAATAGATGCATACAGGGTGATTTTCACTTGAATGATTCTAACCACATGAAAATAGAAAGTTTCAAAAACCTAACCTAACGAAACCTAATCGGATCTAACCGAACCGAACCAAAGCAAACTAAACCAATATTTTTTTTCAAAAAAAAAACTTTCCTGACTTCCTACCTGGGATGCTAGAGGATGTGAATCCGAACCGGACCGTACCGAACCGAACCTATCCAAACCTAACCCTACCCAACTAAACCTAATTAGCAGTATGTGTTGTAGTTTAGTTTGGTTAGGTTAGGTTTGGTTCAGTTTAGTTAGGTTCGGTTGGGTTCGGTTCGGATTCACATCCTCTAGGATCCCGGGCAGGAAGTCAGGAAAGTTTTTTTTTTGAAAAAAATTATTGGTTCAGTTTCCTTCGGTTCGGTTAGATTTGATTAGGTTTTGTTAGGTTAGGTTTTTGAAACTTTCTATTTTCATGTAGTTAGAATCATTCAAGTGAAAATCACCCTGTATGCATCTATTCTAAGACATGAGGTAAATAATATTGGTAGATCTGCGCTTGCGAAGCCAGGGATTGAAAGTGGACTTGGTATCGCTAGCGTCTTGTTCTCTAACCGTTTTCAAGAGTAAACTAAAAAAACTAGTCTCTAGGCTACTACTTATACCAGTTGGTGTGCAGTCAGGTGTGACGGCCCGCCCGCTTTTTTAATCCTAAAACGCCTGTTTTCCTTAAGGAGTGGTTTTCATATGTTTGGTGTGTCCCTGCTTGGTTAACTGAAAACTTCTTTATTCTGCATTATAAACGCAGCATCAATAAACTTTCGTTTTCGCCAATGCGACTCCTTATGCAAAACTTTAGCTTCTGACCACTGAATCCTGTGATCATTTGACCATGCATGATCCGCTAAACCAGATTTTTCAATATCCCCTAATTGGGTACTTTTTATATGTTCATTTACTCTAACCTGAAGAGGGCGTTTCGTTTCACCTACATATGATTTACCACACTCACACGTGATTTGGTAAATACATTTCTTATTATTTAAGGTATTTTCTGGTTTTGTTTTAATTACATACTCATCATATTTCCCGATGAAAATACTGTTTTTATATTATAGTGTTTGGCTATTTGTCTTATGTTTTCTGAAATCCCTTGAACACATGGAATGTTAATAATACCCAACGAATTATTTTGAGAATTTGCTACACTGTTAAGGTTGGTTCAGCCTCATAAATTACATTAGATTAAATTAAATTAACTTACATTACCTTACCCTAAGCCAAATTAGACAAACTTAATAGAAAATTTTTAAAGTTTTTCTGAAGTTTTTCACTTGTATTTTTTGTAAACATCTTATTTTATACCTTTATGAATCTTCCTAAGTAAAAAAACAACGCATTTTTCACAAAAAAAATCTCTTTAGTTAGTCTAATTTGGCTAGGGTAAGTTAATTTATTTTAATCTAATGTAATTTATGAGGCTGAACCGACCATTATACTGGGGACTAGAAGTACCTCAGGTAATCCCATTCCAGTTTTCTTATCAGCTACAGCTATTCTGTAGTGACATGCCAAAGCAGTCTCTAAGCCTCCACCCAAACAGGAGCCTTGGATAGCTGCGACAAATGGTTTGGAACTGTTTTCAATTACATTGAATAAGTCATTTGCTGATTTGGATAAATGGTATCCTTCCTCTGCTGTTTTACCTATTAAACAAAAATAATAGACCAGAGTTTTACCTATTAAACAAAAATAATCGACCAGTACAAAAGCAACTACATGGCGGCGATATTTCAATTTTTCAAAAAACACAAATTTTAGTTTTTGCTCAATATTTTAGTAACCCCTGTAGATATCTTTAATATTGATACAGCACGTGATTGGGCTTAGAATAGCGCAACTTTCTTCTCATTTAAAAAAACTCGTATCTCTTACCGTTTTTATCTGGGACACCCTGTATACATTTAAGGTTGCAAAAGGTTCAAAAGTTTTGAAACTGGGCACAATTATAAGGTTGATGGTCCTCAAGATTTTAGTAAAATTAGAGAGACCTTAACAAATGTCCGCTAACACTGCCATTCAGTTTTTTTTAAGTAACTTGATTTCTAAAGAATGTAGAAAAAAAAGTTTTAAACAAAAATTATAGGCAACAAAATTTCCTTCAAAAATGATACAATGTGTTTTTTTGTTAGACCAATAGTTTTTGATTTATGATATCACTAACGATTGGACTAAAAATCAAAACATGAAACATTTACAATCTCTTACTTAACCTTACATTTTGCAATCATAGTTATGTCAGCCCCAGCAATGAAACAATTTGGTTTTCCAGAGATTAAGACTGTGCTTTGAACTCCAGGGTTTGAATCGATTTCTGCTAACACCTTTGTGAAATCGTCCATAACTTCCCTGTTAAGAGAGTTGACTTTTGAGTCAGGACTGTCCAGGGTAACGACTGCCACATTGTCCACTACCTGAAAAAAATATGAATTAGAATTTTGCTTCATCATGACACAACTAAAAATCTTAGATAGATGAAACTTGGCACACTGATAAAGGAAAGATTGCAAAATCTAAATCAGTCTTTAGTTTCTTTCTAGATTTCCTAGAAAATCTATAAAACCACCAAATTAGAATTTCACATTTTGTGCTACATCACTTCATACAATTCAGACTTGTGACTAAACTAAAAATCTTAGAAAGATGAAACTTGGCACACTAATAAAGAAAAGATTGCAAAATCTAAATCAGTCTCTAGTTTATTTCTAGGTTTCCAAGAACATCTATAAAACCACCAAATTAAAATTTTGCATTTTGTGCTACATCACTTCATATAATTCAGATTTGTGACCAAACTAAAAATCTTACAACTATGAAACTTGGCACACTGATAAAGGAAATATTGCAAAATCTAAATGAGTCTCTATTTCTTTCTAGGTTTTTAGAACATCTATAAAATTACCAAATTAGAATTTTGCATTTTGTGCTATGTTGCTTCATAAAATTCAGATTTGTGACTAAACTAAACATCTTAGAAAGAGGAAACTTGGCACACAGATAAAGAAAAGACTGCAAAATCTAAATCATTCTCTAGTTTATTTCTAGGTTTTCTAGAACATCTATAAAACCAATAAATTAGAATCTTGCATTTTGTGCTACATTGCTTTATATAATTCAGATTTGTAACTAAACTAAAAATCTTAGAAAGATGAAACTTGGCACACACATAAAGGAAAGATTGCAAAATCTAAATCAGTCTCTAGTTTCTTTCTAGGTCTCCAAGAATATCTATAAAAGCACCATAAATTATGTAACTTAAACAGATAAACTTTTTTTAAATTTCCTAGGGATGAAATGTTCATATTAAAAACTTTGATAGACTGTTGGACAGGTCTTATCTTACTCTACAAACGAAATATAAATGTACCTTTAAATTCAAGTGTTTATACCCGGCTAAGGAGGAAAGAGCGCGCCGCTCTAAACCGCGCACTTTCACGTTGTGCGCGGCCATTTTGTTGAGCGCCCCAAATAGGCGGATAGAAGACATCCTGGAAAATAAAACGACCCTTAACCTGCGAACCGAATTTCACAAATAAACCAAAAAAAATTAAATAACAAAAAACTCGAAATGGTACTTTGCACTGTGTGGTCAGACCTTTGGACCCTGTTGACCCAATCAGCTGATCCGGCAAAATTTGTATTGTTGCGTCATCTAGCGCCACTATGGGACTCGAAAAATTTTGCCGCCATCTGTAGACTGGATCTGGAACTATGCGATACGTTGCGCCATCTTACAGTACAGACTCGAACTAAAAATGTAAACACATGTATCAAAAGTAAGGTTAGGTAATTAAATTTTGATTTTAGAGTTTTTTTTAGTTTCTGTGATAAAAAATGAACAAAAAACGTAAATTAGACAAATCTAAAACCGACGACTTTGAATTTGACCCAGTGCCCAAACATTTGGTTACCACCCACCTGAAAAACCAGGAAAAACGGTTGATTATCATTTTAGAAGGGGCGCAGCTCGAGACAGTGAAGGTAAGGCAGCGCCCCAGGTACACCTAATGGTAGAGAATCTCAAAACGAACGTTTTTTGTATTTACCACTTTTTTCTAAAATGTTTAGTTTGAGAGAAATTAAGTTTTTGTCTATTTATCTAAAATGTATCCTTAAAAAGTTACAGTTGTTTTTTTTTCCAGGTTGGTCAAAGGTTTGAATTGCTCAACTGTGATGATCACACACACATTCTCAAACAGCACAATAGAGATGTTGGTTCTTGTCGACCTGACATCACCCACCAATGCCTCCTTATGTTGCTAGACAGTCCCCTGAACAGAGCAGGCCTGCTGCAAGTCTACATCCACACCAGCAACAATATTTTGATTGAAGTCAATCCACAAACTAGAATTCCGAGGACTTTTAAGAGATTTGCTGGACTTATGGGTAGGTTTATATATATTTGATGACCATTTATGTCATTTTTAATTTGATTTATTTAATTTTTCAGTTCAATTATTGCACAAGTTCTCAGTAAGAGCTGAAGGTGGTCCAAAACTGCTCAAAGTTATCAAAAACCCAGTAACTGACCATCTCCCAGTGGGAGTTAAAAAGTTAGCAATGTCTTTTTCAGCTAAGCAAGTACAAAAATGCTCAGAACTTGTACCTCAAGTAGAAGATCCAATCGTTATTGTGGTGGGAGCTATGGCCAAGGGTGCAGTGGATGTAGATTATACCGAAGACACCATTTCAATTAGTAATTACCCACTTTCTGCAGCATTGACTTGTACCAAGCTTTGTTCAGCATTTGAAGATGCTTGGGGTGTTATCTAAGATTTTTCAGTGTATTATTTTGATTTAGGTTTAAGGCAGATTTAGATTTTATTAAATAAGTATTTAAATATTTTATAAAATGCTTGTTTTTTATTTTTAAAAGAATATTATATCAATAAGTGGATCCAAATTTCGAATCAGTGTGCTTAAAACCTCTCTAGGCTATTCACCTCGTTTGAATCTCCCGCCAAGCGTTGTCAACTGTCAAAATCAAGTCATTTTGACGGCAAATGTCACTTTGACTTGGAGGGGGAATATTTGTCATGCGCCTTCAAAAATTACGAAAAAAAAATGGATTCCCTGCAAATTAGATGACGCATTTTATTTTCGCAACATTTCATCATTTTTCCTAAATTCCCGTTTAGAGGATATTTTTCTTGGAAATTTTTAATTTTTTTTTGATAAAACTTTGGCGAGTCATTTTAAGAAAACAAAGAGAACAAAAACAAACGTTTGTCAGTTTCGTTTGAATGTTTTCTGCCGTGATAAAATTTTCAAAAATATCGGGAGAGAAAAGGGCGTAATTTTGTTGGAAACTCCGTGAAAATTCGCCCAGAAAAAGTAGGTAACTTAACTTGCAAAAAGGGTGGAAAACCGAGAAAATCCCGGTTGAAAAACCAATTATTATTCAGCGACGCCTAGTCGCCATATTTTTGTATCCTCAATCATCGTCTTTCGATTCGTAGAAATTCGAAATTTCATGGAGAAATTTATATTACAAAGTTTTTCCCTAAGCGGGTTTAACGATATTTCTTAATTTTATGGCCCCATAATGACTTCCTGGGGTTTTTCCAGAGGGTTGGTCGGCGTCTACCTGAAACGGCGGCCATCACGGAATTTCAATTCAGCTTCGTGAAAAGCGAGTGGTGAAAGTGGCGTGTGTGTCCTGTGGCTCCGTGATTTTTCGCAATTTCGATGTGGATCATTACAGAAAAAACCCAGGTAGGGCCGTAGGATAGAGCTCAGAGTATTTTCTATTAAAAAAACACGTCAAGTCGTTTGGAAAACCTCCAGCAATGTGAAAAAAACGCAATCTTCCTGCTTCGTGCCGAGGCCGAAGCTCGACGGACCTAGGCGCCATGTTGAAAATGTGAAATGTAGACAAACGAAGATCGCTTGTGTTTCGTTGAAAAAACCGCTTTTCTTCAATCCTTTCCGTTCGCTTGTTTTCCAGTTTTGTCACTCGTCGAATTAGCCATGGAAAACAACAGTTCCATGGCGTTCTTGGACCTGCCAAAGCCCAATTGCAATCAAGCTTTTTGCCGCCCGCCAAAGCTCCAAGGTCTCCCTTTGCATAGCCTACTTTCTTTGCCTCGATTTTAGAAGACTAGGCCCCTGTGTGCTTTTAAATCTCAAAAAAACAAATGCTACTTTACCATAAAACAATGTAAACAAAGCCCCTAGGGCCAAACATAGCCTACTGTTTACCCCATTGTTTTGGAGAGATTTGGGGAACTCCCTAATTACTCCCCCTTATTATTTGCATTATTGCATGTATTTTGTCTTGAAAAATAAGGTGTGGTCCTTTCTTTTTATTTGGGGCTAAATTAGTAAATTAGAGGTCTGATTAACCCCAACAGAAAAAAAGCTAATTTGGACCCCAGAACACCTTGGACCCACAAAATTGCTTGGTCATTCATTATTGATTTGCTTGCAAATAGCCTTTTGTAATTTTAGTATTATCAATTTTATACCTAAACTAATAATAAAATTGATTTTTTTAAATTAATTGCTTACATTACCTTTGTACAAGCCTTTCATCTAGTCTGCCCCTCAAAAACAAATGGGAGTTTTATCTCACTGTCTCAAAAACAAATGTTTGACATAAACAATCATAGCCTTCTGGATAATAAAATAAATAGCATGTTTTCATTTATCCCTTGCATTAACTTTTGTAACCAAAAATCTAGAATGGTTTTCTGAAACCAATTTTATAGGCTGTAAGGCAATAAACATTGAAATTTTGATTAGAAAACTGCAATTTAGCGAATTGTAGTTTAGTTTGGTATTTTAGGATATCACAAGGCGCATGACTAACCAGAATAATGCTTTTGCAGACATTTAGTTTTCTTTTACAATTATTATTTTTGGTTATTGCTTTTTATTTTCAGTTGTTTGATTTTTGTATGTTTTTTTGCAATTAGATTTTGTTTAATTTTTGAATTTTTGCCTTTTTATTTGCAGAAAAACAAGATGCAATGAATAGGTTAGCTTTATAGTGCAGAGATATCCCTGGGCATGGGATTTAGAAAGTTATGTGACGAACATTATATTTGGAGCGATACTTGATAGGCCTTGGGTCGTTTATTTTTGTTTATTTTGGTAAGCAATTTATTTTCAAATAAAAAAATGTTTATTTTACAAAAAAAAAGTTTCCCCACTTCGTTGGTACTATAAATTGTCATGGAGTCTGATCAGGTTCCATACAGTACTGGCCAAAATTGAAGAAATCACCTAAAATTGTATATAAGAGTCATATCCACCTGCATGGTAAAAAAAATTTTCTACAATGAAAACACATACCTATGTTTCTTTCATAAATTGCTTTATCTTAAAATAATTTGTTTGGAGTTAAAATATTTCTTTTAGGTTCAACAGAGCATTTAATCTTGAAATGAGACTTTATTTTTCTTCTATAATTGTTTTGTTTCAGTATACTCCATTTTGTAACAAAGCAAATTGTCTTCATATAAGTAATATTTTGCTTCCAGAGAAAAGTGTGCCTTATAAAACAATGTCTGTTTCACATTAAAATAAAAGGGCAAGACATTTTTTGTGCAATATCAAGAAAATATTCTCTTGGTGAATAGGAAAGCACTAATTATTTTACTTTAAACCAATTTGCCTTGATCTAAGACAATTTTTTTACTGTGCGCTACAGCTTAAAGCAGAGTAGATTATGGATCGTTCATACTCGTCTTTTGTCTAGTCATATGTCTTGTCATAAGAAAGTTAAAACCACTGTTTCTTATGGGAGTGTTCATACAATGCTTTTGCTTTTGTTTTTGATTAGTCTTTGTCTTAAGAGTTGCCAACTTTCAATCCTTAGGACAACGACTAAGACGAGTGACAGACATCAGCTGATATTTGTTGTTTTTTTTTATAGGGCGTTTGAAGAGCGCAAGCGCGCGGTCGAAATTTTGAATTTATGGCTATTAATCATGTTTTTAACAGAAAATCTCAACATAACCTCAAAATTTTATTTGTTTTTTTTTCTTTTTCGCTTTTGTTCTTTCGTGTCTGTGTTTCATGCACAGATTAGCTTAAATAAGATTGTTTTGTGTAGAAAATGACTTTTGAAGAGGGCCTTTTTATTGAAATTGATTTTTTTTTCAGTGGGTTTTGACTAAGACTAAAAACTAAAAACAAAAGACTAGTATGAACAGCCGATTTTGTTTAAGACAGCTAAGACTAATCAAAAGACAAAGACTAATCAAAAACAAAAGACTAAGACGAGTATGAACAATACTTTAGTTTGTGGATGACACTGGTGCAAGGCACTACACCAAAAAACATGGTTGCTGTGGAAGAGCTATCAAACATTTTTTTTAAAACCATGCATCATTACACAGAGGTGACTATTATTTGTAGTAGTAGTTTTTGACAGGGAACAAGACATGTTTTATTTTTTTTTTAAACTACGTTTTTACCATGTCGAGTTTAGTAGTTTATTGTTTTAAAAAGTATTTGACATTTAAAATTTATGATTTATCTCTAAAAACCATTAAAAAAGGCAACATTCCTGCACAAAGTAAAAAGAAACAGCAAATGGAGGTAAATTTTCTTATACAGTTAGGCAAATTTTGAAGAATGCAATAATTTTTTTTCAACTTTTTTGCATGAGTCAATATATTGTAATGCATTTCTTTAACCTCTCCAAAAAAATACTATTTTTATTAATTTGATACAGTACAATTTGGTGAGAATAGCTGGCCATACACACAAAGGTTGATCCGCCAGTTTGGAATGGCGCGGTTCAAACTGGCGGATTTGTCTTTCAATTAGTGGACATTCCAGGCGCCATATCCGGTATAGATTTATCTGTGAGTTCAGACCGGCGGGCGAAACTTGTGGGTTCTGCACTCGATATTTTAACCGGGCTCAGACTTGTCTGTCGGTTTACACTGTGCCAGGGATAACAGACCGTTCATATAGTCTCTGTTTAATTTATTGAATATTATGGCACATGTTTCCGGAATGATATAACCAAGTGCAGAAATTCCCACTGAAAATTTCAGATCTTCATATTATGATCTTCCCGTGGCAAGGAAACAAAGGGCAGCATTTAATTGCTGTTCTGGACCAATAGCTTCTCTCATTTGGGTATCTTGTTTAGTAAGATCCTCTCTTACTAAATTTAATAAAAGGTCATAAGTGTTAATATTCATTCTTAAATAATTTTTAAAATCGTCTGGATCATTTTCTCTTAACTCTTTTAATAGAAGGTCATGGCTAAATAGTTTCCTCTTAAGCAAATAACTTTTAACCCACTTGGAACGTCTCTTTTTTACACCACTATGCATTATTTCCTTATTAATAATCATTCCCATACACAGAGCCTGCTTCTTTTTAGCACTAAACATTTTACATACACTATGCTTAAAATACCGTACCACATAAAACTTTCGACTTGACGAAATTCCACAGTTTTGGTTTAACCGGCAGATAAATCTTGAGTTTTCGCCCACTAACGCGCGGTTATGTCCGCCACAGACCGATATGAAGGATCGATTCAAAAGATTTTTTTTGTGTTTGTGTGGACTGCAACAGTTTTAAACCGTTGCAGACAAAACGGTCAGACTTATCTGTGCCGTTCCAAACCGACGGATCAACCACTGTGTGTATGGCCAGCTAATGACTCTTATATACAATTTAAGGTATTTTCTACACTTTTGGCCAATACTGTAGATCTGTTTTTTTTTATACTGTTAAATAAAATAACTTTTTTTAACTTCATAAATAATTTTTTTCAGAAATTTGAGTGAGGTGATGCAACAAGCAGATACTCCCACTAAAAATAACTCAGTAAGTTAATTTTTTTAATATTTTAAACCTAAAATAAATTAAAACACTCTTACTAATTTTTAAAATTTCATATTTAATAAAAAATCTAAATACTTCACTGTGAGATCCTAAACAACAAAAAATTTCCAGACTACATCCAACAAAATGAATGATACAAAGGACAAAGAACCCCCACCACGCAACGAGCCCCCAGTGGATCCTGTCAATGGTATTGTCCAGCCCCATGTGGTGCCTCAAGCAGACAGACCAGGCAGGGTCACAAACCAACTGCAGTTCCTGCAAAAAACGGTTCTTAAAGCTGTTTGGAAACACCAGTTTGCTTGGCCTTTCCAGCAGCCTGTTGATGCCAAAAAATTAAACCTACCGGTAAGAGGAATGGACCTATTGAGGGGTGCAGGTAGTTGTTAATAAAATAAGGGATTTGTGGTATAAAAAAATTTCAAATAAAGATCCAAAGGTTTGTCATTAAAATAAAATACATTTTTATATAAAATTTGTCTTGTGGTATCAAATTAATCTAAAATTAAAAAATATCTAAACACATTCTAGACAATAAATCAGTTGTGCAGGTTTAGGTGCTAAATATCTTATGTAGTTTTTGACTTAAAGATGTTTTTTTTTTCATAGGACTACCATAAAATAATTAAACAACCAATGGACCTAGGCACAATCAAGAAACGTCTTGACAACAACTATTATTGGTCTGGAAAGGAGTGTATCCAGGACTTCAACACAATGTTTACCAACTGCTATGTCTACAACAAACCTGGAGAAGATGTGGTAGTAATGGCTCAAACTCTAGAAAAGGTAAGGCTGGGTGTACCCTAGACAGACTTAAAATTTTTGTGTTATTTTTTTTATATGAACTCAATTTTTTTTTGCTTATTTATTCTAATTTGTTTTTTTTTGTTATATTTTAGAGGATTTTTTAGAGAAATTAAAAAAAAATAAAGGACAATTTTATTAAAATACAGTCGAACCTCTATAACTCGAACTTAAAGGGACATCCAAAACAGTTTGAGTTATGGAGAGTTCGAGTTATAGAAATTCAAGTTAAAGAGGTTGGAATACATATAAAAAGTTGCTGGGACCACATAAAAGGTTCGAGTTATAGAGAGGTTCAAGTTATAGAGGTTTGAGTTAGAGAGGTTCGACTGTATATATATTTTTTACAGGTATTTTTAACAAAAGTGGCTGACATGCCCAAAGAGGAGTTTGTGGTGGACAATCAGGCTAAGAGTTCGAAGAGTAAAAAGGGCCGGGCAAACAGTACAGGAGGCAGCAGCACCCCAGTCACACCTACAGGACGGGGTAGGCCCCCTGGTACTGTTTCCTCCACTGTCTCCAACCCTGTAGCCACTACAACTGGTAAGGGTCATTATTATTTATCATAAAAAAAAATAATTAAATTAAAGAAAATAATTATATTAAAAAAAAAAAAAAAAAAATCAATAAATTTTTTTTTAAATTATAAAAAAAATACAAAAACAAAAAAATATACAAGAAAAATATACAAATAGTTAAAATAAATTAGAAATTAATCAAATAAATTACAAAAAAGTAAAAAAAATTTTTTTTTTTTTTAGGTTCGTCTGGCCTTCCCTTGGGTACTACCGCCCCGGCGACCGTACCGGGTAGTACGGCGACCACGACGATAGCACCTGCCGCCACCAGTCAGCCTGTGGCGTCCCCTGTGAGTATGGATGGTAAACTGACGGTGATACCTCCTTCGCAGCCTGCAAAATCGAAAAAGGGGGTGAAGGTAAGCAATGTTTTATCCAATTATTATTTCAGTTTTTTCTCTTTTTGTTTGGGCATCCAAAAACTACTAAAAAATAAAAGTTTCAAGATATAATAACATAATTTTAGTATTGAATTCCTTACATGATTTCAAGACAAAAAGTTCATATAAACATAGTCTGGAAACATTTAGTTTTCGAGATAAAGTTTAATTTTTTTATATTTTTTTAGCTCACACTACACTATAGTAGCGTGAGCTATAGTGATCCTGATTTTTTCGAGAAAAAAAAAGTTGCTCCGATTTCAAAATTTTTTATATATCTTTGCGTTTCAGATGATTTTGAAACTTGTGCCGTCTGTCTGTCTGTCTGTCTGTAACGACCAACGCGCATAACTCAAAAACCGCTTGCCCGATTTTAATGAAATTTGGTACCTACGCTGGGTTTTGGGTCGAGATGGTCCCATTTAAAAATGAACAAAATCCACCGAACACAAGCCAAATAAAAGGGTGGGGGTATATATCAAAAATTAGAGTTTATGTAAAAATATGGCGTGTGTGATATCAAACGAAAGGTAATTGCGTCTGGAGTTAAATAAAATACATTTTACTTAAAAAAAAAGGGTGGGGGTAAATTAAAAAAATTAGTGTTTATGTGGAATTATGGCGTGTGTGATATCAAACGAAAGGTAATTGAGTCTGGAGTTAAACAAAATACATTTTAGTTTAAAAAAAAAAGGTGGGGGTAGATTTAAAAAATTAAAGTTTAAGTCAAAACATGGCTTGTGTGGTATCAAACGAAAGGTAATTGAGTCTGGAGTTCAATAAAATATATTTCAGTTTTTAGTTATATATTAACTCACACGTACACTATAATTATAGTACCTAGTGTGAGCTTAGGTGCCCATAGATTGGCAGAGTATTTGTTTATTGATTGTTCAGTTTTTGAGATATTTAGCTCAAATTTTTTACATATAATATTTATAGGCAGTAAACTATTAAACATGCCAAATAATAGTAAAAAAAATTACAAGGTGATACTTTTTTAGGGGTCATGTCGTCTTCTCCCCTGGATTTTCTTTGTTGTAAGCCACTGGTAAATTTTAAATGTATAAATAAAATTCTTGTCTTATTTGCAAACTTTTTTGTCTTTTGCGATTTTTTCGCATCTTTAACGGTTTTAGAGAAAATCGCTGTTGAACTAAAGGCTGCTATCATCAAAATAAAAAATGCTCCAATATGGTATGTTAAGTATATCAAAATAAACAGAAAAAATAGTATCTCAAAAACTAAGTATTTGTGGACCTATGTTTATGGATGATTCTACCAAAAGTGGGCTATATGGATATCATTTTTGGTCATTGCCTTTAAATAACAGTACAGCACAGTAAATAATTTTGTTTTTTTAAATTTATGTAACTAATTAGGTGTAAGCTAAGAAACATTTATTTTCCCGAATTTTAGGAATTATTGCATAAAAATTCCAGAGGAATGAGTACCAGAGAAATGAGTTTTTTAATGGTTTTCCAATTTAAATCAAAATCTATTTAGACTACTTAACTTTTTATATTTATATAAACAAAGTTCCTATACTTATAATTTTAAAACAGTCAACAAAAAAATTATACTATTGATATCAGTCAAATATTTCCTTACCAGAGGAATGATAATTGAAGCGTTCCTTTTTGATTTCTCTGAAAAAAACTAATTTTCTGCGAAAATAAAAAGATCTAAAACTTAAACCAAACTAAAGTTGACATTACCCTCATAAGTAAATTAGATATCCATGGCTGTCTCTTTCTCTAGAAATTAACCTGTGGTATTCACAAATATTGTATTATTAAAAATGGAGCACATTTAAAATTGTAAAATTTTCCGGAGAAAATGTAAATTTAGATTTTCAAAAATATGTCTGCAAACTTAAGTTTTATCAATTTTTTGATAAATAGTTAAGACTTGGTTAAATATTATTTATTAGGATATTTTTTTCAATCTGAGTTTTTAATATTTGGTTTGGGACTACACCAGAGGAATGAGGTATTA
This sequence comes from Aspidapion aeneum, assembly GCA_963576565.1. Taxonomy (NCBI): domain Eukaryota; kingdom Metazoa; phylum Arthropoda; class Insecta; order Coleoptera; family Brentidae; genus Aspidapion; species Aspidapion aeneum. Next base: position 5,315,279 of record OY755047.1, read on the forward strand.
GCTTTGTAATAAAAAAAATTAAAAACTTTCTTTTATACATTAAACTCAAATGCTCCATAAAGAAAACAAGTCGTTTTAAATCTTTTAACTAAAACTATGCTTCATTTGCAGTCTGTGTTTGAAAAATATGCATTCCCACTCGACAGCACCATTTTTGTAGAATCATCCTTATATGAATTTTGAAACATCCTGTATGTATAGGATTAACCAAAAGGTTAACAAACCACTTGCATTTGTTTGTAAAATCCTAAGTTTGCAAATGATGAATTTTCAAAAATCAATACCTGTTCTTTTATCTTTCAATTTTTTTTATTTATTTAATACTTAATTTTTTTAACAGAGAAAGGCCGATACTACCACTCCGGCGACTGCGTACGACTATAACCCTTCCAACGAAAATAATTCCTCGGCAAAGATCTCCAAAAGACGAGAGTCAGGCAGACAAATTAAAAAACCCATAAGGTAAGGCCACACACACTTTAAACTACATCTGCACACCAAATTTCACCAGAATCGGATCACTAGTTTATTAACTAGGCGGTAAAAGCCAAACACAAATCCCATTTCTTCAATTGCGCATGCGCCACTCTCTCCCTCTCTTTTCTTCTTGTGTAAACCAAGTTCCTTTGACCATAAATTTATCTATTTAGCCTTCTTCAATCAATCTGTGGACATAGGCCTCCTCCAATATCTTCCATTCTTCTTTCTCTGTCGCCGGGTTCATCCATCTAGTTCCCGCGTGTTTCTTCAAATCGTCCGTCATCTCATTTGAGGTCTTCCCCTACTTCTTTTATTTTCCCATGGTCTCCAATTTACAATACATTTGTTACATCGATCGTCTTTCTGTCTGATATTACTGGCAAATTTTAATTTTGCTACTTCTCTGACATCCCTTACTTTTGTTTTATTTCTTACCCATTTATTCTTGATTTCTCAGGACTGTCCTGATTTTTAGCAAAATGTTCGTCCTGACAACACCCTTATCAGGACAGCAAATGTCCTGATTTTTCTAGCATAGAAAAGTAAAATGCTTCTCAAATCTATTAAGTCTGATTTTAAAAGAAAAAGTGTAACTTGATTTGCTCATATAATTAAACATTTCATAGTCTGTTGATTTAGTGAAAAAATATTTTTTAAGTTATCATATTTTACAATGGAGATAAATATTTCGCTTTTTCTAAATTCATACCGGTAGCCCACTGATGATGTCATCACGATGTATTACAATATCAATTTATGCTACATGTAACGCAAAGATTTCAGTTATTTTTTTATACATAACTATAATAATGATTTAATTTGGGTGGTGACGAAAGTAACTATAATCGAGTGTCTCCCGACGCTTTTTCTTGTCTTAGTATATGGACAAGCATCGTGAAAATCATCCGTATGTTTATTGATTTTCGCTTGTGGCGAAAATCATACTTGCGCCGCCTCGGCTGTAACATTATTTTTTTTATTATTCTTATTATTCTGTCCCTAGCACCCCTACTGTACCACGTTCGAATTTTGATGATTACTCGAGAACGCTTTGACGTAACCGGAAGTGAAATATTTTTATGCTATTTCTCAGCAAAAATCCATGGACTATATTATAATTTTTATTAGATAGGTAATTATTAGTAAATAAGTACCTACTAAATATATAATGTCTTAGAAAAATTTGGAAGTTTTTTTAAAATTGATAATTTTCAAAAATTTAAGATATTTTATATTTTATTTTTTTGATAACTATGTCCTATAATAATGATTTAATTTGGGTGGTGACGAAAGTAACTATAATCGAGTGTCTCCCGACGCTTTTTCTTGTCTTAGTATATGGACAAGCATCGTGAAAATCATCCGTATGTTTATTGATTTTCGCTTGTGGCGAAAATCATACTTGCGCCGCCTCGGCCGTAACATTATTTTTTTTTATTATTCTGTCCCTAGCATCCCTACTGTACCACGTTCGAATTTTGATGATTACTCGAGAACGCTTTGACGTAACCGGAAGTGATATATTTTTATGCTATTTGTCAGCAAAAATCCATGGACTATATTGTTATAATTTTTATTAGATAGGTAATTATTAGTAAATAAGTACCTACTAAATATATAATGTCTTAGAAAAATTTTGAAGTTTTTTTAAAATTGATAGTTTTCAAAAATTTAAGATATTTTATATTTTATTTTTTTGATAACTATGTCCTGATTTCGGATTAAATGTCCTGACAAATTAAAACAAATGTCCTGACAAACAAAATCCATGTTTAATTTTGTAGGTGTCCATGTTTGGTATCCATAGGTAAGTACAGGAAGGATACATCGGTTATACACTTTCGTTTTGAGATACTGAGGATATTTTTTAATTTGTAACTTAATTTACCAAATGCTGCCGGGTACCCTTGCTGCCCAGGCAAATCTTACTTGTCTCTTGATTTCAGCTGTTTGGTTTTCTTTTTTTAGTTTAATAATTTGTCCCAGGTATATATATTCCTCTACTTGTTCTCTTTTCTCTTGGTTTATTCTGATTGTGATATCTTTATCTGTATTTGTTATGATTTTAGTTTTAGTATAGTTCATACTCAAGCCTATATTTTTAGCTGCTGTATCCAGTTCTTCCAGCATTTTTATCAGTTCTTCTTTCTTAACTGTTATTAAGGCGATATCATCAGCATATCTTAGGTGCATTTTTTAAGAGCTTTCCAACGATGTATTACAACATCAATTTATGCTACATGTAACACAAAGATTTTAGTTATTTTTTTATACATAACTATAATAATGATTTAATTTGGGTGGTGACGAAAGTAACTATAATCGAGTGTCTCCCGACGCTTTTTCTTGTCTTAGTATATGGACAAGCATCGTGAAAATCATCCGTATGTTTATTGATTTTCGCTTGTGGCGAAAATCATACTTGCGCCGCCTCGGCCGTAACATTATTTTTTTTTATTATTCTGTCCCTAGCATCCCTACTGTACCACGTTCGAATTTTGATGATTACTCGAGAACGCTTTGACGTAACCGGAAGTGATATATTTTTATGCTATTTGTCAGCAAAAATCCATGGACTATATTGTTATAATTTTTATTAGATAGGTAATTATTAGTAAATAAGTACCTACTAAATATATAATGTCTTAGAAAAATGTTGAAGTTTTTTTAAAATTGATAATTTTCAAAAATTTAAGATATTTTATATTTTATTTTTTTGATAACTATGTCCTGATTTCGGATTAAATGTCCTGACAAATTAAAACAAATGTCCTGACAAACAAAATCCATGTTTAATTTTGTAGGTGTCCATGTTTGGTATCCATAGGTAAGTACAGGAAGGATACATTGGTTATACACTTTCGTTTTGAGATACTGAGGATATTTTTTAATTTGTAACTTAATTTACCGAATGCTGCCGGGTACCCTTGCTGCCCAGGCAAATCTTACTTGTCTCTTGATTTCAGCTGTTTGGTTTTCTTTTTTTAGATTAATAATTTGTCCCAGGTATTCTTCTTATTGTGATATCTTTATCTGTGTTGGTTATGATTTTAGTTTTAGTGCAGTTCATACTCAAGCCTATATTTTTAGCTGCTGTATCCAGTTCTTCCAGCATTTTTATCAGTTCTTCTTTCTTGTCTGTTATTAAGGCATATCTTAGTTGGTTCAAGAATTGTCCGTTTACTTTGATGCCTATTTCTTCCTAATCTAAGTTTTTAAAAGGGCCTGGTTAAATAGTTCAGGGGATATTGTGTCACTCATCTGACACCTCTTCTTATGCGGATTGGCTTGATTCCTTCGTGGATTTTGATTGATGTTGTTGTCGTTATACCTTAGCTGCACTCAAACCATGAACACACATAGTCTACTATTGGATTTAATTGTTATTTTTTGATGATCCTTTCGTATTTTTAGGTCAGAAATTGACAGTCTGGTGGCATATCAAGGCAACGCGTCGGCGAACTCGACGATAAACGCGGTCGTCGCTCAAGCGAATCGCAAACCGAGCGACAAACTCACCGAATCGCTAAAGGCGTGCAACGAAATTTTGAAGGATATGTTCTCCAAGAAACATTGTGTTAGTATAGAATTTTTTTTTAACCATGAAAATGTCCCTTCGGTAACGTTTCACTAAAAATTTGTTAAGTTGTAAAATACAAATGTTGACTTCAAAGTGGTGGAGTTAATACCTAACAGTTGCCTTACATACAGGTTTTGTTGTATTTTATCCATAGAAAATTATATATAAAAAATAAAATAACTTGTCACAAGAAATCTGTCCCAGGCGGTAACAGACAATTTTTGTCTAACGAAAATTTATTTCAAACGTGAAATTTAGTACCCGTGAATTTAAAAATCAAACAAGTTTTGTGGCTAATCGGGTAAAAAGAAGTTTTTGTTTCTCTCATATTTTTCCATGGGTAGCTTAAAAGCTTAACCTCCAAGTCCAAGTATTATTTGGCTTAAAAATTCCGCTGATAGACGCTCACGTGTCTGATGGCGGATAAAAACGCAATAAGCGTTGATCTGACCTGAAAGGCAGAAGAGCTGTTGTATATTTTCCTCTACTCTTCTTTTGGTTTCTCTCGTATCTCGGTAGATGGCGCTTCTTGCGAAAGTTTTCTCACTATTTACATAGGATTAAAGACAAAACCGTCTATTTAACTTTGCAAGAGTGCAGTGTTGCCAACCCTACGGATTTATCTGTAGATCTACGGATTTTGGATATCGATCTCCGATATCTGATTTTGGATCCAAATCTACAGATTTTTGGCAATTTTACTAAAAAACGATAAACTTCGAAACACAACGGCGGCCGCGCCTCATTCCTCCTTATCAGTCCTCAGTAGGGACCTATTGCAATAGTGCCAGGCACAAATTGTGCCGGGCACTATATTGACAGTTTCTCATTATAAGAACAGCTGTGTCCTTTCAAAATTAGGCCTTTGTGTATTATACGAGCTGGATTTAATAGTGACGCCACTATTAATGGAAAATAAACGACGGGATTTATAAATTCGACTTTGGTATGTCAATTTTGAAAGATCAACTGTAAGTTTGTAATCCGAAACTGTCAATATAGTGCCCGGCACAATTTGTGCCTGGCACTATTGCAATAGGTCCCTATTATCTTTACTTTTTTTCCTACATTTTAATCATTTTGTAAATAGGTTTTGCTTGGATCAGTGACCTTATTTTTCTAGACATCTAGCGGACGGTCGTTGCAACATTATTTAGAACGAATTGTATTACTCCGGGCGTTGTTTGATGGGGAGTCAAACAACGCTTCGCGCCACGAAAGTTAAACTATGTTTTACGTTATGTATGTTGCACTAGAAAATATTAGTGTTTGTACGTACCTTAACTAAATAAAAAAGGTTAAAAAAGTACGTACTTTTTATTTCTTCTAATTATAACGGTTTATCCGTTTAAAAAATTGGCGGCACTGCAAAAAAGTTTATTTGGATCCGTTGGAACGGAGCAGTAGGTACCGTACCGTTCTCGTGCAATTCCGAACCAAAAAAGTTGTGCAGTCCTGTCACTGTCAAAAAAAGAAAAAAATCAAACCAATATAAACTTTTTAATTGTAAAAAAAGCACCTTTTTTTGTTTTTAGTCTTCTTTGAACCTACGGATTTCTACAGATTTTTCGCGTTCACGCTACGGATTTTCGCTTTCCAATAGTTGGCAACACTGCAAGAGTGTCACATTGACCAAGCAGTGTTCTGAGGAGTCCTATAAGAATGAAACAGTCAACTGTCAACACTTATTAGGTGTCCATTAGATCTTGGACCCCCGTGAGGTGAAGCTTATAAGCTACCCACGGAAAAATATGAGAGAAACAAAAATTCCTTTTTACCCGATTAGCCACGAGACTTGTTTGATTTTTTAAATTCACTGGTACTAAATTTTACGTTTTTTATTTATAATATGTTTTTGTTTTTTTCTGTAGGCGTATGCATGGCCTTTTTACAAACCCGTCGACGCTGAGTTGCTGGGCCTACACGACTACCACGACATAATCAAAAAACCCATGGACCTCGGCACGGTCAAACAAAAAATGGACAACAGGGAATACCGGACGGCGCAGGAATTCGCTTCCGACGTCAGACTGATTTTCACCAACTGCTACAAGTACAATCCTGCGGATCACGACGTCGTCGCGATGGCCAGGAAGCTGCAGGACGTGTTCGAAGTGAAGTTTGCCAAGATTCCGGATGAACCTCTCAACAGGATAGGCGGTAAGTTAGCCCAGGGCAAAATGGGTCTCTCGTCTCGACGATAGTACTCTTCTATCGCTCGAGAGAACATCTCATTATATTCTACAAAACTTATCATCTATATGTTCTACAAACAAGACAGGTAGTAAGTTATGGTCTCCAGTTTTAACGTTATACTTAATTTTATTATTATACAATTGAAGGGGTTAGAATAAAAAGGGTACAAGTGCATTTTTTTAAAATTATGGGATAACTATGCTTTCCTAAAATTGTTTTTAGGATAAAAAATATTCAAGTGATTTTAGGTACAGCGTGTCCCATTTTCGATGGGATTAAATGGGAAACTCGGTTATTATTAAAGATATTGATTTTCTGATTGCACCTTACCGTGCTCTTTTTTTGAGCCGTTAAAAATGGCGTAATCAGATTTTTGCTATACTCCGTAGTTTCGCTAATACAGGAAGTTTTTGAAAAAATTGTATTTTTAATAATCCCTTGTATCTCGCTTATTTTGCGAGATACTTTTATTCTGTAAAAACATTTTTATAGCAACTTTTTTAGAAGAAAATAATGACGTTATCAATTTTTTAAAATATTGTTTAGTTTTTGAGATATGGTATTTATCATAAAAAAATTGAATACGGACCTGGATTTTTTTAATTACTTTTTTGATTGGTTTTATGCTAGTATTATCATAAAATAATAAAAATTTAAAAAATTTTTGTTTTAAGGTAAAAAAAATATTTAATATTTAAAAAAAAAATTAGTCCGAACCTGGATATTTTCAACATAAATATAAATTAAAAACCGCTAGATAAACAACTTTTAGTTTAACTGTTTTGATATTTAGCATATTAAAATGGTTTTACGTTAATTTACAGATTTATTTGAAACAAAGTCTACGAAAAATACAAAAAAAAACAAATTATAAAAAATAACTAATTTTTCTGATTACCATTATGTGTAAGACATTGTTGGCATTTTTGAGTAATTTTTCTTAACGCATTTTGCATAAAAATATTTCTGCCATTTAAATATTGGAATTTTGTTGCTTGAATGAAGCAGTCAAACATATCACATTTTTCAAAATCTGGATATGGTCGATTTCTAGCCAGTTTAAAACAATTGTAAGCCATTTACAAAAATAACAAGTAAAATGACAATGTCAATTCCACGCTTTTGTTTTGTAAATTTCACGACCTGCTGTTCGGTTATCAAATAATTAGTATGATATTATTTTTGTAACTTTTTAACGTTTTTTACTTTATTTATAAATATTTTAATTATCATTTCAAAACAGATAAACTAAAAATCGTTTAACTAGTGTGTCTTGCAATTTTTAATTTATAATTACATTGGAAATTTCCAGGTTCGGACTATAATTTTTTTTCCAAATATTAAATAGCTTTTTTTTAACCTTAAATCAAAAAAATATTAAAGTTTTATCATTTTAAGGTAATAATAGCATGGAACCAATGAAAGTAGTAATAAAAAAAATCCAGGTCCGTATTTAATTTTTTTATGATAAATACCATATCTCAAAAACTAAACAATATTTTAAAAAATTAACAACGTCATTATTATGCTCTAAAAAAGTTGCCATAGAAAGGTTTTTACAGAATAAAAATATCTTGTAAAATAAGCGAGATACAAGGAATTAGTTAAAATGCAATTTTTTCAAAAACTCCCTGTATTAGCGAAACCACTGGGTATAGCAAAAATCTGATTACAATATTTTTAAGGGCTCCAAAAAAGAGCACGGTAAGGTGCAATCAGAAAATCGATATCTTTAATAATAACCAAGATTCCCATTTAATCCCATCGAAAATGGGACACGCTGTACACCTAGTGTGTATTAGGTGTAGTTAAAATCACTTGAATCCTTTTTTAATCTAATAAAAATGCACCTTAATTTTAGGGAAACATAGTTATCCCATAATTTAAAAAAAAATGTACTTGTACCCTTTTTATTTTTACCCTTTCAATTGTATAATAATAAAATTAAGTATAATGTTAAAACTGGAGACCGTAACTTACTACTACCTATTTTGTTTGTAGAATATTTTAAGATGTTAGGTTTTGTAGAAAATATTGAGATGTTACCCCACGCCCTTTACCTATGGCTGGCAAAATAAAAAATTCCAGTTCATATTTTATTAATTTTCATATATTAATTCACCGGTTTATTTAGGTGCTTTGGTTCGAGATTCCAGTTCCTCAGGGTCCAGTTCAGACAGTTCTAGTGAGAGTGAAGATTCGGAAGAAGAAAAACGGAATAAGCAGCTCAAGTTGTTAGAAAAAGAGGTAAGATTTTGGTAAAAACGTAGGGGATATTCTAGGGTAACTGGCGTTACAGTAAAATATAATATTTGGCAATAAAACGACAATACTACTAATATCTTGTGTCAAATTTTTTTGACTCATTCATCTTTGGATTGACTGTTGCCATTCTAGTTTAGGACGCCCTCTTTTTCTGCGCCCTATTGGTTGCCATTCTAGGACCTGCTTTGGTAATCTTTCGTCGTTCATCCGTTGTACATGGCCGTACCATCTCAGTTGCCTTTTAGTGATGTCATCCGTTATGCTTCCCTCGATTCCCATTCTTTCTTTTATGTTCTCAGTTCTTATGTGATATATTCTAGATATTCTCATTGATCTTCTTATTGCATCCATTTCGACACTTTCCATTTTTGTTTTGTTACGTCATCTGTTATGCAACAAGTCTCTATTCCATACAACAGCATGCTTTTCACCATTGTTTCATATGTGTTAAATTTTACATTCTTTTTTATCTCTCTGCTCCATAAAATACTGTTAAGACATCCAAAAACCTTTTTTGCTGTTCAAAGAAGGGCGGTAAGGGTGATGGGTGGTCTAAAGTATAGAGAGGATTGTAGAGATGCATTCAGAAATCAAAAAATTTTAACGTTTCCCTCACTCTATATTTTTCACTGCCTTTGCTATACGAGTCGTTAAATACCGAGATGAATTCCATCAAAGGAGCATGCGCCAAAATTAACGTCAAAATGTCTAATTTAAATTATTGGCGCGAATACTGGGATTGGCGCGAGATCGAAGAGCTTAACGTATAATAAAAAATTCAAGGTATAAAATAATGGTCAATTCTAATTTTTAGGTATGATTTTATGTAGGTACCGGGTGGTTTTTTATAACCGGAGCACTCAGCAACTTTATCATTGAAAATAAAGGGCTATAATAAATTGTAGATTTTTTTTGGTTAATTATGATGATGATGAACTTTAAAAGCCAACATAATTTTTTTCTATCCGTCACCATGTACAGGGTGTCCCAAATTCGATGTTTTTGGGGAGTTTCGGGTATTTCTAGAGGGGCTAAAAAGACCTGATCAACCTTTGCGACACTCAAATTTCAAAAGAAGCTTAAAGGTGAAAATCGCAATTTGATATAGCAAGCCGTTTTTAAACTACGGGGTGTTTTTAAAAAGTCTGCATTTTGGGAAGAGGTCTATAACTTGTTTATTTATTAATATTTTTTATTTCTGTGAAAACATTCTTTAGACACTTTTTTAAGTTTTTGAGATATCACATAAAATTAATTTTTCTTTATGGGATTAGTGGGATTTCTTTATATTTTTGTTTTTTTTTATATTTTTACCACATATTTTAGTTTGCTTAATGGGTTAAAAATATTTTAATATTATAAAATTATAAAAATAAAAAAATAATAAAGAGGTGATTAAAAAATAAAAATAAAGAAAACATATTAAAAACAAATTAAAAATTAAAATATTGAGTGTGATACATCACTTTAAAGGAAATTTTAGAGGGAGTTTTAGAGTTTATGCAATATTTTAAAAGAAAAGATCTATAAGAAAGCTATTTACACAAAAGCAAAATGCAGACAAACACACTCCGTAGCTTAAAAACGGCTTGCTATATCTAAATGTAGTTTTCACCTTTAGGCTTCTCTTAAAATTTGAGCGTCGCAAAGGGGGGTCAGTTTTTTCTTTCTCCCCTAGAAATACCCGACACCACAAAAAAACAACGAATTTGGGACACCCTGTACAGGGTGTGACAATAAAGTCGATTTTTTGAGAGGGAACACCCTGTATATTTTTGCATTTTAAGATTCGTCTTTTCTTTTTGATTTCAAAAATATACAATATCTATGTGCTGCGAATAATATTTTTTGAGGTATATGCAGTATTTCTTCTATATGCATATCACGTTTATTTTGTTTTGCCATGGGAGTATTGACAAATTTAAATGCGCTAAATCTTAAAAAAAAATGTTTATCGTAGCAGAGACATACAGTAGAACCCCGATGACAGTGTTTATTCAAATTAAATTGGGCACTAAATAATTTGTCACACAACTTGCACGTCACCGGCATTTTCACAGCACAAAAACGACGAATTTTCATCAAAAAGAACTAGGAATTATTAAAGTTTTTGCTGTATAAAACCATACTGAAATATCTTTCAGTTGATTGGTTGGCAGAAGTGACAGATCAACGCTTGCGCACGTTTTGGAATTCATCTCGGTATTTAACGACTCGTCTTTGCTATATGAAGTCTAATTTGAACTTATATGAAACACACATCAATACTCATAATTATAATACGCGAGGTAAAAATAATGTAAGATCAATCTATAATAGATTAAAAAGATGCCAAAATTCAACAAAGTACTGGTGTGTCCGTTTTCTGAATGTGCTTCCTCAAACAATAAGAAATTTACAACTAAAATCGTTTAAAGTCAAAGTAAAACAAATATTGCTCCAGAATGCCTTCTACTCGTTTGAAGAATTTTTAAATCATAAATTTGAAACTTGAATGTTTAGTGTTATTTGAATGTTAAGTGTACTGTTAGGATTTTAATTTAAACAAATTTTACCACTATTTTATTACTTACTATTTAGAGAGATAAAGAAAAAAAACTGACTTGTGTAAACATTGTTATATGTAAAACACCAATAAATTTTTACTATTTTACTATTTACTATTTTACTATTTACTGTCTTATCAAATGTGACACCCATGTATACATACTCATTGCATGGAGATATTTGTCCATTGTCTAGTTCTAACTCACTAGATTCGTTTCCAATACATAAGTACTGTGTCTTGTCTTGTCCAAATTCACTGTTAATTCCCACTTTTCGTATTCTTCTGTTAACTTTCTCATCATATACTCGATGTCTTCTTTATCATTAGCTACAATTACTTGGTCGTCAGCAAACTATAGTGTGTATATGGTAAATCGGTCGTTAAGTTGTATTCCCATGCCGTGCACTTTACGTTTCTAGTTTTTTAGAACTACTGCGATATATATTTTAAAATGAGTTGGAGAGATACAACATCCCTGTCTTATGCCTTTTGTTACCAGGGATTCTTTTGAAAGTCGATTTCCAATTTTAATTTTAGATTTTGACCCTTTGTATAGTTCTTTTATCGTTTTTGTGTATGTATGATTGATATTAGTTTGCTCAAACACTGTACATAATTTTTCTACAGAAACAGTATCATATGCTTTTTGTAGGTCCACAAAGGTAACATGAGTCTCTATATTTCTGGCGCTCCTTTTCTCAATTACTTGTTTAGATAGATAGATAGATAGATATTTCTTTATTCGATCTTTTGTTTAAAATTTACATTGCAGTCACAATAAAATACATAAACATTATACCCATAGGGTGTAGATCCCATCAAATTTAAAAGAAAAAAGATTATAAACATTACAAAACCACAATCTAATACTAAAACGAAGTAGAAGACAAATTACAATTAAATTACATTTACATTACATTGCTGAGTTAAATAATCCTGAGTTAGGATATTTGTCATTATTTTTTAAAATTATACAAAAATTATACAAACAATGGTTAAACAAAAAATCTGAAGACTATTCTGACAAAAAACATTATCACTACAAGATTTGCCTGCACGAAACCCACTTTGCTCTTTTCTTTTTTTCTCAATGTTTTTTGATTGATTTTTTTTTATTTTCAATTTGACTTCCTGTTCAATGTAGAAATCTTGAGAGGTACATACTTTTTAGAAAATCGGTAAAAGCCTTGCTGGTCGAGAGGGCATACTATACAATTGATTAATTTTTTAATGATAGATTTTAGGACTGTTTTTGTGATGTGCTATTTGACTATAAGTCAAATGTTAACTTAAAAAAATACTCTGCCAATATATGGGCCCCTAAGCTCACACTAGGTACTATAGTTATAGTGTACGTGTGAGCTAATATAACTAAAAACTGAAATATATTTTATTTAACTCCAGACTAAATTACCTTTTGTTTGATACCACACAAGCCATGTTTTGACTTAAACTCTAATTTTTAAAATCTACCCCCACCCTTAAAAAAAAACAAAAAACTAAAATGTATTTTGTTAAACTCCGGACTCAATTACCTTTCGTTTGATATCACACACGCCATATTTTCACTTAAACTCTAATTTTTAAAATATACCCCCACCCTTTTTTTTAAATAAATTAAAATGTATTTTGTTTAACTGCAGACTCAATTACCTTTCGTTTGATATCACACACGCCATATTTTCACATAAACTCTAATTTTTGAAATCTACCCCCACCCTTTTATTTGGTTTGTGTTTGGTGGATTTTGTTCATTTTCACCCAAGACCCAGCCTAGGTACCAAATTTCATTAAAATCGGCCAAGAGGTTTTTGAGTTATGCGCGTTGGTCGTTACAGACATACAGACAGACAGACGGCGCAACAAAAAAGTTTCAAAATCATTTGAAACGCAAAGATATATAAAATTTTTTGAAATCGGAGCAACTTTTTTTTTCTCGAAAAAATTAGGATCACCATAGCTCACACTACTATAGTATAGTATATGTGTGAGCTAAAATATATTTTACTTATTATAGTTGGATATAGTTTTAACTTTTAACTATTGAATTTTTATTTTAATTAAATAATTATCATTTTAGTTGATTTTAAGTAACCCGCCATCGGTGACGTACGGTGTGAGACTGATTATATTTGAAATTTTTTATATATTTTTGTTGTATATTGATATTGAGTCGTGTTTTTTTCGAAATAAACATACTTTTGAATTATTGTCGGTTTGTTTAATTATTGGGATAATAAGATATTCTAAATTCATGATTTAAATAATTTTTGGAATCTCGGTTGAAACTAATTAATAATATAATTAATAAAAAAAAAAAAAAACAAACAAAATCCATTGTGGCCTCTTAAGTTGTGGTTCTTTTTCACGTCACCACTGGAGGGTTACCCAAATTATAAATTATTTGTTGTATGTATTTATTTTTTTTTTGTGAGTGCCTACTGTATTGTTGAGTGTTTTGAGCTTTGTCTATAAAAATCACTGTATTAGCTCACACATATACTATACTATAGTAGTGTGAGCTATGGTGATCCTAATTTTTTCGAGAAAAAAAAAGTTGCTCCGATTCCAAAATTTTTTATATATCTTTGCGTTTCAGATGATTTTGAAACTTTTTTGTTGCGCCGTCTGTCTGACTGTATGTCTGTCTGTCTGTTTGTCTGTCTGTCTGTCTGTCTGTCTGTCTGTCTGTCTGTCTGTCTGTCTGTCTGTATGTCTGTTTGTAACGACCAACGCGCATAACTCAAAAACCGCTTGGCCGATTTTAATGAAATTTGGTACCTAGGCTGCGTCGAGATGGTCCCATTTAAAAATGAACAAAATCCACCGAAAACAAACCAAATAAAAGGGTGGGAGTAGATTTCAAAAATTAGAATTTATGTGAAAATATGGCGTGTGTGATATCAAACGAAAGGTAATTGAGTCTGGAGTTAAACAAAATACATTTTAATTTATTTTAAAAAAAGGGTGGGGGTATATTTCAAAAATTAGAGTTTAAGTGAAAATATGGCGTGTGTGATATCAAACGAAAGGTAATTGAGTCAGGAGTTTAACAAAATATATTTTAGTTTTTGGTTTTTTTATGGTTGGTGGTAGATTTCAAAAATTTGAGGTTAAGTCAAAACATGGCTTGTGTGGTATCAAACACAAGGTAATTTAGTCTGGAGTTGAATAAAATATATTTCAGTTTTTAGTTATATTAGCTCACACGTACAATATAACTATAGTACCTAGTGTGAGCTTAGGGGCCCATATATTGGCAGAGTATTTTTTTTGATAATAAAGCATATTTGAACTTGAACTTGAACTTGTTTCAGTTGATGGCGATGCAAGAAAAAATGCGCAAACTCGTCGAGGAGAGCAGCAAAAGCAAGAAAGAAAAGAAAAAGAAGAAAATGCAAGAAAAACAAAAGAAACACGTGACGCCGGCGTTGCCAAACAGTACCGGTAAGCCTTCGACCGGAGGAAAACAGCTGAGCAACGTTGCCGCTTTGGCGGCCGACAGCGGCCTACACGACGGCCATTTGCCGCCAGAGAGCGCCACCTCCGCGCATCCAACCGGCAACAAGGGCGCCAAGGCGAAAGGTGAGGGGTAGGGCGGGGTCTAGAAAAGGTTGCTGGCATTATTTCTTCACTAAAAAATGGCAACAAGTTAAAAAAAAACAGTTATAATTTTTAAAAGTTTTGGAATATGGATCATTCTACCAAAAGTGGGCTATATGGATATCATTTTTGGTCATTGCCTTTAAATAACAGTACAGCACAGTAAATAATTTTGTTTTTTTAAATTTATGTAACTAATTAGGTGTAAGCTAAGAAACATTTATTTTCCCGAATTTTAGGAATTATTGCATAAAAATTCCAGAGGGATGAGTACCAGAGGAATGAGTTTTTTAATGGTTTTCCAATTTAAATCAAAATCTATTTAGACTACTTAACTTAAGTTTTATATAAACAAAGTTCCTATACTTATAATTTTAAAACAATCAACAAAAATATTATACTATTGATATCAGTCGAATATTTACTTACCAGAGGAATGATAATTGAAGCGTTCCTTTTTGATTTCTCCAAAAAAAACAAATTTTCTGCCGAAAATAAAAAGATCTATAACTTAAACCAAACTAAACTTGACATTATCTGTTTCAAATATTCAAATGTATTTAATTTTTGGTTTAAAATAATCTAAAAATAGATAGCAGAAATCTTAAGAGATAAAAAGAACTTCTTTTTACCCGATTAGCCACGTAAACTTGTTTGATTTTTAAATTCACGGGTAAAAAATTTCACGTTTGTTAGTATTTTTTGGCTTAAAAATTCCGCTGATTGACGTTCGCGTCTGATGGCGGGTAAAAACGCTAATCAGCGTTGCTCTGGCCTGAAAGACAGAAGAGCTGTCGTAGGTCACGGATGGTTTCTTTTTCATTGCAATCGATCAATATATATACAGGGTGTTCGGCACATGAACCGTCAAAATTTTTTGGGATATTGTTGGGGTCATTTGCTACCTTTTCAACCGTGGAACTTGGGTCCTTAGAGTCACGGCTAAAGATATATGAATTTTTTAATTTTTTTTCTCAAATCACCCAAAATCCCACCTTTAAACCCTTGTAAGTTTTTTATTAATGTCTGGAAATGCACCATTTTTTTTTTATATTCCTGTAATCTTATGCTACTTTAACTAATTAATAGATTTGTTAAAATTTATGTACCAAAGGTTTTTTATTAAAGAACATTAGTGATTTTGTGAAAGAAAATCAATTTCAAAATTAAAAATTAAAAAAAGTATTGACATTTGAGAACTTCATTTTCTTTTAAAAACTTCTCTAGTTGATTACCTTTCTAACAGTATGCTACACTTTGATTTAAAAAAACAATTCTGCTTTAAAATACGGATATTCCGTAAGACGGGCGATAATCGTTCGGAATTGATAAGAAAAACAATTTGATGTTTATGATCGTTTAGAACAAAATTTATAAATAAAGAACACAATACATTATTTTTAAAAGTTTAACTTTTGTTTAAGTAGGTAAACGATCATAAACATCAAATTGTTTTTCTTACCAATTCCAAACGAGTCTCGCCCTTCTGACGGAATATCCGTATTTTAAAGCAGAAATGTTTTTTTTTATCAATGTGTAGCATACCGTTAGAAAGGTAATCAACTAAAGAAGTTTTTAAAAGAAAATGAAGTTCTCAATTGTCAACACTTTTTTTGATTTTTAATTTTAAAATTGATTTTCTTTCACAAAATCACAAATGTTCTTCAATAAAAAACCTCGTATGTCCCTTTGGTACATCAATTTTAACAAATCTATTAATTAGTTGAAGAAGCATAAGATTACAGAATTATAAAAACAAAATGGTGCTTTTTCAGACATTAATAAAAAGCTTACGAGGGTTTAAAGGTGGGATTTTGGATAATTTAAGATAAATTTTTTAAAAATTCATCTCTTTAGTCGTGACTCTTAGGACCCAAGCTCCAAGGTTGAAAAGGTAGCAAATGACCCAAACATTATCCCAAAAAATTTTGACGGTTCATATGCCGAAAACCCTCTATAGCAGATTATTTTCGCCTGCTCTTGTTCTAGTTTCTCCGTATCTCGGTAGATGGCGCTTCTTGCGAGAGTTGTCTCACTATATACATAGGATTAGAGACAAAACCATCTAATTAATTTCGCAAGGGTGTCACATTGACCAAGCAGTGTTCTGAGGAGTCCCATAAGGACGAAACAGTTAACTGTCAACACTTATTAGGTGTTCTTTAGATCTTGGACTTCCGTGAGGTTAAGTTTTCGAGCTACCCACGGAAAAATATGAGAGAAACAAAAACTTCTTTTTGCCCGATTAGCCACGAAACTTGTTTAATGTCTTATAGAATCCATAAATAGCTTTAGCCAAAAAATCTCAGCAAGGTTGCCATTTTTTATGTTAGTAGTAGGTAGCGTTTGGATTACTTTCCTATTTTATTATTGCACTATAATAATATTAATTTTTCTTCCTGTATTTTTTTTATTTCTTTTTTTTTTTAACACGCCAGCAACCTTTTGTGCATGTGACTATTATTTCTCTTTAACAATTAGTAGAAGTAGACAGATTTTTTTTTTCGATCTTTAGGAAAGTTGGTAAACAAAAATAAAAATTTGTAATAATAATACTCAAGTTTGATGGGACAGTTTTTGAATAGTATGAAAATCTGACCTTGTTTACAGGTTGTTCATTTAAAAATGACAAATTTGATTTGATGGAATAATTTATTTAATTTTTCATCAAAATTTAAATGTTTTATTCTTAGTTTTTTAGACGTTGATATGGAAGGATATACAAGGTGATAATTTAAAAAGAATCCACCTGGATTTTCTCGAAAATTATCAGGAAATTAAAAGAATGCCGAAACACGTCGATTTTGTTTGCAAGGGGGACACCTTTTGGCTATCTTGAAATTTTTGTAGCACGAATCCCCTTCGAGGGGTATACTTTACCCCTGTATTTTGAATAGGGAAAGCGGCTCTAGTGATACCTTGTTTTGAAGCTCTCTTGAATATCTTTACCACCATGTAAAAATTTCAAAAATCCATCCATTAGTTTTTGAGATATTTGTTTTCAAATTTCCAAATTTAACATGGAATGATAAAATAAAAATTAAATCTGAAAAATATAAAATTCTAATAAAATTTTTATTTTATCAGTCCATGTTAAATTTGAAAGTTTGACAGCAATTGTCTCAAAAACTAATGGATTGATTTTTGAAATTTTTACACAGTTGTAAGGACATTCAAAAGGCCTTCAAAACATGGTATCACTAGACCCACTTTCCCTATTCAAAATATAGGGGTAAGGTATACCACTCGAAGGGGGTTCGTGCTACAAAAATTTCAAGATAGCCAAAAAGTGTCCCCCTTGCAAACAAAATAGACGTTTCGGCGTTTTTTTAATTTCTTGATAATTTTCGAGAAAATCCAGGTGGTTCCTTTTTAAATTGTCACCTTGTATACCACTGATATATGGGACTGGGACACGATAACTCAAAAACCGATTTGGCTGTATATACATTTCTTCTGGCTCCAATTTTTTGAAAAAGGCCGACTTGCCGGGCCTACGGGTTACCCCCCCTAGTGAATATATACAAAAAGTGTCAAAAGCAGTCTCATTTGAGTTTAAATTCAACAAAACTTGATTATATGTTATTCTTTATATTTTTTAGATCTCTGGGGGTTGATTCTTGAAAAAAAGTGGTATTCAAATCCACTTAAAACTCAAATGAGATTCGTATACTAAACTATTTCAAGAATTGACCCCCTGGTCGCTCGCACAGACCCTAATTTGTCACATATCTTGTTTGCCCTACCTCTTGTCCTCTTTTTGTCTTCAATAAACGAAAATTTTTAGTCAGAACAACTGAAAAAGAAAAATTTTCTACCTGATTCCAAAAATGCGTAGTACAATATTTAATCTCGAGCTTTTGTAGAAAAATCGATATTTGGAAGCATGTTCAAGCATTAGAGAATGAAGAAGACGCGTTATTATATCTACGAGATATTCTTTTGTTTCTTTAGGTGGAAGAGGGGCTAAGCCTTCGCAAGCGGCGGTCAACAACTCGGGCCCTCCGGCCAAGAAGCCCCGGGCCAACAACAAGGCAGCGGGCGGACCAGGGTCGGGCCCGGGGCGGAAAAAGGCCCAGGCGCAGCCCCAGGCGGCCGCGTTTGATTCCGAAGACGAGGACAACGCTAAGCCGATGTCGTACGACGAAAAACGACAACTGTCGTTGGATATAAATAAATTGCCTGGTAAGAAATCTCCCAAAAAGTCCCTAGATTGCTACAGAAATGACCTAGATTTACTTAAAACAACTGTTTTGTCTTGGTTTGATTGCTACAAATATTTCTTTTATTATCTAAAAGTTCCTAGATTGCCAGCAATATATTTTAGATAATATAAAAGCCCCTAGATTCCTAGATTGCTACAAATATGATCTAAATATACTTAAAACATCTCTTTTGTCTTGGTTTGATTGCTACAAATATTTCCTTGATTACCTAAATGTCCCTAGATTGCGAGAAATATATTTTAGATGATATTAAAGGCCCTAGATTCCTAGATTGCTCCAAATATGATATAGATTTACTTAAAACATCTCCTTTGTCTTTGTTTGATTGTACAAATATTTCCTTGATTATCTAAAAGTCCCTAGATTGCTACAAATATATTTTAGATGATATAAAAGCCCCTAGATTCCTAGATTGCTACAAATATGATCTAGATTTACTTAAAACATCTCTTTTGTTTTGGTTTGATTGCTGCGAATATTTCCTTGATTATCTAAAAGTCCCTAGATTACCAGAAACATTTTAGATGATATAAAAGCCCCTAGATTGCTACAAATATGATCTAGATTTACGTAAAACATCTCATTTGTCTTGGTTTGATTGCTACAAATGTTTCCTTGATTCTCTAAAAGTCCCTATATTGCCAGAAATATCTTGTAGATGATATAAAAGCCCGTAGATTCCTAGATTGCTACAAATATGATCTAAATATACTTAAAACATCTCTTTTGTCTTGGTTTGATTGCTACAAATATTTCCTTGATTACCTAAATGTCCCTAGATTGCGAGAAATATATTTTAGATGATATTAAAGGCCCTAGATTCCTAGATTGCTCCAAATATGATCTAGATTTACTTAAAAGATCTCCTTTGTCTTGGTTTGATTGTACAAATATTTCCTTGATTATCTAAAAGTCCCTAGATTGCTACAAATATATTTTAGATGATATAAAAGCCCCTAGATTCCTACAAATATGATCTAGATTTACTTAAAACATCTCATTTGTCTTGGTTTGATTGCTACAAATGTTTCCTTGATTACCTAAATGCCAGAAATATCTTGTAGATGATATAAAAGCCCCTAGATTCCTAGACTGCTACAAATATGATCTAAATATACTTAAAACATCTCTTTTGTCTTGGTTTGATTGCTACAAATATTTCCTTGATTACCTAAATGTCCCTAGATTGCGAGAAATATATTTTAGATGATATTAAAGGTCCTAGATTCCTAGATTGCTCCAAATATGATCTAGATTTACTTAAAACATCTCCTTTGTCTTGTACAAATATTTCCTTGATTATCTAAAAGTCCCTAGATTGCTACAAATATATTTTAGATGATATAAAAGCCCCTAGATTCCCAGATTGCTACAAATATGATCTAGATTTACTTAAAACATCTCTTTTGTTTTGGTTTGATTGTACAAATATTTCCTTGATTATCTAAAAGTCCCTAGATTGCTACAAATATATTTTAGATGATATAAAAGTCCCTAGATTGCTACAAATATGATCTAGATTTACTTAAAACATCTCTTTTGTCTTGGTTTGATTGCTGCGAATATTTCCTTGATTATCTAAAAGTCCCTAGATTACCAGAAACATTTTAGATGATATAAAAGCCCCTAGATTGCTACAAATATGATCTAGATTTACGTAAAACATCTCATTTGTCTTGGTTTGATTGCTACAAATGTTTCCTTGATTCTCTAAAAGTCCCTATATTGCCAGAAATATCTTGTAGATGATATAAAAACCCGTAGATTCCTAGATTGCTACAAATATGATCTAAATATACTTAAAACATCTCTTTTGTCTTGGTTTGATTGCTACAAATATTTCCTTGATTACCTAAATGTCCCTAGATTGCGAGAAATATATTTTAGATGATATTAAAGGCCCTAGATTCCTAGATTGCTCCAAATATGATCTAGATTTACTTAAAAGATCTCCTTTGTCTTGGTTTGATTGTACAAATATTTCCTTGATTATCTAAAAGTCCCTAGATTGCTACAAATATATTTTAGATGATATAAAAGCCCCTAGATTCCCAGATTGCTAAAAATATGATCTAGATTTACTTAAAACATCTCTTTTCTCTTAGTTTGATTGCTAATATATTTCCTTGATTATCTAAAAGTCCCTAGATTGCGAGAAATATATTTTAGATGATATTAAAGGCCCTAGATTCCTAGATTGCTCCAAATATGATCTAGATTTAATTAAAACATCTCCTTTGTCTTGGTTTGATTGTACAAATATTTCCTTGATTATCTAAAAGTCCCTAGATTGCTACAAATATATTTTAGATGATATAAAAGCCCCTAGATTCCCAGATTGCTACAAATATGATCTAGATTTACTTAAAACATCTCTTTTGTTTTGGTTTGATTGTACAAATATTTCCTTGATTATCTAAAAGTCCCTAGATTGCTACAAATATATTTTAGATGATATAAAAGTCCCTAGATTGCTACAAATATGATCTAGATTTACTTAAAACATCTCTTTTGTCTTGGTTTGATTGCTACGAATATTTCCTTGATTATCTAAAAGTCCCTAGATTACCAGAAATATTTTAGATGATATAAAAGCCCCTAGATTGCTACAAATATGATCTAGATTTACTTTAAACATCTCATTTGTCTTGGTTTGATTGCTACAAATGTTTCCTTGATTACCTAAATGCCAGAAATATCTTGTAGATGATATAAAAGCCCCTAGATTCCTAGACTGCTACAAATATGATCTAAATATACTTAAAACATCTCTTTTGTCTTGGTTTGATTGCTACAAATATTTCCTTGATTACCTAAATGTCCCTAGATTGCGAGAAATATATTTTAGATGATATTAAAGGCCCTAGATTCCTAGATTGCTCCAAATATGATCTAGATTTACTTAAAAGATCTCCTTTGTCTTGGTTTGATTGTACAAATATTTCCTTGATTATCTAAAAGTCCCTAGATTGCTACAAATATATTTTAGATGATATAAAAGCCCCTAGATTCCCAGATTGCTAAAAATATGATCTAGATTTACTTAAAACATCTCTTTTCTCTTAGTTTGATTGCTAATATATTTCCTTGATTATCTAAAAGTCCCTAGATTGCGAGAAATATATTTTAGATGATATTAAAGGCCCTAGATTCCTAGATTGCTCCAAATATGATCTAGATTTAATTAAAACATCTCCTTTGTCTTGGTTTGATTGTACAAATATTTCCTTGATTATCTAAAAGTCCCTAGATTGCTACAAATATATTTTAGATGATATAAAAGCCCCTAGATTCCCAGATTGCTAAAAATATGATCTAGATTTACTTAAAACATCTCTTTTCTCTTAGTTTGATTGCTAATATATTTCCTTGATTATCTAAAAGTCCCTAGATTGCGAGAAATATATTTTAGATGATATTAAAGGCCCTAGATTCCTAGATTGCTCCAAATATGATCTAGATTTAATTAAAACATCTCCTTTGTCTTGGTTTGATTGTACAAATATTTCCTTGATTATCTAAAAGTCCCTAGATTGCTACAAATATATTTTAGATGATATAAAAGCCCCTAGATTCCCAGATTGCTACAAATATGATCTAGATTTACTTAAAACATCTCTTTTGTTTTGGTTTGATTGTACAAATATTTCCTTGATTATCTAAAAGTCCCTAGATTGCTACAAATATATTTTAGATGATATAAAAGTCCCTAGATTGCTACAAATATGATCTAGATTTACTTAAAACATCTCTTTTGTCTTGGTTTGATTGCTACGAATATTTCCTTGATTATCTAAAAGTCCCTAGATTACCAGAAATATTTTAGATGATATAAAAGCCCCTAGATTGCTACAAATATGATCTAGATTTACTTTAAACATCTCATTTGTCTTGGTTTGATTGCTACAAATGTTTCCTTGATTACCTAAATGCCAGAAATATCTTGTAGATGATATAAAAGCCCCTAGATTCCTAGACTGCTACAAATATGATCTAAATATACTTAAAACATCTCTTTTGTCTTGGTTTGATTGCTACAAATATTTCCTTGATTACCTAAATGTCCCTAGATTGCGAGAAATATATTTTAGATGATATTAAAGGTCCTAGATTCCTAGATTGCTCCAAATATGATCTAGATTTACTTAAAACATCTCCTTTGTCTTGTACAAATATTTCCTTGATTATCTAAAAGTCCCTAGATTGCTACAAATATATTTTAGATGATATAAAAGCCCCTAGATTCCCAGATTGCTACAAATATGATCTAGATTTACTTAAAACATCTCTTTTGTTTTGGTTTGATTGTACAAATATTTCCTTGATTATCTAAAAGTCCCTAGATTGCTACAAATATATTTTAGATGATATAAAAGTCCCTAGATTGCTACAAATATGATCTAGATTTACTTAAAACATCTCTTTTGTCTTGGTTTGATTGCTACGAATATTTCCTTGATTATCTAAAAGTCCCTAGATTACCAGAAATATTTTAGATGATATAAAAGCCCCTAGATTGCTACAAATATGATCTAGATTTACTTAAAACATCTCATTTGTCTTGGTTTGATTGCTACAAATGTTTCCTTGATTCTCTAAAAGTCCCTATATTGCCAGAAATATCTTGTAGATGATATAAAAGCCCGTAGATTCCTAGATTGCTACAAATATGATCTAAATATACTTAAAACATCTCTTTTGTCTTGGTTTGATTGCTACAAATATTTCCTTGATTACCTAAATGTCCCTAGATTGCGAGAAATATATTTTAGATGATATTAAAGGCCCTAGATTCCTAGATTGCTCCAAATATGATCTAGATTTACTTAAAAGATCTCCTTTGTCTTGGTTTGATTGTACAAATATTTCCTTGATTATCTAAAAGTCCCTAGACTGCTACAAATATATTTTAGATGATATAAAAGCCCCTAGATTGCTACAAATATGATCTAAATATACTTAAAACATCTCTTTTGTTTTGGTTTGATTGCTACGAATATTTCCTTGATTATCTAAAAGTCCCTAGATTACCCGAAATATATTTTAGATGATATAAAAGCCCCTAGATTGCTAGATTGCTACAAATATGATCTAGATTTACTTAAAACATCTCTTTTGTCTTGGTTTGATTGCTACAGATATTTTCTTGATTATTTAAAAGTCCCTAGATTGCCAGAAATATATTTTAGATGATATAAAAGCCCCTAGATTCCCAGATTGCTACAAATATGATCTAGATTTACTTAAAACATCTCTTTTGTCTTGGTTTGATTGCTACAAATATTTCCTTGATTATCTAAAAGTCCCTAGATTGCTACAAATATATTTTAGATGATATAAAAGCCCCTAGATTCCCAGATTGCTACAAATATGATCTAGATTTACTTAAAACATCTCTTTTGTCTTGGTTTGATTGCTACAAATATTTCCTTGATTATCTAAAAGTCCCTAGATTGCTACAAATATATTTTAGATGATATAAAAGCCCCTAGAGTCCTAGATTGCTACAAATATGATCTAGATTTACTTAAAACATCTCTTTTGTCTTGGTTTGAATGCTACGAATATTTCCTTGATTATCTAAAAGTCCCTAGATTACCCGAAATATATTTTAGATGATATAAAAGCCCCTAGATTGCTACAAATATGATCTAGATTTACTTAAAACATCTCTTTTGTCTTGGTTTGATTGCTACGAATATTTCCTTGATTATCTAAAAGTCCCTAGATTACCCGAAATATATTTTAGATGATATAAAAGCCCCTAGATTGCTACAAATATGATCTAGATTTACTTAAAACATCTTTTGTCTTGGTTTGATTGTTACAAATATTTTCTTAATTATCTAAAAGTCCCTAGATTGCCAGAAATATATTTTAGATGATATAAAAGCTCCTTTTTCCTCATTAATTTTTCTAGTAAGAAATTCTTCTAAAAAATCCCTAGATTGCTACAAATATCTCTAATTCCCTTGTTTAGGAGTCTCCTTCAATCCTTTATAAAAGTCCCTAGAGTATCCATCACTATTTTGTATATAAAAATGTTTTTGTTTCATTTTTATCTCCTCACTACTAACCTTTTTCTTTTTATACTTATTTATTTTACTTTTTATTATTATTAACTAACTAAATTTATTTATTTAGCAATTTGTAATGTAAAACAATTTTTAAACTTTGTTTATTGCTAATTTTTTTTTGCAGTTAGTTTGCATGTTTAGATATTTTATTTTATTTTATTTTTTAATAACTTGATCTGTTATTTCCTCCAAATTCTGATTTTTGCTAGATGTTTTGATACCACCCGCTTTTTCTATTATTTTAATTTTTTTGATTTAATTTTTTATGTAAGGTTTTGGTGTAAATAATTGTTAATTAAAAAATGTAGTTTACACATTTTTTTAATTAATGATTACATTAGTTGTAAAGTATGGACTATAGCTTCATTTTGTCGAAATCCTTTGAGTTTTTGTTCTGCGAAAATTCTTAAAAGTAATTCCTAACAGATGTCAATTTAATAGCAGTAAAATCTTCGTTAACTAGAAACAATTCTTGGCTTAAATCTAAAGATTTTACGGTATCCAACTTAAAAAAAAAAATGTCAATGAGTCAAAGGAATAAGATAAAAAAAAGGGGTTGATTAGTAGCCAGCCAATTTTTATTTCTATGGCTTATAAAAATGTGTTTGAAAGTATATGACAACATTGTATGCTTGGTATAATCAGTCTGACGCTCCAGAGATATCGGTGCCGTTTGGCGCATGCGCAATCTGTAAAAAATCACTTTTAAGAATTTTTGCAGAGGAAAGAGTCGTCAAAATGAAGCTATATACAAAAATTAAGCCTCATACTCACTTAAAAAATAAATCGGTGTACTGTGGACTCTGGTTGTTTGGCTATAAGTCCTAGTATTTTTTTGTGTGTGGTATTGTCCGTACCAAAAATTATTAAATTCTCGTGGGAACCTCAAATATCTTACCGCATAAATCCGGGGCATATAAACACGCGATGCCCAAAGTCAGGACCTTCTTTAAGAATGTTCCTTTTTTTTGGGTAGACAGGATTTCGGTTACTGCGCATGCGTCAGTTTTGGTGGTTTTGGAACATACTCCGATACGTCACTACATTATTTGACAATTGTCAAATGTTTAGGGTTATGTCACAAGACGCTAGCGCTACCAAGTCCACTTTCAATCCCTGACTTCGCATGCGCAGATCTACCAATATTATTTACCTCATGTATTAGAATAGATGAATACAGGGTGATTTTCACTTGAATGATTCTAACCACATGAAAATAGAAAGTTTCAAAAACCTAACCTAACAAAACCTAATCAAATTTAACCGAACCGAACCAAAGGAAACTGAACCAATATATTTTTTCAAAAAAAAAATTTTCCTGACTTCCTGCCCGGGATCCTAGAGGATGTGAATCAGAACCGAACCAAACCGAACCTAACTAAACTGAACCAAACCTAACCTAACCAAACTAACCTACAACACGTACTGCTAATTAGGTTTAGTTGGGTAGGGTTAGGTTTGGATAGGTTCGGTTCGGTATGGTCCGGTTCGGATTCACAACCTCTAGGATCCCGGGTAGGAAGTCAGGAAAGTTTTTTTTTGAAAAAAAATATTGGTTTAGTTTGCTTTGGTTCGGTTCGGTTAGATCTGATTAGGTTTCGTTAGGTTAGGTTTTTGAACTTTCTATTTTCATGTGGTTAGAATCATTCAAGTGAAAATCACCCTGTATTCATCTATTCTAATACATGAGGTAAATAATATTGGTAGATTGCGCATGCGAAGTCAGGGATTGGAAGTGGACTTGGTAGGGCTAGCGTCTTGTGGGTAATGTCTAGGGTATCTAAGTCCCGGGACCAAATATGTTTTCGAGACTTCAGGACCAAATGTCAGGTCCCGGGACTAGTCCCGGGACTGGTCCCGAAACTAAAATAAAAGTAATTAAATTAATTTAACACAGAACAGAACACAGGTTTATTGATATTGGTAAATGGTTAACATAAAAACAAATTGACAAACGTAGCAAATAAAAAGGTAAGTATAGGGAAACATTACTTTTGTCCAATGTGAGATTTAAGTGCCACGAGTGCATTTAAGGACTCATTATTTAATCTTAAACGAAGCTTCTTACAAACACCGCCGGCCACTGAGAAAGCTCTCTCCGATTGGACGCTGGTAGGTGGTATAGTCAGTAAATGCTCGTAGCATAGCTGCAAATATTGTTCTCGACAAACGCCATCCTCAAAAAGGACCATTTCTCGTTTCATTATTTTTGAAAATCGATCTGGTTTTGCACTTGATGACGTGTGTATGATTGCTCTTGTACTTGTTGAGCCAGTAGCAAATATTGAATTTTCAATAAATCCGTCTAACTTTTTTGCGATCCTTTCGCGTTCATGCAATAGACGGCGCTGCGTTACGCTTATTATGCAGGTGTTTGGTATAATTTAGCGGTTTCGGGACCAAGTTGAGGTCCCGGGACCTTTACTGAGTCCCCGGACCACTTTTTTT
This sequence comes from Aspidapion aeneum, assembly GCA_963576565.1. NCBI lineage: Eukaryota > Metazoa > Arthropoda > Insecta > Coleoptera > Brentidae > Aspidapion > Aspidapion aeneum. Next base: position 5,342,702 of record OY755047.1, read on the forward strand.
AGGAAAAGTCCCAGGACCAAGTCCCGGTACCGGATACCCTAGTTATGTCTATAAGTTTTCTCTAAAAACTAGTTGTTTGGTTGAAAATTTATCAAATTGCAAATTCAAATTGTAGATTTTTCTAAAAATAATTGTGCAGATTTATTCTGGACACCATGAAGAGTGTTCAATGGCATCTATAAACCACTCTTAACTTTATTAACAAATTATAAAGAAAAATACACGTAGTTACCTATGAAATGGAACTCCTTTACTTCATCCGGACATTTTTCCACAAACCGCATATGTTTTACATGAATTATTTCCATTTTTCACAGAAAAAAAAATTATTTTACAAGAGAAACGCAAAATGTAAATACAGGGCTCTCAGCACCTTCATATTTTATGAAAATGTTCATATTAGCCACGAAACTTGTTTGATTTTTAAATTCACGGGTACGAAATTCCACGTTTGTTAGTATTATTTGGCTTAAAAATTCCGTTGATTGACGCTCACTGTCTTGAAGACGGGTAAAAATGCAATCTGTGTTGATCCGGCCTGAAAGACAAAGAGCTGTCGTAGGTCACGGACTATAGTTGTTTTATTTTATTTGCATTCGATCTTTTCATTGATCGATATTGTATAGCAGTGTTTTCTTTCGCCTGCTTTTGGTTTTTTTGTTTCTCTCGTATCTCGGTAGATGGCGCCTCTTGCTATAGTTCGCTTACTAATTACATTTAATTAGAGACAAAACCGTCTGATTAACTTAGCAAGATTTGTCACATTGACCAGCAGTGTTCTGAGGAGTCCCATAAGGACGAAACGGTTAACTGTCAACACTTATTAGGTGTCCATTAGATCTTGGACCCCCGTGAGGTTAAGCTTTCAGGCTACCCACGGAAAAATATAAGGGAAACAAAAAAACTCCTTTTTGCCCGATTAGCCACGAAACTTGTTTGATTTTTAAATTCACGGGTACGAAATTCCACGTTTGTTATATATTCATAAAACTTCATATTTTTAGAAAAATCTTCATATTTTTCATATTTTCCCCAATGAAGAAACTTCAGTCATAGAATAAGTGTGGAAATTTTCAATATTTTTCCTAGTCTTGAATTTTGAGTTCCTTTTAGTTTATTATTAGTTTGTTGCCTCTGAGAAAGTCTGAATAAAGTAGGGCTTTTTTGCCTTTTGTTTTATTATTCTTATGTTTGTTGCATTTCTTATGTTAATTAGTTGTTTTGGTCATCCGTGGTTAGTTCTGAAAAAGTCTAATTGAGCAGGGCTTTTTCATGAATTTTATGATTTTACTCTGTAATGTTGACTTTTCTTAAATGTTTGAGCTCGGAATAGGTATTTAAAGTATACCAATTATATCATCGAGTATACTTTTCTGTGTTACTAGATGTACAGAGTGTTTTGGTATATTTCAACAACTGCACTTATTTGAAGAGATAGAAAATAGAGTACCTATTTTCAAGAAATGTAGAGTAGGTCCCAAACCGCTAGAAATTGTATATACTAATATTTTAACAGTGGCTTTATCAAATGGCAGTTTATCATATATTTTTGAGTTTAGAAAGAAAATATCAATTTTTTAAAGTTAAATCATTAACATATTAATTTGTAGGATGTTCGGTAAGAGATTTACAATGTTTGTATTTTTTTATAACTTTTTTTGATGGTATAGGATAAAGCCTACAACTAATGCATTTATAATTTTTTTTCTATTTCTATGAATAATTGCAGTATACCTTGGTAAAAATACAGAAACACCTTATACCTTGTTGTAAAATATGCTTTAAAAAATGTGCCTTGTTTTTGTTTGGCCATAGTTGTTTTCTTAATAAATAAAATCAAGAAATATATATTTTTGCTGGGTATATGAGTTTTCCTAAAAAACAGTTGGGTTTGGCATAACAAGCCATTTGGTAGAGGACCCAAAAAAAAAACTGAAGTTTTTATTCATATTTTGTTTCTTTAATTACATATTTTTCATAATTTTATTAAAAAAGTTTATATTTTTCATATTATTTTGCTGTTTATCTGTTGAGAGCCCTGTAAATATGGCCTCCACCCACATAGCAGCTGTGTCTACATGACAAAACACACGCATGCGCACTTGAAAATTATCACCCGCGAATTCAAATTTGCCATTGTTTTAAAAGGCAGCTATGAGCGCTTCACTTTTCGATTCTTTGAACATGTATTTATGATATAATGTATTTGGGGAACCCTAATAGAGAATAATTATATTTACACCAAACCTGAGCTGGGCAGACCCTGTAGAACGTAAAAAATCCTCCAAGTCAGTACCGCGCGAAAAATCAGAATTTGTAAAAACCTCTCGAAATATTTATAATCAAGGTTATAATCGCAGGCGACAAGTTAGGAAGAGTGGTGCACATCATTCAGTCCCGAGAACCGAGCCTCCGAGACAGCAACCCGGACGAGATAGAAATAGACTTCGAAACACTCAAGCCTTCAACGTTAAGGGAACTCGAAAGCTACGTAGCCTCGTGTCTCAGAAAAAAGCCACGTAAGCCCTACTGTAAGTTCCAGTTTACATGTGTACGTCCCCTCCGTCACTATCGCTAGGAAGTACAATGTCCTCTCCGTTTCCACCACAGGGGAATTCAATGTCCCCTCCGTCACAGTGGGAAATTAATGTCCCCTCCGTCACGGTGGGAAATTTATGTCCCCTCCGTCACGGTGGGAAATTTATGTCCCCTCCGTCACGACGGGAAGTTTATGTCCCCTCCGTCACGGTGGGCAATTATTGTGGGAACTGAATGACCCACCCGTCACGGTGGGAACTCAATGTTCCACCTGTCAAGGTGGGGACTCAATGTCCCATCCGTAACTGTTTTTGAGGGAGCTTAATATCCTCTCCGTCACGGAATTTGGAAAGTTCAATGTCTCCTACGTTACTGTCACCAGGGAGCTCGATGTCCCATGCCAGTAACTGGGGAGCTTGACTTTCTGACCATCCGTTTTTCAATTCTCTTCCAGTTAAAGTCATTTGAAACGGCTCCGGAGCGAAATAGCGATGTATCAAAATAGCGTTTGTAACAAAACAGCGACAATCAAAATAGCGATGGATCAAAATAGCGCATGACTTCTCTTCCGGGATCCTAGAGGGTCTGAATCCGAACCGAATGAATCTGAACCAAACCAAACCAGCATATTTTTGCAAAACAAAACTTTCCTGACTTCTTTTCCAGGATCCTAGAGGTGAATCCGAATTCGGTTCAGTTTGGTTCGGTTCGGATTCACACCTTCTAGGATCCCGGGACAAAAGTCATGAAAGTTTTTTTTAAAATTTTTATTTAATAAAAACTTTGCTGACTTTTTTCCCAGGATCCTAGAGGGTGTGAATCCGAACCGAACTGAACCGAATTCGGTTTGGTTCGGTTCGGATTCACACCCTCTAGGATCCCGGGACAAAAGTCAGGAAAGTTTTTTTTTTTAAATTTTTATTTAATAAACACTTTGCTGACTTTTTTCCCAGGATCCTAGAGGGTGTGAATCCGAACCGAACTGAACCGAATTCGGTTTGGTTCGGTTCGGATTCACACCCTCTAGGATCCCGGGACAAAAGTCAGGAAAGTTTTTTTTTTAATTTTTATTTAATAAAAACTTTGCTGACTTTTTTCCCAGGATCCTAGAGGGTGTGAATCCGAACCGAACTGAACCGAATTCGGTTTGGTTCGGTTCGGATTCACACCCTCTAGGATCCCGGGACAAAAGTCAGGAAAGTTTTTTTTTTAATTTTTATTTAATAAAAACTTTGCTGACTTTTTTCCCAGGATCCTAGAGGGTGTGAATCCGAACCGAACTGAACCGAATTCGGTTTGGTTCGGTTCGGATTCACACCCTCTAGGATCCTGGGAAAAAAGTCAGCAAAGTTTTTTTTTAAATTTTTATTTAATAAAAACTTTGCTGACTTTTTTCCCAGGATCCTAGAGGGTGTGAATCCGAACCGAACTGAACCGAATTCAGTTTGGTTCGGTTCGGATTCACACCCTCTAGGATCCCGGGACAAAAGTCAGGAAAGTTTTTTTTTTTAATTTTTATTTAATAAAAACTTTGCTGACTTTTTTCCCAGGATCCTAGAGGGTGTGAATCCGAACCGAACTGAACCGAATTCGGTTTGGTTCGGTTCGGATTCACACCCTCTAGGATCCCGGGACAAAAGTCAGGAAAGTTTTTTTTTTAATTTTTATTTAATAAAAACTTTGCTGACTTTTTTCCCAGGATCCTAGAGGGTGTGAATCCGAACCGAACTGAACCGAATTCGGTTTGGTTCGGTTCGGATTCACACCCTCTAGGATCCTGGGAAAAAAGTCAGGAAAGTTTTTTTTTAATTTTTATTTAATAAAAACTTTGCTGACTTTTTTCCCAGGATCCTAGAAGGTGTGAATCCGAACCGAACTGAACCGAATTCGGTTTGGTTCGGTTCGGATTCACACCCTCTAGGATCCCGGGACAAAAGTCAGGAAAGTGTTTTTTTTTTATTTTTATTTAATAAAAACTTTGCTGACTTTTTTCCCAGGATCCTAGAGGGTGTGAATCCGAACCGAACTGAACCGAATTCGGTTTGGTTCGGTTCGGATTCACACCCTCTAGGATCCCGGGACAAAAGTCAGGAAAGTTTTTTTTTTAATTTTTATTTAATAAAAACTTTGCTGACTTTTTTCCCAGGATCCTAAAGGGTGTGAATCCGAACCGAACTGAACCGAATTCGGTTTGGTTCGGTTCGGATTCACACCCTCTAGGATCCCGGGACAAAAGTCAGGAAAGTTTTTTTTTTAATTTTTATTTAATAAAAACTTTGCTGACTTTTTTCCCAGGATCCTAGAGGGTGTGAATCCGAACCGAACTGAACCAAATTCGGTTTGGTTCGGTTCGGATTCACACCCTCTAGGATCCCGGGACAAAAGTCAGGAAAGTTTTTTTTTTAATTTTTATTTAATAAAAACTTTGCTGACTTTTTTCCCAGGATCCTAGAGGGTGTGAATCCTAACCGAACTGAACCGAATTCGGTTTGGTTCGGTTCGGATTCACACCCTCTAGGATCCCGGGACAAAAGTCAGGAAAGTTTTTTTTTTAATTTTTATTTAATAAAAACTTTGCTGACTTTTTTCCCAGGATCCTAGAGGGTGTGAATCCGAACCGAACTGAACCGAATTCGGTTTGGTTCGGTTCGGATTCACACCCTCTAGGATCCCGGAACAAAAGTCAGGAAAGTTTTTTTTTTAATTTTTATTTAATAAAAACTTTGCTGACTTTTTTCCCAGGATCCTAGAGGGTGTGAATCCGAACCGAACTGAACCGAATTCGGTTTGGTTCGGTTCGGATTCACACCTTCTAGGATCCCGGGACAAAAGTCAGGAAAGTTTTTTTTTTAATTTTTATTTAATAAAAACTTTGCTGACTTTTTTCCCAGGATCCTAGAGGGTGTGAATCCAAACCGAACTGAACCGAATTCGGTTTGGTTCGGTTCGGATTCACACCCTCTAGGATCCCGGGAGTCGCTATTTTGTTACATCATCGCTATTTTGATAGTCGCTCTTTCATTACATCGCTATTTTGATTAGGGACATTTTGGGTCAGTTAAAATAACAGAAAATTTGACAGCTGTTACCGTTATTGTTACTAAGAATATCGATAACATTCAGGGCAAAAAAGATAGATTTTTGGAACATTAATTTCACACTCCTTCAACTTTTTGTTTATTTATTTTTATTAGATTTATGGCTTTTTACAATCCAAACTACCGAATTTTAGTAAAAAATTCGACTGCATTAAAAATACTCTGCCAATATATGGGCACCTAAGCTCACACTACATACTATAGTTATAGTATACGTGTGAGATATTATAACTAAAATCTCAAATATATTTTATTCGACTCCAGACTCAATTACCTTTCGTTTGATACCACACAAGCCATGTTTTGACTTAAACTCTAATTTTTTTAATCTACCCCACCCTTTTTTTAACTAAAATGTATTTTGTTCAACTCCAGACTTAATTACCTTTCATTTGATATCACACACGCCATATTTTCACTTAAACTCTAATTTTTTGAATCTACCCCCACCCTTTTTTTTAAACTAAAATTTATTTTTCTTAACTCCAGGCTCAATTACCTTTCGTTTGATATCACACGCGCCATATTTTCACATAAAATCAAATTTTTGAAATTTACCCCCACCCTTTTAGTTGACATGTGTTTGGTGGATTTTGTTCATTTTTGGGACCATCTCGACCCAAGACCCAGCCTAAGTACCAAATTTTATTAAAATCGGGCAAGCGGTTTTTGAGTTATGCGCGTTGGTCGTTACAGACAGACAGACAGACAGACAGGGGGGCGTCGCCGAAGTCAAGCTATCGGATCGAGTGGTCCCCCAGAAGTGGCTAGGCTTCCTACCTTTCGGTTTACGCCGTAGGTTCGGTTCGGTTCATGTTCATTTTGTTCATTTTTAAATGGGACCATCTCGACCCAAGACCCAGCCTAGGTACCAAATTTTATTAAAATCGGGCAAGCGGTTTTTGAGTTATGAGCGTTGGTCGTTACAGACAGACATACAGACAGACAGAAAGGCAGACAGACAGACAGACAGACGGCGCGACAAAAAAGTTTCAAAATCATCTGAAACGCAAAGATATATAAAATTTTTTGAAATCGGAGCAATTTTTTTTTCTGAGCTAAAAAACAATACAAAACTAACCTTAAAAAATAACGGTAACATTACAGGACGGCCACCGTAAGAACCGGGCGCCGTTACCGTAAATAACAAAAAAGGAGCGAGCGGCTACTAATACGCAGACTCAGTAATAACTATAACGGTAACAAAGTGTAAAATACGCAACCCAAAATGTCCCGTTTCGATACTACTATTTTAATAATTTCGTTCCTTAGCCATTTGAAACATCAGGTTTGATTGTTATGGTGTTTAGTTTGTTTTTTTGACAGTTAACTGTCAAAACTGATTTTATGACTTTAATTGGAGGAGGACAGACGGTTTTTTTAGTGTCTTAAAAAAAACACCCCCGTTTTTAAAAGAATAAATCAAAAAAGGGCGTATGTAATATTGGAACTACACATTCTTCTAAGCATGGTAGTTTTTTGAAAATTTTTAAACGGTTATTTTACTTATTTTTTATTTATTTTTTGGTTTCGGCGGGTAGTTTTTTAAATATTATTTTTTGCTATTAAAAGTTAATTAATATATGCTTTAATTATGCATGTTTTTATTTAAGTAATATAATTTAGACAAAAAAAACTAAATTAGAATCTGGTGATGGGGTTATGTAGCTAGAGGATTATAATTTTTGTAGATATTAGTTTAAATAAATGGATCCATGATGGATCTGATACCTTCCTAGCCCATTAGTACACTCCTATATCAGCCTTGAAAACAGTATTTGTAAATATCTCAAAAACGAAAGATCCAACGAGGTTTTTAGTAATAACATAAATTATTCAGAAAAGCTTGAGTTTCCATATTGTGAAAGACACATGCTTGTATTAAAAACCGTTTGTCATTGATAGGATATTGAGATATGTTTTGTTTCCTGTCTAAACATCATCGATGACCGGTCAATCGCTTCTTGTTTTTAATTCCGTATACAGTTTATTACACGTTTTAATACAAATTGAACTATATACAGACGTTCATTTCCTTAGATTGTTTAGGGTTAATGTGCACTTGCTTATAAACGTAACCGGTTCCATTTACTTATTAGGACATTATTTTCTTTCCCGACAATATTTTCAATTTTTAAGCTGTCAAAAGCTGTAATTAGCATTAATGGATTTTGACCAAAATCTAATCAGCTCTTTACAGTGTTGTACACTATTTTACCTAAAATTTTCATGAAAATCGTTTAGGAGCTATCGTGTTACGGACATACACAGACACACACATGGTCAGACGTTACGTTTAAATTTTTTTTTGTCAAAAACCATATTGTCTCTAGCCATTGCTATGCGGGCTAGGAAGGTAAATGCCTGAGAATAAAATTGGTGACATTTTTTTAAAAGTTTTTGTAAATTATAATAGATAGTTTTTCCTAGAAGCTCTTGATATATTTGACAGATGTGTTTTCCCAGAGGTCAGCAAATCATTTTGCCCTGTCTTTCTGGCAAAATCCAGTTTTACATATAAAAGGAGATAGAAAACATTTCCTTGTCTGTGCTATTTTCTTGGACATTTTTAGTAATTTAGGTTAGGAAATACTTCAAATTTTGACAACAAAAACAAAACAAATTTGTCGTTTTTAACATTTTAAGCTAGAAAATACTTTAAACTGCGTGTTGTGTATTCTTATACTCGTTTGTTTTTAGTACACTTTTATTTAATTATGTACACACTTTTGAAACATAAAAAGAATATGTCAAAAATGTAGTTGATCTTTTTCTAGAATGGAATTTGTACTTACTAATATTGGTTGAAAAAGTAACAAATGCCAACCTGCAAAAATCACTTTTACTTCAAACAAAATTTCCTAACAACTGTCAAACCTCTGGTGTCAAATAGTATCATGGTCCTCTAGTTTTTCCATATTTTATCTACACCTTGGAACTGACGTGTCTATTATTGCTAAAATATTACTTGCAATATTTATATACAGGGTGTCCTATATATAGTGGAGGTCATTTCTGATAAAAAAAGTTCCTATAATGCATGGATCAAAACTCTTTCTTTTTTGAGATACAGAGCCTCAAAGTTGGCAATTTTTTTAAGTTTTTTGATAATAACTTTTTAAAAAAGCTTAGTAAAAATATGAAATTGGGTAAAGTCGTGTACTAGAACAAGAGCAATAAACTGAAATAAAAATTATTTTGGATTTTTTTTTTTTTAACTATTTTTTTGGTTTAAACTTTTATAAATTCCATATTGAACGCCATATTTTTTTAAATAATTTTTGTTTAACAAAAACAAGTCTCTAGCGAGACATAATAACAAAATATTATTGATATTTTTTAAAAGAATAAGTAAGTAAAAATTATATTTTTAAAAAATATATTATTTTTTATACATTTTTGGAGGCTATTTTGACAGCCTGTATCTCCTCAACTTGTAATTTTATCAAAAAAAGGAATACCACATTTTTGAATCACAATTAGCTGAGTATTCAGCTGGCTGTGACAGATTTTCTTTTTTTTGTAAAACCGTTTTCACCCCACTTCTCTAACTTTAAAAATCCCATATTTTAAAAACAGATGTGTGTTGATCCCCATATTATATAAACTTTTTACTCAAAAAAACCTCCTCTATCACCGGCTGTACTATGGCCCCTAACTTATGGGACACCCAGTATATTTATGCAAAAAAATGGGATTTTTTTTTCTCGTTAGGTTTCACGTTAGTCTCAAGAGTGTAGATAAGACATATTTAGCTGTAAAAATATTTTTTTATTTTTGTGGGTTTTTTCTGACTTGACTTTTTTAATTTTCACAGACAAAAAACTACCGGGCAAGTCAAAAGAGGACCAAATAGCGGAGAAAAAAAAGGAGCTCGAAGAGCGATTGCTAGACGTAAACCACAAAATCGGACCTAGCAAAAAGCAAGCTAAAAAAGGTAAGAATATTTACAACTTTACCAGTTTTTAGGTTAACTCTCAAGTTTTACTTAAGGATCTTTTTAACCATAGGTTTCATTTAGTAATCTACTTGGTTGCAATTGTCTATTAATTACTTTTACATTAGTATATATCTACTTTGAAGTAATGATCTATGGTTTAATAAGTATACCTAGGAAATGCCTAACTACACCATAGATAAATAACAAATTAAATAGATAAACGGTTTTAACTTGTGAATTGCACAATTTTTTTCCACCTTGAAGTAGATATCTCTGATTTAGTTTAGTATGCCTAGGCAATACTTTAAAATACCATAGATAAACAAATAATGACATAGACAATCGGTTTTTATTTACATAAATTTTTTTTTCTTAATTTTTTTCAGATGCTAGCGGGAAGGGGGACCCAACCGGGGGAGCGGCGGGGGGCAGGGCATCGTCGAGCAGCAGTAGTTCTGACAGCGACAGCTCGTCTTCTAGCCTTTCTAGCAGCTCGAGCGATAGCAGCGACAGTGAAGCAGGTTAGATTAGAAGTATAAAAATTTAGACACTTTTTGGTGATTGAGGACTGTTTTATAGAACTTCGTATAAAAATACTGTTTTATAGAAACTTCGGATAAAAACACGTAATTAAGAATCTGCCATCTTGATACTTTTTTATCAAATTTTTTTGTCTTCTGGAAATAAATGGTGACAAGGTGGTACATTTTTTTATTTGTTTTTGATGTGAAAACATATGAGATAGACTGTTCAAAAAATTTTAGGAAAGTTAGGAATTTTAAATTTGGTTCAAGGTAATTTTCATACGGTCAGTTTATTTTATAAAAGAAAAATGTGTTCAGGGATACTAACTTTTAAAAAATACCTCATTTTCTTTTTTTATGAGACGGTCAATTTTCACTGAATTAACTTTTATTTTCTTTTTTTTGCCTCCTATTATGGCTATTCTAAATTTTCATTTATACTTTTTTTAATCACATCCAAACTATTCATTTTTACGTTTTTATTATTTTGTGAAGAGAATAAGTTAAATTTTCAAATAAATAAAAATTCTGGTGTTAATACTGCCGTTTCAAAAAATTTAAAAGACTGAAAAAAATTATCATTTTTTCATTTTTATTCCATTACAATATCCCTGCCCTGAATTCATTTTTAAGGCAAAAAAATCGAAAAAAAATCTAGTGCCATGTGACATGGGTATGTAAACACAAGTGAAGATATAGGAAAAAGCAAAAGACATTTAATTTTGAATATTAGCTAGTGTATAAAAAAAATAAATCGTATAAATAATATAATTTCAACCCTACACATTAAAGAAACTAAGTTTCTGTTTTAGTATTTATCTTTTTTACTTTACTTTTAGTCATATTAAAAAATTACTTTTTTTTACACAATTTCTTTTTGCAATTTAAAAGCACAAAAAAATAAATATACGTTGTGGCTCACTTTCGCACCTTGGATTAAGTTAACTTAAGTTAATACTTAACTTAAGCTAATATTTAACTTAAGTTATTACTTAACTTAAGCTAATATTTAGCTTATTATTTTATTTATTTTTTAAGAAAAATTTTGAAAACTAATCCAATATGGGAAATAATGGCCGAAGAAAGGATATGGGCAAAAACAAAATAAATTTAATTTGTTTGCTGTAGGTTAGCTTTTTGTATAATACAACCAATATTTTTGCCGCAAAAAACTCAGCTTAGTGTTTATACATACATAATAATATATAAAAAAATTGTAAAGCAATACATTTTGTTGTAAATCTTATACCAACTGAGGTGTGGTGTGTGAATGACTAAGAAGAAAATCGTAAAAAACTTTTTTGTTTTAGAAAATTATTTTAAACTGCCTTGTAATAGAAGTTAGAATATTTATTTACCAGCGATAAAAAAGCTTTTTTTAAGCCAAAAAAGTATTAGTTTTTGCGTTTTTTGGGAAAAAAAATATCGGTTTAGTCTATTTTATAATTTAAAAAACACATTTTGATATTTTTTTTGTACAGAAAAAAAATATCGAAATGTGTTTGAAAAAGTGAATAATTTAAGTTTTTCACCAACGGAACTTATGGCCAAGAGTGCAATCAATTGTGAGAGGCGCCCTCTATCGTCAGAATGAGGCCAACCATACAGGTCTTACCGCAAAATCTTTATAATTTTTTTTTTAATTTGGTAACACGCATATTCCCTTCTTTAACTTTTTGAAGTCAACAACTTTTTTGAGAGACCCCAAGTTTTTTTGAATTTTTGGGAGGGACCCATTTTTTTTTTGAGTTTTGTGGGTATTTCCAAGATTTTTTTAAGGCCTCATACAGTTTTTTTTTATTTTAAATTTTTGGGGATGAGCCCTGACTTTTGTAGGGGTCCTTTAATTATTTCGATTAGGTGTCGGCCCCCTATTGTGTCAAGGGGAGTCACCTAAAAATAAAAAAAAGTTGTTGATTTTAAAAATAGATTTTTTTCTGAGAATATGCGTTTATTACAAATTTTAACATTTTTTTAAACATAGTTTTGGGTATTATAAATAGTCCTAAGTCCGGTAACGCTACATGATGCTAAAAAAAACCATATTAAGCAAGCAATGTGGGGTGGCGGCCTACTAGAAAAAACTGTCGCAATTTAAAAAAAAAAAAAAAACAACGGAAAAAGGTAGTGGTGACTGTATGGTTAAAAAACAAAAGAAAATCGGCCCATCTCACATTGTTTGCACTCTTAGGGGCCGTTCACATTTACGTAACAATAATTAATAATAATTTACTTAATTTTAATAGTTTTATAATGCGTTAATATAAAACAAAATTAAATTTTTAGAAGAGCAAATTTATCAGTCACACGCGTTACATTTTATGGACATAAGATTTACCTTTCCTTAACCTTTTTAATATTGTATTATTTTTTAAAAATTTGCTTGTGAAAATAACCAACAGAAAGTTTGGGAACTCGCATTACAATAAATTGGTAACTAATGTTACAATAAATTGGTAACTCGCGTTACCTCTAATTGGTAATTCGCGTTACATTAAATTGGTAACTCGCTTTGCATTAAATTGGTAACTACCGTTACATTAAATTGTTAACTCGCTTACCAGCTCACGTTACATTATATTCATAATTAGCGTTACATTAAATTGGTAATTCGCGTCACATTAAATTGGCAATTCGCGTTACATTAAGTTGATGATTCGCGTTACATTACATTGTTAATTCGCGTTACATTAAATTAACAACTCGCGTTACATTAAATTAACGACTCGCGTTGCATTACATTGATAACTTGCGTTGCATTAAATTGATAACTTGCGTTACATTAAATTGGTCATTTACGTTACATTAAATTGACAACTCGCGTTACATTAAATTGGTAATGTGCGTTATATTAAATTGGTAACTCGCGTTACATTAAATTGGCAACTCGCGTTACATTAAATTGATAACGCGTTACATTAAATTGGCAACTCGCGTTACATTAAATTGATAACGCGTTACATTAAATTGATAATTCGTTCTACCCCCAAAACTCAAAAACTTATCTTATAGTTTTCTGTTATGACACTTTCCAAAATGACAGTCCATAATGTTTTTGAAAGATCAAATGAATATAGTAATACTGACAAACTCTTTATGGATTTAACGATTTTTTCTGAATTTTTATTTATTATTAATTAATAGTTCTAAAATATAAAAAACTTCTCCATTATAATACTGAAAAAAATTAAAAATCCTTTAAAAACTAAATTTTACTCTTTTTCCACTAACCTCTTTTTTTTGTTACGTAAATTGTGAACAACCCCTTAGGCAGACGAATAAGACACTTTTTTTTATTTTTTTTATTTTTATTTAAAAAGCCAGTTTTTTTAATGCATATATAAACGATATTTTTTTAAAATATTTATTTATTATATATTTTTTTGTAAAAAAATAATATGAGATTTTTGTAGTTATGTTTGTTGATATAGAGAGAGTGGGGGTAAATTTTTTTAGTGTGTTTTCAGTATAAAAAAAAGTCATGTTCAATATAAATCTTTTTATATCTTATTATAATTTTTTTTAAATATTCAAACTATTAATATTATATTTGTAAGTACTTATAGTATGGTTCTACATACTGTGAAATGATTTGTTTTAAGTAATTCTATACATTGCACTTTAAATGTAATAAAAAAATATTTGTTAAATTTTGTTTTACATAAAATAAACATTTGTCCAATATAAATATTTCTATTAGGAATAACTTTTTTTTTATTTTTAAAGTTTTTTGTGGCGGGGATCAGTTTTTTTGTATAAAATATTTGTACATATTAAAAAAAGAAACAATGAAATTTAGTGTCTGTCTTGCCTTTTTTTTAGTAAAGATACTAATTTTGATTTCTTAAAAAATCCGAGTTTTTAATAAAAATAAAAATTTGAACCAAAGTTTTTATCTTTACTACAAAAAAAAACATTATGTAGTTTGCTGTAGACTTAATAATACTACAATAACTTAAATTTAAACTAGAAATTATTGTAAATTTCTACACACAAAAAACTGTTATACCCTTTTACTTGTCAAAATATAAATAAAAATTTATTATTAAACAATGAAAATGTTGCGGAATCATTTTTTTACGATGTTAAAAGAACAAAAGGTCAATATTGGATTTTTAAATTAAAAAATACAGGGTGTTATAAAAATAATGTATTACACCTGTATTTTCAGATAAAAGTCTCTAAAAGAAACTAGAAGGCCTAGAAAATCAAGTTTTATTAAATTTTTTAAATTAATTCGAAGCTTTAAATTAAAAAACATAAAACAAACTTAAACTTAATTTAAACTTTTTTTTTTAATTTAACTTTTTTTTAAATTTAATAAAATATAACTATAGTTGATATTGTATTAAAGTGACACCGCGTCATCAAAACCTTGATGGGCGGGTAGGGAGTAGAGGGGTACATACAGTGGCACGCACTTCCTTTAATTTTTTTATTGATATTGATTCCCAAAATGAGGCACTGCACTAATTAGTCATTAGTTGAACATATTATACTCTTATCTGGTTGTTATGAACATATTGATTTAGCCGGGCTTTGACGTTTTCTATTCGTTGTTGTTTTGACTGTTTATGTCAAACAAAATACGACGGAGCTTTTTACAAAACAAATTACCGTTTTTGCAACTAAATAAATATTTGCGCACATTTTAATATAATTTTGGATCCTCTTTTATGTTTCGGATCTTTATTTATTAGGTAAGTACCTATTTGATCTCTCTTTTGAAAGGTCTTAGTGTTTTAACCTTCGAACACTAAACCCCGAGCGACACACTGCATGTACAGGGTGTCCCAAAATGGGCACTTTTAGGGGGTTTAAGGTACTTCTAGGGGAGACAGAGAAAAACTGACCACGCATTACGAGGCTCAAATTTCAAGAGAAGATTTATAGTGAAAACCGCATTTTGAAATATCGTTTCGTCTTTGAGCTACGGGGGCTTTTTGAAAAGTCTGCATTTTTGAAGGGGGTCTATAACTTTGTTATTAGTGGAAATTTTGATTTAGAGTAAATTGCAGTTTTATAGACTCACGGGGAATTCACCCGCTAAATTATATTTTAACTGTCACTTTTAGTTTTTGAGATATGACATAAAGTTGCATTTTTTCTTATGGAATAGCCTATATTTTAATTAATTTTCGAATTCGTCATTGAATTCTTTTGAAAATGATGTATCATATGTCATAGTTTGATTGAGCGGTTTAGGAGATATTCAGCTTTTTCAGTTATTTCTAGTGTGCTATGATGTCCTGCTGAGGCAGGTAAAGGCACTCCAGTATTTTTATTATTTTACACAGTCACAAATATAGTAAGGCTGGTTTGGAAAAATTATAATTCAGCTGACGGCCCTCAAAGCCTAGTTATAAAAAGTTTTAAAAAATAATACATATTTCACAATAAAATTAAAACGCTTTTGTGCAAAATAATTTCATACCAAAGCGTAATGTCAAATTGTTTAAACAATTGAAAACAATGACAAAACGCCAAGACGCAAGGCTAACTTGATTTGCATAGTATAAGACAACAAAACTATAGGAGCATTGAAGTAGGATTTGACCGCAAGGCTTTCACGTCAATGGCACATGACGTCATTCAACGCACACTAGACAAAAATAAAAAACTTTAATTATCTCCGAAACCGCTCAATCAAACTATAACATCATTTTGAAAAGAATTCGAAAATTAATTAAAATATAGGCCATGCCATAAGAAAAAATGCAACTTTATGTCATATCTCAAAAACTAAAAGTGACAGTTAAAATTTAATTTAGCGGTTGAATTCCCCGTGACAAAGTCTATAAAATTGCAATATACTCTAAATCAGTGTTTCCAATAATAACGAAGTTATAGACCCCCCTCCAAAATGCAGACTTTTCAAAAAGCCCCCGTAGCTCAAAGACGAGACGATATTTCAAAATGCGGTTTTCACTATAAGTCTTCTCTTGAAATTTGAGCCTCGCAACGCGTGGTCAGTTTTTCTCTGTCTTTCCTAGAAGTACCTTAAACCCCCCAAAAGTGCCCAATTTGGGACACCCTGTACAAAGTGAAACACTAATTTTTTAAGGCTCCTTTACTTAGATTTTGCCCCAAAATTTGGTTTACCATAGCTACACTTTAATCCAATATCAACTATAGCACATTAAGTTTACAGGTATTAAATGCCTACCCTAAGAACTTTATTTAGGTCACCACCTATAAGGTACCCACAAATCATCAAAAGGTACTATAAATAATGTACAGGGTGACCCAGAAAAATTTTGCACTATTGCAAAGTTTATTTTAAACAATCTTATGAAGCTTGTAATGGTAGGTCAAATTACAAGAAAAAAATAGGTTGCTACAGATATTTTCGTTCTGGCATATAATATACAGGGTGTTCCAAGTTAAGGGTCCACCATTGCTACACGGTAAAAAATTTTGTCTACAATGAATAGACTTTCTTTTCTTGAATAAATTGTTTTACTTTAAAACAATTTGTTTTGAATTAAAATATTTGTTTTTAGTTCAACGCAGCGTTTAATCTTGAGATGAGACTTTATTTTTCTTTTTTAATTGTTTTGTTTCAGTATACTCCATTTTGTAACAAAGCAAATTGTCTTCATATAAGTAATATTTTGCTTCCAGAGAAGACGGTGTCTTGGATTAATTCAGTTCCAATTTATAATGAAACAATTTCTGTTTCACATTAAAATAAAAGAGGCAAGACATTTTTTGTGCTATATCAAGAAAATATTCTCTTGGTGAATAGGAAAGCACAAATTATTTTACTTCAAAGCAATTTGCTTGAATCTAAGACAATTTTTTTTTACCGTGTAACTTTGTTATTATTAAAGATAGAAAAAAGCTTGAACCAACAAATCATCAACTACAATAATTCAAAAAAATCATCTCTTACAATAGGGACTTATTGGAATAAAGCCATGCAATAATAGTGTCAGGCAGTATTTTGACAGATTTACATTGGAATATGTTGAATTTAAAACTAAGTTGTTTATTTATCTATAATTAAAGTCGACAGTATTTATTTCGGTTCGTATCATAAACAAAATTGTTATGTTGAAAGATTAGCTGTCACATTCCAATGCAAAACTGTCAAAATACGGCCTGACATTATTGTTGCGTGGCTTTATTCCAATAAGTGCTTAATATCAGATATGTACATTCTGTATAGTTTTGAATTTAAAAATCCAATAATTTTTTTAAGACCTGTATGGATATTATTTAATTTTTTTTAAAGTGAATAAGTTTGTGATTTGGTAAGCACTCACAGGCCATAGGGTTCGAAAGTGATACAAAATAGTGTTTTTAAGTATATTTTCGGTAAAAAAAAAACACATTTTCAGGGCCGAGTGTGATTAAACAGCCAAAAAGAAAAACTCCAAAAAAGTCACCAAACATTACAGTGGTGCCTAACGCAAATAGTACTAATCCTTTGGTAAGTCAAAATTAAATTAAAAAAAAAAATACACAAAATACAGGTTCTAATCGTCCACAGTACAGCATGTACCATTTTCGTTGGGATTTAATGGGAAACTCGGTTATTATTAAAGATATCGATTTTCTGATTGCACCTTAACGTGCTCTTTTTTTGAGCCCTTAAAAATGATGTAATCAGATTTTTGCTGTACCCCGTGGTTTTGCTAATATAAGGAGTTTTTGAAAAAGTTGCATTTTTATTAATTCCTTGTATCTCGCTTATTTTGCAAGATACTTTTATTCTGTAAAAACCTTTTTAAACCAACTTTTTTAAAAGAAAATATTGACGTTGTCAATTTTTTTAAATTTAGTTTAGTTTTTGAGATATGGTATTTATCATAAAAAAATATGGTATTTATCATAAAAAAATTAAATATGGACCTGGATTTTTTTTATTACTATTTTCATGCTATTATTATCTTAAAATAATAAAACTTGAATATTTTTTTGATTTAAGGTTAAAAAAAATTATATTTAAAAAAAAATTAGTCCGAACCTGGAAATTTCCAACGTAAATATAAATTAAAAATTGCAAGACACACCAGTTGAACGATTTTTAGTTTATTTTTGAAACGTTAATTAAAAGATTTATAAATAAAGTAAAAAACGTTAAAAAGTTACTAAAATAATATCATAGTAATTATTTAATGCAAGCACAGCAACTCATGAAATTTCATGGAAAACAAAAGATGAATTTCCAGGTTCGGACTATTTTTTCTTTTAATATTAAAAATATTTTTTTTAACCTTAAAAGAAAAAAAATATTTAATTTTTATTATTTTGTGATAATAATAGCATGAAACCAATCAAAATAGTAATTAAAAAAATCCAGTTCCATATTTAATTTTTTATGATAAATACAATATCTCAAAAACTAAACAATATTTTAAAAAATTTACAACGTCATTATTTTCTTCTAAAAAAGTTGCCATGAAAAGGTTTTTACAGAATAAAAATATCTCGCAAAATAAGCGAGATATAAGGGATTATTAAAAATGCAATTTTTAAAAAAACTCCCTGTATTAGCGAAACTACGGGGCATATAAAAAATCTGATTACACCATTTTTGAGGGCTCAAAAAAAGAGCACGGTAAGGTGCAATCAGAAAATCAATATCTTTAATAAAAACCGAGTTTCCCATTTAATCCCATCGAAAATGGGACACGCTGTACACCGGTCTATTTTTTAAGAGGTGGATAACAGGCTGAATTTTTGTTCATAGCTTTATTTTGTCGAGACGACCAATTTTTTCCTCTGCAAAAAATTCTTGAAAGTGATTCCTAAGAGAGTTCACGGGCTCAGAAATCTTTCGAGCTTTGAATTCACTAAACCAAGCACGCGATTTTGTTGACAATGTTGCCATTTACTTTCAAACACATTTTTTATGCTACAGAAAAAAAAAATGCCAGTTAATAATTATTGACTGTTGCTTTTTTATCTCATAAATTATGAGATAAAAAAGTTACAATAAAGAATAAGTAACCGGCAATATTTTTTCTGTGGTTTAAAAAATGTGTTTAAAAGTAAATGGCAACATTGTCCCCAAAATCGTATGCTTGGTTTAGTCAATCCGAAGCTGAAAAGATTTCTGAGCCCGCGAACTCTCTTAAGCTACGTTTACATTTGGAGAGTTTACTGGCGGAAAGTACTGGCAGCCACTAAACTTGCCATATGTTAACTACAAGAAAGTTCACCTGCTACTCTCCTGCAAGTACAGCTACGTTTACATTTAGAGAGTTTACTGGCGGAAAGTAATGACAGCCACTAAACTTGACATGTATAAACTAGAAGAAAGTGCACTTGCTACTCTCCCGCAAGTGCTTTCCAAAAGTTGACGGGCCGGCTAGTTTAGTGGCTGCCAGTACTTTCCGCCAATACTCTCCAAATGTAAACACATGTCAGAAAGTGTCCACGTTTTTTACAATAAATAAGTGGGATGGAAATCAGATAATTTCCTCTTTTAAATTTTGTGGAATATCAAGTTTATCATCAACCTAAGTGAGATGGAAATTAGATAATTTCCTTGTTAAAACATGTATCAAAAATATGAAATTTTGTGGAATATCAAGTTTATCATCAACCTAAGTGGGATGCAAATCAGATAATTTCCTTTTTAAACATATATCAAAAATATGAAATTTTGTGGAATATCAAAAGTTCATCATTAACATCCGGTAAAAAAACTGAAATAGTACATTTCGGTAGTCGTATAAATACTGCAAGGAAGAAAAACTCCAGTGGCCAGATAGTGTAATGTGACTTCCAATTTATTTTGGGACAAATAGGACTGCTCATACACGTTTCCGATTTGGTCAGTTTATGTTAACCTAGTCTTAACAGTTTTTTAAAGTTTTTGGTATGATATTCTCATGAAATTTCATCATCAACCTAAGTGGGATGGAAATTAGATAATTTTCTTGTTAAAACATGTATCAAAAATATGAAATTTTGTGGAATATCAAGTTCATCATCAACCTAGGTGGGATGCAAATCAGATAATTTCCTTTTTAAACATATATCAAAAATATGAAATTTTGTGGAATATCAAAAGTTCATCATTAACATCCGGTAAAAAAACTGAAATAGTACATTTCGGTAGTCGTATAAATACTGCAAGGAAGAAAAACTCCAGTGGCCAGATAGTGTAATGTGACTTCCAATTTATTTTGGGACAAATAGGACTGCTCATACACGTTTCCGATTTGGTCAGTTTATGTTAACCTAGTCTTAACAGGTTTTTTAAGTTTTTGGTATGATAGTCTCATAAAATTCGTATAAAAATCGGGATCTTCAGTTGATATCTCCTTTAAGAGTCGTTCTGATGCATGTACTTCTGCGTCTGATCCAATCTCTAACTCAAACTCGTTTTAGCTCACACATATACTATACTATAGTAGTGTGAGCTATGGTGATCCTAATTTTTTCGAGAAAAAAAAAGTTGCTCCGATTTCAAAAAATTTTATATATCTTTGCGTTTCAGATGATTTTGAAACTTTTTTGTTGCGCCGTCTGTCTGTCTGTCTGTCTGTCTGTCTGTCTGTCTGTCTGTGTGTCTGTATGTCTGTCTGTAACGACCGACGCGCATAACTCAAAAACCGCTTGGCCGATTTTAATGAAATTTGGTACCTAGGCTGGGTCTTGGGTCGAGATGGTCCCATTTAAAAATGAACAAAATCCACCGAACCGAAACCA
This sequence comes from Aspidapion aeneum, assembly GCA_963576565.1. Classification (NCBI taxonomy): domain Eukaryota; kingdom Metazoa; phylum Arthropoda; class Insecta; order Coleoptera; family Brentidae; genus Aspidapion; species Aspidapion aeneum. The sequence goes on from OY755047.1 coordinate 5,363,470, forward strand.
AATAAAAGGGTGGGGGTAGATTTCAAAAATTAGAGTTTATGTGAAAATATGGCGTGTGTGATATAAACGAAAGGTAATTGAGTCTGCAGTTAAACAAAATACATTTTAATTTATTTAAAAAAAAAGGGTGGGGGTATATTTTAAAACTTAGAGTTTAAGTGAAAATATGGCGTGTGTGATATCAAACGAAAGGTAATTGAGTCCGGACTTTAACAAAATACATTTTAGTTTTTGTTTCTTTTAAAGGGTGGGGGTAGATTTCAAAAATTTGAGTTTAAGTCAAAACATGGCTTGTGTGGTATCAAACAAAAGGTAATTTAGTCTAGAGTTGAATAAAATATATTTTAGTTTTTAGTTACATTAGCTCACACGTACACTATAACTATAGTACCTAGTGTGAGCTTAGGGGCCCATATATTGGCAGAGTATTTTCCTAGTTTTCTTGCGTTCTGACTTATTTAATTATTGGCAATTTCACACATAACAAATTTAACAGCCGCACACACTACCGCCATTTTGTTTTTAACAGCTTGGCAAGTAAACCTGAAAACGTGTAAACACAAAAGTTTAGTGGCTGCCAGTACTTTCCACCAGTAAATTCTCCAAATGTAAACGTAGCTTTAGGAATTACTTTTAAGAATTTTTGCAAAGAAAAAAATTGGTCGTCTCGACAAAATGAAGCTATTAACGAAAATTCAGCCAGTTACTCATCAGTTAAAAAATAAACCGTTGTAGGTTCTGTGTACCATAAACGATATAAGTAGGAATATTTCAATGAATATTATATAACATAAGTACGAAGGCTCTTCTGTTTTCAAGTTACATGGTGTTTTTTTTTAAAGGCTTTTTGGTAGGTATTTACGAAACGTTTTTGGAAAAATTCTTGGAACACTTCATTTTTTCTTCATTTTGAGGAAAGAAAAATAATGTTTTTCTGGTTCTTAACTGCTTCATTTTGTTAGTGCAAAAAAATTAAAGAAGTTAAGAACCTGGAAAGCAGTCGTTTTCTACCGACTTCGATTTTTGTTTGGAAGAGCGACAATTTTTGTAGGAATAAATTTAATTTTATCTCTTAACACTCAACTATTTCTCAAAATAGACCCAAGAACTGTAAAAACATTTTTTTTTATTTGGCCGTTTTTATCACTCATAAAAAGATTCTCACTTATATCGTTCACATCTTATAAAAAAATTGTAAAAAAAAAGTTATTTTGGGCTTTTTTTAACTCATAATTATCTCTCTCTCAGTCTACCAGCACACCGGTATCTTCACAACCGACTTCGGTCACCGCTAAACCTGCCGTTACGACTTCCACAACCGCGGTAGTACCGCCCACTGGTACCACCACTGCCATGACGGTACCATCCACGGTACCGCCTAGTACTACAAGTATTAACACGTCTTCTACAACGGTTCCATCTATGACCATCAACACAACTAACGGTGTTAGTACCATCAGTACCAAACCCGTGCAGAGCAGTGTTGGTACGGTTGCCCCGACGATAGCCCCGCCTAAAAATACCCCTACCACAACCACTGTTGTACCTCCTACCCCTTCTCCCACGCCTGTAAAGTCTACCGCTCCTCCTCAAAACGCGGTACCCCCTCCTATTCCCTTGGTAAGTCCTACTGAGGTCAAACCAGAAACAAAACCGAAAACAGAACCCAAAACTGAGACTAAAGTGGATGTTCTCGCTGGGTTGCCCACATACACGGACCCCATAGAACAAAGTTTGGCCAATTTGGAGAAGGAGATGGTCAAAAATGAACCTAGTCCGATGGAGAGCATGTTAGGAATGACCCTAAGCCAGGTATGTACATGTTTATGGTGTTCTAAATTAGGCACTTTTGGGAGCAAGGTACAGGGTGTTCAAATTCGATGATTTTGGGGGGGGGGGGGGGGGGGTTTAGGTAATTTTAGACATCGAACATATAGATGTTATATAATATAAAACTTCCATTTTATTTCTACGATAAAAAATTCAACAAAAGAAAAAGTAAACATTCAGATCATCAAATCAGAACAAGGGACACAACATTACAAGAAACTGCTGCAGGAAACGAGATCTGAAATCTGTCAGCTTCTCCGAGGATAGAAGTACATGGAGAGGAAGTAATAATCAAAAAAGAAATAAAGAATAGTATTAAAAAGCTTAAAGCAACGAAGCTGTTGGATACCAAGATAGAAATAACAGGAAGATGTGGTGGACAGAGAAAATACAGGAAATGGTCAAAGAGAAAAAACGCACATACTTGAAATGACTCAGTACTAAAGAGCAAAGAGACCTAGAAATCTACAGGGAAACCAGAAGACAGCTAAGAAATTTGATACCCACAGAAAAAAATGAAATGTTCGAGCGCAAATGCCACGATATATACACACGTAGGAAGTAGGCAGTTCTGAAATATGGAAATTTATTTATACAGTAAAAAGTAAACATCCAGATCACCAAATCAGAACAATGGACAGAACACTACAAGGGAGTGCTGCAGGAGACGAGACCCGAATATCTGGCAGTCTCTCCGAGGAGAGACATAGAAGTACATGGAGAGGAAGTAATAATCGAAGAAGAAATGATAAAGAATGGTATTAAAAAGCTTAAATCCGGAAAAGCTAGTGGACCTGGGGAAATATGCGCTGAAATGCTCATATATGGAACAGAGAAACTACTAGAAAATCTTATATATATTATCAATTAATGCATAAACAGACATCCAGTACCTGATGATTGGAAAAATGCATTCATATCCTCAATACATACAAAAGGAAACAAGCTGGACCACAAATGTTACAGAGGAAGTTCAGTAACCAGTACTCTAAGTAGATTTTACGGTAGGATTCTTAGAGATCTAATAGAGAATGATTTTCAAGAACAAGAAGAAGAGCAAAGTGAATTTCGTGCAGGCAGATCTTGTAGTAATGATGTTATCTGTCTTAAACAAGTAATTGAGAAAAGGAGTGCCAGAAATATAGAAACTCATGTTACCTTTGTGGATCTACAAAACTCATGTAAAACCGTTCCAGTAGAAAAATTATGGACAGTATTAGAGCAAACTAATATCAATCATACTTAGATAAAAGGGACAAAAGAACTATACAAAGGGTCAAAAATCTAAAATTAGAAATGGAAATCGACTTTCAAAACTTAAGACAGAGATGTTGTTCCTCTCCAAGTCTTTTTAAAATATATATCGCAGAAGCTCTAAAAAACTGGAAACGTAAAGTACACGACATCGGAATACAACTTGACGACCGATTTTCCATATACACACTACAGTTTGCTGACGACCAAGTAATTGTAGCTAATGATAAAGAAGATATGGAGTATATGATGAGAAAGTTAATGGAAGAATACCAAAAGTGAACGTAGACAAGACACAGTACTTATGTATTGGAAACGAATCAAGTGAGTTAGAACTAGACGATGGACAAACAATATCTCCATGCAGTGAGTCTTTATACTTGGGTGTCACATTTTATAAGACAGGAACAAACTGTAAAGAACTGGAAAAAAGAATAGTAAAATCAAAAAAGGTTATTGGATGTCTTAAGTATTTTACGCCGCAGAGTTATACAAAATATTGTAAAATTTACCGAATATGAAACAATGGTGAAAAGCGCGCTGTTGTATGGAATAGATACTTGTCGCGTAACAGAAAAATACAAAACAAAAATGTAAAGTGTCGAAATGGATGCAATAAGAAGATCAATGAGAATATCTATCACTTTTAATTTTGGAGATATAACATAAAATTTTTATTTCTCCATGAAATAACCCCTTTACTTACTTCCAAAAATCAAATAAAAAGAAGGCCATTTCAAAAGAAAAATATTAACTTTATGTAATATCTCGAAAACTAAAAGTAACAGATAAAATTTAATTTTATTGTTGGATTTTTGTTTAAAAAAATTTATAAAAAAGTTTGTCTTGTATTTTAATTTTATTTGTTAACATTAGTAAATCAAGAAATTATTCAAAAATAAAAAAACTATTGTAATATATAGTAAATACAGTAAAGTTTTGATTTTAAGCATTTTTTGCAGCCAATCAAACCCCTTCAATCGAACCCAGTGCCCCAAATATCACAGCATCACCCCCCAACAACCGTCGTCCCGACTATGAGTGGGGGAAATCCCAATATGGCGGATCTCAGTTCGAATAAGTTGCCTACCACCACGGCAAGTAACGCCCTCTTGGGTCTTATGAACGCGGCAGGGGGCCCTCTTGCGGCAATGGGCGGCAACAACATGGTTCACCACAACTTACACATGGACCAAGATATGCACAGTCTGATGGTAGGTTTGGTAGGTTGAGTATTTTGTCCTATTAATACACAATTGATTAGATAATAGAGAATTATTGAAATAAAGCCAGGCTATAATAGTGCTAGGCACTATTATAATAGTGCCAGGCACTATTTTGACACCTTCGCATTGCAATACTGGAAATGAAATAATATATATCTCAGCATTATTATTATAAAACTAAAAAAGAAAATCAAACAGCTGAAATTAAGAGACGAGTAAGATTGGCCTGGGCAGCATTCGGTAAATTAAGCTATATAATAAATATCCTCAGTACCTCAAAACGAAAGTGTGTAACAAATCAATCCTTCCTGTACTCACATATGGACAGACCAGGACAAAATCAAACATGGATAAGGTAACAAAAGCCCAAAGATCAATGGAAAGACCAATATTACATGTAAAGCTAACAGATATAAGAAAGAATGAACGGATAAGAAATAAAACAAAAGTAAGGGATATCAGACAAAAAGACGATCAATGGAACAAATGTCTTGTAAACTGGAGACCTTGGGAAAATAAAAGAACTAGGAGAAGACCCCAAATGAGATGTGTGGACGATTTGAAGAAACATGCGGGAACTAGATGGATGAAGACGGCTACAGACAGAGAATAGTGGAAGATATTGAAGGACGCTTATGTCCAAAAATGGATCGAAGAAGGCTAAATAGATAGATAGATAGATACTGTACTTTAATTGATAAAAATCCAAAAAACTAAATTTTATTGAAAACCTAAAAATGTCTTTATATTATGAGTATAAGTAGGCCATAAATAAAGAATTATTGAAATACAGCCAGGCTATAATAGTGCCAGGTACAGTTTTGACACCTTCACATTGTAATATCAGCTGTGATCTTTCAACACAAGGCCTTTGTTTACTATATGAACCGGAATAAATAGTGCCTTCCTTTATAATTGGAAAATAAACGACGAAAGTTTTAAATACGACTTTGGTATGTCAATTTTGAAGTATTAACTGTCAGTTTTCAATGTGAAAGTGTCAGAATAGCGCCTGGCACTATTATAACCTGACTTTACTTCAATAATTCTCTAATAGAGAATTATTGAAATACAGCCAGGCTATAATTGTGCCAGGCACTATTTTGACACATTGACATTGAAAACTGACAGTTAATCCTTCAAAATTGACATACCAAAGTCGAATTTAAGCTTTCGTCGTTTTCAATTAATAAAAGAAGGCACTATTTATTCCGGTTCATATAGTAAACAAAGGCCGTGTGTTGAAAGATCACAGCTGATATTACAATGTGAAGGTGTCAAAATTGTGCCTGGCACTATTATAGCCTGGCTTTATTTCAATAATTCTCTATTTATGGCCTACTTATACTCATAATATAAGGACTTTTTAGATTTTCAATAAAATCATTTAGTTTTTTGGATTTTTATCAATTAATCTTTGGACATAAGCCTCCTTCAATATCTTCCACTCTTCTCTGTCTGTCGCCGTGTTCATCCATCTAGTTCCCGCATGTTTCTTCAAATCGTCCGCACATCTCATTTGGGGTCTTCCCCTACTTCTTTTATTTTCCCAAGGTCTCCAGTATACAATACATTTGTTCCATTGATCGTCTTTTTGTCTGATATCCCTTACTTTTGTTTTATTTCTTATCTGTTCATTATTTTTTATATCTGTTAGCTTTACATGTAATATTTGTCTTTCCATTGATCTTTGGGCTTTTGTTACCTTATTCATGTTTGATTTTGTCCTGGTCTGTCCATATGTGAGTACAGGAAGGATTGATTTGTTATACACTTTCGTTTTGAGGTACTGAGGATATTTATTATATAGCTTAATTAACCGAATGCTGCCCAGGCCAATCTTACTCGTCTCTTAATTTCAGCTGTTTGATTTTCTTTTTTAGTTTTATAATAATAATGCTGAGATATATATTATTTCATTTCCAGTATTTGTTACTATTTTTAAAAATTTTTTGCCTTTTTTAAAAACGTGTCTGTACTTAACGTGTGTAATATAATATACTATTCCATTGTTCCTTAACCCTACAAAAACAGAAAAAAAAACGAAATACTTTCAAGGAGCACCCAAAAATATTTAATATCGCGATAAAAACGAGTATAAGTAGACCATTAACTGCTTTTTTTGGCTTTTAACCTTTATGTGTATGCTTTATAAATATGCCATATCTCTTTCTCTAAAGTACAAATCGACCAATTTGATTAATAGGTAGCTTAAGTTGTGCTACGTATTTTTACGTAAGCATGAGATGACAGTTATGCAAGCGCACTTCGTCACACCGTCGTCAAGGTCACGTTAGGAGCTTACATATTTACGTTAGCTTACGGCGGTCTGCGGGCACCTTAACGTTACCAAAGAATAGAATTGGTTGATTGACCGATCGAAAAATGAGGCCTAGACGATAATTTCCGCTTCCAGTAGAAACGATTCTTTGCAAATATATTCCTAGTGTAGTTGAAAAGACAAAAAACAAAATTGTAACATCAAAAAAACACAGTGCCGAATTCCATATTCTCTGCTATTAGTAGACTTGTTATGGTAACGTAAAAACATTCAACTCAAACTCAAATTTGGAACAAAACGTAGAGCGCTTAACATGCAGTTTTACGTAAAAATACGTAGCACAACTTAAACTATCTAATGTCACTTCCACAATACACTAATGGATCGTTCATACTCGTCTTTTGTCTAGTCTTTTGTCTTGGTTTAGTCATATGTCTTGTCATAAGAAAGTTAAAACCACTGTTTCTTATGGGAGTGTTCATACAATGTTTTTGCTTTTGTTTTTGATTAGTCTTTGTCTTAAGAGTTGCCAACTTTCAATCCTTAGGACAACGACTAAGACGAGTGACAGACATCAGCTGATATTTGTTGTTTTTTTTACAGGGCGTCCGAAGAGCGCAAGCGCGCGGCCGAAATTTTGAATTTACCGCCATTAATCATGTTTTTAACAGAAAATCTCAACATAACCTCAAAATTTTATTTGTTTTTTTTTCTTTTTCGCTTTTGTTCTTTCGTGTCTGTGTTTCGTGCACAGATTAGGTTAAATAAGATTGTTTTGTGTAGAAAATGACTTTTGAAAATGGGCCTTTTTATTGAAATTGATTTTTTTTTCAGTGGGTTATGACTAAGACTAATCAAAAACAAAAGACGAGTATGAACAGCCAATTTTGTTTAAGATAGCTAAGACTAATCAAAGGACAAAGACTAATCAAAAACAAAAGACTAAGACGAGTATGAACAATACTTAAGACACGGCAAGGTGCCTAGAATAGACCAGTGTTAAGTCGAATTTTTCACGTCACTGGTGGTCCAGCTGATTTTGGTAAACAAAAGTTAGATATGAAATGAACAACTAATATTTTTGGAATTTTTTGAAACCAAGACAATTTTCCAACTGTTTTTTAGTACATTCTTATAAAATATAATTTTCTCGACGTTTTCGTAACTTTTTTTTAGCCTGCTTTAGTTTTTATTACAAAAAACTTAAAATACAAGTCAAACTGAATGTGATCGTTTGGTAAACCGAGGACTTGGGAAGTAAACAAATGTTCATTCAGTGTAGTTAACGGATTACTTATGAAGCTGAGACAAAAACATTATTTTCTTTTTCGATTTTTAATTTTTGTGTAAAGAACAATTAGGCGGGCTAAAAAAAATAATGACTAGTATGTCTCAAAAATATTATTTTATAAGAATAAATTAAAAAACAGTAAGAAAATTGCCGTAGTCTTCAAAAATTTCAAAAAATATTAGTTGTTCATATCATATCTAACTTTTGTTTACAAAAATCAGCTGGACCACCAGTGACGTGAAAAATTCGACTTAACACTGGTCTATTCTAGGCACCTTGCCGTGTCTTAAGTATTGTTCATACTCGTCTTAGTCTTTTGTTTTTGATTAGTCTTTGTCCTTTGATTAGTCTTAGCTATCTTAAACAAAATTGGCTGTTCATACTCGTCTTTTGTTTTTGATTAGTCTTAGTCATAACCCACTGAAAAAAAAATCAATTTCAATAAAAAGGCCCATTTTCAAAAGTCATTTTCTACACAAAACAATCTTATTTAACCTAATCTGTGCACAAAACACAGACACGAAAGAACAAAAGCGAAAAAGAAAAAAAAACAAATAAAATTTTGAGGTTATGTTGAGATTTTCTGTTAAAAACATGATTAATGGCGGTAAATTCAAAATTTCGGCCGCGCGCTTGCGCTCTTCGGACGCCCTGTAAAAAAAACAACAAATATCAGCTGATGTCTGTCACTCGTCTTAGTCGTTGTCCTAAGGATTGAAAGTTGGCAACTCTTAAGACAAAGACTAATCAAAAACAAAAGCAAAAACATTGTATGAACACTCACAGGATAATAAAATTATGACAATAACAAGTATTTACATATATAAACTACTCATTTTCATTTTTCACCACCAAAATATTTTTACATTAAATAGTTCTTATCACAACTATCCAACTAGAAGTCGTAACCACTTCAGCATCCATAAACACAACCATGAGTATATAAAAAAAAGTACTCATTATCTTGGATGCAAATTCTTTAACTTGTTGCCAAACAAAATCAAACAAACTACGTCGCTGCCAAGATTCAAAAAAGAAATCAAAAATCTTTTATTAAAAGAAACTTTTTATAGTTTAATTGAATTTGAAAACTACATGTTGGGCAGAAGGTAAATTTTTGATATCAATATTTATATACATATATATACAAATCTTGTAAATGTGTTTTCGTTTTTATTTTTTTAAATATTCACACTATTATTATTTACACTTAATGTTATATTTTTTGTATTTGACGTATGTTATCTACATTATTGTAGCTGAAAAGATTAATAAAGTTGTCTATTGTCTATTGTCTATAGACAGGGTGTTTCAGACCACCCGCACAGGCCGATTATTTTAAAAGGGATAATTATTTTTAAACATTCTTAAATCACTATCAAGGTAGTGAAATGGGCTCTTTCTGATGATATAGGTTTTAAGGTCCTAGCCTCAGAGGAAGTGTCAAAATTCCGCTCGACGTTGATTTTTTTAAATGGAACATGCTATTTCTGATTGCGGATTTCAGTTCTACGCGGAAAAATTAAAACGTTTTATTCGAAAACTTTTTCCCAAAAATGCTTTTTTAAACCTCAAAACTGATATTAAATTATTGCGCAGTTATAACCAAGAAAATACTCTGCCAATATATGGGCACCTAAGCTCACACGTACACTATTGTCGGGTAGGATTTTATTTTAAATCGAACCCTTGAACGAGGGTACCGTAATAGATCTCTTATGTGAATAAAATAAATATGAAACAGTTTTAAAAACGTTACAAACTTTAATGAATACAAAATAAAACTCTGTTGCAATTTACAAATTGTAACGAGACTTTTCTTATGACCTATAAAACGAACAAGACCCAAAATATTAAAATAAAACTTTAACTTACCAAAATAACAAACTGCAAAATATTCTTTAAATATAAAAATCTTATGTTTCTTTACTGACAATTAATTTTAGAGGTTTTAGTTAAGTTCAACAAAACTTAGAATGTAACTACTCACTTGTCTCCTCAAAGTTTGGGTTTTTATAAATGGTAGGTTGGACCTAAATAATCCATTATCCCCTCTTTAAAGAGTTTCGAGGAACCAAGTCAGTGGCGTTGCTGATAATCCTAAAATTTACTTTACATTCTAGCTAATGAGCTAAACAAGATAAGCTAAACAAAAACAGAGATAAAATACATTTTATAGACAACATTTTCTTATCTCACAGTTTTTCCATGTCCAATCACTTTAAAGGGAAATCCCTCTCGCTACTTGCTGTATCCCCACGCTCAACCATTACGACTCCCACTCTAGACTTTTCAATAGTTTTTCTCGCCATAACCATCTGCTGTGTAGTGGGCGGCAACCAAATGTTTTCTATTTTGGAGGGAGGCGGAACCACTTTCTTATCTCAACAGAACCATAATTGTGTTTGTCGCTTTTCCAAGATGGTTTCGTACAGTGGCACAGTCAGGGGTTATTTGCATTCCTGACACTATAACTATAGTACCTAATGTGAGCTTAGCTAATATAACTAAAAACTGAAATATATTTTATTCAACTCCAGACTAAATTACTTTTGTTTGACACCACACAAGCCATGTTTTGAGTTAAACTCAAATTTTTGAAATCTACCCCCACCCTTAAAAAAAACAAAAACTATAATGTATTTTGTTAAACTCCGGACTCAATTACCTTTCGTTTGATAACACACACGCCATATTTAAAATAAATTAAAATGTATTGTGTTTAACTCCAGACTTAATTACCTTTCGTTTGATATCACACACGCCATATTTTCACATAAACTCTAATTTTTAAAATCTACCCCCACCCTTTTATTTGGTTTGTGTTCGGTGGATTTTGTTCATTTTTAAATGGGACCATCTCGATCCAAGACCCAGCCTAGGTTCCAAATTTCATTAAAATCGGCGTAGCGGTTTTTGAGTTATGCGCGTTGATCGTTACAGACAGACAGACAGACGTCGCAACAAAAAAGTTTCAAAATCATCTGAAACGCAAAGATATATAAAAATTTTTAAAATCGGAGCAACTTTTTTTTTCCAAAAAATTAGGATCACCATAGCTCACACTACTATAGTATAGTATATGTGTGAGCTAAAAGCGGAAAGTAGGTTAGGTTAGGTTAGGTTTGATTATGAGTGGTGCGACTGTCGCCCCTCCACTGCGACTCAAATGGTCTATTGTGGCTCATCCCAACTTAAATATCACCAATACCTATCTCCTTTATGAAGCAGATCAGTTTGTTTGGTGATATTTCCTCAAGATCTTGAGGCTCTATCTGTCCAGGTCCGAATATTTTCGCCCTAGTTCTTTGTCTTGCTACGCAGTGGCAGATTAGATGAAGTGGCGTTTCCTCCTCAACACCGCAGAACCTACACGCTGGTGTGTTGCTTACTCCCAGTCTGTTCATGTGTTTGTTGAGTCGGCATTGGCCTGTGTATAGCCCTGTGATTATTCTTAGGCTATTCCTGTTTAATTCCAGGAGTTGGTTCGTTCTGTGTTTGTCTGGCTTGCTTAGGAAGGTTTTGGAGTGTTGTTGTCTCGGGGTTGCCCGCCAGTTTTGAGTCCCTTTTCTAACAACCCACTCTCCTATTTCTTTTGTGACTGTGGCCTTAGGTAAGCCGAAGTAAGGCTCCGGTCCAACCAGCGCGGATTCTGCTCCCGCCCTGGCTAGTGCGTCTGCTTTTTCATTTCCCTCAACTCCCGTGTGGCTTGGCACCCAGACAAGATTGATCTTGTTGGTTCTGCTGGCCTGTCTTAGGGTTTCAAGGCAATTCCAGACTAGTCTGGATTGAATTTTGTGTGAGCTTAATGCTTTTAGAGCTGATAAGCTATCTGAGATGATTTTGATGCTTTTGTTTGAGAGGTCCCTGCGGGTAATCTCTCTACAGCATACTTCTATTGCATGTAGTTCTGCTTGGAATATGGTTGCTAAGTTTCCGAGTCCCACAGATATTTCAGTCCGTGGTCCCGTCACACCCGCACCCACCCCATTTTTTGTTTTCGATCCGTCTGTATACCATACGTGGTCGGCGTTTAGCAGTTGAGCAGGTCTCTCCCGCCATTCCTCCCTCGTTGGTATGAGAACCTTAAAAGGTATATTGAAGCTGTATTTGGGTAGCATGTAGTCTGTTGGCATGCTAAGTATTCGGTTATTCCTGAATACCTCAGCCAGGCCCGCAAAGTTACCCTTAGCTTGTCCAGGTTGCTCTTGGTTTAGGCTCTTAAACCTTGCCACTGCTGCCCTGGCCTCCTTCTCTACCCATATGTGTAGGGGGGGAAGGTTTAGCATCACCTCCATTGCCTCTACAGGTGTCGATTTCATTGCTGATGTTATGACTCTACACGCCATGCCTTGCACGCGTGCCAGTTTATCCCTGGTTGTTTTTTGCTTAGTTTTTGCCCACCAAGCAATAGAGCCATATGTGATCATCGGTCTCACTACCGTTAGGTATAGCCAGTAGGTTTGTTTTGGTTTCATGCCCCATGACTTCCCACAAATTCTGGTACATGTCCACAAGGCCATTTTCGCCCTGCCGATTACCTTGTCCAGGTGGGTGTTCCAATTTAGTCTCTGGTCCAGAATCAGTCCCAGGTATTTGGCATCCTTTTGAAAAGGAATGCGTATCCCTTCGACGGTGGGTTCTGTTAGGTTCAGTTTCCGCCGTCTTGTGAAGGGTACTATAGTGGTTTTTCTAGGGTTGATTGATAGTCCCTCCCTATTACACCATCCATTTATTAGGTTTAGCGCCCTTTGTAAGATGTTGGATATTACACCATCGAATTTGCCTTGTATTCTGATCACAACGTCATCGGAGTATGCCTGCGCCTCGATTCCCTCCCTTTGCAGGAGTTCCAGCAGCCCGTCTACCATCAGTGTCCATAGTAGGGGAGATAGAACTCCCCCTTGCGGACAACCTCTGTCCGTGCTTACTCTGATTTCCTCCTCACCAAGGGTGGTTTTTACGATACGCGTTTGTAGCATCATCCGGATCCAGTTGTTAATACAAGGTTCGACACCTCTTTGACTGCATGCGTTAATGAGTGAGTCGATTGGGGCATTGTTAAATGCTCCTTCTATGTCCAAGAAGGCCGTGACCGCAATTTCTTTGCTGTCTAGTGTCTTTGCTAGGTTACTGACCAGGTTGTTTATTGCCAGATCCGTAGATTTGCCTGGTTGATAGGCATATTGGTTAATGTTTAGAGGGCGTTCCTGCAATACCCCTTCCCTAATATGCCTATCAATCAGTTTTTCTATCGTTTTCAATAGAAATGATGTTAGACTTATTGGTCGGTATGATTTGGGTAGGTTTAAACCTGCCTGCCCCACTTTCAGGAGGTATATTACCTTTACCGACCTCCAGTTTTCTGGTATGTAGCTCCACGCTATGCTAGCTCTGAATAGCTTAGTCAGGGTGGCTATTAGAGGTTCCAGTCCTTTTTGGAGTAAGACCGGAATCACTCCATCCTCTCCTGGTGATTTGAATGGGTGAAAGGTGTTGATCGCCCATTTTATTTTGTCCGGGGTTGCGATTTGATACGCCAGCCTCCAGTCTTCCCTATCCGGTCTATTTCTGCCCGGCCTTTGCATGGGTTGGTTCTGCCGAGTCTGTTCTGTAATCATTGTGCACCCCGGAAAGTGACAGTTACTTAGTAATTCAAGTGATTCTTTCCTTGATGTTGTGTAACTCCCATCTGGTCGCTTTATTGCCCCTATCGATGGTGTTTGATTTGGGTCTCTAGAGAGTATCTTGTGGATTCGTGCTCCCGCAGGGATATCTGATAACCCCTGGCAGAATTTCCTCCACGATTCCGTTTTCGCCTTTCGAATCTCTTTGTTGTAAGCGGTCAATTCAGCTCTATACTGGTCCCATGAGTTATTCTCTTTCGCCCTGTTATAGAGCTGTCTGACATTTCTCCTTCTTTTTTCAAGGTTTTTGTTCCACCAAGGTGTGGTCCGAGAGTCTTTTTTGGTCTTCACAGGACAGTTGTCCTGGTATGCTGATAGAATAGCGGTTTGGATTTGTCCTGCCGCCTCTTCTATTTCCCTAGTGGTCTTGATGGATTTAGGAACCTCCCGTAAGCGTTCAGCCAAGGTTTGGTTATAGCCCTCCCAGTCTGTGCTTTTGGGGTTTCGGTAGCTGACTACCGTTCTTTCTTGTGATTTTATTTCGAATCGGATGTGTCTGTGGTCTGAGCCTGATGGTTCAGAAGACACTTCCCAGTTGACGATATTGTCGCTAAAGTGCGCCGTTGATATCGTTAGGTCTAAGCCCTCGCTTCTGTTTGCCACTACAAAGGTAGGTTCATTTCCGCGGTTGTTAACCGTTAACCCCTCCCCTAAGATGAAATCAAACAGTGACTCACCTCTGTCATTGATGTTAGTGCTTCCCCATGCTGTGTGGTGAGCGTTGGCGTCACAGCCGAGAATGAGTTGTAGGTTGTTCCTCCTGCAGTGTCTGATTAATTCAGCCAATCCTGCGGGTGGTATCGGTGCATCTCCCGGAAAGTAAGCTGAGCATACTATCAGTGGTTGTTGTCCGCCGCCGGTTTTGATATCCACTTGGGCCGCCACTAGGTCTCCATTACAGAAACCTGTTAACAGAAAGTGGTTAATGTTGTTTTTAATGATTATACTTGCCCGGGGTTTATTTCCCGAGCGATCATACAATACCTTTGTGTTGGGAAGCCTCAGTCCGCACACTTGGTTGTTGTTATTCAGCCAAGGTTCTTGGACGAGGGCCAAATCTATTTTGGCTTCAGTGATTGACTTAGCGAGGATGTAGGTCGCTGCTTTCGCGTGGTGTAAGTTGACCTGAATGCATTTTATTGTGTCCTCCATGGCAGTTAATTTTTTAATTGGTGATTACATAAGACCCGCTGATCCTGGTGGTTGATCCTCCAGGTCTTGGGTTCCGTCAGAACCAGGTGGTTTATCCTCCTGGTCCGTATCCGGTATGTTCGGGGTGTCGTCCGTCTCCATGGGATCAGGGGTGTGCTCCTCCTGAACGGGAGCCTCAATAGGTTCATCGGTTGGTTTAATTCCCCCCGATGTCCCTGGTTGCACACCCACACTGACTGGGTTTAAGCCCATTCGTCCTGGGCGGAATTTCACCTGCCCGAAGCCGAAATAAGGCTTAAAGTCCATCGCCCTTAGAGCGTCCCAGGAAGCTTCGTCCACCGCGAAGGTCCATGTTTGGCCAGGTCCTGAAGGTTCAGTTTTAACTACCCTCCAGTTATGTGTGTGAAGGCTGTGGTTCATTTTCCTCAGCCTCTTGAGCACACTGTCCTTCTGCAGGCGTTCTTCCGCACTGTCATCAGGTAGGTACACTACGCATAGGTGAGAACTAGGTAGGTTGTCTCCCTCCACTAGCCTCAACTGTGCATTTTCCCATGGCTGTAGAGTCTGTACCAGCCCCTCCAGCCATGTTCGGGTCGTGCCGTCTGCACAGGTTAGCATGAGCCATCCAGGTCTGTTAGCAGAGCCCTGGAATCTCACCTGTGGCCCATCTTCAGGTAGATTTTCTACCGCCAGCATGATTGCTCTCTGCAGCCTCTTAAGGTTTACTGTCTCCATCATTTGGCTTGGGTAGTCAGGGTGGATTATTCCAACCCTGATTCCTTCCGTGACAGCACTGTAAGAGGGCGCTGGTGGGCTTTGTATGGTCCCTTGAGGTGGCGTTTGTCTGGTTCGGGGTTTCTTAGCCTCCATTCCTGGAGTGCTACCATCCGAACGAGTTCGTTTTCCGGTCTCTTTGGCCTGGGGTTTTGCGGGTGCTGGTTTGTGGGTGGATTTTGCTCCCACGTTTAGCTTCCCTTTACCGCCAGGTGCGTTCTGAGGCCCGGATCTTTTGTTGGTCCCTGAGGTGGATGGCTCTCCTATCTTCAGGGGTACAGTTTTGCGGGTGGATTGCTCTCCCGTTCCCTGTTTCCCCTTGGTTACGGTTGCGGCTGGTGTCCCGGTGCCTTTCTTGGAAGTTCCAGAGGTGGATTGACCTCCTGCCTGGACTACCGTTTCCGGCTCCCTAAGGACCTCCGCCAGCGCATCCTGATACGGCAGGCCTTTTTGCAGTAGCTTCTTTAGCTTCCTGCTTTTATGGCCTGATAGTCTCTTGTGTTTTGGTTTGTCTAGAACCTTTACGGTTTCCTCAGCTGAGGTGTCGCCTGATAGTAGGGCTTGTTCCTGTTCAGAGGTTAGATCCTCCGAAACTGGATTTTCTAGAGAGTTGGATTTATCCTCCTCTCTTCTTTCTTTTTCGGATGAGTCGGATTCGTTCCCGCCAACATCCATTTTATTTTGGTTTTGGTTATTAGATGTACTCATAATTGTTCCCACGAGTAGCGTCGGAAAGGGTGGTCCATCCCAGCAGAGCCGCGCAGTACTGGTGACAAGGCCTGGTTACTCCGGAATTTGGCCTGGTTTTCCGGAGGCTCCGTTCAAGACATCTGTTTAGCGGCACAGATGCCTTCCATCCCTCGGCACGGGTCGCATAACACCTTGGAGTAAGCGGAAAGTAACCAAAATATTTACTTCCCAAACTTGTTGACACTCAATGACACATTTCCATTGAAAAGATTGTTTTTGCCTGTCTTGTGTCATTTAATTTAGACTTTGGTTACTTTCCGTTTTTGTCTTGGTTATAACTGAGAAATAATTTAATATCAGTTTTGAGGTTTAAAAAAGCATTTTTGGGAAAAAGTTTTCGAATAAAACGTTTTAATTTTTCCGCGTAGAATTGAAATCCGCAATCAGAAATAGCATGTTCCATTTAAAAAAATCAACGTCGAGCGGAATTTTGACACTTCCTGTAAGGATAGGACCTTAAAACCTACACCATCAGAAAGAGCGCATCTCACTACCTTGATCGTGATTTAAAAATGTTTAAAAATAATTATCCCTTTTAAAATAATCGGCCTGTGCGGGTGATTTCAAACACCCTGTATATATAAGATCCGAAGACCGGTCTATTTCTGGGGACCGTGATGCTGACATACCGTTTATTAATGTATCGTGGTCCATCCCAAAAATAACCCTTCCCCAATTTTCTGTGTGTGTATAGGGTCACCCTCCCAGCAGCACCCACGCACCGTCCCTGCACGCACAAAACAACGGTTACAGTATGAAGCACAACGATTTCGATCACATGACCTCTGTGGGCACCAACAACAACGGCATGGCACAAATGGGCTTGCCTATGGAAATGTCCATTCCTTCTATGTTTGATCCTCTTCCACAGCACATGAACAACAGTCAGATGAAGAAAGATAATATAATGGCAAAGGTAATTGTACAGTTTGTTTTTGCTTCAATCAAGTTGACATAGGTGGCGCTAGATACCCTGTATCGCAGCCAACGATGAAGACCGGCCATGGTGCGTTATAAGCAAGTCGGCGGTGACGTGATCTTAGGAGTCCCAGGATTCTTATTGTATTGCTTAATATATTATAGGTTTTTACACAATTTAAATAAATTAACAAAAAATTTTTGTTCTTTTCTAGGCAAAAATTGCAAAAAATATTTTGCTGATATATGTGTTTATTATGGATAAAAGAACTGAATGTATAAAATAAAAAATTATACAAAATTTGCACTCTAATATCTTCACGTATAGTAGGTACATAATATCGTTAGTTACTTCAAATCTATACAAGTCTTTTAAAATTGGACATAACAAACCTAAGCTTTTAGTTTTTTAATTTTTCTTTGACTGTCATCATCTTTGAGTTCTTATTCAAATATTTATTAGCAGACACTAAATCATTGTGCTTTTTAATAAAATTATTTTAAAAAACTTTACATGCCCTTAAACTAATTTTTTCAAGCTTTGACAATAGTTTTTCTCCACAAAAACACTCGCTAGAGTTATCTGAAGAAAAATTTTCAACATAAATCATTTCACAATAATTTATTAAAAAGAAACAAGTGATTTTGTGAATAAGTGAGATGGTTTTCCCATTCAATGAACTGAATGTAGTGGTCGTCAATAATTTTTTGAAAAATTACCCAGCACAAAGTTTAATATCTATTTCAATAAAGTGTAAGTTAACTACCAACTCATGTTCTTTTAAAAGCTGTATCTTACTTTTTAAATATTTCACACTACCAGAGAGATTACCATCAGTTAACAATATTTTACAAATCAGTTTTTTAATATTGCGACGGTGCGGAAGACATATTACCTTAGAATTGTAAATTGACGTGTATGCACTGGATAACTGGATAAACAAAGATGAAGCCAACATTAAAGTGTATCCACTATATCTTCGATTCTCAGGTTACCTTTTCAAGAGACTTAATTGTTCAATAAGAAATGACAACTGAACACATTTTTCACTCTCACTATCGAAGATGTCACTAAAAATGTCTATTACTTGATCAATCTTATCCAAGATCTTATCTTTTACCACTTCTTTCCCGTTTGCAACATATTAGGTTGCAGTTTTATAGTTGGACCGACAAGGAAGGAAGGACTAATTATACGTTTGCGGCATTGTTTATCTTATAGGTATTTTCTTTATAATTTACTCATTAGCCATTAATTATTTTAACGTAGCCCACTACAGTCTTTTTCGTGGGCTGCGTTATTTTAATAACTTTGATAAAATTCACATAAAATTCGTGCCCGAATTAAAAAAAAATCGACGTAAACAAACACACCAAAACTGAACACACACATGTTTTATAATGACAGCGGGCCGTGAGGCGTTTTTTTGTGGGACTCCTACCGTCACGTGATATTTCCGCGCCCGGGCCGGTCTTTCTCGTGGACTGCGCCCTGTATGTATACCACGGTGCCTATAGTTGATGTTGTATTAAAGTGGCACCGTGTCATAGCTATGGTAAACCAAATTTTGCGGCAAAATCTAAGTAAAAAAGCCTTAAAAAATTAGTGTTTCACTTTGTACATGCAGTGTGCCGCTCGGGGTTTAATGTTCGAAGGATAAAACACTAAGACCTTTTATAGAAGAGATCAAATAGGTACTTACCTAATAAATAAAAATCCGAAACATAAAGAGGATCCAAAATTATATTAAAATGTGCGCAAATATTGATTTAGCTGTAAAAACGGTAATTTGTTTTGTAAAAAGCTCCGTCGTAATTTGTTTGACATAAACAGTCAAAACAACAACGTATAGAAAACGTCAAAGCCCGGCGAAATCAATAATATGTTCGTAACAACCAGATAAGAGTATATATGTTCCTTTCTAATGCAATCGTTTAGAAGAAGACATCAATAAAAAGCAAGTAAAATAGTAAGCTAATGACTAATTAGTGCAGTGCCTCATTTTGGGAATCAATATCAATAAAAAAATTAAAGGAAGTGCGTGCCACTGTATGTACCTCTCTACTCCCTTCCCGCCCATCAAGGTTTTGATGACGCGGTGTCACTTTAAAACAACATCAAGTATAGAATCAATGAGTATAATGACCCATATAGAGTGGCAACCGGCAAGCTTTGCAACATTGAGGGGCAGATGGCGCTGATATAAATTCGTCTACTACGCAATATTCAGGGACAACTAGTACGATTTACTTGCATGTGCGAGTTCCGAGGTTCATTTCTATCATATACATGTCATTAGATCGTAGTATTTGTCTCTGAATTTTGCGTACTAGACGAATTTATTTCAGCGCCATCTGCCCCTCAATGTGGCAAAGCTTCGACATATATGTATAGATAGAAGATCCGAAGACCGCTCTAATTCTAGGGACCGTGGATATGACCCTCTCCTGAAACTATTAAAGACGGCATCTCTCTCCCACATATAGAAAATATCGTAATTTATTTTTTTTCCGACAGATGGATCAACAAGACGCAATGGCAGCCCATTACGCAGCTCAAATGAGCTTAGACCACAAAAAACTTCCCTCCTGTATGGGGGTGGACCCCACAAAAATGCAGGGGGCGTTCACCGCCGGCCTAGCGGGAGTCCCCGGAAACTACAAGCCCAAACCGGACGTGAAAAATGCCAGTTCCTGGTCTAGTCTTGGGAAAGCCGGGTCGCCACAGAACAATCAAGGTGCCAATAGCAGTAAACAACAGGTAAGCCAACAATTACAGGTTTCTGCAATATGTTAGTCATTACCGATGAGTATATGACCCATATAGAGTGGCAACACGAGCGGATAGTTCACAACTTGCATTCCATTTGCTATTGGTTGACATAGTCAAGCGGGATTTTCAAAATTAAAACTCTCCTGTCCTCGTTTTGGGAGGTTGAAATCGGTGTTAAACCAAACTGAAACAAAACCTAACCGTGGTCAATTGATGGGAAACGTATCCTAACCGGGGCGTGTCTGGACAGGTTAGGATACGTTGTCGAATAATTTATCAGGGTTAGGTTAACACCGATTTCGACAGGAACACAGGATAGGGAAGCTAATTTAAACTATATATCATAATTTTTGAGATAACTTTTTGACAGTTATCAGTTGTTTACCATAACAAAAAGCATAGGCCAACAAAAAAAAGTTGTAAAAAGTTGTCCCAAAGAATATAATGTTTTTAAAAAACAATAAAAAAAACTCATCGGCATATGCATAGATTTAGTTAAATTCAATAGGTATGTACTGCACAAACCACTACACTTTTTAATCACTTACAACTAGTATATATATTCGTATTTTACGCCGAAAGCTGTAAACATAATGTTTGTTAAATGCTTGACTGGTGGCACCATCTCTTAATATAATATAATAATAATCTTAAACAGCAACGTTCAACATCAAAAAGTCAGCTGACTATTTCGACCAATAGCAAACGGAATGCAAGTTGTAAACTAGCCGCTTTTTCAGCCCGGGCTGACGCCTGACGCAGTGTTGCCAAATGTGCGAATTTTTCCCAGTTTTTACTCGTCACAGCGCCTTGTCAAACTGCAAAGTTCTAAGACTTATTTTTTTCAAATTTAGGTTATGGATAGTTTTAAAGCTTTCCAAAACAAGGCAAAAGAAAAGGCCGACAGGGAAAAACAGCGATTAGAAAGTTTGGAATTGAAAAGACAACAAAAAGAACAAGCCGAACGTGAAAGAATGAGACAGGAGATAGAGAGAAGGCGAGAGCTCGAGGAACAAGAAGCGTTAGAAAAGGCTAGGTATGTTTTTAAAAGTTTTAGGTTTTGATTTGGCTTTATTTCTTTCATTTTGCTTCAATATTTTCAAATGTACATACATTTTTCAAAAATTAAAAAAAAAAGTATTTTAGGTTTATTTCTATACAGGGTGTTTTATTTGGGAGTGTTCCAAAATAAATGTTTTTCTTGTAGGAAAGCGGTGGCGGAACGAGCCGAACACCAACAACAACAACAACAACAGCAGCAGCAACAACAACAACAACAACAACAGGAACCTGTAGCGACCAGTCAACGAGTGGAAGAGTTGCGCTCATCGCCGGGAGAGGGCAGCACGTCGCCTGGATCGTTAAGTTCCGGCTCCGAGCATCGGATAAGTCGGATAACCGACAGAGAGAGACAGCGACTGCAGGAACAAGAGAGAAGACGGAGAGAAGTGGTAAGAACAGTGGCGTCTTCTATTGAATTTATACGAAAACTTGTTTCACCGTATTTTAAGGTTTTCTGTAATTTAATAGAAAAATGTTATGGGTCAAAATCATGGAGGTGGAGAGGATTTTTTAAGTTAAAGCTGTAGTAAATTACAGTTTTTTTATTATTTTTAAAACTCATCTCCACAGTTTTCAATAATTTTACTTAAATACGTTCCTGATTTAACTTTGTTCTTTTTATACCCGAAAAATCATTTGGGGAACGCTTTCATAACTCAGTAAACGAAGTTCAAATGGACATGAAACATATTAAAATAAATTAAATTTCATAATCTATATTTTCAAACGTAAAATTAAGTACCCGTGATTTTAAAAATCAAACAAGTTTCGTGGCTAATCGGGTAAAAAGAAGTTTTTGTTTCTCTCATATTTTTCCGTGGGTAGCTTGAAAGCTTAATGGACACCTAATAAGTGTTGACAATTAACTGTTTCGTCCTTATGGGACTCCTCAGAACACTGCTTGGTCAATGTGACACTCTTGCGCTATCTCGGTAGATGGTGCTTGTTGCGTCATCATTTAGGGAACAGATACATAAAATATTAAAATGATTTTTATTGAAAATGTCAGATGGTGCTGTACTAGGTCTTTCCATTAGGGTCACTGCATCCAGGAAGCCCAGACGCCAGGCTTTCAGGATGCAGTGACCCTATCTTTCCATCGCATCTTCGAACAGCTGGTCAACGCTGAGTTGATAGTTCGTATTAAATATTAAATATTAAATTAAAGCGGTAAACAAATTTTATTTTGACATATAAGTAGCGTACATCAATTCAGCATCATTTGGGGAATGCTGGTGTAGAATGTGTTTAGGTTAAAACTATATATTTTTGTCATTCTTATAATAAAAAATCAAGCCTCAAAAATATTTTGTTTTACATTATAACAGAAAAAATCAAAGATAATAATGGCGGAAACGTCATTTTGGGAACGGTCATTTCGGGAACGTTTTAGGATATGACGAACGTATTAGCCTTATTTTATCCCAAAAAGAAAAAAAATATGAGAGACATGAGTTACTTTATAAAAATATGATAAAAATTTTTCAAAAATGAATTGAATTGAAACATAATTTATTGTTTAATTATTGATTTTTTTTAATTTTTGAAAATGTTAATATTTAGAATTTTAAATTAAGATTTTTTTAGAAATTAAAATTTTTTTTTAAAGAATTTTTTATTTTATTTTTGAAAATGTTATTTTTTTTAATAATGTATGTATATATATATATATATATATATATATATATATATATATATATATATATATATATATATATATATATATATATATATAAATCATAAATAGATTTAGAAATATGTCTTACTTTACTTTTGGGCACAAAATAGTCATTTAGGGAACGCCTTAGAGTAATATAGTCTAAGGGGAACGCTAATAATAAATAAATAGTTAAAAAAAACATTGCAGATTTTAGAAATTATATTCATAAAATTTTTGAGACAAAAATAAAGTGTTTTTAAAATTAGGAACAAAAATTTACCCCAAAAAATTTGAATGGGTAATTTCTCTCACTAATTATCACAATCCATATCAAGTTTGACTACATTAATGGAATTAAAGTACTTTTAAAGAAAGTTTAGTATTGTTTTTAAAGTTTTAAAAAACATTCCCCAAATGACGTTTTTTTGAGTGGTCTATTATTTTTGTCGATGATTTGAAAAATGTACCGTTCTATGCTCTGCCCGGTTATAAATTAATAAATGGGGAGTTGAACCAACATTTAATCGTAAAAAATCTTTTGTGAAGCAAAGTCAAACTTTTAATAATTTGCAAAAAGGAATTTTCCACCTAGATGATTTTGACCCCCTTATATTGAGGTATCAAAAAAGCTGTTTTTTCTTGCAGATGGCGAATAAAATTGACATGAACATGCAGAGTGACCTTATGGCAGCGTTTGAAGGTTCTCTTGGACAGTAGAGAGGTATATAGTTTTTTTTTAATTAAAAAAAATAACCAAAAATAAATCCTAAACGAGTATAGTAGAGTTACGTAGCAATACTTTAAAAAAAAGAAAAGAAGATACTTGTTCCAAGTGTTTTTCTTTGGTCTTTGTGATTTATTGAAAACTCTAGTGAGTGAGTGAAACAGTTATTACCTAATATTAGTGAAAGTTAAGTGTATATGTATTTAAATATTAAACAAAAAATGGTCTAAAAACGTTAGATATTCTGTTCTGTCCTTGGTAGAAAATCTACTCTTAATTTGATGCTCAAATTGGCTGAAAAAAGCAGCTTTTGACACCTCCAAAATTCAATCCATCGTTTACTCCTTGCATATTTAAAAATTTTAAGTTATCAGGGTCTATATTCAGTGGCGTACTCAGGAGAGGGGCTTGGGGGTTAAAGCCCCCCCTAGAGCCATGAAATATGGACCCCCAAAATATGATTTTTCTCCAGGATCATTCTCTGTTTATGGTGTGATTTTTTGGCTTTTTTAAGACCAAAAGTTTTATAAGGCTAGGTCCGAAATCGTTTTTGAAATCCCTTGTACAGTCGAACTTTGATAACTCGAACAAGGATGTGTCACATAAAAATTTCGACTTTTCAAATAAAAAATAAAAATTTTGCGCCGTTTTCGTATTTTTTGTGAATGGAAATTTACGTGTTTTTTTTAAGGAAAAATTGGTATACTTGCAATAATTATGATACAACCAAGTCTATATTAAAAACGTTCAGATCTAATACATGTGAATACATAATTTTGTTCTTATACATATGTATGAATGTACATATTTTTTTTTACCGAAAAGAAGTCGATTTTTGTGACATAGTAACCTACACAGAAACGTATAGCAAATCGAATACAGTAGTAGTGGGGGGGTTGACCCGCAGGTCTGACAAGTAGGCCAGAGTAGGCCCTTTTTGCCATGCCCCAAGTCTGTCCCTTAACCCACTCTCTGCATTTCCCTTTGATGGTCGGGTAACTCATTGGGCCTTCCTGTTCTCTTTACAAAGTCCAGTAAGTCTGCCCATTTGAGCAAAATGCAGTTCTTCCTCGCTCAGAGTTGGCGCTCCGAGTGCCTGTTGTCTCATCCTTGCGTAGGCCTCGCATTCTGCCACGAGGTGTCTTGATGTCTCTTCTTCCTGTCCACAGGCTGGGCAGGTAGGGTCATTCTCGACTCCTATACGTGTCATGTGCCTCCTCAACCGGTTATGTCCGGTTAGAGTACCTATCAGCAGTCCGAGGTCTTTTCGTGTCCGTCCCAGCATTCATCTAATTCTGGTCGCTTTTGGACGGTCTACGAATTCTCTGGTCTGTCTGCAACCCGTTCCTGTTTCCCAGGAGTTTAATAGCGCGTCCTGGGCCCATTTGTTGAGTCCGCTTTGCACTTGTCTTTTTGTCACGCCCAAAAGTGGCTCCGGTCCTACATAGGCGATTCCTGCCCCGAGCCGTGCGAGTTCGTCCGCCTTCTCGTTGCCTGGTACCACCGTATGTCCCGGAACCCAAACCAGCGTCACCCGTTTGCCATCGCTTAGGGTCTCCAGCGCCTCTGCGCATTCTTCCACCAAGCCGTCAGCAATCATGGGTGCGTTTAGCGCCTTCAGGGTGGCTTGACTGTCAGAGCATATATATATATATATATATATATATATATATATATATAAGCTCCTCTTCGCTGTTCCGAACCTCTTCTAGGGTTGCCGCCATTATTATGGCGTAGACTTCTGCTTGAAAAACAGTAGCCTGCTCACCGAGCGAGTAGCTCTTTCATTCATTTTTAATCGAATACAAGTTACACTGAATTGCGTCTTTAAAACTTTCCAATGCAAACAAACAAGTTAGAACGATTCGTATTTAGGGGATTTCCCCAGTAAAATTCGACTTATCGAAGTTGGCGCCACATACAATGTTCGAGTTATCAAGATATTCGAATAATCAAAGTTTGAGTTATCAAGACCAAATTATATATATTTCTTACCCTTGACGCCATTGCCAACAGTTTGGTTCGACCGCAGCCAACGATAAAGACCGGCCATGGCGCGTTATAAGCAAGTCGGCGGTCACGTGATCTTAGGAGTCCCAGGATTCTTATTGTATTGCTTAATATATTATATGTTTTTACACAATTTAAATAAATTAACAAAAAAATTTTGTTCTTTTATAGGCAAAAATTGAAAAAAATATTTTGCTGATATATGAGTTTATTATGGATAAAAGAACTGAATCTATAAAATAAAAAATTATACAAAATTTGCACTCTAATATCTTTAGGTACATATATTGGGTACATGATATCGTTAGTAACTTCAAATCTATACAAGTCTTTCAAAATTGGACATATCAAACCTAAGCTTTTAGTTTTTTAATGTTTCTTTGACTGTCATCATCTTTGAGTTCTTATTCAAAGATTTATTAGCAGACACTAAACCATTGTGCTTTTTAATAAAATTATTTAAAAAAGCTTTACATGCCCTTAAACTAATTTTTTCAAGCTTTGACAATAGTTTTTCTCCACAAAAACACTCGCTAGAGTTATCTGAAGAAAAATTTTCAATATAAAACATTTGACAATAATTTATTAAAAAGAAACAAGTGATTTTGTGAATAAGTGAGATGGTTTTCCCATTCAATAGACTGAATGTAGTGGTTGTCAATAATTTTTTGAAAAATTACCCAGCACAAAGTTTAATATCTATTTCAATAAAGTGTAAGTTAACTCATGTTCTTTTAAAAGCTGTATCTTACTTTTTTAATATTTCACACTACCAGAGAGATTACTATCTGTTAACAATATTTTACAAATCAGTTTTTTAATATTGCGAGGGTGCGGAAGACATTACCTTAGAATTGTAAATTGACGTGTATGCACTGGATGACTGGATAAACAAAGATAAAGCCAACATTAAAGTGTATCCACAATATCTTCGATTCTCAGGTTACCTTTTCAAGAGACCTAATTGTTCAATAAGAAATGACAACTGAACACATTTTTCACTCTCACTGTCGAAAATGTCACTAATGTCTATTACTTGATCATTCTTATCCAAGATCTTATCTTTTACCACTTCTTTCCCGTTTGCAACATATTAGGTTTCAGTTTTATAGTTGGACCGACAAGGAACAACACTAATTACACGTTCGCGGCATTGTTTATCTTATAGGTATTTTCTTTATAATTTACTCATTATTAGCCATTAATTATTTTAACGCAGCCCACTAGTCTTTTTCGTGGGCTGCGTTATTTTAATAACTTTGATAAAATTCACATAAAATTCGTGCCCGAATTAAAAAAAAAATCGACGTAAACAAACATACCAAAACTGAACACACACATGTTTTATAATGACAGCGGGCCGAGAGGCGTTTTTTTTTGGGACTCCTACGGTCACGTGATATTTCCGCGCCCGGGCCGGTCTTTCTCGTGGGCTGCGGGTTCGACTTATCAAAGATTTGGAGTTATCGAAGTTCGACTGTATTTACTTTTATCTGGGACATCCTGTATAAAGCACACATAAATTGTTTAACTGTAGGTCAAGATTGTGTTGCCATCTAGCGGTATTTCAGTTTATTATGGAGTACATGATGGATCATTTTTCAAACTAATTTATAAATTTGTCATAGGACACGCTACGCTACTAGTCCACAGCACACCTGTCTATTTTGAAGTGATGAGTAACAGGCTGAATTTTAACAAAAAGTTTAATTTTGCTTGGACTCCAACTTTTTCCGCTGTGAAAATTTTTGAGTAATTCCTTACATAATGCGCAAGCGTAAACATCTTTCGAGTGCACGACTGACTAAACTAATTTGTAGGACAATGTTGCTATTTACTTTGAAACACATTTTTTAAGCAACATAATTTTTTTTCTTTGTTTAAAACTCGTAGACAATGATTGAGTAGACATAAATTTTCGGACTTCCATTGTCTTATATTTATTTTAAACACGAAGTTTCGGTTAGTAAGTATCTCTAACCGTTTTCAAGTGTAAATAAACTAAACAATCTAGTCTCTAGGCTACTACTTATACTAGTTGGCGTGCAGTCAGGTGTGACGAACCGCCTCTTTTTTTAATCCTAAGACGCCTGTTTTCCTTAAGGAGTGGTTTCCATATGTTTGGTATGTCCGTGCTTGGTTAACTGAAAACTTCTTTATTCTGCATTATAAACGCAGCTTCAATAAACTTTCGTTTTCGCCAATGCGACTCCTTATCCAAAACTTTAGCTTCTGACCATTGAATCCTGTGATCATTTGACCATACTACTACTTATACTACTTAATGTGCAGTCCGTTGTGACGGACCGCCCCTTTTTTTTTGTAAGTTTTGATGTAGAAAGTCTGTACACCAACGTGCCAATAAATGAGTCACTAAGTATCATTAAAAACAAATTACAAACTGATGATAAACTTAACGAGAGAACAACGCTATCGGTGGAGGGGGTGATGGATCTGTTGAAGCTCTGTCTCCGTTACTCTTACTTTCAAGTTAAAGATAAGTTTAAAGCGCAAAATGATGGACTTCCAATGGGTTCGTCTCTTTCGCCAGTGGTAGCAAACATCAACATGGAGTGGTTTGAGAACCATGCGATCAACACAGCAAGAGTCAAACCAAAACTATGGCTACGATACATGGATGACACATTTATTATATGGCCGGAAAATGATGACGAACTACAGATTTTTCTTGGAGGCTCGAGAAGAGGTACAAAATCCACATCCCAGACAGGGAAGCGTGGCAGAGAGACGAAATGATGTTTGAGGAGAGCGCTTTAGTTTGCTACACTGATGGATCCAAACTATCAGAGAGGCAAACCACAGGAGCGGGAGTATACGTGGAAAAACTAGAAGTTCAGAAGAGCTACTCGCTCGGTGAGCAGGCTACTGTTTTTCAAGCAGAAGTCTACGCCATAATAATGGCGGCAACCCTAGAAGAGGTTCGGAACAGCAAAGAGGAGCTTATATATATATATATATATATATATATATATATGCTCTGACAGTCAAGCCACCCTGAAGGCGCTAAACGCACCCAGGATTGCTGACGGCTTGGTGGAAGAATGCGCAGAGGCGCTGGAGACCCTAAGCGATGGCAAACGGGTGACGCTGATTTGGGTTCCGGGACATATGGGGGTACCAGGCAACGAGAAGGCGGACGAACTCCCACGACTCGGGGCAGGAACCGCCTATGTAGGACCGGAGCCACTTTTGGGCGTGACAAAAAGACAAGTGCAAAGCGGACTCAACAATTGGTCCCAGGACGCGCTATTAAACTCCTGGGAAACAGGAACAGGTTGTAGACAGACCAGAGAATTCGTAGACCGTCCAAAAGCGACCAGAATTAGATGGATGCTGGGACGGACACGAAAAGACCTCGGACTGTTGATAGGTACTCTTACCGGACATAACCGGTTGAGGAAGCACATGACACGTATAGGAGTCGAGAATGACCCTACCTGCCCAGCCTGTGGACAGGAAGAAGAGACATCAAGACACCTCGTGGCAGAATGCGAGGCCTACGCAAGGATGAGACAACAGGCACTCGGAGCGCCAACTCTGAGCGAGGAAGAACTGCACATGCTCAAATGGGCAGACTTACTGGACTTTGTAAAGAGAACAGGAAGGCCCAATGAGTTACCCGACCATCAAAGGGAAGTGCAGAGAGTGGGTTAAGGGACAGACTTGGGGCATGGCAAAAAGGGCCTACTCTGACCTACTTGTCAGACCTGCGGGTCAACCCCCCCCCCCACTACTACTACTACTACTACAGAATTTTCTACACCATCTGAACGGTATTCGACCAACAATCAACTGCACCATGGAAATTGAAAATGATTCGGCCTTATCTTTTTTGGATGTTCTTGTCAAACGATTAGACAGAAACATTAAAACCACTGTATATAGGAAACCTACACACACGGGACAGTACCTAAATTTTAAGTCTAATCATTCTGTTGCTACAAAACAAGGAGTTATAAGAAGTTTGTATTTAAGAGCCGTAAATATTTGTAGTAATAATGAAGAATTAACCACATAAATTAACAACATCTTACAACAGAATGGTTATTCCGATAAATTATTAAACTCAACGATATCTAAAATTAAAAACAAACCAAATGTAGCAAATTCTCAGAATAATAATCCGTTGGGTATTATTAACAGTCCATATGTTCAAGGGATTTCAGAAAACATAAGACGAATAGCCAAGCACTATAATATAAAAACAGTATTTTTATCGGGAAATACGATAAAGAGTTTTGTAACTAAAACAAAACCAGAAAATCCCTCAAATAATAAGGAATGTATTTACCAAATCCCGTGTGAGTGTGGTAAATCATATGTAGGTAAAACGAAACGCCCTCTTCAGGTTAACATCTAAAAAGTACTCAATTAGGGGATATTGAAAAATCCGATTTAGCGGATTATGCATGGTCGAATGATCACAGGATTCAATGGTCAGAAGCTAAAGTTTTGCATAAGGAGTCGCATTGGTGAAAACGAAAGTTAAGTGAAGCTGCGTTTATAATGCAGAATAAAGAAGTTTTCAGTCAACCAAGCACGGACATACCAAACATATGGAAACCACTCCTTAAGGAAAACAGGCGTCTTAGGATTAAAAAAAGGGGGCGGGCCGTAACACCTGACTGCACACCAAGTAGTATAAGTAGTAGCCTAGAGACTAGATTGTTTAGTTTACAATTGAAAACGGTTAGAGATACTTACTAACCGAAACGTCGTGTTTAAAATAAATAAAGACAATGGAAGTCCGAAATTTTATTTCTACTTTCAAGAATGTTTGCAGAGGAAAAAGTTAGACGTCACGGAAAAATAAAGTCATTCATTACTCATCACCTAAAAAATAGACCGGTGTACTGTGAACTATTAGCGCCTGTTACTAATCAATTGAAAAATATACCGATGTACTGTGGACTATATTTATTTTTATGCTTCCTAATGTCATTTCATAAAATATGGTCTCCCAAGTTGACTACGGGGGATTCCACAGCCTCTTGTATACTGTATAAAATATAGGTTATAAAGTTTTTAAAATACAGGGTGTCACGCAATTGGAAGTCAATATTTTAGCCGCATATTTTATGGCCAAAACTAGAGATAAAAGTTACTATAAACTAGGGAAAAAAATTGTTCCATTTCCGAGATATAGGGTGTTAAAGTTTAAAAATAAAAATCGAATTTTTTAAATATTATGAACAGTTTTTAACGGATTATTTTCAAAATTGGTATCCGAAGGTTTTTTGGGATGCGAAACCCGAATATGGATACTTTTTTACTGTGGCTGTGAGAGGTCGCTTCACACTGCACTTCTGATTATTTAAAATTACCATAATTTTCTTTTCAGTGTAGCTTTTAACTATTTTTGTTATAATAGTTATTTAAACAACAAGGTTTGAAAACGATCGAGACAATTTGGTAGACCGAGCCGAAGGCGAGGTCTACAAGTCGAGGGAGTGTGCAAAGAGGTTTTCAAACGAGTTTTTTACAATATTTTTTATACGACTGCTAATAAAGAAAGAAAAATCAAATTTTAATTTAACTTGTTTTTATTTCCGACATTTTTACAACAAAACTTTAAAAATTCAACAATTTTTTGACGTATCTAATCAACAAAACATACGAGCAGTGACGGTTGCTACGGAACTAAGCCAACTTATATTGATGGGTGACAACAACAAAAATCACAATGACGGGAGAACCGTATGCAAAAATGACATAGGCGTGCGCAAAAATGACATAAGCGTGTGCAAAACGTTTTGCACACAGCGTGCGCAAAATGCCATTTTCAGATCGTGTTCTCCGTGCGCAAAACCCCCTTTTACAAGACAGTCGTATAAAAATATAATTTCCTAGGCATTTCAGAGCAAAAAAGGTACTATGTTACAATCCGAAAAAGTAAGCCAGTTTCCGTAAAATGTAACAATTTTTTTTTGCAAAATAATTTGAATTTTTTGGTGTGGTATTAACACTAAAAACCGAAATATCTCGAAAACGGCTAACTTCAGCGGAGTTTAACGAGAGTACCTTTTTAGTTTAAAATTGTTTAGGAAATTACTTTCGTAACAAAAACGTAAAAAACTACACTGAGAAAAAAGTTATGGTAATTTTAAACCATCAAAAGCGCAGTATGAAGCGCCCTCTAACGACCAGAGTAAAAAGGTGTCCATATCCGGGTTTCGCATCCCAAAAAACCCACGTTTTAAATTGTTCATTATATAAAAAAAACGATTTTATTTATTATATATTTATTATTTTTACAAAGCAATTTTGGACCCTAGTTTAGATGAACTTTTATCTTTATTTTGGACCCCAGAAGACATGGTTAAAATATTGACGTCTAATTTTGGGACACTTTGTATATTTTCGAAATTTTTGTTTTTATTTTTACTTTTTGCTCACTTTGGCAGCGTTAACTCGCCAAAAAGTATAAATAAAAAACAAGTTAGTTAAAAAAATTAGTTGATCATTAGCGTTTTCAGACAGGGGTGAGTCACAAATTGCATGTTTGGGGGGGGGGGGGGTTCAGGTATTTCTAGGGGGGATAAAAGAAATCTGATCT
The DNA here is from genome assembly GCA_963576565.1 of Aspidapion aeneum. NCBI lineage: Eukaryota > Metazoa > Arthropoda > Insecta > Coleoptera > Brentidae > Aspidapion > Aspidapion aeneum. The sequence continues at coordinate 5,395,439 of OY755047.1, forward strand.
CCACTTGCGAAGCTCGATTTTCAAGAGATTATTAAAGCTAAAAACTGGATCTTGATATAGCAAGCCGTTTTTAAGTTACAGAGGTTTTTTGAAAAGTCTGCATTTTGGGAGGGGGTCTACAACTTTTTATTTATGAAAAATTTATTTTGGGTTAAATTACCTAGTTTTTGACAAATTACATAAAGTTGGTATTTTTCTTATAATTAGATTTTTGAAATCTGTGAAATTTCCTTTAAAATGATGTATCAAACTCAATATTTGATTCTTTTAATGTTTTTTATATTTTTATTTTTAATTACCTCCTTATTGTTGATTATTTTTCTGATTTGATCATTTGAAAATATTAAATAAACCAGTCAAAAAATAACAAAAATTAAATAAAAACAAAAAATATAAAAAATACATAGTAAATAAATTAAAAAAGCGTGTAAGCATCACAAAGAGGGAGCAGTTTTCCCCATGTCCCCTGGAAGTACCTCAGACCCCAACCATGCAAAATAAAATTTGTATCACCCTTTATAATTTTTGATTTCCAAAAATCACATCTGACACCATTATTTTTGTTACTGTCTCAAATAATGACTGGTTTTATTAATTTTTCGAAGGATTATTTAGGTATGTACAGGGTGATTCTCACTTTTAGGTGGCAAAGGGTACTTCTAGGGGAGATAAAGGAAAACTAAAAATTTCAAGATAAGATTTTTGGTAAAAACTTTTTATTTCTCAAAATTTATTTTTGGTGTAAATCGCTTGTTTGTACATTTTTTAAAGGTTAATCTAATTGTCAAACTAAATTTTATCTGGCACGTTTAGTTTCCGAGATATTACACAAAGATATATTTTTTCTTACTGCATGAGCATTTTTTTAATTGATTTTTGAAATCTATGTAAAATTTCCTTTAAAGTGATATGTCACACTTTATATTTTTTAAATGTTTTTATACTTTTTTATTATTTTTTTATCATATAGTTTTTGACGCAGTTTTTATTATAAATTAAAATAAAAAAATTATAAAAAAATAATAACTATATAAGAAGTAAACAAAAATAAAACATCGAGTGTGATACATCGTTTTAAAAGAAATTTCAGACTGATTTTAAAATTCAAATAAAAATAGAGTTATTCCATAAGAAAGAATAAAACTTTGTGTTATATCTCAGAAATTAAAAGTGACAGATAAAATTTAGTTTGACAATTGCGTTAAGTTATAGGCCCCAATCCAAACTGCAGACTTTTCAAAAAGCCCCCGTAGTGAAAAACCGGGTTGATATTATAGCAAAATTCGGTTTTTACCAAAAAGAATTCCTATGCGTCTTCGTAAATGACAAAAACAAAATCATCCAAGATCGTAAATAAAAATGGTATAATAATCCAATGGCAAAAACGGAATTCTTAATAACCAGAGACTAAACAAAAACGTCATTCATTAAAACAAGATAAGAGCAAAATCGACGTTTAGAAAGTCTTTTATTAAAACCGGACAAAATCAAAAGGCTCTGTAACGAAATAGCGCGTTTCAAAATAGCGCGCTCATTTGAGCGCGTGTTCAAAATAGCGCGTATCATAATGGCGCGTGTTCAAAATAGCGTGTATCATAATGGCGCGTGTTCAAAATAGCGCGTATCAAAACAGCGCGTATCAAAATGGCGCGTATTCAAAATAGCGCGTATCAAAATAGCGCGTGTTTAAAATAGCGTGTGTTCAAAATAGCGCGTCTTAAAATAGCGCGTCTAAAAATACCGTGTTTTGAAAGATCGCCATTAGAAACGTCGCTGTTATAAAATAGTTCGAGCAAGGGGTCTCTTTCTAACATATTTTTTCAAAAAAAGACTTTCCTGACTTTTTTCCTGGGATTCTAAAGGGTGTAACTACACCGCACCGAACTGAAATGAACCGCACCAAACCAAAATTTTTTCAAAAAATTATTTCCCTAAATTATAGCTTCCCGTTCCTTATTTTGGTAGGTTTCTACCTGTGGCTTGGGGACATTTTTTTTGGTGGAAAAAGGTCAGGGAGTTACTGAAAAAAATGTTTGGTTCGGTTCGATTCCGTTCGGTTCAGTTTGGTTACACACCCTCTAGGATCCCGGAAAAGAAGCCAGGGAAGTTTTTTTTTTGAAAAAATATGTTAGAAACATACCTCTTAGTCGAACTATATATGAGTTGTGTTAAATATAGCAACCTTGCTTAAACTGTTTAGGTGAATATACCTAAGCAGACCTGGGACGCGCTATTTTGATACACGCTATTTTGATCACGCGCTATTTTAAACACGCGTTTTTTTGAACATGCGCTATTTTGATACGCGCTATTTTGAACACGCGCTATTTTGAACACGCGCTGTTTTGAAAAGCGCTATTTTGATATGCGCTATTTCGTTACAGAGCCAAATCAAAAAGGATAAAATTATAAAAAGGGGCTGGGCCTAGCATGAGCAACTCTCTCCTGTATTTTCATGTATACTGGTCCCGTCTCTCCTTCTCTCATACAAATCGGTCTCATGGAAGTTTGGCGGCAAATTTAAATCGGAAACAAATAATATTGTTATTTCTGGACCCAAAAATACATAAAAAAATTAAAATGCTTGTTTTTTCCTTTAATTAGGAGGTAATCTTCTTTTGAGAGGTCGAAATCGGTGTTAACCAAACCGAACCGAACCTCTTGGTCAATTAATTGCAAATGAATCCTAACCTAGGGTCCAAAACCTGACCTTTCTTTAGGTTGGGCCTTGCTTAATAAAAATGCCGTATGTGCTATAGCAATCCCTGTGTAGATACGGCGTTTTCATTAGGCATGGCAGTAAAGAAATTGCAGTGAAGGCCGCTTCAATTGCATAGCAATATCAGAACCGCTCTTCTTTAGGTGAACGTCACAAGCTAGGCCCGACCCCTTTTTATGATTTTGTCCTTTTTTGATTTTGTCCGGTTTTGATAAAAGACGTTATACATAAGGATGATTCTACCAAAAGTGGACTATATGGATATTATTTTTGGTCATTGCCTTTAAATAACATTACAGCACAGTAAATAATTTTGTTTTTTTTAATTTATGTAACTAATTAGCTGTAAGCTAAGAAACATTTATTTTCCCGAATTTTAGGAATTATTGCATAAAAATTCCAGAGGGATGAGTACCAGAGGAATGAGTTTTTTAATGGTTTTCCAATTTAAATCAAAATCTATTTAGACTACTTAACTTAAGTTTTATATAAACAAAGTTCCTATACTTACAATTTTAAAACAATCAACAAAAAAATTGTACTATTGATATCAGTCGAATATTTACTTACCAGAGGAATGATAATTGAAGCGTTCCTTTTTGATTTCTCCGAAAAAAACTAATTTTCTGCCGAAAATAAAAAGATCTATAACTTAAACCAAACTAAAGTTGACATTATCTGTCACAACTTGTCACCCTCACAAGTAAATTAGATATCCAGGGCCGTCTCTTTCTCTAGAAATTAACCGGTTGTATTCACAAATATTGTTATTAAAAATGGAGCACGTTTAAAATTGTAAAATTTTCCGGAGAAGATGTAAATTCGGATTTTCAAAAATATGACTGCAAACTTAAGTTTTATCAATTTTTTGATAAATAGTTAAGACTTGGTTAAATATTATTTATTAGGATTTTTTTTCAATTTGAATTTTTAATATTTGGTTTGGGACTACACCAGAGGAATGAGGTATTTGTTTTGTAATAAAAAAAATTATAAACTTGCAACTTATACATTAAACTCAAATGCTCCATAAAGAAAACATTTCGTTTATAATCTTATAACTAAAACTATGCTTCATTTGCAGTCTGTGTTTGAAAAATATGCATTCCCACTCCACAGCACCATTTTTGTAGAATCATCCATAACTTCGATTTTGCTTTTGCCTTGTTTTGAAGAATGACGTTTTTGAAAATGTCCGAATATAAATAATTCCGTTTTTAACATAAGACTGTTATGCCATTTGTCCTTTATGATCTTAGAAGCCTATGGGGACCCACCAAAAATCCTAACTTGAAATTTGAGACTTACAAAGGGGGGCTTAGTTTTCCCCTACCTCCTCTAGAAATGCCTAATTTTAAATCACCCTGTATTTTATTTATTTTAGTTCAGTTTAATTTTTTTTTGTTATTTTTGGAAAAATAAAAACTGTCCAAGTCTGATACTAAAAAATACAAAAGGTCAACCTTAACATACCTTCTTCCTAGGTCAAAACTTTTTTTTTAAGTTTCTTTTTTATGTATTAATGTATATAACAATAAAAATAATATATAATATTAATTTAGATATTTGTACAGAATATTTTTGGGTTTTTAGTTTTGTAAGGCGAATTTTACAAAAAGAAATTTGTTGTTGCTAATTTTATAGTGATTAAAATAATATTATTTGAAATTTTGTCACACCATTACCTCCGATTTTTTTTCATATTTTTAACAAAATATGAGTCATTCTCCAAATTTGCCCTCGTTATTAGGGACTTATTGCAATAAAGGCAGGCAGTAATTGTGCCGGGCACTATTCTGACAGTTTCGCATTACAAGAACAGCTGTCTTCTTTCAAAATTTGGCCTGTGAGTATTATAAGATCCGGAATTATGATTCGACTTTGGTATGTCAATTTTAAAAGATCAACTGTCAGTTTTTAATGCGAAACTGTCAGAATAGTGTCCGGCAGAATTACTGCCTAGCTTTATTGCAATAAGTCCCTATTACAATAAAGCCAGGTGGTAATAGTGTCGGGCACTATTCTGACCGTTTTACATTGAAAACTGCCAGTTGATCTTGACATACCAAAGTCGAATTTATAAATCTAGTTGTCTATCAAACAAGTTTCATGGGTAATCGGGCAAAAAGGAGTTTTTTGTTTCCATTTTTCCGTGGGTAGCTTGAAAGCTTAACCTCACGGGGGTCCAAGATCTAATGGACACCTAATAAGTGTTGACAGTTAACCGTTTCGTCCTTATGGGACTCCTTAGAACACTGCTGGTCAAGTGACAAATCTTGCGAAGTTAATCAGACGGTTTTGTCTCCAATTAAATGTAATTAGTGAGCGAACTATAGCAAGAGGCGCCATCTACCGAGATACGAGAGAAACAAAAAACCAAAAGCAGGGAAAAACACTGCTATACAATATCGATCAATGAAAAGATCGAATGCAAATAAAAGAAAACAACTATAGTCCGTGACCTACGACAGCTCTTTGTCTTTTCAGGCCGCATTTTGCATTTTTACCCGTCATCAAGACAGTGAGCGTCAATCAACGGAATTCTTAAGCCAAATAATACTAACAAACGTGAAATTTCGTACCCGTGAATTTAAAAATCAAACAAGTTTCATGGCTAATCGGGCAAAAAGGAGTTTTTTGTTTCCCTTATATTTTTTCGTGGGTAGCTTGAAAGCTTAACCTCACGGGGGTCCAAGATCTAATGGACACCTAATAAGTGTTGACAGTTAACCGTTTCGTCCTTATGGGACTCCTCAGAACACTGCTGGTCAAGTGACAAATCTTGCGAAGTTAATCAGACGGTTTTGTCTATGTTTCATTAATAATGGCGGCACTATGATTTCCGGCTCTTATAATACACAAAGGTCTAATTTTTAAAGAAAACAGCTGCTCTTATAATGCGAAACTGTCAGAATAGTGCCCGGCACTGTTACTGCCTGGCGTTATTGCAAAAGTCCCTATTTAAAAGGCGTCAAAAATTTATTCTTTGCATATTGCTCTATGCCTTCATCCACTTTTCGTGTTAATGCAAAGTTGATTCCAGGTGTTGAAAGCCCGTACCTTTGGGAACACAATTCCACTTATTTGACATCTGTCAAACTCATGCCAAATACAATATGGCGCCTCAAAAATTAAAAACAAAAGAATTTTGGAAAATTCACACTTTTTTTATTTCATAACCGATTTTTTTTCAATTAATTTTATTTTATTTGGATTATTGTGCACTTTTATAAAAGCTATTAATCACTTGCATTTTTAATTTTTTTGTGTCTCAAAAAAAATATATTCCTCAATATCATGTTTTTTCGTGCTTTTTGCGTTTTATAGAGAAAATGCTTATTTTACAAAAAAAACACAAGATACAAAAATTAAGTGAATTGATAAGTTGTATCCATAGTTTTTCAATTTTTACCATAAGTTAAAGAGCTTTCGATTTATGCTAAAAAAACTACGAAATTGGCCTGAGGTACAAAGTTTTTCTTTTTCATGAAAGGTTCAAAAGTGGACAAAATGCTTTAAAAATTAAATGGGCCATTCTAAAGCTATTTTTTTATTTTTTGTAGTCTATTTTGTAGTCTATATTCTGTTTAAATATCCTATCAACGATTTTGATATATTTGAGATATATTACTATCAGGCCGAACTGACCACGAATGGACCAACACGACAATAAAAATCTTCTAAGACAGTCAAGCAGCCTTAAAAGCTCTTCATTTCTACACGGTCTTATCAAGAACCGTGAGGAACTGCAGGTACTCGCTGAATGCGCTTGGTAGCGCTAATAATGTGTCATTAGTATGGATACCAGGGCATTCTGGACACGAGGCCACAGACCAGGCAGCGAGGGAAGCGGCATCTGCCGAATTTTTCGGCCCCGAACCAGCCCTGAGGATATCCTACCCAACAAACAATTAAAGTTGTAACGACGAAACCCCAACTAGAAAGAATTTCTTAAAAGTAACCGCAACGTACTCCCGCTACGTCTCAGTATACCATACAGCGACGTTATAATTCCCTAAGTGGGGAACCAATTTCTGGTTATAACTACTTGGCCAAGTGTTTAAAGTCACTGTAGTAACAACTACACTACTACGTCGTAGCCAGGTATCTACTACGTCGTAGAGGCTGTTTTTTTCCGTAATGGCATAAAAGTTGCGATGTAGTTGCAAATAATATAATCGTTTCTTTTTGGTAGAATTGTTACACAATATGGTGGACACAACAGTAAACAGACTCGCTTAGTTTTTTTGTTTGGTTATGGTTATAATATGAACTATGTTATCCAAAAGTGTGAGAATTTACGAGCAGAGGATCAAAATTCGAGTGCGACGCAAAGTTTTTTGTATAACATGCATTATATATATTGCAAAAAACCGGTGCGCCCGTAAAATTGAGCCGTTTTCTGGTAGCTGATGGAATTTTTGTGTTGTGATTTTGGAGGTTATGTTTTCATAATCGACAGTTAACTCCAACAAATGGTGCTTAAGAAGAGCATTTTTGGTAAGCTTCAACTAATTTGTTTATAAAATAGTATGGCTCTTTAATATGAGCTCATAAAACGACAACAAAAATATTATTTTCTTATTTTCTATTTTCTTTCTTACATAAAAACATGGCGTCCCAAACTATATTCCCTGATAGTCGAAAAGGTTACTTGAAAGTAGTTGCGGCTTTAAAGTTGATCCAAAAAGTTATTTTGTCTAAATTGTTACATCAGATGTTACTATGATGACACAAACTTTTGTGGTAAAAATTAAAGTTATAATGTAGTTGTCGGATACACTTGTTTGGGACTCCAATGAAGCTTAACTTTCTAGTGGTAATTAAGTAGGATATAAAAGTCAGGGCGACTACGAAATAACGACTAAAAAGAAAGTAAAACTTTAGCAACGTCCTATTGTGGTAGAGAAGACTATCAGAATCGACTATCAAGAAACAATCCTATGAAGTAGTTTAGAGGGTCGTTTTTACGAAACATCTACTATTTCCTGATACTAAATAGTAGTTAGAACTAAAAAGTAACAAATTTTGGTTGGGATCACCACATTTCTACTATAAGAAAGTAGCAAAGCCTTTAGAACATGTAGCCGCTACTATAAATGTTAGTTGGGTACAATGCTGCTAAAGTATTGTTCATACTCGTCTTAGTCTTTTGTTTTTGATTAGTCTTTGTCCTTTGATTAGTCTTAGCTGTCTTAAACAAAATCGGCTGTTCATACTCGTCTTTTGTTTTTGATTAGTCTTAGTCATAACTCACTGAAAAAAAAATTCAATTTCAATAAAAAGGTCCCTTTTCAAAAGTCATTTTCTACACAAAACAATCTTATTTAACCTAATTTGTGCACGAAACACAAACACGAAAGAACAAAAGCGAAAAAGAAAATAAAAACAAATAAAATTTTGAGGTTAGGTTGAGATTTTCTGTTAAAAACATGATTAATGGCGGGAAATTCAAAATTTCGGCCGCGCGCTTGCGCTTTTCGGACGCCCTGTAAAAAAAAACAACAAATATCAGCTGATGTCTGTCACTCGTCTTAGTCCTTGTCCTAAGGATTGAAAGTTGGCAACTCTTAAGACAAAGACTAATCAAAAACAAAAGCAAAAACATTGTATGAACACTCCCATAAGAAACAGTGGTTTTAACTTTCTTATGACAAGACATATGACTAAACCAAGACAAAAGACCACAGATTAGGTAAATAAGTATCAAAAGACTAGACAAAAGACGAGTATGAACGATCCATAAATTAACCACATTGAGATGGATGGAGAACAGCTTCCAACAATACTGAATGAATATACCAGAACTGGCTCACTCTAAAGAGTTCATTAAAGGACCTTGTCAGAAGAGAGCCAGGAATATTATTGGACTTACCAGACAGGAGATCCGTATAGTGACTGGACTCTTTACAGGTCACTGTCGACTAAGAGTACCCATGCACAGAATGGAAATAACAGAAGAGACCAAATGTAGACTCTGTATGGAGGATGACGAAACAGTTAGACATGTACTGTGCGAATGTCCGGCTATTGCACGTTTACGCCAAAACACTTTCGGTAAACCTCAGATTGATTCAGAAGATCTGAACAGTGTCTCACCCAAACTAATAGCTAACCTTTTTGGAGGATTAGGCATAGTAGTGAGAAACCACTCAGCCACAATAGACCCACTAGTGGTCGCAGTGGGAGGGCTGCAAGGCCCACTCACATATGAATCATCATCTAATCGCTTGATGATATAATGAAGTTTTTTAGATTTTTGACGAAAGCTGTAATTTTAAGAGAAAAATGGTTTGGTAGTTTTTTGTAGAGCTTTAAATTACCTTTCCACCGATGTGCTTTTTAGGTTCCTAGAGGTTGCCCTAAGGTATAAAAAATGGTCGGGAAAGCATTGGTGCAAAATCGTGGGTCGGCCATATGTAAACCGTCATATTTGTCAGAAAATAGACTACAGAAAATAAAAAATTAGCTCACGTTATTTAAAATGGTAGAGCCTTTTAATTTTTGAAACATTTTTACCACACACCGAAACTTTCATGAAAAAGTAAAGTTTTGGTGTTTAGAAGTACCCTCAGGCCAATTTCGTAGTTTTTTGAGCATAACTCGAAAACTTTTTAACTTATGGTAAAAATGAAACCCACCATGGATACAACTTGTCAATACACATATTTTTGTCTGCTGTGATTTTTTTATAGAATGAGCAGTTTCTCTATAAAACGCAAAAAACACAAAAAAAAACATAATGTTGAGGAATATATTTTTTTTGAGACACAGAAACATAAAAAATGCAAGTGATTACTAGTTTTTTATAAAAGTGCACTATAAACCAAATAAAATAAAATAAATTTAAAAAAGATCGGTTAAGAAATAAAAAAGTTGTAAATTTTCCAAAATTCTTCTGTTTTTCATTTTTGAGATGCCATATTGTATTTGGCATGAGTTTGACAGATGTCCAATAAGTGTAATTTTTTCAATTTTTTTCCCAAAAGTAAGGGCTTTCAACACCTGAAGTTAACTTTGCATTAACAAGAAAAGTGCATGAAGGCCTCCTTTTATGTCACGGGGGCAGAAATAGTATTTCTCTACTAAATTAACATTCTTCCGTAATACCCAATTATTTTTGGGACACATGTACAAAAATTAAAAACAGATAAATGCTTTTTTTAAATCATACAAAAAGCAAAGTTGAAGCTTTTTAATTGTTTTTTTTGCAAAATTCTCAAACCAAAAAAATACAGGAGATTTTAAAATTCAATAACATAATTTTAGTGTTGAATTCCTTAAGTGATTACAAGACTAAAAGTTCATATAAATATAGGTCCGCAAACGCTTAGTTTTCGAGATATAGGGTGTTCAAATTTAATTTTTTTTTAAGTTTTTTGTTTATAGCTTGTGCAGTTTTTGATATATTTTGCTCAAATTTGGCTTGTATATTTTGCTATAGGCACTACACTATTAGACATGTCAAATCATAGTAAAAATCTACAGGGTGATACATTTTCAGAGATCATGTCGTCTTTTCCCCCAGATTTTTTTTGTGATAAGCCACTGTTAGATTTTAAAACAACAAGTGAACTCCTTGTTTCATTTGCAAACTTTTTGTCTCTTGCGATTTTTTCGCATCTCTAACCGTTATAGAAAAAATCGCTGTTGCACCAAAGGCTGCTATCATCAAAATAAAAAATGCTTCAGCATGGTACGATGGCGAGTCTAACAAAATAAACAAACAAAAATAATAGGGACCTATTGCAATAAAGCCACGCAATAATTGTGCCGGGCACTATTCTGACAGTTTCGCATTATAAGAACAGCTGTCTTCTTTCAAAATTAGGCCTTTGTGTATTATATGAGCTAGAATTAATGGTGCCGCCACTATTAGTGGAAAATAAACGACGGGATTTATAAAATCGATTGTTGTTGCTAATTTTATAGTAATTAAAATAATATTATTTGAAATTTTGTCACACCATTACCTCCGATTTTTTTTCATATTTTTAACAAAATATGAGTCATTCTCCAAATTTGCCCTCGTTATTAGGGACTTATTGCAATAAAGGTAGGCAGTAATTGTGCCGGGCACTATTCTGACAGTTTCGCATTACAAGAACAGCTGTCTTCTTTCAAAATTTGGCCTGTGAGTATTATAAGATCCGGAATTATGATTCGACTTTGGTATGTCAATTTTGAAAGATCAACTGTCAGCTTTCAATGGAAAACTGTCAGAATAGTGCCCGGCACTATTATTGCCTGGCCTTATTGCAATAAGTCCCTATTATCTCGAAAACGAAGCGTTTGCGTACCTATGTTTATATAAACTTTTTGTCTTGAAATCAATCAAGAAATTTAACACTAAAATAGTGGTATTGAATTTTAAAACACCCTGTATATAATGTATGGAATTTGATTTTAAGTAGTCTTCCCTAGGTAGTTTTTAGCAATTTTGTTTTTATTTTTGAGATTTTTTCAAAAAAAAACAGCTTAAAAGCAGGTCCATAAAAAAACATATTATTATAACTTAGTTTCTATAGTGAATATCGTGATTAAAAAAATTTATAGTTATATTTTTTTTTGTTTTTAATTTATTTTTTGGTTTATACAATATTATTTTGCATGCAAAAAAAAACGTCAAAATATTATAAACTCCAGAGATTCAAACATTAAAAACTTGTTTTTCTTTGATATTTTTTTTAGATTTTGAATTATTGCAAATAAAAAATATGCATATATAAAAAAAAATTACATTATTATCTTTTGTGTGAATTTGTTTTTTTATTTAATAAAATTCTTTAATTTTTTCAGTATATTTGTTCTTGTTTTTTTTTTGTTTTCCTTTACTCAAATAAATAAATGAATCCATCAGGGATCTGATACCTTCCTAGCTAGCCTATTAGCACACTTCAAGTGAAGCCATGATAATATATCACCCTTGAAAACGGTTTTTTGTAAATATCTAAGAAACTGTAGCTCTTACGAAGTTTTTAATTATAACACGAATTATTGAGCAAAATGTAATCTACTATATTTCGAAAACTGTATATTGATACGATGCTCCGTTAAAAAGTTAGAATTTTTTAAAGTTTTTAATTGTCAAAAGTTTTGACTAAAATCTAATCAGCTCGTAAGAGTGTCGAGCACTATTTTACCTGAAAATTTTATGAAAATCGGTTTAGTAGCTATCGTGTTACGGACATAAATAATATACACACACACACACACACAGACATCACGATGATATTGCTAGGATAGGTCAAAATACACCCAACTAACACATTTTCGGCATTATCTCAAAAAAAATTTTTCGTCGAAAACAATACCTTCTCTAGCGATTGCTGCGCGAGCTAGGAAGGTAAAAATATCCAAATATTTATTGCTCTGTACATAGAAAATAATATACAGGATGTTTTCTGAAAGTAAGTTAAAAAAAATTAAGCTTTTGATATAATTTCTTTATTTTAACTATTGTAACAAAACAACCTGTATATTAAAAAAAAAACAAAGACTTTAGATGATAGATTATATAATTGATTATAAAGAGTGTTTCTAAATGTCAGGTACAAACGGAGAAGCGTTAATTTACGATTTTAGAACCACCCTGTATAAAACTTGTGTCATAAAAATAGAAAAGACTGTATTTTTAAAACAGTGCTTACTAAATAGTTTTTTTTTGTTGAAAAAAAAGTTTTCATCTTATACCTAGCTTCCGTTCCAAGCAATATAATTTTATTAGTGTTTAAAAAAAACTGTATACTGTGTAAAAACTTGTGTACCATAGTCTTGTTTAAAACAAATTCATAAAAATAAAAATAACGTTTAAATTTATCTTTAAAAAAATTGTCTTATATGTTTAATGTTATTTTTAAGGGTTCATAAATAATTGTAATTTTTTTCAACCCTTAAAATTGTGAAATCTAGATTAGAAACTCATTTTTTTTTTAAATAAGTAGTACTACCTGCTGTTTTTATTTTTTTTTTTCAAAAAATAAAATTCTAATTAGTGATACATTATAGTTGAGGCTTATATTCAAAAATCTTGTCAACTTTAAGTCACTGGGTGTTTGCCCCAATTTGAGGAGGGCCTGTGTGACGGCATAAATCCAAAATGGAGACTTTTTTCATATTTTTTTCACAAAATTAAAAAAAATATATCTTTGTTAGTTTTTAAGGTATCGAGCTAATTTCTTTACTAGCCTAATTGGCGTTCTATTGCAAACAAAAAACATATTTACAGTTTTTCTGTAAAAGTAATCTAGCAAAAGTTATAAACCAAAGTTCACATCGGCTCTTCTAATCAAATTGGGGGCAAACACCCGGTGACTTAAAATTGAGTGATCTATTATAAATCGATCCAGGGCTATCAAAACGGACGGGCCACGATCCTCCACTTTGTTGACGTCACATCCGGGGCTGATTTTTTTTTTGATGGTCACGTTACGACACAGCTGATTGTCTTTAAAAAATTGAGGTTGGAATGACGGTTCATGAATATTTGATTTTTGAGATTGTTTTTACTTTATTCTGGCAGAACAATTTTTTTTAAATGTATAGTAATCCGTAATTTTTCATAGCCGCTTCATTAGCTCACACAATAATTCAGTTTAAAGCAGAAGCAAATGTGACAATCACAGATGACAAAGTCAAATACATGTCAAATATAACAGTTGGCATGTGGTACATGGCGGGTAATTTGAATTCAAAATAAGAAATGCTAAATCTTGAAGATTTTAACCTTTTAATCATGTTGCTTCCTTACAAACCTTTGGTCGAATATCGGGATGGTGTCTGAGAATATTTCACTGAAATTTTGCGAAAATCTGTAGTGCCATTTTGAAAATATCATAAAAAAACGTCTGACTTCCCATAAGACCCAATGTAAAATTCAGCCCTGGGAGAACAGCTGATTTTTTTTAGGGTCGTGGCCTCTATTTTTGTGTTGGCCTTGATCGATCTAGCGTAGTAGGCCACTTAACTACAGGGTCCCTAGCATAGACCGGTCTTCGGATCTTATATACAGGGTGTTACAAAATTCAATAACATAATTTTAATCTTAATTTCCTTGAGTGATTTCAAGACAAAAAGTTCATATAAACATAGGTCCACAAACGCTTAGTTTTCAAGATACAGAGTGTTAAATTTTTTTTTTATAGCTCTTTCAGTTTTTAAGATATTTAGCTCAAATTTGGCACGTATATTTATTTATAGGTACTACAATATTAGGCTTGCCAAATAAGTTTATTTTGATATACTCGCGATGCCATACTGGCGCATTTTTTATTTTATAATAGCAGCCTTTGGTGAAACAGCTACATTCTCTAAAACGGTTAAAGATGCAAAAAAAAATTGCAATAAACAAAAAAGTTTGCAAATAAAACAAGGATTTTATTTCTTGTCTTAAACTATCTAGTTCTGCCTACCACCCACATAGCACAAAAATCACATCAACGTTAAATTAACGTGAACAAAAATAACAACGTTTTTTTTACTTGAAAACAACCTCATACCATGTAATATTTATTTTGTTAAATCTACATGCTTAAAGATAACTTAAAAACAAGGGGAAATCAAGCTATAAAAATGTACTTTTTGCTGAAGTTTCTGGTGCTCGTTATTTTCATGTACCAAATTTACACTTGAAAAGTCCTCCACAACATGTTCTCAAACGCCACTAAATTAAGACTTCTTAAACCTACTAACTTTCGGCGTCTTTTTTGGTCACGTTTTTTTAATACAATTTTTTTTAACTTAAAAGAGACGCGAAAAGAAGTTATAAAAGTTCACTAGTTTAAGACTACACACTTCAAGACAATTTTAAAGATGGCGCTCAAGGCAAGACAAAATATCTATGTATCTATCTATGTATGTACAGCGTGTCCCATTTTCGATGGGATTAAATGGGAAACTCGGTTATTATTAAAGATATCGATTTCCTGATTGCACCTTACCGTGCTCTTTTTTTGAGCCCTTAAAAATGGTGTAATCAGATTTTTGCTATACCCCGTGGTTTCGCTAATACAGGGAGTTTTTGAAAAAATTGTATTTTAATTAATTCCTTGTATCTCGCTTATTTTACAAGATATTTTTATTCTGTAAAAACCTTTCTATGGCAACTTTTTTAGAGCAAAATAATGACGTTGTCAATTTTTTAAAATATTGTTTAGTTTTTGAGATATGGTGTTTATAATAAAAAAATTAAATACGGACCTGGATTTTTTTTATTACTGTTTTAATTGGTTCTATGCTGTTATTACCTTAAAATGATAAAACTTTAATATTTGAAAAAAAAATTATAGTCCGAACCTGGAAATTTCCAACGTAATTATAAATTAAAAATTGCAAGACACACTAGTTGAACGATTTTTAGTATATCTGTTTTGAAATGATAATTAAAAGATTTATAAATAAAGTAAAAAACGTTAAAAAGTTACAAAAATAATATCATACTAATTATTTGATAACCGAACAGCAGGTCGTGAAATTTACAAAACAAAAGCGTGGAATTGACATTGTAATTTGACACTTGTCATTTTTGTGCATGGCTTACAATTATTTTAAACTGGCTAGAAATCGACCATATCCAGATTTTGAAAAATGTGATATGTTTGACTGCTTCATTCAAGCAACAAAATCCCAATATTTAAATGGCAGAAATATGTTTATGGAAAATGCGTTAAGAAAAATTACTCAAAAATGCCAACAATGTCTTAAACATAATGGCAATCAGAAAAATTAGTTATTTTTTGTAATTTGTTTTTTTTTTGTATTTTTCGTAGACTTTGTTTCAAATAAATCTGTAAATTAACGTAAAACCATTTTAATATGCTAAGTATTAAAACAGTTAAACTAAAAATTGTTTAACTAGCAATTTTTAATTTATATTTATGTTGGAAATATCCAGGTTCGGACTAATTTTTTTTTTAAATATTAAATATTTTTTTTTACCTTAAAACAAAAATTTTTATTGTTTTATGATAATACTAGCATGAAACCAATCAAAATAGTAATAAAAAAAATACAGGTCCGTATTTAATTTTTTTATGATAAATACCATATCTCAAAAACTAAACAATATTTCAAAAAGTTGACAACGTCATTATTTTCTTCTAAAAAAGTTGCCATGAAAAGGTTTTTACAGAAGAAAAATATCTCGCAAAATAAGCGAGATAGAAGGGATTATTAAAAATACAATTTTTTCAAAAACTCCCTGTATTAGCGAAACTACGGGGTATAGCAAAAATCTGATTACGCCATTTTTAAGGGCTCAAAAAAAGAGCACGGTAAGGTGCAATCAGAAAATCAATATCTTTAATAATAACCAAGTTTCCCATTTAATCCCATCGAAAATGGGACACGCTGTACATTATGTTTTTTTTAAAAGCTAAACAAAATTTTTTAACAGTAAACACTTTTACAGAATATTTATGTGTCTTTATCAGGTTAATAACAGATGCGTCGTGATCATGGATCAGGGATCAGTTCCTTAACAGGTTTTTGGAGTTTAGAGGCCAAAGCACTGCCTGATAGATTTGGTCAAAGTGAAAAATCCCGACAATAGGTGGCGCTGCTGCTAGTAAAATCTCAAAAATATTCGGTAGAAAAGCCATGCAAGTTGCGTTTTAAAATTCGTGTAGAAATGGCGTGAATCTAATGTGATTTTAACGTTGATAAAAATCACTTGAAAATAACGTAAAAACATTGCTGTTTTAATTTGATAATGGCGTTATTACAACGCAGTTTTTAGCAACGTTATTTTTTATAACGTTAATGAAAGACCTATTAAGCTTGTTTTCATATATGAAATAAACGTTTTTTTTCTAACAGCTTTTAAAATCAACGTTTTTTTTCTAACGCCTTTTTTACGTATTAAACATGTGATTGTGCTATGTGGGCAGTGGCTTACAAGGAAAAAAAACGGGGGAAAAGGCGACATGACCCCTGAAAAGTATCACTCTGTAGATTTTTACTCTTATTTGGCATGTCAAATAGTGTAGTGTCTATAGCTTAATACACGTGTCAAATTTGAACTAAATATCTCAAAAACTGCACAAGCTATAAACAAAGAACTCTATAAAAAACTAAACTTTAACATCCTGTATCTCGAAAATAAGGCGTTTGAGGCACTATGTTAATATGAAAATTTTGTTTTAAAATCACTTAAGAAATTGAACATTAAAATTATGTTACTGAATTTTGAAACACCCTGTATATATGTCGAATCTTTCACGTCACCGGTGGTCTAGCTGATTTTTCTAAACAAAAGTCCCTATATCATTATTGTTATAACTATCAAAAAGTTATCTCAAAAATTATGATATGGAGTTAGATATGATATGAATAACTCATATTTTATACATTTTTTGAAAACCAAAGCATTTTTCCTATTGTTTTTAAGTACAGCGTGTCCCATTTTCGATGGGATTAAATGGGAAACTCGGTTATTATTAAAGATATCGATTTTCTGATTGCACCTTACCGTGCTCTTTTTTGGAGCACTTAAAAATGGTGTAATCAGATTTTTGCTATACCCCGTGGTTTCGGTAATACAGGGAGTTTTTGAAAAAATTGCATTTTAATTAATTCCTTGTATCTCGCTTATTTTGCAAGATATTTTTATTCTGTAAAAACCTTTCCATGGCAACTTTTTTAGGGCAAAATAATGACGTTGTCAATTTTTTAAAATATTGTTTAGTTTTTGAGATATGGTATTTATCATAAAAAAATTAAATACGGACCTGGATTTTTTTTATTACTACTTTGATTGGTTCCATGCTATTATTACCTTAAAATGATAAAACTTTAATATTTTTTTGATTTAAGGTGAAAAAAAAAACTATTTAATATTTGAAAAAAAAATTATAGTCCGAACCTGGAAATTTCCAACGTAATTATAAATTAAAAATTGCAAGACACACTAGTTGAACGATTTTTAGTTTATCTGGTTTGAAATGATAATTAAAAGATTTATAAATAAAGTAAAAAACGTTAAAAAGTTACAAAAATAATTATTTGATGGTAGCACAGCAGGTCGTGAAATTTACAAAAGAAAAGCGTGGAATTGACATTGTCATTTTACTTGTCATTTTTGTGAATGGCTTATAATTATTTTAAACAGGCTAGAAATCGACCATATCCAGATTTTGAAAAATGTGATATGTTTGACTGCTTCATTGAAGCAACAAAATCCCAATATTTAAATGGCAGAAATATTTTTATGCAAAATGCGTTAAGAAAAATTACTCAAAAATGCCAACAATGTCTTACACATAATGGTAATCAGAAAAATTAGTTATTTTTTATAATTTGTTTTTTTTTGTATTTTTCGTAGACTTTGTTTCAAATAAATCTGTAAATTAACGTAAAACCATTTTAATATGCTAAGTATCAAAACAGTTAAACTAAAAATTGTTTAACTAGCAATTTTTAATTTATATTTATGTTGGAAATATCCAGGTTCGGACTAATTTTTTTTTTTAATATTTAATATTTTTTTTTACCTTAAAACAAAATTTTTTTAATTTTTATTATTTTTTGTTAATACTAGCATGAAACCAATCAAAATAGTAATAAAAAAACCAGGTCCGTATTTAATTTTTTTATGATAAATACCATATCTCAAAAACTAAACAATATTTTAAAAATATGACGTCATTATTTTCTTCTAAAAAAGTTGCCATGAAAAGGTTTTTACAGAATAAAAATATCTCGCAAAATACGCAAAATACAAGGGATTATTAAAAATACAATTTTTTCAAAAACTCCCTGTATTAGCGAAACTACGGGGTATAGCAAAAATCTGATTACGCCATTTTTAAGGGCTCAAAAAAAGAGCACGGTAAGGTGCAATCAGAAAATCAATATCTCTAATAATAACCGAGTTTCCCATTTAATCCCATCGAAAATGGGACACGCTGTACATCCTTATAAAATAAAATTTTTTAAGAAAGTATTGTCGTGATTTTTTTTTGCCGCTTTATTTTTTATAACACAGAACTTAAAATACAAGTCAAACGGAATGTGATCGTTTAGTATCAAAGGTCAACCGACGACTTTGAAAGTAAACAAAGGTGTAGGTCAGCGGATTACTTTTGAAGCTGAAACGAACACATTATTTTCTTCGAATTTCAATTTTTGTGTAAAAAAAAATGAAGCGGCTAAAAAAAATAACAACTGGTATGTCCCAAAAATATTATTTTATAAGTATATACTAAAAAACAATAGGAAAATTGCCTATGTTTTCAAAAAATTCAAAAAATATTAGTTGGTCATATCATATGTAACTTTTGTTTACAAAAATCAGATGGACCACCAGAGACGTAAAAAATGAACATGAACCGTCAAAATTTTTTGGGATATTGTTGGGGTCATTTGCTACCTTTTCAACCTTGGAACTTGGGTCCTAAGAGTCACGGCTAATGAGATGAATTTTTACATTTTTTTTCTTAAATTACCCAAAATTCCACCTTTAAACCCTCGTAAGCTTTTTATTAATGTTTGGAGAAGCGCCATTTTTTTTATAATTTTGTAATTTTATGCTACTTCAAATAATTGATAGATTTGTTAAAATTTATGTACCAAAGGGAGGTTTTTTATTGAAGAACATTAGTGATTTTGTGAAAGAAAATCAATTTCAAAATTAAAAAAAGTATCGACACTTGAGAACTTCATTTTCTTTTAAAAGCTTCTCTAGTTGATTACCTTTCTAACGGTATGCTACACATTGATTAAAAAAAACAATTCTGGTTTAAAATACGGATATTCCGTGAGACGGGCAATAATCTTTCGGACTTGATAAGAAAAACAATTTGATGTTTATGATCGTTTCGAACAAAATTTATAAATAAACAACACAATACATTATTGTTAAAAGTTTAACTTTTGTTTAAGTAGGTAAACGATCATAAACATCAAATAGTTTTTCTTACTAATTCTTCTGACGGAATATCCGTATTTTAAAGCAGAAATGTTATTTTTGATCAATGTGTAGCATACTGTTAGGAAGGTAATCCACTAAAGAAGTTTTTAAAAGAAAATGAAGTTCTTAATTGTTGATACTTTTTTTGATTTTTAATTTTGAAACTGATTTTCTTTCACAAAATCACTAATGTTCTTCAATAAGAAACCTCGTATGTCCCTTTGGTACATCAATTTTAACAAATCTATTAATTAGTTGAAGAAGCATAAGATTACAGAATTATAAAAAAAAATGGTGCTTTTCCAGACATTAATAAAAAGCTTACGAGGGTTTAAAGCTGGGATTTTGGATAATTTACGAAAAAAAAATTAAAAATTCATATCTCTTTGGAGGTAGGGTTACCAGATGAAAACGTCTCTAACCAGGACTAGCCGTCATAAAAATCCGGACAAAATCCGGACGTCAAAATTTTTTCGATGCCACACACAAAAAATCAACTTTTTTTTTAATTGAAACAATAACTAATAAATAACATAATATACCTACTATTTTATAGGTACTTTTCACTGCTTTGTATTTTATTCAACAGCGTTGAATTTTTAGGCAGAAGTACATAATCGTAAAATTCTGACCAGCTCATATTTCTTAAATTGTATAAAGTCATGAGTATTCCTTTTACAGAAGATAAAAGCAGCCTATTTCTTTCTTTGGTCCACTGGGCAGAAATACTTGCATTAAAACATTTTGCCCATTTTTCGTGAGTAGGCAGATTGTGGTCATCAGAAGTAGAATTGTCTGATATGTACTTTTTAGATTACAAACTTCATCAAAAAAATTGTGTGTGCTTAAGACCACACGGCAGAAGTGTAAACTTCAACAAGGCGAAATTAATAATACTACTTTAAGCGGGGTCTTCACATAACGTTTTACCTTACGTCTTGCCTGTCAGTCAAAAGGGTCAAGTATGACGGTTGAAAGACTAGCGTAGACACTTGATAGTTTTAACGTACGTTTTTAGATCAGTTTTTGATACAAATCTATGGTTTTATTGGAAAACAATGCGTGATCCGGTCAGTTCTCTAGGCGGTCTTTCATCTTAAATCAGTTCAAGTAAAACGTCCGTTTTTCCGTCTACACACAAAGTTTTACTTGATGCGTTTTGACTGAACAGGCAAGATGTAAGGTAAAACATTATGTGAAGACCCCGCTTGAAGGTGAATTCACACTGCTAAATTTATCGACGATTATTGTGTAATTACATTTTTTGAAACTAGTTTATTTTGCATTATTTGATGTTTATAAAGGCGGCTACTTTAAAATCCGGACGTTTATGAAAAATCCGCCCGGACCCACCCGGACGTAGTAAAAATCCGGACATGTCTGGATTAATCCGGACGTCTGGTAACCCTATTTGGAGGTGACTCTTAGGACCAAAGTTCCAAGGTTGAAAAGGTAGCAAATGACCCCAACAAAATCCCAAAAAATTTTGACGGTTCATGTGCCGAACACCCTGTATATGTAAAAATCAAAGACCGGTCTAATTCTAGAGACCGTGACTCAACTATATCTGCAGTTTTGATTTTTTTTTTTCAAAAAACAAAATTCTAATCTAGTGATACATGTTTATGTAAAAATTTCACATAATATAAAAACAAGAAATAAAAGTAAGATAAACTATGTAATAAGATTAATAAATGCAGTTTTATTCCAGTAATACTTACAGACAGTGTGTTTAGTTACCTAGATATACATATATAATACGCACTTATTATAGATTATGATATTATTCCTAAAATATGGATATAAGCAGTGACAAAAAAATACAAAAATGGATTAATGATATTAAAAAATTAATCAAGTTGACAGTGCAGAAGCCAAATAGTATTTTATAGACCAAGATATACAGGGTGTCCCAGAACTAATGGTACATAGTTAAACTGTAGATTCCCTGGGTCAAAATATTACGATTTAGCCACACTTACCTTAGTCCAAAAGTTCGTACTAACCGAGATACAGGGTGTTAAATTTTATTTTTTCAATTCGATTTTCTTTAATAACTTTTTTAATAATTAATATTTTTGCAAAAACTAACCAGTGTGTAAGTTTTTTTAAAATTGGCAAGACGATTCCGTTGAAAAATTTGATGTACAATGTACAGGGTGTTCCTTAGACCACTACCATTGCATAAAAATCAGTGTATTTTTGTTGTGCCTCGGTGTATATCAGTTTTTCTGTAAAATAGTGGTTTTTCCATCCTTTTTATGTAAAAAAGTTATACTGTTTTAAAGTCGCTCAGAGCAACGGTTTCTGAGATTTTTGCATTAAAAGTTTTTATTGCAAGTGTGTGATATGCCTAATTTATGTATGATACTTTCTTCAACTCTTTCTACTAATTAATAATTATGCACAAAAAATTCGATTTGGTGGTTTTTGGGCATGGACAACTTAATTTTGGTTAAAAAAATAAATATTATACAGGGTGGTATCGTTACATTAAAATAGGTCTAACTTTTTTGTTCCTCGGTGTATACAAGATTCTATTATAAACATTAATTTTTTAATTTTATTTAAGTAAAAAAGTTATAGCGTTTAGATGTCGCTTAGAGGAACGGTTTTCAAGATATTTAAATTAGAAGTTTTTATTGTATGCGTAAAATATTTTTAATTAAATTCTGACCTACTTCATACATATTAGCTATAATCAATACTTTTTTATAGCATTATAAGATTGGATATTTTCTTAAGAAATATTAAGTTAAAAAATATACTGGGTGGTTCTTGAATTATCAGTGTGTTATCATTGTTCGTTATTGCAACTGTGTAGGGCTTTGTTTTTAATGAAGAACAAAAACCTCTTCGTATTAGTTTTTTTTTTAAATAATAAGTCAGTATACTTTATTAATGCAAGTATTTTTTATTGTTTTGAAAGAAAATTTTAATTATCAATAAAATTAATATTTTATTATTTATTTAAAAAAATATAAAATTTCTTAAGCATGGCGCTCTCAGCAACTAAGTTAAAATTTTTAAATTGACAAATAGTAAATCAAACTTAAAACTGTTTATTATTGTAGGCTAGATAAATACTCGAGAAAAACTATTTCAAAAAATTCAAAATGCTGGACAGGCGTTCAGAAATGCAAATCTTTATTTTAAAATCAGACGTTCGTATAATAAGCGAATAAACAAATGTATTCAGGTTAACGGTGGCCATTTTGAACATTTATTGTAGATTTTTTTTTGTTTTTCTATCTAAAAATTTGTTGTTGCAATAAAATATGTATAATTTTTATAATTAGTTTTTATTTTTTTTGTTATTAATAATTAAAATAATATTCTGTTTAAAAACCTGCTTAAGTATACACCGAGGCACAAAAAAATACACTGATGATTTTAATGCAATGGTAGTGGTCCAAAGAGCACCCTGTACATTGTACATCAAATTTTTCAACGGAATCGTCTTGCAAATTTCAGAAAAACTTACATGCTGGTTACTTTTTGCAAAAATATTAATTAGTAGAATGAATTGAAGAAAGTATCGTACATAAATTAGGCATATCACTCACATGCAATAAAAACTTTAAATACAAAAATTTCAAAAACCGTTGCTCTGAGTGACTTTAAAACAGTATAACTTTTTTACATAAAAAGGATGGGAAAACCATTATTTGACATAAGAACTGGTATACACCGAGGCACAAAAAAAGTCACTGATTTTAATGCAATGCTAGTGGTCCAGGGAACACCCTGTACACTATACATCAAAATGTTCAACGGAATCGTCTTGCCAATTTTAAAAAAACTTACACGCTGGTTATTTTTTGCAAAAATATTAATTAGTAAAAAAGTTATTAAAGAAAATCCAATTGAAAAAATAAAGTTTAACACCCTGTATCTCGGTTAGTATCAACTTTTGGACTAAGGTAAGTGTGGCTAAATCGTAATATTTTGACCCAGGAAATCTACAGTTTAACTATGTACCATTAGTTCTGGGACACCCTGTAAAAGTGACGGAATTTTGACTTTACATGATATGAACAACTAATATTTTTTGAATTTTTTGAAAAGTATGGTAATTTTTCTACTGTTTTTAGTATATTCTTGTAAAATAAATTTTTGAGACATACCAGTCGTTATTTTTTTTAGCCCGCTTCATTTTTCTTTACACAAAAATTAAAATTCGAAGAAAATAATGTGTTTATTTCAGCTTCAAAAGTAATCCGCTAACTTGTTTACTTCCCAAGTCCTCGGTTTACTTTTGACACTAAACGATCACATTCAGTTTGACTTGGAATTTTAAGTTCTGTGTAATAAAAAAAAGCAGGCTAAAAAAAAATAATAAGGATTATATTTTATAAGGATGTACTAAAAAACAGTAGGAAAACTGTCTTAGTTTTCAAAACATTCAAAAAATATAAGTTGTTCATATCATATCAAGGCCAACACAAAAATAGAGGCCACGACCCTGAAAAAATCAGCTGTTCTCCCGGGGCTGAATTTTACATTGGGTCTTATGGGAGGTCAGACGTTTTTTTATGATATTTTCAAAATGGCACTAGATTTCCGCAAAATTTCAGTGAAATATTCTCAGACACCATCCCGATATTCCACCAAAGGTTTGTAAAGAAGCAACATGATTAAAAAGTTAAAATCTTCAAGATTTAGCATTCCTTATTTTGAATTCAAATTACCCGCCATGTACCACATGCCAACTGTTATATTTGACATGTATTTGACATTGTCATATGTGATTGTCACATTCGCTTCTGCTTTAAACTTAATTTTTGTGTGAGCTAATGAAGCGGCTATGAAAAATTAGGGCTTACTATACATTTTAAAAAAATTGTTCTGCTAGAATAAAGTAAAAACAATCTCAAAAACGGCTTTATTTAACAAAAATTCAAATATCCATGAACCGTCATTCCAACTTCAAAATTTTAAAGACAATCAGCTGTGTCGTAACGTGACCATCAAAAAAAAATCAGCCCCGGATGTGACGTCAACAAAGTGTAGGATCGTGGCTCGTCCATTTTGATAGCCCTGATCATATCTAACCAGGGCTATCAAAACGGACGGGCCACGATCCTCCACTTTCTTGACATCACATCCGGGGCTGATTTTTTTTTGATGGTCACGTTACGACACAGCTGATTGTCTTTAAAAAATTGAAGTTGGAATGACGGTTCATGAATATTTGATTTTTTTTAAATAAAGTCATTTTTGAGATTGTTTTTACTTTATTCTGGCAGAACAATTTTTTTTAAATGTATAGTAATCCTTAATTTTTCATAGCCGCTTCATTAGCTCACACAAAAATTAAGTTTAAAGTAGAAGCAAATGTGACAATCACAGATGACAAAGTCAAATACATGTCAAATATAACAGTTGGCATGTGGTACATGGCGGGTAATTTGAATTCAAAATAAGGAATGCTAAATCTTGTAGATTTTAACCTTTTAATCATGTTGCTTCCTTACAAACCTTTGGTGGAATATCGGGATGGTGTCTGAGAATATTTCACTGAAATTTTGCGGAAATCTGTAGTGCCATTTTGAAAATACCATAAAAAAACCTCTGACCTCCCATAAGACCCAATGTAAAATTCAGCCCCGGGAGAACAGCTGATTTTTTCAGGGTCGTGGCCTCTATTTTTGTGTTGGCCTTGATCTAACTTTTGTTTACAAAAATCAGCTTGACGTGATAAATTCGACATATATCTATAAGATCCGAAAACCGGTTTAATTCTACTGTATAAGTGACAAAAAGTTTGTTTCATGAGCGTAGCAAGGACTACAATTCGTCGGGGAGTAAAAGCATATTTTAATGAGTACAATACGACAAAAAAAAATTATTTGACTTCGAAAAATAGTATATAAAATCTCACATTTAACTTAATGATATTTTAAAAAAAGGAATAAAAAAATAAATTGTAAACAACCAGCATTTTAACATGACAAAAAAAACATACTTGAAATTGATGCTTAAAAAAGCACAAATAAAAAAGTCGAGACAAATCGGTATCATTATACGCATTAAATATTGGTGAAATGAAATGATAAAAATATACGTAGAGTATTGGCCAAAATAGATAAACTCTCTAAAATTGTATACAGGGTGTTCAACGTTAAGTCGGCACTATTGCTTAATTAGATTTTTTTTAGAAATAAAATTTCGGACTTCCATTGTCTTTATTTATTTTAAAACACGACGTTTCGGTTAGTAAGTATCTCTAACCGTTATCAAGTGTAACGGTTAGAGATACTTACTAACCGAAACGTCGTGTTTTAAAATAAATAAAGACAATGGAAGTCCGAAATTTTATTTCTACACAATCATTTTCTACAAGTTTCAAACATAGATTTTTTTTACTTAAATTTTTTCTCACTGTGTAGGTAACTTGTTTTAAAATGTTTTTACTTTATAATACTAACCTCGATCTTGACTTTTACCAAACACAACTAACTAAAATTTAGTTTTTGTTTTTTTAAAGTTAGACAACTTTAAGTAAAGGTTGGGGAAATGGTTAATACCAGCCCAACCACCAACGTGATTTTGAAAATTTAATTTTTATACAAGACGGAAATGTACGAAAAAAAAAGCGTAGACGGCTGAATGCCTGAAGGGGGGAAAACTAGAGATATCACAAAAAAATTACCCTAAAGTTAAATTCACCCCGTCTGGGAAAACAGACGTCTATTGAACTAAAACAAAGGAAAAAAATCGGCAACACGCTAGAAGCTTACCTTCTTTCATTTAACAGCAGTTCCACAGGTTCACTCGCGGCGCCGCGGACTTTCTTGTTGATGGAATTTTGGTCTTAATCTTAAAACACGTGTGACTTCTTCACAAAGAAATGTGTCCCAGATGCTAAGAAATAATTATACAAAAATCCATCTTGCACCTATTTCGTTCTAAGTTTCAGGGTTTTTTCACCTAATTTTACTGGGCTATATATGGTAAAAAGTAAAATATTTAAGTTTTTTTTTACTAAGACACCCGGCATACAGTACCTCCAATCCACAGAAAATTTGATTTTAAAGAAAAGTTGCTTTTACAATTTTTCTCCTAAAGGCAAAAACAAAAAGATATTATTGATTTTCTAAACAAAGACAGCTTCTCTGTTTCGAACAATGATAGCCTGACTTTTCTTTTTTCTCGTAACCCCGCCTTTTAAAGCGGCCTCTCTATTATCCCTACCAAAAGTCGTCGAAATCAGGGATGGCTTCCATCGTCACGCGTCGCATTTAAAAGGCTCCGCGCCGATGTTAGTAATTGTGCCGACTAAACTGTGAACAAACCCTGTATATTTTAGAGAGTTAATTCAAGCTTGTGACCAATACCGTATGCGTAATTAGGCCCAAAATCTCTCTAATATCATCACATAGGCCCCACAAAAGGCGCTAACCTGGTAATTGGCCTGGTATCAAACTCGTTAATCTCGATTTCTTCACGCACGTACTCCCCGCTCCTCCCCCCACTCTTGCTGATGAGACAAATGTCGGAAATGACCATCTCGCGATTGACAGCTTTGCACATGTCGTAGATTGTCAAGGCGGCTACGCTGACAGCTGTCAAAGCTTCCATTTCGACTCCTGTGCGGCTTTCGCATTGAATTTCTGAGAAGATTTTTACCTAAAATATATGTGGGTCTTAATTAAGTTTTTTCTCATCTATATGGCCTAAAGATACTACAATTCGGGGCCTATTTTTGAAATGAATAGTTGTTAAAATATGAATTTTTAAAATTTTGTTATATGAAGCCCATGGGATTTTATTCCCTGAAAAACCCTACCAGCGGTATTTACTAAGATGGTTTAAGGTTTAAGTTTAACATTTAGTTTATCTTTTGTGAAACGTTTTAACTGAATTTCTTTTAATGTTAATAAAAGTTAATGGAATTTTGGACTAATTATAACTACATAGGTTATATTGCAATGGTAAAAAACCGGTTTAAATAAGAATCTGCAAGGATTTCGTAAAAAAAAATGGAAAAAACGGAAAAGAAATGGTTTAAACTATAGGTTTAAGTTTGCAGGGAACGAGGTTTAAGTGAAAATGCAGCGATATTTAAGTGAATTCCTTACATGTTTCAATTTACACTTACTTCCCAAACTTGACATTGTCGGAAAATGTGTTCTAATTTCGTAATTTTTATTATATAACTTGCACAAACAAAGCGAAACTGAAAAATAAATTTTTAAATTTATTAAAATGACGTAAAAGTGACTTGACTGACACTTGCTGGTCTAAGTACTGGGATTGTCATCTGCTGTCATCTCGGTGCACGTACATCTTAAATATATCTGTATGGCTAGAGCGTATTAAAACCATTAATGGAAAATGACTGCTACAATAAATAAATAAATAAATAAAAACATTTTTATTATATTAATTTAAAGATTATTTGCAAATAAACAAATCGCGTGTGAGTTTATTTGGATTTTAATCTGAAGATCGTTTTTTTTACTTTCCTCGTCAAGGCAAATATCGTATAAAAGAGATATGAGAATTTAGTACTAAATGTTTTATCCAGCCTTGTGTACATTGCCCTAAAAAAACTCGCTCTAATAGTTAATTGAAGCTAAAAATCGTAGAAAATTTTGTCATATCGTTCCTAAATATGATCAAATTTTACATTTTTAACAAATAAATTAACAAAAACGTGATTGTTTTCAAGTTACAATGCGATAAACCACCCCCCGTAGGTAGTTTAAAATTTAGGACGATTTTTAGTCGGAATCCCATGACCTAGGGGTTTAAAGTGACGTAGAAGTCTAAATTAGACAGTTGTAAAAAAATCAGTTTTCCATGTTTTCTTCTTTTTTCCGGTCTATATCGTCCATTTCAAGAACAAATCGTCTTAAATTTCAATTTTTAGGAAATTTTATCGTCCGTACAGGTAAAAATACCAAATCAATTGCGGCCTGTTTCGGCAAAAAATCAATTTTTCCAATCCAATGCACATTTAAATTTTAAACCTAAACATTAAACTTAAACCAAAACCTAGACTAAAACTTACGCCTTAGTAAATACTGGTGTACAGCGTGTCCCAATTTCGATGGGATTAAATGGGAAACTCGGTTATTATTAAAGATATCGATTTTCTGATTGCACCTTACCGTGCTCTTTTTTGGAGCCCTTAAAAATGGTGTAATCAGATTTTTGCTATACCCCGTGGTTTCGCTAATACAGGGAGTTTTTGAAAAAAATGCATTTTAATTAATTCCTTGTATCTCGCTTATTTTGCAAGATATTTTTATTCTGTAAAAACCTTTCTATGAGAACTTTTTTAGAGCAAAATAATGAAGTTGTCAATTTTTAAAAATATTGTTTAGTTTTTGAGATATGGTATTTATCATAAAAAAATTAAATACGGACCTGGATTTTTTTTATTACTACTTTGATTAGTTCCATGCTATTTTTACCTTAAAATGATAAAACTTTAATATTTTTTTGATTTAAGGTTAAAAAAAACTATTTAATATTTGAAAAAAAAATTATGGTCCGAACCTGGAAATTTCCAACGTAATTATAAATTCAAAATTGCAAGACACACTAGTTGAACGATTTTTAGTTTATCTGTTTTGAAATGATAATTAAAAGATTTATAAATAAAGTAAAAAACGTTAGAAAGTTACAAAAATAATATCATACTAATTATTTGATAACCGAACAGCAGGTCGTGAAATTTACAAAACAAAAGCGTGGAATTGACATTGTCATTTTACTTGTCATTTTTGTGAATGGCTTACAATTACTTTAAACTGGCTAGAAATCGACCATATCCAGATTTTGAAAAATGTGATATGTTTGACTGCTTCATTCAAGCAACAAAATCCCAATATTTAAATGGCAGAAATATTTTTATGCAAAATGCGTTAAGAAAAATTACTCAAAAATGTCAACAATGTCTTACACATAATGGTAATCAGAAAAATTAGTTATTTTTTATAATTTGTTTTTTTTTTGCATTTTTCGTAGACTTTGTTTCAAATAAATCTGTAAATTAACGTAAAACCATTTTAATATGCTAAGTATCAAAACAGTTAAACTAAAAATTGTTTAACTAGCAATTTTTAGTTTATATTTATGTTGGAAATATCCAGGTTCGGACTAACTTTTTTTTAAATATTAAATATTTTTTTTTTACCTTAAAACAAAAAAAATTTAAATTTTTATTATTTTATGATAATACTAGCATGAAACCAATCAAAATAGTAATAAAAAAAAATCCAGGTCCGTATTAAATTGACAACGTCATTATTTTCTTCTAAAAAAGTTGCCATAAAAATGTTTTTACAGAATAAAAGTATCTCGCAAAATAAGCGAGATACAAGGGATTATTAAAAATACAATTTTTTCAAAAACTCCCTGTATTAGCGAAACTACGGGGTATAGCAAAAATCTGATTACGCCATTTTAAAGGGCTCAAAAAAAGAGCACGGTAAGGTGCAATCAGAAAATCAATATCTTTAATAATAACCGAGTTTCCCATTTAATCCCATCGAAAATGGGACACGCTGTACATGACCTTTTTCGGAATCTCAAACACAAAGAAATTCAATGAACCTTTAGTTGAATGTTTTTGCTCAAACCATTGTGTGGTTTTTTCGCATCTAGATGGTCCCGTAAAATGTATGGGTTTTAAAATTTTCGATGTTTAGCTCGAGTCGCACCTTTCATCACAGATTACTAACCACAGAAAAATTGGTGTACTGTGCCTTTCATTATTGCTACATTATTTTGTGTTTCTGTGACAACTGACAATTCTGACAGTGCTGTGGCAATTCGAACAGTGCTATGACAATTCTGACAGCAGTGCCGGCTTATACAGGGAGGGCAACGGAGCAGTGCCGTCCCAAAACTAGACAACAACCAGTATTTTTCATTGATTTATTTTAAAAAAGTTAAATTGTTCCTTACAACATGTCTAGTTCTTTTTTTAGTCTGTGGTTAACTGGGTAAACTTTGTTAGCGTAAATAATTACAAGCCGGCAACGCCGCGCGGGGCAAGGTTTCAATTTCACCCGTTTTTCAGCGGTGTATGGATGGATGTTCTCGCGCGGGGGCGGGAGTAATGTTTGTTTTAGTTTACGTCGGCCATATTCATCGTGCCAAACCGTTCGTTGCCTCTCCTACGTGTTGCCGGTTCTATTCTTTGTGAAGACGTATTAGTTTGTTTTGATTGGGGTACGTCAGAGTCAGTAGTTAAAAACCCTGCCGGTCGCGTGTCCATTGTTTTTTTTTGTTTGTTTTCAAAATGGAAATAAATTCCGTCGATTATATAATTAACTGTGCAAATTTAAATACGTTGACATATGAACTTCGATTACAAATAAAATCTTTAGGGCCACATAGACTGTGCTACTTATTTAAATAACCACATAGAATTTTCTATGCTAGGCAAGACTGATATTAGGTACCAATTGAATAGTGCCTATAGGCAAAACATTACCAAACATAATGAAAATGTGGCAAAAAATAGACATATACTTAATAGGTTACTGTTTAAAATTCTGTGGGATTTTTGAGGTTGTTCTACAGGGCCATGATTAGTCTGAAACTGGTGCTAATCCGAGCACTCCTTTTCCATGCAATATAAATTTCTGCCCCCCCAATATATAACATCACCAACCGCCACTGTTTGACAGTGCTTTGACAATTCTGACAGTGCTGTGACAATTCTGACAGTGCTGTGACAATTCTGACAGTACTGTGACACTTCTGACAGTGCTGTGGCAATTCTGACGGTGACAATTTTGACAGTGCTGTGACAATTCTGACATTTCTTACCTCCTGATTCTCCTGATCCAAGGCTGCCGTTACAATCACTTTAGTCAGCGGGATATTGTGACACAAGGGAATAATTTCGGAAGTCTTTTTGGCTGCCAAAATACCGGAAATCTGAGCGATACTGAGAACGTCACCTTTTTTCACGCCATTTTCCGAAATCAACTTGGTTACGACAGGTCCCACTTTGACAGTGGCCATCGCTTTGGCGTCTCGAATAGTGACAGGCTTGTCAATTATGTCAACCATCCTCACTTTGCCATCGTCGCTGATATGTGTCAAATTTTTACGTTTAGGCGAGTAAAAACGTGAAGATACATAACCCCAATTTGACAGCTTTGGTTTGGAAGTCATTTCTTTGACAGCTGTCAAGTTTGACGTTGTCAGATTCTTGCTTTTGGCGGAGTAACAACGAGAAGATAAGTAACCTAAATTGGACAGCTTAGTTCTGAGTGTCATTTCTTTGACAGGTGTCAGATTTTGGGTAGAGTATGCGCGTAAAAGTGTCGTTGCTGTTTTGTTGCTGAATAGGTGGCTCAAGTTGGACATGGTTTGGGTTACAAATACTGGAATTGTTCCTAAAAAAAACAATACAATACAAGGTGTTCCAAATTTGATGTTTTTGGGAGATATCAGGTACTTATAGAGGAGATAGAAAAAACCTACCACCACTTGCGAGTCTCGAATATATTTTGTCGACAGTTTTGTAGGAGATTGATGATGGTCGAAAGTACAAAAGGTCGAAAAAATAAGGTCGAAAATACAAAAGGTCGAAAGTACAAAAGGTCGAAAGTACAAAAGGTCGAAAAACAAAAGGTTGAAATACAAAAACTCGAAAGTACAAAAGGTCGAAAGTACAAAAGGTCGAAAGTACAAAAGGTCGAAAGTACAAAAGGCCGAAAGTACAAAAGGTCGAAAGTACAAAAGGTCGAAAGTTCAAAAGGTCGAAAGTATGAAAATAAAAGATTGAAACCTTGGTCGAATTGCCCTGCCCATCCGAGGTAGTCCAGAGATCGAGGATAGTTCATAGTTAACCCGGTTAGGTTACTAACCCAACCTGACCAGGTTAGGTTTGTTTACTAAAAAAAAACTACCATGATCTCGTCAGGAAAGTTTTTTTTTTGATATACTAACCTAACCGGGTCAGGTTGGGATAGTAACCTAACCTATCCTCGGCCCCGGGTCCACCTCGACTGGACAGGTGAATTCGACTTGATACGGTAAATTGGTATTTTGTATTGTCGATTTTTTTTCGACCTTTTGTACTTTCGATCTTTTGTACTTTCGAAATTTTGTACTTTCGACCTTTTGTATTTCCGACCTTTTGTATTTTCGACCTTTTGTTTTTCGAACTTTTGTACTTTCGACCTTATTTTTCGACCCTTTGTACTTTCGACCTTTTATCCTCCGCCTCCCTTTAGCCACCCACCCTAGGTACGACATAGGCAAAGTATTTATTTTAAGAGGGGGCCTAGAACTTTATAAATAATGAAAATTTCATTTTGGTGAAAATTGTTTGTTTAAGTTTTTTTTTCTTTTAAAGAATGCACTTTCTGTTTTTGAGATATTACATAAAGTTGGTATTTTTCTTATAGAATGACCGTCTTTTATTAAAAGTTTTAGATTCAGCCTTAAATTTCGTTTAAAAGGACTTATCACACCAAGATAATTTTGGTTTTTAATTTTTTGTTTTTTTATATTTTTATTTTTTAATTACCTATTTTTGATTAATTTCCTGATTTGATCAAAATAAAGTATCAAATAAAACAAACAAAATATCGGACGGTTTTTTTGTAAATATCTCAGAAACTAAAGCCCCTACGAAGTTTTTGGTTATAACACGAATTATTGAGCCAAATATAGTCTACTATATTCTGAAATCAGTGTAGCGATACGATACT
The DNA here is from genome assembly GCA_963576565.1 of Aspidapion aeneum. Lineage (NCBI taxonomy): Eukaryota > Metazoa > Arthropoda > Insecta > Coleoptera > Brentidae > Aspidapion > Aspidapion aeneum. The sequence goes on from OY755047.1 coordinate 5,428,755, forward strand.
CCGTTAAAAAGTTAGCATTTTTAAAAGTTTTTAATTGTCAAAAAACTGTCATTAGCATTAATGGATTTTAATTAAAATCTAATTAGCTCGTACCTGAAGATTTTATGAGAATCGGTGCAGAGGTTTAGGAGCTATCGCGTTACGGACAGAAATAATATACACACACACACACACACATACACACAGACATCACGACGATATTGCTAGGATAGGTTAAAATACATCCAAATAACACATTTTTGGCGTTATCTCAAATAAAAAATTTTCGTCGAAAATAATACCTTCTCTCGCCATTGTTACGCTGGCTAGAAAGGCAAAAATCAAGAAATTAAAAGGGTAATTTAATAAAGAAACCATAATTTGATGTAATATCTCAAAAACTAAAAGTGATGATGATTCAATTTAGTAAAATATTTTTTTTTAATTAAAAAATCTATAAAAACGCAATTCACACCAAAATGAAATTTTTATAAATAAAAAATTATAGACCCCCCTCCGTTAATGAATGATTGATGATTAAAAACTGCTTAAAATATCAAAATGCGATGTCTTCTTTTGAAAATCGAGCCTTTAAGTGGGGGTCAATTTTTTTCTATCTTTCTCTAGCACCCTAAATAATTATTAAAAGAAAAATAGTTCCAAAACCTTTTGGTAAAAACTGTTTTGTTTTTAGGAAACAAAATGTTTTTAGTTTAAAAATCAGAGAATATTTTACACATGTGTAACAGTTTTTAATAAATATCTCAGAAATTAAAGCTTCTACGAAGCTTTTGGTTATAACACAAATTATTGACCAAAATGCAATCTACTATATTCCTAAAACTGCTTATTGATGCGATGCTCCGGTAAAAAGTTTGCATTTTTTATTGTCAAAAAACTGTCATCAGCATTAATGGATTTTGACCAAAATCTAATCAGCTCGTTACAGTGTCGAACACTATTTTAAGTAGAGTTTATACAGAAACATGGCATGACATAAGACATAGCATGACATGACATAACATTACAGAAGGAAAAATGGCTGTTTATACAAAAAACATAACATGACATAATATAAAGCTTGGTCCAATCACAGCTTGACTTTGTTCATGTGATTTTGGAAATTTCAGCTGTCTTCTGTCATTTAGTTTTCTGTTGTTGTTTTGAAAATATGGATGATGGTTAATTTATTGAACAGGGCAGGGCTTCCCTGCCCTGTATAATAAAAAAGACAAGTGGTACAAAGATAAGAATGCCAAAAAAAAATGGCTTGAACTTCTTATTCATGGGGGGAATTTTAAAGTGCCGTCTTTTTCACACTCTTGTTATACATATAGCAGTAGCTGCAAGGCCAATGAGAAGTAGAAGCTGTACTTCTTCATCCATCTAAAACAAGTATATACATCACTTAAACTAACCAAAGGGCCATCATCACATGTATTAGAGGAGCCCCAATTACCTGCAACAAAAATGAATGAAAGAAAGGCTACCTACTTATATGTACCTAAATATCTGACGTTTTGCTTACCATTTTTGCGTAATTATTTATTTTTTAAACAAAAAACCACATCAAAACTATCCAACCACAATATAAAAGTAGGGTTATGGTGAAAAATCATAAACAAATGACGTCGCGATCATGCGCGTAATGTGATTTCACACAAGACATGACATAAAAAGATAAAAGTTGGGCATCTTTTTATGTCTCATGTAATGTTATGTCATGTTATTTTTCTGTATAAACACCAACATGGTTTGTCATAAGCTCAACTCTGTTATGTTATGTCATGCTATGTCTTATGTCATGCCATGTTGCTGTATAAACTCTACTTTACCTGAAAAATTTATGAAAAGCGGTTTAGGAGCTATCGTGTTACGGACAGAAATACATATACACACAGACAGACATCACGACGATATTGCTAAGATAGGTCAAAATACACCCAAATAAGACATTTTTGGCTTTATCTAAAAAAAAAAAATTTCCTCGAAAATAATACCTTCTCTAGCCATTGCTGCGCGGGCTAGGAAGGTAAAAATTGTTATTTGTGTGTGTTATTCAATTTAATAATTAATAAAATTAATAAAAATAAAACTAGAACAATTAAATCAACAAATCGTTAATAAATTTAATGTTAATGTCACGATTTATTGTAATAATGGGAACAAATAAAAAACTTAAAATTTTCCAAAGCATTTTTTTTAAATTGCAGAGTCCACTTAAATAGAACATCCTACTGTATCTTTTTAACTTCTATTTTTACTTTCTTGACCCGTCCAGCAATGGCTAGAGAACGTATTGTTTTCGAAAAAAAAAAATTCCGACGACCACATATGAAAATGATGGATTTCACACGATTTGGATCTTTAGAAAACGTTAAATTTCACCCGTGTGAAAAGTACTTTTCCACACAGTTATGGTTCTGAGATATTCACAAAAAACAGAGTGTACTAATGGGCTAGGAAGGTATCAAATCCTTTATTTTCTTTAATCATCCTACAATTTGTCCCACTCTTTAAACTTAAATAAATTATACATCTAAAAAACAAAACAGTTTTGACCTAAAGTTAATGAACTTTTTCATTGTTAAATCCTTTCCATAAATTTATTGTGAATAAACTCATTACTGGTTTATATGTTGATGGAGTAACTCTATTTTTAGCCAAATTAAGAACTAAAATTACCTTAAAAACACAAAAAACTACCAAAAATACACTTAAAACCCGGTAAAAATACGTACAAACATCAGCTGTACTAAAACCCGTTTCTAACCTTGAATGTCTACAGTCTACATGCATAGGCGCACCCAGGGAGGGGGCTTTGGGCGAGGGGGATTTCACTGGCCGCAATATATGTACAAATTTTGATGAAATAATGCGGCATTATTTCGCATTTTTTCACATTTTTTCGCATTTTTTCGCATTTTTTCGATTTTTTTCGCATTTTTTCGCATTTTTTCACATTTTTTCACATTTTTTCGCATTTTTTCTGCATTTTTTCACATTTTTCTGCATTGTTTCTTATTTGTTATAATTTTTTTTCTTATAAATCAAAAATCGTATGATTGCTCTCCCCGAGTTCAAACAAACAAACGGAATTAGTGTTCGGTAAATATTTTAGTAATCACGCATTTTTTTTTGCCCATTTAAATGAAAATTAGATTACTGCTGAGTCTTCAACGAGGTCTTCAAGTTATATTTTTCTAAATGCAAAAAATAAGGACGTGTTAAATTCGTTTTTAAAACTGCCATTAATAAAGGGATTAATAAAGAACGCGATTCTTCCGCGAAATCCCTTGTTACCAGGAGGAATGGTAAACTCTTATGTGCTTACATTAAGGTTGATTTTCGTTTATTTACTAAAAATCAGGTATGAAAACTATTTCCATCTTTGTTGCATTTCGATATGTATATAGCACCTGCTCTTTCTTTTCCTCAAAAATGGGACTCCTGAGCTGACGCGAACTAAAGTCCGCGTCAGCTAAGAAGTGATATTTTTAAGGCAATAGAAAGAGCTGGCGCTGTACGCAAATCCACATTATGCTGGTTTTACTCCAATAATGTGGGACCACTCTCGACTGACAGACTTTTAAGATTTCAAGGACCAATGACAGACCAACCTCGAACAAAACAAACAGGACAGGGAAAAACAAAGAACAGACTGACCAGCCAAATACTAAAATCAAAACAACCTTCAAAAAAAACGCTTACAAAACAAAGACGTACAAAAAAAATGTACCAAAAAAGTGAGACTGAAACAGAAACTGAAAGTGAAACAGAATACATAAGTGAAAGTGAGATAGAAGCAGAAGATTTTGAGGACATTGATATATCAGACGATTATAAATGTATATTTTCACTTAAGAGTAGACATGCTTTTTTTCCAGTCAGTCACCTTAGCTCCGAAACGTAGAAGCAACGTTGCAAAATGCGGCAAAACGACTCACGTGATATACATACCTTTTTGAGTGAAAAAAACATCAGAATTGGCTGAAATTTGAGTGGAGGGCGCATTTTGTATAAACTAAGCCACGGCTCGGGGCACTTTTTTGATTTTTTTGTCAAAAATTCTTTCTAGGCCACCGATTCGAAATATTTATGTCATGAATATTTCGAATCGGTGTCCTTAGAAAGAAGTTTTTACTTATTCGGCAAAAAAAACCAAAAAATTGCTCCGAGCCTTGTCTTAGTTTTTACAAAACGTGCCTTCCACTCAAATTTCAGCCAATTCTGATGTTTTTTTCAATTAAAAAGGTATGTATATCACGTGAGTCGTTTTGTCGCATTTTGCAACGTCGCTTCTACATTTCGGAGATAAGGTGACAGACTGGAAAAAAAGCATATCTACTCTTAAAAAGTTTTATAAACATGATTAATAAAATACCTTTTTAAAAATTAACCTACCGAAAAATTACCCTTTTCTTTTTACCCTTTTTGCAACACTGCCCGAATACAATGAACTCAACAAATCTTAATTTTATTATTTAGCATTTCTCCGCACTATTTCGCATTTTTTCACATTTTTTCGCATTTTGTCAAACAATGCGAACATATGTACAAAAAAATGGTCAGTAAAATCCCCCTCGGCTTTGGGTCCCCTCCCCAAGCCCAAGGATTTTTTTAGATATTTCCATGAAAAAAAATAAAACAGCATAAAATACAGCATTATGAGGTTTCGGGCCCCCCTCAAGAGATATTCCTGGGTGCGCTACTGTACATGCCACTGATTAATATAAACACCAACATAAACAAAGGCGTATCCAAGGGGGAGGGGACAAGGGGGAGGGGACAAGAGGGGAGCTGCCCCACCATTTTTCATCATATTTTTGCCTTCCTAGCCCGCGTAGCAATGTCTAGAGAAAGTATAGTTTTTTTTTCATCCCTCTAGTTCCCGTATGTTTCTTTAAATCGTCCCTCATCTCATTTGGGGGATTCTTTTATTTTCCCAAGGTCTCCAGTTTACAATACATTTGTTCCATCGGTCGTTTTTCTGTCTGATATTACGACCGGCAAATTTACATTTTAATTTTGCTACTTTTCTTTTGACATCCCTTACTTTTGTTTTATTTCTTATCCATTCATTCCTTTTTCTATTTGATAGCTTTACCTATAACATTTCTCTTTCCATTGATCTTTGGGCTTTTGTTACCTTATTGACGTTTCATTAAGATTGTGCCCTTGTCATTTCTTTTGCCATATGCAAACTGCCCAACTTTAATTTTTTTATTTTAAAGAATACCAAAAGTGGGGGTTAACAGTGAACGAGAACAAGACACAGTACTTATTTATTGAAAACAAAACAAGTGAGTTAGACAATGGACAAACAATATCTGCATGCAATAAGTATGTATACTTGGGTGTCACATTTGATAAGACAGGAACAGACTGTAAAGAACTGGAAAAAAGAATAGCAAAAGCAAAAAAAGTTTTAACAGTATTTTATGAAGCAAAGAGATAATAAAAAAGAATGTAAAATTTAACATATATGAAACAATGGTGAAAAGCACGCTGTTGTATAAAATAGACTTGTCGCGTACCAGAAATATACAAAACAAAAATGGAAAGTGTCGAAATGGATGCATTAAGAAGATCAATGAGAATATCTAGAACAGATCATAGAAGAAATGAGACCATAAAAGAAAGAATGGGAATCGAGGGAAGCATAATGGATGACATCACTAAAAGGCAACTGAAATGGTACGGCCATGTACAACGGATGAACGACGAAAGATTACCAAAGCAGGTCCTAGAATGGCAATCAATAGGGCGCAGAAAAAGAGGGCGTCCTAAACTGGAATGGTAACAGTCAATCCAAAGATCAATGAGTCAAAAAACCTGACAGATGATTGTCAGGATCGTAGAAGGTGGAGAATAGGCGTCGGACAACGTAGAAAAACGTTCTAAACCGACATAGTAATAGTAGATTACAAGAGTTTAGTTTTATTCGGTTCTCTGATTTTCGACGGGTTTCTGACAAGCCTACAATGTCCCATTATATTCTTGTCAGCTCTTCCTTTCTTCTTTCTCAGCTCTAGATAATCAGGCTAAACCCCACTCAAAAGGGGTTGTACTTAATGCCACTTGAAAAAGGAGAAGATAAAAAGACCATGGAATATTAAATTTATAAACTTGCCCCCCTTGTATTTTGTGCTGGATACGCCTTTGAACATATACTCTTGTGACCCCGTTTTTTTTATATTTCAATTCAATGCACATGCTATATATAGAATACCATATTAAAAATCTTGAAGTTTTTATTACTTATTTTGTGGATATTAAAAAATGATAATAAAAATGATTGTGACAAAAACAATTTTTGGGAACCTGATAAATCTAATACCGCCTCTATAAAAAGATTTGTATATACAGAATGTCCCAGATAATAAGGTCTCTACAAAATTTTATTAAATTTAAAACTAAGATGGCGACAATATTTTAATGTTTCGAAAAATAAAACATTTTTAGTTTTTGCTTAATTTTTTAATGACCAATTTTGATTTGCGTTATTTTTGTAATCTTTTTTTATCTGTCAAAAGCCTGTGTTGTGTTCTGTAGGCAAAATTAATTAAAAAATTCCGAAAATAACTAGGAAAGAACTGAAAACCCAATACCAGAGTGATAAACTGCCAGGAAAATATAGAATTATATCTGTTTACTGTGTAGTTCTTCTTTTTTTTTACACACATCACAGAACATTGATGACATTTGGTTAGTTGGTGAACACTGTTGCCAAACAACACATATCTATCAGTTTTTTTAAAGAATAATTTTCAATAATTCATAAAATAAATCAAGGCCAACACAAAAATAGAGGCCACGACCCTGAAAAAATCAGCTGTTCTCCCGGGGCTGAATTTTACATTGGGTCTTATGGGAGGTCAGACGTTTTTTTATGATATTTTCAAAATGGCACTACAGATTTCCGCAAAATTTCAGTGGAATATTCTCACACACCATCCCGATATTCCACCAAAGGTTTGTAAGGAAGCAACATGATTAAAAGGTTAAAATCTTCAAGAATTAGCATTCCTTATTTTGAATTCAAATTACCCGCCATAAACCGGATGCGAACTGTTATATTTGACATGTATTTGACTTTGTCATATGTGATTGTCACATACGCTTCTGCTTTAAACTTAATTTTTGTGTGGGCTAATGAAGCGGCTATGAAACATTAGGGCTTACTATACATTTAAAAAAAATTGTTCTGCCAGACTAAAGTAAAAACAATCTCAAAAACGGCTTTATTAAAAAAAAAATCAATTATCCATGAACCGTCATTCCAACTTCAATATTTTAAAGACAATCAGCTGTATCGTAACGTGACCATCAAAAAAAATCAGCCCCGGATGTGACGTCAACAAAGTGGAGGATCGTGGCCCGTCCATTTTGATAGCCCTGAATAAATCTGCGGATCACTCTGCATTGGTAGCTCTTGAAATAATTGTCGGCGGTCACGTGATCTTAGGAGTCCCAGGATTCTTATTGTATTGCTTAATATATTATATGTTTTTACACAATTTAAATAAAGTAACAAAAAATTTTTGTTCTTTTATAGGCAAAAATTGAAAAAAAATATTTTGCTGATATATGTGTTTATTATGGATAAAAGAACTGAATCTATAAAATAAAAAATTATACAAAATTTGCACTCTAATATCTTCAGGTACATATATTAGGTACATAATATCGTTAGTAACTTCAAATCTATACAAGTCTTTCAAAATTGGACATATCAAACCTAAGCTTTTAGTTTTTTAATTTTTCTTTGAGTGTCATCATCTTTGTCTGAGTTCTTATTCAAAGATTTATTAGCAGACACTAAATCATTGTGCTCTTTAATAAAATTATTTTAAAAAACTATACATGCTACTAATTTTTTCAAGCTTTGACAATAGTTTTTCTCCACAAAAACACTCGCTAGAGTTATCTGAAGAAAAATTTTCAATATAAAACATTTTACAATAATTTATTAAAAAGAAAAAAGTGATTTTGTGAATAAGTGAGATGGTTTTCACATTCAATGAACTGAATCTAGTGGTCGTCAATAATTTTTTGAAAAATTACCCAGCACAAAGTTTAATATTATTTTTAAAGTGTAAGTTAACTACCAACTCATGTTCTTTTAAAAGCTGTATCTTACTTTTTAAATATTTCACACTACAAGAGAGATTACTATCTGTTAACAAAATTTTACAAATCAGTTTTTTAATATTGCGAGGGTGCGGAAGACATATTACCTTAGAATTGTAAATTGACGTGTATGCACTGGATGACTGGATAAACAAAAATGAAGCCAACATTAAAGTGTATCCACCATATCTTCGATTCTCAGGTTATCTTTTCAAGAGACCTAATTGTTCAATAAGAAATGACAACTGAACACATTTTTCACTCTCACTATCGAAGATGTCACTAAAAATGTCTATTACTTGATCAATCTTATCCAAGATCTTATCTTTTACCACTTCTTTCCCGTTTGCAACATATTAGGTTTCAGTTTTATAGTTGGCCGGACAAGGAACAACACTAATTACACGTTCGCGGCATTGTTTATTTTATAGGTATTTTTCTTTATAATTTACTCATTAGCCATTCATTATTTTAACGCAGCCCACTACAGTCTTTTTCGTGGGCTGCGTTATTTTAAGTATTGTTCATACTCGTCTTAGTCTTTTGTTTTTGATTAGTCTTTGTCCTTTGATTGGTCTTAGCTGTCTTAAACAAAATCGGCTGTTCATACTCGTCTTTTGTTTTTGATTAGTCTTTGTCATAACCCTCTGAAAAAAAAATTCAATTTCAATAAAAAGGCCCTCTTTAAAAGTTATTTTCTACACAAAACAATCTTATTTAACCTAATCTGTGCACGAAACACAGACACGAAAGAACAAAAGCGAAAAAGAAACAAAAAAACAAATAAAATTTTGAGGTTGTTGAGATTTTCTGTTAAAAACATGATTAATGGCGGTAAATTCAAAATTTTGGCCGCGCGCTTGCGCTCTTCGGACGCCCTGTAAAAAAAATAACAAATATCAGCTGATGTCTGTCACTCGTCTTAGTCATTGTCCTAAGGATTGAAAGTTGGCAACTCTTAAGACAAAGACTAATCAAAAACAAAAGCATTGTATGAACACTCCCATAAGAAACAGTGGTTTTAACTTTCTTATGACAAGACATATGACTAAACCAAGACAAAAGACTAGACAAAAGACGAGTATGAACGATCCATTAATAACTTTGATAAAATTCACATAAAATTCGTGCCCGAATTAAAAAAAAATCGACGTAAACAAACATACCAAAACTGTTTTATAATGACAGCGGGCAGTGCGGCGTTTTTTTGTGAGCCTCCTACGGTCACGTGATATTTCCGCGCCCGGGCCGGTCTTTCTCGTGGGCTGCGTAAAGGAACTAGTAGCCTGCATTATTCGAAGACAGGTAAGGTCAAACATAATCCTTTATTAAGGGATAAAGTTAAAAGCAGGCAACTGCGGATGCCTTAAATAAAGGATAAGTGAAAAATGAGACATGCAAAAATTCCCTAATAAAGTTAACGATTTTTTAACGAATCCCTATGTAATTACTGTTATTTGGAACACCCTGTTGTATATGGATGATTCTACAAAAAAGGTGCTGTGGAGTGGGAATGCATATTTTTCAAACACAGACTGTAAATGAAGCATAGTTTTAGTTATAAGATTTAAAACGAAATGTTTTCTTTATGGAGCATTTGAGTTTAATGTATAAAAAAAATTGCAAGTTTATAATTTTTTTATTACAAAGCAAATACCTCTTTCCTCTGGTGTAGTCACAAACCAAATATTAAAAACTCAGATTGAAAAAAATATCCTAATAAATAATATTTAACCAAGTTTTAACTATTTATCAAAAAATTGATAAAACTTAAGTTTGCAGTCATATTTTTGAAAATCCGAATTTACATTTTCTCCAGAAAATTTTACAATTTTAAACGTACTCCATTTGGAATAACACAATATTTGTAAATACCACCGGTTAATTTCTAGAGAAAGAGACGGCCCTGGATATCTAATTTACTTGTGAGGGTGACAAGTTGTGACAGATAATGTCAACTTTAGTTTGCTTTAAGTTATAGATCTTTTTATTTTCGGCAGAAAATTAGTTTCTTTTAGAGAAATCCAAAAGGAACGCTTCAATTATCATTCCTCTGGTAAGTAAATATTCGACTGATATCAATACTATAATTTTTTTGTTTATAATTTTAAATAAGTATAGGAACTTTGTTTATATAAAATTTAAGTAGTCTAAATAGATTTTGATTTAAATTGGAAAACCATTAAAAAACTCATTCCTCTGGCACTCATCCCTCTGGAATTTTTATGCAATAATTCCTAAAATTCGGGAAAATAAATGTTTCTTAGCTTACACCTAATTAGTTACATAAATTTAAAAAAACAAAATTATTTACTGTGCTGTACTGTTATTTAAAGGCAATGACCAAAAATGATATCCATATAGCCCACTTTTGGTAGAATCATCCACATACTGTTATCTGGGACACCCTATATATGTTAGAATTATCAACATATATGGACAGAATAGAAATTAAACATTTACAAATGATTATGATATGTATGACATACAAAAAGCGTTAGTTTTGCCCATCTCCCTTTAATGAAAAAGTGTTATTTACCTTTTTTTTTTAATTTAAAATCTACTTAAAAATTAAGTAAGGAGTAGATAGATATACATAGTTTTTGTTAGAAAAAAAACTAGAAAAAAATCTTTATCCACCTATCAGAATCATGGGCCTATTCTCCATATGAGATAAGTTCAACATGCCTAAAAATACATATTTTGTTCTACAAAATTTTTTCTCATTTTTTTTAAGCTAATTTTCTACCCAATTTTTTCTAGGCAAATTTGTTTTTAACTGATTTTATGGCAATTTTTTTTTTTAATAAAAAAAATCAACAAATTTTTTTTCTACAAAAAAATCAACAATAACATGCCTAAAAATACATATTTTGTCCTACAAAATTTTTTCTCATTTTTTTTTAAGCTAATTTTCTACCCAATTTTTTCTAGGCAAATTTGTTTTTAACTGATTTTATGGCAATTTTTTTTTTAAATAAAAAAAATCAACAAATTTTTTTTCTACAAAAAAATCAACAATTGTTTTTTCTACAAAAAAAATTGACAAATTTTTTTTCTACAAAAAAAATCTACAAATTTCTTTTCTACAAAAAAAATCTTACCTGCATGTTGTTTTTTCTTCCTCTTGACGGCGGCACTTATGAGCGCTGTTAGGTCTTCCTCGGACGACCCAGTTCTTATGGCATCTCTTAAAGAAATTTCCGTGTTTCCAAACAAACAGACTTTTAGGTTACCTATAAGAAAAAAATTGGGATTTATTCGGATAAAGCTAGGCAGTAATATTGCCAAGCAGTATTTTGACAATTTTACAAAATACTGCCTGACTATTACGCCCGACAGTAAAAATTTAAAGTGTCAAAAAATGATAAACTAATGTTAGTAAATGTAAAAAATTTCAAAAAGTCAAAAAATACAAAAATGTTAATGTCAAAAAATTTCATTCAAAATTTCGAAAATGTGAAAAGATGACGAAAATGTCAATAAAAGTAAAAAATGCGAATAAAAAATTCGTAAATGTGTAAAATATCAAAAATTTTAAAAATTCAATGAATGTAAGTTTCAAATAATCAAAAATATTTAAAAAATTCAAAATTCTCAATAAAAGTCAAATATGTCAATAGACTTCAAAAAATTTCACAAAATGTCAGAAAAGCCAAAAAAAATTTCAAAAATGACAAAAATGACAAAAACTTCAAAAAAGTAAAAACGTAAAAAATTTCAAACCCAAAAAATGACGTGTGTCTGCTTACCATCAGCTGTCAATCTCAGTCTATTACATGAGCCGCAAAAATGTTCACTCATAGATGTTATAAAGCCAACTTGACCTCTGAAACCTGGTACCTTCCATGCCTAAAATTATTTAAATAAAAATTTTAAAAAACTTGTGAAAAAAAGATTTTGTTTATTTTAATATTAACGTAATTGTTTAAAAGCTGTGTAAGTTTTTAAGTAAAAACATATACACGGTGTTTCACGAACATCGAAACAGAAGCCTTTTTGGGAATTTAGAGTGCGAATTTGGAGAAACGCTCGGACACGTCGATTTTGTTTGCGAAAGGGACACTTTTTGGCTAGCTTGAAATTTTTGTAGCACGAACCCCCTTCGAGGGGTATACTTTACCCTTATATTTTGAATAAGGAAAGTGGATCTAGTGGTACCTTGTTTTGAATTTAATGAACGCAACTGTTCACTAAACACATTTATTTATTGTTAAAATTCACAAAAAAATCCCGAACCCTTATAATCCCATTTTCCCTATTTTATGCCCTACAAAAAGTGCTCAACTCACCCATTATCCAACAAATCTCGGCACATGAGACAAGTTCGAGGACGTCGGAGCTCCGGAGTCACGTGTGGTCTCTTTGCTGATCAAAGATGGAAGGGACGAAATCTCGCGGTTTTAGTGTTTTTGACGTATGTCACGTCAACACATGACACTGGGCATAGAATCAAAAATAGGTAAAGTTTCTTGACAACAATTTCAATTTGGACCCCTATTCCTGAGAAATCGATGACCCATACTTTGTTTGAACACACATTCTTAAAATTAAGATCTAACATTTTCCGCCCACATAAAAATATATAATATTTTTAATCACAAAAATACTCTGCCAATATATGGGCCTCTAAGCTCACAATAGGTCCTATAGTTATAGTGTACGTGTGAGCTAATATAACTAAAAACTGAAATATATTTTATTCAACTCCACACTAAATTACCTTTTGTTTGATACCACACAAGCCATGTTTTGACTTAAACTCAAATTTTTGAAATCCACCCCCACCCTTAAAAAAAACAAAAACCAAAATGTTCGTTTGATATCACACACGCCATATTTTCACTTAAACTCTAATTTTTGAAATATACCCCCTCTCTTTTTTTTAAATAAATTAAAATGTATTTTGCTTAACTCCAGACTCAATTACCTTTTGTTTGATATCACACACGCCATATTTTCACATAAACTCTAATTTTTGAAATCTATCCCCACCCTTTTATTTGGTTTGTGTTCGGTGGATTTTGTTCATTTTTAAATGGGACCATCTCGACCCAAGACCCAGCCTAGGTATCAAATTTCATTGAAATCGGCCAAGCGGTTTTTGAGTTATGCGCGTTGGTCGTTACAGAGATACAGACAGACAGACAGACGGCGCAACAAAAAAGTTTCAAAATCATCTGAAACGCAAAGATATATAAAAAATTTTGAAATCGGAGCAACTTTTTTTTTCTCGAAAAAATTAGGATCACAATAGCTCACACTACTATAGTATAGTATATGTGTGAGCTAAAATAATAGTAATTCCAAAAAAGAATTAATGTTATCCCCTAAAGAGCACGATTGTTGTAGCAATTCTAAATCGCGTCCTTTTAATGAGGTAAGAAAAAAATAATAATAATAATTCCTAGAACACAATCACACACACAAAAGTGAAACCAAAAGTTGGCAGTTACTGACTGGGAAGGGCACACATTTTTACCAGAGGCCTGTCAAGCACACCTTTTGTGGTTCTAACCTGCACCACCCTAGGAATCCCATCGGGACTAGGATATATTTTAGTTATACACGCCAACGACCAACGTAGAGGTGGGGCGTTTTCATCTCTTATCAGTACGAGTGAGTCTAACTTAGGAGGGTTATTTGGAGTATTCCACCTTTCTCTTTGTTCTAATTGATTTAAATACTCCGTATGCCACCTTCGCCAAAAGCTATATTTTAGTCTTGCAACAGTGTAAAAATTTCAAAAATCTATCCATTAGTTTTTGAGATAATTGCCTTCAAATTTTCAAATTTAACATGGACTGATAAAATAAAAATTTAATTAGAATTTTATATTTTTCGGATTTAATTTTTATTTTATCATTCCATGTTAAATTTGAAAATTTGAAAGCAAATATCTCAAAAAATAATCGATGGATTTTCGAAATTTTTACACGGTTGTAAAGATATTCAAGAGAGCTTCAAAACAAGGTGTCACTAAACCCACTTTCCCTATTCAAAATATAGGGGTAAAGTATACCCCAGGAGGGGGTTACGTGCTACAAAAATTTCAAGCCAAAAAGTGTCCCCCTCGTAAACAAAATCGACGTGTCCAAGCGTTTCTCCAAATTCGCACTCTAAATAACCAAAAAAGCCTCTGTTTCCATGTTCGTGAAACGCAGTGTACAATTTTACCTTAGATGTGTCATTGGGTGCATTTTCAATGGGCCCAAATTCTGGGTATTCCTTCCTAATAGCGTCCACCATATTTTTGTAAGACACCATCTTGTTTTGATCCCACTTATTTCCAGTGAAAGGCATGTATTCGATAAATCTGACGTCTAGGGCTTTTTCTTTGGTCAAATTCACAAAATTCAGTAGTTCATTTTCATTAAAATCTAAAATAATAAGTGAACTCAATGTCCATGCCTTGAAAACTGCTTCCCTTGATTTCCAGTCTTCCTTTTTCTCATTGCTCTTCTTATTGCATCAATTTTGACACTTTCCATTTTTATTTTGTATTTTTACATACAACAGCGTGCTTTTCACCATTGTTTCATATGTGTTAAATTTTACATTCTTTTTGATCTCTCTGCTCCATAAAACACTGTTAAGACATCCAATAACTTTTTTTGATTTTACTATTCTTTTTTCCAGTTCTTTACAGTCTGTTTATGTCTTATTAAATGTGACACCCAAGTATACATACTTATTGCATGGAGATATTGTTTGTCCATTTTCTAGTTCCAACTCACTTGATTCGTTTCCAATACAAAAGTACTGTGTCTTGTCCACGTTCACTGTTAACCCCCAATTTTGGTATTCTTCTGTTAACTTTCTCATCATATACTTCATGTTTTCCTTATCATTAGCTACAATTACTTGGTCGTCAGCAAACTGTAGTGTGTATATGGTAATTCGGTCGTTAAGTTGTATTCCCATACCGTGTACTTTACGTTGCCAGATATTCGGGTCTCGTTTCCTGCAGCTGTCCCTTGTAGTGTTCTGTCCATTGTTCAGGTTTGATGATCTGAATGTTTACTTTTTCTTGTGTAGGGTTTTTTACCAGAGAAATAAATTTTTTCCATAATATCCTGTAGATAAAAAAAATACATAACATCTCAGCATTCTGACTTTCTTACCTTTCATAACAACACAGTTGACTTTTACCGGATCATAACCCAATTGTAAAGCTAGATCTATTCCCATCATAGCTCTTTGCCAACCTTTTCTTCTGGTAATTTTTTCGTATTTTACTGAATCCAAGGTGTCTAAACTGACGTTTAAAATGTCCAAACCTGCTTTTTGTAAGGCAACCAGCTGTCTAGTCAGGGTTAAGCCATTCGTGGTCATTGCTACAGTGTTTAAACCTGGTATTTGTTTTAAATTTGCTAAAAAAAAGGATCTAGGTTAGGTCAGGTTAGGGTCCCTGTATGTTGAGTTGACATATTTGAATATTATATCCAAATGTATACCATGCAGGGTCTCTAGGTTTACAAGGTGCTAGATTTAAATACTCTGCCAATATATGGGCCCCTAAGCTCACACTAGGTACTATAGTTATAGTGTACGTGTGAGCTAATATAACTAAAAACTGAAATATATTTTATTCAACTCCAGACTAAATTACCTTTTCTTTGATACCACACAAGCCATGTTTTGACTTAAACTCAAATTTTTGGAATCTACCTCCACCCTTAAGAAAAACAAAAAACTAAAATGTATTTTGTTAAACTCCGGACTCAATTACCTTTTGTTTGATATCACACACGCCATATTTTCACTTAAACTCTAATTTTTAAAATATACCCCCACCCTTTTTTTTTAAATAAATAAAATGTATTTTGTTTAACTGCAGACTCAATTACCTTTCGTTTGATATCACACACGCCATATTTTCACATAAACTCTAATTTTTGAAATCTACCCCCACCCTTTTATTTGGTTTGTGTTCGGTGGATTTTGTTCATTTTTAAATGGGACCATCTCGACGCAAGACCCAGCCTAGGTACCAAATTTCATTAAAATCGGCCAAGCGGTTTTTGAGTTATGCGCGTTGGTCGTTACAGACATACAGACAGACAGACAGACAGACAGCGCAACAAAAAAGTTTCAAAATCATCTGAAACGCAAAGATATATAAAAATTTTTGAAATCGGAGCAACTTTTTTTTTCTCGAAAAAATTAGGATCACCATAGCTCACACTACTATAGTATATGTATGAGCTAAAAATAAAAATCAATTTTTTAAAACTTTATGAACAGTTTTAAACGAATTATTTTCAAATTTAGTACCCGTGGGTTTTTTGGGATGGGAAACCCGAATATGGACATTTTTTTACTATGGTCGTTAGAGGGCGCTTCACACTGCAATTTTGATGGTTTAAAATTACAATAACTTTTTTCTCAGTGTAGTTTTTTACAATTTTTGATAGAGGGCTTGGTTTTTAAGATAATCGAGTAAAACTTGTGACAAACTTGTGACAAACATGTGGTTTTTGTAATTTTTTTACATTTTCCAAATAAACGGACGCCACTGGATAGTTTGTCATTAGGCTGACCCAACCGATTTAAACATTGTTAGAAAGGGAATTTAATGTTCTACAATAAAGTGTGGAACAAATTTTCTCCAAAAAAGCTTAGTTTTTGAAAAAATTGGATAAAACTTGTGAAAAAAATTGGCAAGTTCAGTGATTTTTCAAAAATGATTTATTTTAAGGACGCCCCTAAATTGTTATAGATAAAACTAATCTTGCCTTATTATCCATTATTTAAAAGGAAATTTTATTTTCTACAATAAAGTTTATATTACATTTTTTGATATAGAGCTTGGTTTTTAAGAAAATCTGGTAAAACTTGTAATAAACATGTTTTTTTTAATATTTTTTTACATTATCTCAATAAACGGACGCCGCTGGAGAGTTTTTTATTAGTCGTACCCATCTGAATAATATATCGTTAAAAAGGAAATTTTATTGTCTACCATAAAGATAATTACAAATTTTTCCCTAAAAAGCTTGGTTTTTAAGAAAATTTTAAAATATTCTAAAAATCTAAGGTTTTTGGGAGGTCAAGGGGTTTTTGCAGCAAAAATTAAAATTTTAATTTTGGGTTAGATTTGACACATTTTTTAATGCATTTTTGAGTCATTCTGGCTTTAGGCGAGTTCTAAAAAAAGACAAACAAGGTAAATTTTAAAAACGGTTCGCTTCGAAAAATCTTAATCTGTGCCTAAAAACATTTCTGAGACACTTACCAACAATATCTATAAGATCCCTCCTCACAGTGGGTTCTCCTCCAGTAAGACGAATTTTAGTCACACCTTGTTTTACAAAGAGATTGGCAATATACAAAATTTCATCGGTTTTCAAAATTTTTGAATTTTCTGTCAGTTTGACGCCTTCTTCGGGCATACAATATTGACCTAAAATATCGAAAAAATTAGTTGTATTTTTCTGACTAAAATATGCTAAAATAAATGGATCCATGAAAGTTTGGTCACATGGTCGAACTCATGGTCGTTTCGCCGCCAAATCGATAGATTATTTTATTTAAGGGTATCTCCCTACCTAGTAGTGCGATTTTAATTTTTTTAATCTTGTTCTACTCCTTTTTTAAAGGCTAATAAATTTTGTCATTACACATTTTTTGATAAATCAAATAGTTTTTGAGATATACCAAGATTAATAATATTTCCGCTCGCAAAAGTATGAAATTAATACCCATGCTCATTTTATTGTAGCTACAATATTATTGACATTTGTTTTTTTTTGTTACATAGAAGGCTTTAAAATTTTACAAACACAACTTTTTCTGGGTATTACGCCACTAGTAAGGAAAAATTATTTTTAAAATTTTCACAGTAAAGGATATTGACTTGATGTTTTTAAAGTTCGATGGATGTCTGTGTGCATATTATTTCTGTCTGTAACACGATAGCTCTTAAACCGATAAACCGATTTTCATAAAATTTTCAGGTAAAATAGTGTTACGAGCTGATTCGATTCTGGTCAAAATCCATTAATGCTAATGACAGTTTTTTAACAATTAAAAACTTTAAACAATGCTAACTTTTTAACGAAGCAGATATAACCAAAAACTTCGTAGGAGCTTTAGTTTCTGAGATATTTACAAAAAACTGTTTTCAATGCTAATATATTATCATGGCTTCACTTGAAGTGTGATAATAGGCAAGCTGGGAAGGTGTCAAATCCGTCATGGATCCATTTTTTTTTAAACCAAGCAGTACAGTAATACTTACATCTCAAGTTACATCTTTCTGTCAATGATATCCTCAAGTAGTTATGGAATCTTCCAAAAGTATCACTCAATGGTGAATCAAGCCTTGGTTTAAGAGATATTGGCGATGCAGTGGATAAGTGCCTCTTGGCATAATTGAAAATTCTAGTGCCTAACATTTTTCTAAATATTTTTCGTGCATATATTTTTAAATTTATTTACAATTCCTTAATTATATTAATAATCCTTTAAAAAAGAAGATTAGAGATGTTTTCTTCTTGGCTTCTTAACTGTCAAATTTTAAAAAATTAAACATATTTTTAATAACATTTTAAATATCTAGTCTAATAAACATAAAACTCTACTTAGAAAGAAAATATACACACTACAAGAATAAACTAAAAAAATAAACACTAGGTAACTAAATTTTTTACAGTATCACAAAAAAAATTAAATAAAATAAAACATACTTTGAAGCAAAACTCTCTCCAACGGTCAGTTGTCTATTAAATTTCCTGAAAAAACTCTTCCAGTCGGGGTGTTCACAAAAAAAATGCTACATAACAAAAAAAAAACCTTAAAAAAATCTAAATTTACAAAATAAACTACTAAACTAAATCAAAAAAATGGCATGTTTTTTGTTTTAAAATAAAAATTATGATTTAAAGTAGTCAAATTTTAATGTCAAACTTATTTGAAAGTCTTGAAACTCTTTGTACACATTCAAATGTATTTACAAGGCTCTAGGCCTCCCTTATAACTTTTCATAAAAAACAAGGATTATAAAATTGTGACAATAACAAAATTTTTTGTGCAACAAAACTGAAAAAAACGCAAAAAATTAAAAAGATCCGGCTCGAAGGACCACGCTTTATTGTCACTTGTCGATTAAATGTCTTAAATCTTTAAAAAAAAATCGATTATAAGATTGTAGTATTGGTAATAAACTAAACAAGTTAAAAAAGAGGTCTCAAACATTCTTTTAATTCAATCAAACAAAAAATAAATCGCTACTTATTAACCCTGCTCAAACTAATAGCCAAAGCAAGTTCAGCATCTTCTTCGCGCTGTCTTCGTTTTCTTTCTGCTTCTAATTTTAGACTTTCTTTAGCAGCCCATTCTAATTGCTGTTCTTCAGTTAGATGGCGCATTGAAGAAGCAATTGGTGCCGAAATACGTCCCGAACTCGGGGATTTTACGTTTTTGTTTAGGTTAGAAAGCGATAAAGTTTGTTTAGGCTTTTCTAATCCAAAGGGATCAAACGTATCATCGAAATTAGTACCAAATTTCGCGTTGTCAAGCGCGTCTGACGAATGATACTTCTCATTTGAAACAGACTTGTTATTATTTTGATTATCGTCTTCAAAAGTAATATTAAACGGATCCTCATACCTGTAATTTTTAAACGGATCGTCCTTAAAATCAAACCCGTTGTTGTTTCCAGTTGTTTTTGAATCAAAATCAGAAAAATCAGCTTGGAAACCACTTTTTGGAGCATCAAATGGATCTCCACCGAACACATCTGGTTTCTTAGCAGACGGTGGCATAGCAGGGCGCGGGGGCGCAGGCCTAGGAGGTGGATTTTTGGTTTTCTTGGGAGGCAAAGCGGGACTTGGGGCCGGTTTACCATCCCGCGTTGGGGCATGGAGAACGGCAAAAGGATCACAACCAAATGCGTCTTTAGCATCAGCTGGTTCATTACTTGGTTGATTTGCACTTTTAAAAGGATCATTTTGACCAAACTGCGTGTCAAAAGCACCAAAATTATCATCAGAATTACCAAAAGCATCATTTTGAAAAGGATCACTTTGAAATCCGCCTTTGGTCTGGCCAAGGAATGGAT